>CM076679.1:74042315-74642315 GCA_038501925.1 Xenopus petersii
ACAGCTACCGGCGCGCACCGAGCCGCTCGTAATGCAGCATGGGTATGCAAATGAGCTAAGCATCTAGAGGCGAGACTTGCACGGGCCGGCTGCGAGAGCCCTTTTGCCTGCCCCTCCTCCTCCTGCTGCTGCTGCTTGCAGCCGGCAAGCAGCCACGCAGCCAAGCACAGCCTTCCGGCTCAGTCAGTGCCCTGGCTGCTGGATAAGCCAAGCTTTTTGCCCCAGCTAGTCAGCCGGCTGTCCCTGCCATTTTCTCATCTGTCTTTGCAACTGTTATCAGTAGCCTGGTGTGAACCAGGCTTCAAAAAATTGAACGAAACTCATGGTCGTTCCTCTCCACGGAAATCTTTAGTAAAAGGCGAAAGATTTATTCGATTTGAAGAGAAACCAGAGTATGCCGTCAATGCTGCCAGGTGAAAGGCGACCTGCGAAGCAGGTGGGCGTGCACTCGCTGAGAGGCAAAAGGTCGCCTATCTGGATCTCCCAAAACAAAGTTCCTTTGAAAGGATCATGCCGACAACTGAACAAGCTCCCTCCGAGAGCGAGTTTAAAAGGTGCGGAAAGGAGAAGAGTCCAAGAGAACAGCTACCGGCGCGCACCGAGCCGCTCGTAATGCAGCATGGGTATGCAAATGAGCTAAGCATCTAGAGGCGAGACTTGCAGGGGCCGGCTGCGAGAGCCCTTTTGCCTGCCCCTCCTCCTCCTGCTGCTGCTGCAGGCAAGCAGCTTTTGTTCTCCATTCTGGGTCTTGCAACAATAATTTATTTTTTGAAATCAAGAGCATGTAAGAAGCTTGACTATTTGTCTGTAATAGTTACTTTTATCTTATATTAATGTCCAGCAATTTAAAGTACAGCAATTTATTTTCGAGATAAGTGCTATTCCTGCTAAATCAGCTCTAATAGTTCTTGTCTTCTGTAATTCACCATTGAAATCAGGTGTTAAACATTTTAAAACAATTACACAATTACTCAATTATTCAATTGTGGGGTATGTGTAATATATTCTATTGTTATTACATTTATCCAGCAACTTTCATATTTGAGTCAAGGGTTGGTATGTCTATTTAATTACCACATCTGGCTAAGTCCCATTAATTGTTTATTTACTGATGTCTGTTTGATAACCAGACTATGAGATTCTTCTATATGTAAAGTTGTCTTAATTAATCAGGTGCCGGCCCTCATCCATGTGACCCTCTTGCTGTATATCAGGACATTCACTTTAGGGGAAGCATGGCAGGGGTGAGCATGGCAGGAGTAACAACCAAGTCAACAAAACAAGTCCAGCAAGTTAAAGTACAGAAATTTTAAGTACAACAAATAGAGTTAGACAGAGTTGAACAGCAGTTGAACAGAAGTTACATTGGAAACACCGGCATACATTGGACATCTCATTGACACATCACTGCTCATCATTTCTTCTTTCAACAAGATAAGTCTGGCTAAAGCATTTAACTATGATTCAAATGATTGCCTTCTTTGTCTCTCTCCTTCTTTCTCCTCCATATATCCTCTGTACTCTAATATCCATCAAACTATACTGAAATTCTAATTTTCTCTTCACTGCTCCCATCACCCACTCTCAAACTAAGCACCCTGTCTTGCGTTGTTAACTTGCGTATCCCCTTACAACCCATCAAACAATACAATGCTTGCACTAGTAAACCTAGGTCACACCTTGTGTCACTTTCTTTATTACCGTTACTTGCATTTAGGAACTTCGCCCCAGATCCTTGTCCCACTCACTCGTTCCCACCCTCAGCTATTCCTGCTTTTTAACACATTTAACAATGTCTTTTCCAGTCTCTAAGACCTTACACACTTCTAAACCTCACATAAAGCCATTCCCTCTCTGCCTTTCACATGTTCCCCCTGGAATCACTTTGCAATAAATTTTCAGCAGTCCATAATCTTTTATATCCAAATCTCTTCACCTTCTGGCTATCATTGAAACATGGATTTCTCCCACTGACACTGCTTCTCCTGCTGCCCTATTGTATAGAGGTTTCTGATTTGATCATACCCCTAGGTTGGGAGATCCTCAAGGTGGTGGGGTTGGATTTCTTCTCTCCCCCAAATGTAGGTTTCTAAATCTAACCACACCAACTTCCTTTGCTTGAAGTCAACAGCATATGTTTGTTTTCTCCAATCTCTCTGTGTGTCTCTGTCATATATAATCCCCCCTGGTCACTACTCTACTTTCTTGGATCACTTTGCTGCTTGGCTTCCATGCATTTTTCTCCAGCAAGACATCTGCTCTTATTTTAGGTGTCTTCAATATTCCCATAGGCATCTCTGCTTCTCCAGCTGCTTCCAAACTCCTCCTGCTAACAACTTAATTTGGTCTAAGTGGACCGACTCATCTACCCACATAGAGGTCCATGCTTTTGATCTTATATTCTGCCACTCCTGCCACCCATCCAACGTTACTAACTCTCCCTTACCCCATCTGATTATCACCTACTCTCCTTTCAGATAACACTTTCACCTGTGTGACCACAATCATCCCTCTCCACCCACATGTACAAATACTGTAACACATTTGATCCACAACAATCATCAACAGTAGCAGCACAACCAATCTCTCATATTAACAACCTTTCCTGTCCAAATAGGCAGCTTCTCTCTACAACAATGCTTTTTTGACAGCTTTTGACTCCCTTGTTCCTTCTACCACCTGTCACAGTCGACCAGTAAAATCCCAACCCTGGCACACTACTTTAACAGAGTACCTTAGAAAATGTAGTATATCGGCTGAACTACAGTGTAGAAAGTCAAAATCTGATCCTGACTTCATCCACTTGAAATTCATGCTCTCCTGCTACAATCAAGCTATATCAATAGCACAATAGAACAGTATGTCTCCGATTTAATCTCCTTTTCTATCCTCTAAACCGCAGTGACTGTTTGCCACATTTAACTCACTCCTATGCTCCCTACACACTATCCACCCATTAAAGTAACTGAACAAGAACTTGCTCATTTGTTTAAAGAAAAAAAATCAACGTCATTAGACTGAGCATCCTATCTGTCAACAATCTCAGACTAATTTGCACTCCACTAACATCCAATTTGCACTCCTTCACCCTGCAACACTACATGAAGTTATCAAACTTCTAGCCTGTTCAAAACCCACAACCTGCTCCATTGACCCCATACCCACTCACCACCTCCATCCAATCTCTGATACACTCTCGCCTGCACTTACTCACCTATTTAACCTTTCACTCTCTACTGGTACTTTTACATCTTTATACAAACAAGCATTCTTATCCTCAAAAAACCTTCCCTTGATCCCAGTTCTCCTGCCAACTATCGTGCAGTTTCCCATCTTCCATTCACTTCCAAATTGCTGGAAAGGCTAGTTTACAAATGCTTGATCCAGCATCTCACTCACAACTCCCTTATCGACCCCCTGCAATCAGGCTTCTGCCCAACACTCTCATCTGAAACTGCCAGGAGAAGATCATTGGTAATTTGAGTGCTAATTCTAAAGGTCACTATTCCATACTCATCCTTCTAGATCTCCCGGCAGCCTTTGACACAGTTAACCACACACTCCTCCTAGGTATTGTATACTCAGATGACATTCGTGACACTGCTATTTCATGGTTTACATCTTATCTGTATTTATAAACAATACTTTTTGGATATGCTCTAACCCTGCACCCAATAATTTTAATACAATGTGGTAACACACAAAAATCCTCCTTAAAATTGCTCACCCTTTAACTGGGTGGGTCCAGGTGCAAATGCCACGGACCAGTCGCTTAAATAGTTACTCTCATAAGCATTCAAGTCATGTTACTCACCACTCCAGGACTCTGGCTTGGGTGCGACGCCCCGAACCCATAGCTTAGGGAGGTCTAGCCGACAATCACTTCAAACTGCTGCGTGCACTTTCACAAACCAGAGGTCAGCGGTGGATTAAAAAGTAACTTTATTTCCCCAACATTTCTCCTCCTAACGCGTTTCGTGTGTTAACACACGTAGTCATAGGAATTACATCTGCCTGACCATTCCTTTCACGTTGCTTTCTCTAACTTTATTTCTACTACGTTCCCTCTCTCTGCTGGAGTTCCTCAAGGCTGTGTTCTAGGTCCTCTGCTACTTTTCCTTTATACTACTTTGCTAGAAAAATGTATTCAGTCATTTGGACTTCGGTATCACCTTTATGACAACTCTACTTGTCTACTCCTGACCGTTCTCCGTTCTGTCCTTTCCCAAGTTACAGACTGCTTTTCTGCTGTCACCTCCTGGATGTCTCAGCGCCACCAGAAACTAAATCTTTCTAAAACAGAACACCGCCTTTCATTCAAGCACGCAGGCATGCTGCCTAGGAATTATCTTAGACTCACATCTGTTGTATTCAGCTGTGTAACATTGCAGATTCAAAACTTATCCAGTGTCTCATTATCTCCCGCCTTGACTACTGCAAACTACTCCTCACAGTTATTCCACCTTTCACAACTCCAATTTGCTCTGAATGCTGCTGCTTGATTTGTACATATGGAATATTGGAATGCTGCGTTATCTGTGTTGATCCAGTCTAGTAACAGATCCTTTTCCCATTTTAGAATATGATTCGGTT
This sequence comes from Xenopus petersii, assembly GCA_038501925.1. Taxonomy (NCBI): domain Eukaryota; kingdom Metazoa; phylum Chordata; class Amphibia; order Anura; family Pipidae; genus Xenopus; species Xenopus petersii. Next base: position 74,046,909 of record CM076679.1, read on the forward strand.
TTTCCTGGATATGATGATCCGATAGAATCTTGTATATGCGTGATATGTTTTTCTTTTGCCCTGGAGATTTAAAGCATATTGCTTCAAATGCAGTTTGTTGTTGTGAAATGTCTTTTAGATATGGAGATATAAACTGTAAAATGTGAAGATATTTGAATAAATCATGTTTCGGTAGCTGATATAATTGTTGGAATTCTTCAAAAACTTTCATTGTTGATTGATTTAGTAAAAGAGCAATAGTCGTTAATCCTTTTGCTTCCCAATTTTTTATTTTAAGGTCCGGTATCTTTGTTTCTAATATATTAATTGGAGTATCCCTTGCTGGGAATTTATGGATATGGGGTTCAATACAAATTTGATTCCACATCTTCAATGCAGTTCTCATCGTATGTTGTACCAATATGTGTTTAACTGGTTCACCTGACCACATTATTTGCTGTAGTGTTTGCAGATAAGATTGCTTGTTGTTCAATATATAACCACTGTTTTTGATGTGTGGGAAGGTTCTACTGTGTCATTTGATCTTCTAGAATCAAATTCAAATTCTCACACTTGAAACCTCAACAGCCACAATTTTAAACTGATACTGACACTAAAAAAATATTCTTCAACATATGATTGTACGTTAAAAGTTACCTATAGGTCATGTTGATGTTTTTTTGCAGAGAGGCTTGTTTTTGTAAGCAATTGTTAGTTGAAGTTTCTAAACCTGACTGTTTTGCCAACCTGACTGACCCATCTCAGCCTGTCAGTTAGAGTTTCTAATGCTAACAGAATCCTGCTGCATAAATATGGTAGCCCCCTCATACGGAAACATGGGGCATCAGAGAGGTAATGTATTTGTGCAAATACTTTATGGCAAAGTTATAAGTTGCATTCAAAGGCAATATTTAGAAAGATGTAAAATTAGTTTAATTTCTGGTGTCAGTATCTTCTTAATTTTACATTGTGTTTTTGCAGTCCCACCTATATATATTATGCATAATATATTTCTAAATAATAATAACTATACAACCACTTAATAACACCAAAGAGTTATAGAGAATATTGTTTTGTCAATACCAAGCCTAAAAACCAGATAGCAAGACCCTAATAACCCTAATGTTATTATTCATTCCATCGAACATGTTTATGCACTACTTTATGGCCCTAACACATGGGCATTAACACATACATTCCCATGTAGTGGCATATTTGTGATTCCAAGGCAAGGGAATTTAACATTTAATTGACTCTCATTGTTCTCTATGGGACCACGAGCCACTGAAGCCCACTAAAATGGCAAGCACATGTCAAAGGTAAGAACTCACAGTTTACCTTTAGTCAGCATTTCGATGCATTCACATGGGTTCCCATGGAGGAGATTTGGTTAAAAAAAAGTTTTGCCTTTCTATGCAGTGGTAAACTCAAAAAACCTCCATATGGGAACACAGTTGTTAACACCCATTTGTAAGATCTGTTAAAAAGATCATTAGAGAGCTGACAGCCTGTGGAAGGCAAGGCCAGTTAAAGAAATTGTTCACCTTCCAAAAACTTTTTTTCAGTTCAGTTGTTTTCAGATTGTTCTCTATAAACAAAAGCTTTCCATATTTTATTTTTTTACCGTATTCCCAAACTTAAAGGGATACTGTCGTGGAAAAACATGTTTTTTACAAAATGTATCAGTTAATAGTGCTACTACAGCAGAATCCTGCATTGAAATCCGTTTTTCAAAACAAGAAATGGATTTTTTTATATCTAATTTTAAAATTTGCTATGGGGCTAGACATTTTGACATTTCCCAGCTGCCCTCAGGTCATGTGACTTGTGCTCTGATAAACTTCAGTCACACTTTACTGCTGCACTGCAAGTTTGAGTGAGTGAGTGAGTGAGTGAGTGATGTCATTACCCCTCCCTCCTACAAGCTGCTGTAATGTAAATAGAGCCTTGTCTGCTGAGCCTGTCAATTGAACAATAGGCAGGAATCAAGATAAGCTCCCACTGACACCACTTCAGAAGGACTAAAATAAGATAGTCCTGTGATCACTGCCCCCACTTACGTTTAAAAAAAAAAAAAAAATATACATATATATATATATATATATATATATATATATATATATACACACACACATACACACAATTCATTTTGGACACTGGAAAAAATATTTTATATAGATAGTTAATTATATTTGTTTACATAAAAATGAATGGCAGAAACACAGGAGTACATTCCCAGGACTGATGACAGGGAATAGAAAAAAAGGATAAAATAAGGAGGACATACTTGAAAACCAGGAAAATTTAAGAGGAAGTCTAGGAAGGGTTAAGATAGCTGAGGAGAAAGGAGGCAGTAAGTAGTTAATGTAAAAAGAAGTATTGCAGTCAGGAAAGGAGCGCAGTGTGTGTGAGGTGGATAGCAGAGGGAACTCACAGCTCCTTTACCTCATCTAGTAACCAGTAAAACAAACTAGGAAGGCAGCAAGGAGAGAAAGTTCCCCCCTCCAAAGGAATGCAGAGAACAAACTTACAGAACGGCAGGAGCTTTGATAGTGTCTGTGGGAGGAGGGGCTGCTAGTGCAGCACGTAGGAAAGTGAAAGTAATTGCTTCCCTGCAAACCATGTGACCTCTCTCCTCCAAACATCACACGCATGGGCAGAGAGGGGAGGGGGAGTGTACAGCTAGATTCTCATATCGTAGTGCCACCTGGCTTTTCATTACAGAGTGGCTGACTCCAAGCACACAGGTAATGCTGTGCCTGCTGTTAGAGCAGCACAGGATGAATGTGTAATGAGCAGAAATGGAAGCCCCCATGACAAAATACAAACTAAAATAACTTATGCATGGATTTGTGGATTAACATTTTATTTGCCAGACAGTGTTTATGGATGTGTGTTTTTTATAAAAATGCAAAAAAATTTTTAAATGACGACAGATTCCCTTTAAAGTGGAAATTTTATGTTCCGGATTCATTCTGGCAGTTCAGTAATCCAGGAGTATTCTGAACTGTTACAATTTGCTACATTAGTTGATACAATTAGTTGATACATTTCTCAGCAGCATCAGTGGAATGCTTGCAACTACAGTATTGTATTAGCTGCCTTTAATGAAACGCAGGAATTCTGCTCAGTAGGGTCAAAAATAACAAATGCATCAACTAAAGGTATCAATTTAAAACAGTTACAGAGTTGGGGACCTCCCCCTACCAGAACTGCTTTAGAAGGTGAAAGAAAAATGATACTTTGCATTTCAATATTAGAAAAAAAAGTCACAAATACAAATTAACTGGAACTATCTGAAACCAAATGAACTGAAAAATGTTTTCACGGTGAACAATCCCTTTAATAGTTACAGTGTGATATGATGAGTGAATCATAGATTTATCAGTGTTTTGAATTAAAAATTCTATTTTCTTTGCACAAACACTCAAAAATAAGTTATAGTTTCAAAAACTTAAATTTATTCAGCACAAAATGTGAAAAATTCATTTGGAAAACTTTGCCATCTAAAAGCTTGCAAGTTCATGTAGAAGTCAATGGGAGCTGTCATTTTTTTAATTTGAGATTTTTGAGGTTGTTTGAGCTTGTAAACTCTCAAATTCAAGTTTATTAAGCTCAAAAATTTGCGGTATTTGAGTTTTGTTCACACTTGTATTCCATTAAGTTTTTTCTATTCACATTTTTTAATAAATAAACAAACATTCCAGTTTTTTAAATTCTGAGTTTTTTTGCAATGTATAAAAAAAAATTGTTTTTAATAAATAAGCCCATTAGCATCATCTTGGGCCATAAATGATCATAAATATTCTTTATGTTAATGTGGCATGATTTAGTTAATTACTGGCTATGAGCAAGGAAGTAGAGGGCAGAAGATAACCCAAAGGTACCGGGTCTGAGGAGATGGGGTGATAACAGAGTGATAACAGTTTCAAGATGTTATGGGTAAAAGAGAACATTTTTTTTTGGAATTCCAATAATGCTCCATCACCCAAGTACAAAGCAAAGGAAGTGCAGAAATACTAAGTCCCTAAATACTCTTAGGTCACTTGGTTACAAGCCACAACAATCCTGGGGTTCCTTCATGCCTGCCTTTGTTCAAGGATGAGGGCAGGCTCCTTTATCCCTAACCTCCCCATACAAAAGGACTGCAAAAGGCAAGGGTCTTTAGACCCCTTTGCCACAAGGCTAGGGGGCCCATTGTCCATCAACATTCTACTGGGAGAAATGGCACTGACAGTAAGAATGGCTACACAATATGTTATAGACTAAAAGAGACAGGGCTTTCCACTAACCCCACCCAATACACATTTCACCTTATTTAGCAATGCTAAATGTATTTGGTCCTGTCAATAAAGCTCATTTGAGTTGATGTGATTTGAATGCTTTATGCTAGCACTACCCACTTAAGTCTTCCCCAACTTTTAAATGAGCGTTCAACTGTAGCATTAGCCCAGGGTGATCCAAGCCTTGGAAAATGTAATGAAACACATGGTTATGCCTGTTCATGGAAACAATGTAGTTTATTTGAAGAGAAACCATAGTATGCTGTCCATTATACCAGGTCAAAGGCTGCCTGTGAAGCAAGTATGTGTCCACTTGCTGAGGTCCCATCTTGAACTCCCAAAACAGAGCTCCTTTGACAGGAGCATTTGCCAATAGTTGGCAATAACTGAACAAGCTCCCTCCGGGTTTGAAAGGAGCATAAAGCAGACGAGCCAAACACAGAAACTACCATCATACACCGAGGCACTCTTAATACACCATGGGTATGCAAATGAGTTAACAACCGGGAGTAAAGCTGACCATAGATGTACAGATTTCACCCTTGTATCGGACAAATGATCAGAACAAATCAGATGATGTTCTGGCTGTGACAGCAATCATACTAAGTTATGTCCGACAAATTCTAATGATAGTCACCCATTGATATTGTCAGATAGGCAATACATGCAGAAATCTTTGAACTTGTCCAGTCGCCTAAACGAGACCGATCGCCATGGTCCAAAAAATGTTGTGATGATCCGCACATGGTCCAAAAATTGTACAAAACTTTGATTCATACTAGCACTGGTAAAAACTGATCTGTTTGCTTCAGAAACACTACTATTTAGTTCATATAAACAAACTGATGTGTAGCAATGGTGAAAATTGAAAAAAGGCTATATGGCACAGGTTAAATAGTGGATAACCAATAACAACATTATGTTCTACAGAGCTTATCTGCTGTGTAATCTGAGACTTTTCTCCTTTGAATGGCTGCCCTCAGTGCTACAAGCAGCTTATTTAAATAAACAAAAGTCGTCTTTCTGAAGCAAACACACCAGTTTTACCAGTGCAGGGAAACACTGCATTGTATTTGTATTACTTTAAAACACTTTAAAGGAACAGTAACATCAAAAAATTAAAGACTTGCATGGGCTGGCTTTGAGAGCTGTCTTGTCTGCCCCACCTCCTCCTGGAGCCAGCAGACAAGCAAGCAAACAAGCTACTTTATCACTCTATTACTGTGTTGTACTCCTTAATAATAAGATTCTGGGTCTCGCAACAGTAACTTATTTATTGAAATATGGTGCATGTAAGAAGCATGGCTCTTTATCTATAAAGCTGACTTTAATCAGCTTATGAAGTTAACCCCACCTATCTGCTCCCTTGCAATAAGAAACGTTATCAATGTTAATACACACAATTACAATCATTGCTCCTCAAATAACAATGATTTTTGTGGATATTTATAATGCTCTATTCACCTTTTAGTCTAATTTTACAACTGTACCAATAGCCTGGTGTGAACCAAGCCTCAAAAAATTAATTGAAACTCATAGTTGCTCCTCTCCACGGAAATCTTTAGTAAAAGGCGAAAGATTTATTCGATTTGAAGAGAAACCAGAGTATGCTAACCCTGTTTTTCGGTAAAAGGCTGCCTGTGAAGCAGTTGCATGCAAACTCACTGAGAGGTAATAGAGCCCCTGTCTTGAACTCCCAAAACAGAGTTCCTTTGACAGGAGAATGCGAATAACTGAACAAGCTCCCTCTGAGACAGAGTTTGAAAGGAGTAGAAATCAGAGGAGCTGAGCACAGCATTTACCGACATGGATATTCATACATGCATTCCTAGTGCATCATGGGTATGCAAATAAGTAAATGAGGAGGAGAGATAAGCACCAGACAGTTTGTAGAGCTGTCTGCCTGTCCTGCCTCCTCAAGTCTGTCAACCGATACATTACTTATTTAAAAAAAACATGGATTTTGCCAACACTAAAGATTGGACACTCAAACACACTCTAATCTTAGATCAAATATAGGGTTGTCCTTTGTGTAATCATCAATATATTTGTGCTTCTAAACGAGCTGCAAACCCCGTGCCGGAGTGCAAAAGATTTCCAAGTAAAGAAGATAATAGCCGGAGAGCACGTTTTCCTGTTTTAAAATGTCATCTCTTTATGTGCAGGAAAATGTGCTTTCCGGCTATTATCTCATTTACACACTCTAATTTTCTGTATTTGAACTATATCAATAGACTGATATGAACTAAGCCTCATAAAATGAATCTCATAATTATGCCTCTCCATGGAAATCTTTAGTAAAAGGCAAAGGATTTCTTTTGCCTAAATTAAAAGAGAAAGCAGTACATACATACTTTTTGTGTATTTAGACAAACACTGCTTGTGAGGATTGTCTAAAGACAAACCACAAAATGGTATACTATATTGAAATCCTAAAACAGAGTCCCTTTGACATAAGTATGACATTTACTAACCAAGCAACGGTGCATATTTGTGATTCCAAGGCAATGGAATTTAACAGTTAATTATTCTCATTGTTCTCTATGGGTACACAGGCCACGGAAGTACGCTAAAATGGCAAGCACATGTCAAATCCCATAGAGGAGATTTGGGTAAAAAAAAATTCTGCCTTTCCATGCAGACAAAACACACAAAAAAACTCCATATGGGAGCACAGCCATTTGTAAGATCTGTTACAAAGATTGTTCATCATTAGAGAACTGACAGCCTGGGATGGGAAGGCCAGTTAAAGGGGGTTGTTCACCTTCCTAACACTTTTTTCAGTTCAGTTGTTTTCAGATTGTTCTCCATAAACAATGGATTTTTTCTATTCCTTTCCATCTTTTATTTTTTACCATATTCCCAAGCTTAAAGTTTTATGTTCCTGTTTCTAGTGTTTCAGTCTGGCAGCTCAGTAATCCAGTGGCATTCTGAACTGTTACAATTTGTTACATTTAGTTGATACAATTAGTCAATACAGTTGATGCATACTAGCAACTATCAAAGTATGAAAAACAGCTAAAACATCAAAATTAGTGAGTAAGCCCATTAGTGTAATCTTGGGCAATAAATGATCAAATATTCTTTATGTTAATGTGGCATGGTTTAGTAAATTACTGGCTATGAGCAATGAAGTAGAGGGCACACTATAGCCCCAAAGCACTAGGTCTGAGGAGATGGGATGACAACAGAGTTGTGATAGACAGTTTTGGGATGTTATGGGTAAAAAAGGACATTTTTTTTTTTTCTTAAAGTTTTTTTATCATTTGAAATATACTAAACAAGCATATTGACATTGCTTATCAACCGTGCGTTTACATAATCTTCTTCAATTAAGTAATATACATAGTACCAATTTCTCATAAGGTAGCGATATGAAAAACAAAACATCTTTTATGGTAACGATACCGAAAATACTATAGCATGGAAAAGGATATAATATAAAAAGGGGAGGGGAAGGGGGGAAATGAAAAAGAAAGGAGATGTTTAGTTTAAAGTATCATTGAGACATCAAAGCAGATATAGCAAGACAGGAAGAGACCCAAGTTAAGCTCTGTGTTGAGATCAGGAGAGGATCGGGAATGCAGCTTAATTCTTTGATTGCATAGAGAAATAAAACAAATTAACAAATACAGTCAGTTTTTAATATTTCCATTAGGTAAAGCCATATAGAAAGGTATATTCACCATTTAAAATAAAGAGCAGCACTTGTATAACTATCACCTTATAAGCAAAACAAAACTTGGTGTCTTAGTGTGAGTTAGAATTTCTTCCAAATGTAAAAGGTTACACCACCTAAGGGTTCTTACACATGGCCGTTTTTTACCTGTGCTCCCCTACGTTGCACTTTCTTCCGTTCAGCCGGAGTAGACGCAGTCAATTATTTTAAAAGGAGCTGTACTCATACAGGCGTATGTATGCGCAGAACTCAGGTGAAATGCAACATGCTGCGTCCCAAACTAAGTTTGGCTGCGGCTGAACGGAAGAAAGCACAATGCAGGGGAGCGCAGGTAAAAACGTAAGAGCCCTAAAGCAGGAAATAGCAGTGAGCAGAAGAGTGCAACAGAGTGCAACTATTTATGGAGAAGGGACGGCTACAAAATGGGTAATCATTAGACCATCCCTTTTTCTCCTCCTCTTGTGTCAACTGGTCTGCATCCATCACTAAGTCTTACACACTGGTGTAACAGTAGGCCTATGGATTGGGGGAGGCACAAATAATCACCTTTTCCTTGAGTACCTTTGCTCAATTGTGATGTCATAATTTTTCTTTCTCTTTGTGTGTTCGCATATGGCCGTGTGTCGGCTTTTGGTGTGAACACAATCAGCAAAATGTAAAGTCTCATGTTTCTTTGACAAAGTCCGCAAAATATGTCTGCGACACAGGGTTTCCAAACGTAAACACAGAAGAGAATTCAGCTAGCGGTCAGGGGATGAAATTGTCCTTCTGATTTCAGCAGGCTGATTTTGGCCTAGTCTGGGCCTAGCCTAAATTTCAGAGCTGTCTGACCTTTTGGATAGAGGATTAAGGTATATAATTCCAACACAATTTGTGCTTGTTCCTGAGTTTATTTTACTTTTGATTTTGCCAGACATTCTGTGACCACCTGCACACCTACACGATCCAATTTTAATTTAATGCTTTTACAATATTCAAAGGTTCTCAGCTGAATTAGCCAATAGCCAACACTCCCTACACCTACAGCCCTTACACATGGGTGTTCAGCTCTGAATTCCTCTGCGCCTGATTACTCCTGCATTCAACTGCAGGGGAGCGCAGGACAATATGCATCCTATTCTTTCTTATGGGGCAGTACTGACACATGCGCATCCAAGTTCTCAATGTAGGTGAAACCCAAGATGAAGCATCCCACCTTCGTTCAGCGCTTGGAAGCATCTGTGTCAATACTACCTGATAAGAAAGAATAGGATGAAGAAATCAGGGAAATTAAGCAAAGGTAGGGTGTAGGCTAACAGCAGACCTGGAGACAGCCTGCATAAAAAAAGTAGGCATCTGTCACCACCTGAAACCACTCAACCTAGGTACAGGCACACACAGCAGATTTTGGAAATGTCAGTTTACATTTTGACCCCAAGACCAAGAATCTGTCATGTCTAGCATTTGCCTTAGGGCTACGGCACACAAAAAGATTAGCAGCCAGCAATAAATATGCTCTACCACAGGCAACTAATCTCTTAAAAATGCTTTCCCACAGGCAATACTGTAAATTGCCAGAGGGAAAATACTGTATATGTGTCAAAATAGCCAAAAGTTGTGCTACTTCAGAAAAGTGAAGCAACTTCTTTACTTTCCTAATGGCTATTTACCTGTCCCTCAAATGGGATAAATTAGGATCATAAATAACCTCACTGACATTTACTACTGCACAGAATGTTACTGTGCACACATCTTTTTTTTCCCAATGTTTCTTCCCCTGCTTATATTATTATTATTGCAAACATAGAAGAACTAGTGGGTCAAAAAGGTAAGAAAAATGTCAAAACATGTCACTTAAATGCACAATCTATTTATTGAAAGAATACAAGAATCACATTGCTTACCATAGCTCTCACACACCAGCTCTTTGTATTATTGGCCAGATTTGCCAATATTTGGAGATGTTTTAAAGCTCCAATCTTTTTTTGTTTCCCCAAATTGTTTTAATCCAAGAATTTCTAGTAGTGTCAGAATGCCCCCATCCTCAATCAATTCAACATTATAGTAGTTACTATAAGACAATGAAAGAAAGGAAAGAAAAACATATCATCTGATAAGTCACATGATACAGAGCAACTACTTTAACAATAAACAATGTATAAATTGGAAACATAAGCTTAATTTTCTTACAGTATAAACTGCCTTAAATATGTCAGTCTTGAATGTTCCAGTGTTATGCACAATTCAAATAATCACAACAATTTTACTCTGTGTTACTGCTGCCCTAAAGCATAACTAAATACCTCTCCAATGTTGTAGGCAATAATTAATACTATATGGTGCTGGTTTTACATTGGGCCAAACAATAACATTAATTTTAATGTTAATTGGGGCTCACTGTAGATCTGCTATGTTCCCTGTCTGTGTTTTAAATGACGGGAGGGGTTGAGATGAAGCTTATATTAAATGTTTACTTTCATAATAGTTCTACTTAAATGATTCTATATTACTCCTTGTTGGTGAACTCATAATACATAGCAGGTCTTACAAACTATTGCATATCTACCTTGTAAATGTTAGGGCTAATTCATTATTACACCAGGAAAAGCACAACAGCAGAAACTAGAGAGGTACATTTCCTGAAGAAAATGTGAGTGGTGCTTGCCGTGGCAAAACTCAGGCCCCCCATATATGTTGGGTGTCTTGCCCAGTCGCCCCTGGTGCCTAGAGAGTACACAAAGTCGGTACACAAAGTCGGTAGAATCCGGATTAAACCGGTGAAATTTAAAGCCAACCAAATTTTACCATTGAAATCAATCCAAACAAACTGGCTATTTTTGGCTCCGCCCACTTTTAAAAATTTGCAACCCAGTCACCAAATGGACCAAGTTTGAGCACTCTTACATTAACAGTGTAAGAATGACAGGAATTTAAATATTCCCATTGAATAGTGTTAGGTAAAATTTGATTGGCTGTCTTAAGCTCCGCCCATTTTTCTGAATTTTAACCCCAGTTACCTAGTCATGGTCAGTGCCAAGTTTGGGGCCTCTGGTTTTAAAACGGTGAGAACGGCGGTATTCCAAAATTTTATATTGAAGTCAATAGGTGAAAACTGATTGGCTGTTTTTGGCTCCACCCACTTGTCCTAAATTTTGACCACGGTCACCCAGTGAGTAATTGAGCCAAGTTTGGTACACCTAGCATTTAAACTGTGATAATAGCAGCAGTTTATCATTTTTAATTAAGGTCAATGGCTGAAATCTGATTGGCTGTTTGCGGCTCCGCCCACTTTTCCTAAATTTTGACCGCAGTCACCCAGTGACGCACGGTGCCAAGTTTGGGAGTTCTGGCTTTGATACTGTGAGAATTACAGCTGTTTACATTTTCTCATTGAAGTCAATAGGGAACATCTGATTGGCTGTTCTTGGCTCCACCCACTTTTCCTAAATTTTGACCGCAGTTACCCAGTGAGTAATTGAGCCGAGTTTGGTACACCTAGCATTTAAACTGTGATAATAGCAGCAGTTTATCATTTTTCATTAAGGTCAATGGCTGAAATCTCATTGGCTGTTGTTGCCCCGCCCCTTTTTTTCCTAATTGTGAACCACAGTCACTCAGTGACTAACATACCAAAGTTTGGGAATGCTGTCATTTAATGTGTACAAATGGCAGCATTTCTATTTTTTTCTATTGAAAATCAATGAATGGAATTTGATTGGTTGTTGGTGGCTCCGCCCACTTTTTCTAAACTTGAAGTGGAAACCCCCAGCGAAAGAAATCTGATTGGTTGGTTTTGGCTCCACCCACTTTTCTTAATTTTAATCCCAGTCCCCCAGTGACCAACTGTGCCAACTTTGAGGACCCTGCCATTAACGTCTAAGAGCGGCAGCAATTAAAAAAATTCCTATTTAATTGAATGGCTGAAATTTGATTGGCTGTTGTAGACTCCACCCACTTTTTGTAAATTTTAGCCGCAGTCACCCAGTGACCCACGGTGCCAAGTTTGGGAGCTCTGGCTTTGATACTGTGAGAACAGCAGTAATCAAAAATTTTACATAAACTGATTGGCTGTTTTTGGCTCCACCCACTTTTCCTAAATTTTGACCGTAGTCACCCAGTGAGTAATTGAGCCAAGTTTGGTACACCTAGCATTTAAACCGTGATAATAGCAGCAGTTTATCATTTTTCATTAAGGTCAAAGGCTGAAATCTGATTGGCTGTTGTTGCCCCACCCCTTTTTTACCTAATTGTGAACCACAGTCACTCAGTGACTAACATACCAAAGTTTGGGAATGCTGTCATTTAATGTGTAAAAATGGCAGCATTTCTATTTTTTTCTATTGAAAATCAATGAATGAAATTTGATTGGTTGTTGGTGGCTCCATCCACTTTTTCTAAACTTGAAGTGGAAACCCCCAGCGACCACATTTGTGATATTCAAGGTCCCTGACATCAATACTGAGAGAATGGCAGCCTTCTTAATTTTTCCCATTAAAACCAATCAAAGAAATCTGATTGGTTGGTTTTGGCTCCACCCACTTTTCTTAATTTTAATCCCAGTCCCCCAGTGACCAACTGTGCCAACTTTGAGGAGGCTGCCATTAACCGTCTAAGAGCGGCAGCAGTTTAAAATTTTCCTATTTAATTGAATGGCTGAAATTTGATTGGCTGTTGTAGACTCCGCCCACTTTTTGTAAATTTTGGCTGCAGTCACCCAGTGACCCACGGTGCCAAGTTTGGGAGCTCTGGCTTTATTACTGTGAGAATTACAGCTGTTTACATTTTCTCATTGAAGTCAATAGGGAAAATCTGAATTATTGTTTGCGGCTCCGCTCACTTTTTTGGGTCCCCAAAATAGGACAGAAAAGTCACAACACCCCATTCCCGAATAAGCTGAACGGTTTGACACCTCATTCATGGGTCTGCGACAAACTAATTATTCGATAAATTCCCCATTATAAGTCAATGGGGCAAATTTGGGGACCTCTCCTGCCCCGGGGGTAAAACTTATACCCTCGTGTGGGGTATCATCTGACACAGGTCGCAAACCTCTTCAAATGTGGTAAATTTAACGTTTCTACAAGATTCCCTCTCTGCGCTAGAATCCGTCAAAAGTTGGCCTCAATGTTAATCTATGGGACTTTTTGGGGTTGTTAATTGCGCCAAACTTTCATACGGAAGAAGAATAAAAATAAGTTTGCAAGATAACAGTAGTGATGCTTTGCTTCGCAAGCACCACTAATAAGTTTGCAAGATAACAGTAGTGATGCTTTGCTTCGCAAGCACCACTAACGAGTACAAAATTGCACCCCAAGTGGTCACAGACAAAGCACATAGATTTGGGGCAACAGCTGTGCCATCAGCAGGACTGCATTTAATTCATTAGGTGCAAATCTGTTGTGTAGTGTGTAGGAAAAATTATCAGAGAAAATCCTGGAAGTAACCTCCTATAGGTGTACAGTAAGGGACATTTCGGCACCATTGCATGAACTGAAATAAGGTAAGAGATAGAAATGTCGGATGAAGTCGCAGCATTGATCCAACGCGTCACGACTGTCGGATGCAGACGCAGCGTGCAAAATATGATTCTGAAGCAGACATAAATATCCCAGGAAAATCTCACATAAATAAGTTCCAAACATATAATCTGAATAACAAGTTAAATGATTTAAAGTGAATATCTTTTTTAAAGAGCAAACTTGCTATTTTCATTGATGCAATTATACTTGTGCCTTTTTTTTTTAATTCAGCTTATGAATTTGCCACAAATGCTGGCTCCATGGTTTTGTGCCACTCAATAAGACCTCCCTGCAATTACCCTACATTCTAATAAAACATCAGGAGGTCTACATAGTTCTGTGTTCAACGCGAATATGACTGCGGTTTCAAACACACAACATCCACAGTATGATAAAGATCCACAAATGAAAATGTTGGCAATGTCTAATGTATGTGATTAAATTTGCCCCAAAAGGAAATTATTGGACTTTCACTTTAAGGGAGAACTAAAACCTAAAAATAATATGGCTTAAAAAATGTCATATTTTCTATACTGAACTTATTGCACCAGCCTAAAGTTTCAGCTTGTCAATAGCAGCAATGATCCAGGACTTCAAACTTGTCACAGGGGGTCACCATCTTGGAAAGTGTCTGCAACACTCTCAAGCTCAGTGGACTCTGAGCAGCTGTTGAGAAGCTAAGCTTAGGGGTTGTTGCAAAATATCAAGAAGAAAATTAAGTTTGTCTGTAATATAAGCTGATGCTACAAGACTGATTATTAAATTCTGATGCTTATTGCACTGGTTTCTGTGCTGCCATGTAGTAATTATCTTTATTAATTACTAATCAGTCTTATATTGTGACATTTATATCATTTTTGTACTGTATATTATGAGCTGGTCCCTAAGCTCAGTAAGTGACAGCAGCACAGAGCATATGCAGTAAATAAGCATAAAAGATGGGGAGCTATTGGGGCATCTTCAGAGGCACAGATCTTTACTGCTAAAGGGCTGTGGTTTCCTTGGGCTGGTACAGAAGCCCAAAACACAATTTACAATATTTCTAGCCTATTTCTTTAGTTTAGCTTTAGTTCTCCTTTAACGCAATGGACTTGCAAGAATATTACTATAGCATGGAATTGAGGGGTGGACTTGTCCCGTCATTCAAACATATCACATGGTTAACTAAGAGGGAGGGGATTTGTGGACTTCACCCTATTTAAAGTGTTTATAATTGTTTTTTGCTATCACTTGAAAAAGTGACTGGTTCCCAAAACATGTTGTGATAAACACCAATAAAGGGTGGTTGCAGACTAAACAGACAATAGCCAAAAGAATCTTGCTTATATAAAAAAAAAAAGTTTGTAGCAAGAAAAGAAAAAGCCATGTAATCAATCGCGCAAAGAGTGCCACCCTGGGAGAACTCTTGCTGAAGCTGAGGTCATCGCCGGATTTTGTGGACGGGCACCCTGAGGCCGCACGGTCCTGGTGCCCAGCCACGCGGTCCTAGCGCCCGCCTGCATACCCCCTCCCTGCTTCGCTCCCCAGAAAGCAGCTGGGCGGAATGCCGCCCTGGGCCTTTGTGGCCTCGTCACAGCAGCATTTCATTTTTTAACAACACAATTTATTTTGTAGTGCTTAAAGGAACAGTAACACCAAAAAAACAAGTTTTTTAAAGTAATAAAAATATCATGTAACGTTGCCCTGCATTGGTAAAACTGGAGTGTACATATGAACAAGCTGCTGTATGGCTATATGGCTATATGACACAGGATAAATAGTGGACAACAGATAACACCATTATGTTCTACAGAGCTTATCTGTTATCTGCTGTGTAACCTGAGCAGGGGACTTGGGGGGGTTGCGCCTAGGGATGGGACAGGGGCTATGCCTGATGCTGGGGCCAAAAACTCAAACAAGCAGTTAAGGACCGCCTTTCCCCATAGGTTCTTATTTGAAGGTTTTGGTCACCTTTAAAGTTACAGTTCAGTGTAAAAATAAAAACTGTATAAATAGATAGGCTGTGCAAAATGAAAAATGTTTCTAATGTAGTAAGTTAGGTAAAATGGAGTGACTAGATGTCTAACATAATAGCCAGAATCCAACTTCCTGTTTTTCAGCTCTCTAACTCTTGAGTTAGTCAGTGACTTCATGGGGGGCAACATGGGACATAACTGTTCAGTGGGTTTGCAATTGATCCTCAGCATTCAGCTCAGATTCAAAAGCAACAGTTATGACCCATGTGTCTCCCTCAAGTCACTGATTGGTTACTGCCTGGTAACCAGACAGTGGAAACCAAGAGAGCTGAAAGCAGGAAGTTGGGTTCTGTTCTGCTGTTAGACATCCAGTCACTCCAGCCTTTATAAATAACATTTTTGCCTAACTTTATTAGAAAACCTTTTTATTTTCCACAGCCTATCAATTTACCCAGTTTTTATTCTGAACAATTTCTTTAAATTAACTTTTACTACGATGTAGAGAGTTATATATTGAGACAATATGTAATTGGTTTTAATTTTGTATTATTTGTGATTTTTGAGTTTAGGTTTTTATTCAACAGCTCTCTAGTTTGCAATATCATCAATCTGGTTGCTAGAGTCCAAATTATCTTAACAAACCATGCTCTGATTTAAATAAGAGACTGCAATACGAGAGGCCTGAATAGAAACATAAGTAATAAAAAGTGGCAGTACCAATATATCTGTAGCCTTACAGAGCATTATTTGTTTAAATGGGGTCAGTTACCTCTATTTGAAAGTTGGAGAGAGTCAGAAGAAGGCGGGCTATTTAAAAACTGTAAAAACTAAAAAATGTAGCTCAGTTAAAAATTTGCTTAGAATTAGCCATTCTATAATATACTAAAAGTTAACATGAAGGTGAACCTCCCTTTTAAGCTTAATGGCTGTATAAACAAAACAAAAGAATTCTTGTTTCCTTAAAGGAAAAGGGTGCCAAAAGTTAGCACCACCAAATGATTATATATATATATATATATATACTTATATTGACTATATATACTTACTTGACACCCCAGGCTGGCGCTCCTATCAGCGGAAAACTGCACCGGTCCAGGGATTCTTCCAGTGAGCACCACTGAGCAATTGGCTTCCTTTCCCAGGGCAGACGCATGCGCAGTAGAACAAAATAGCCGACTTCTTTGTTAAAGTTTGGCTTTTCGCACTACCGCGCATCTGCATTCAGAAAGAAAAAGGAATCGGTCGATCCGTGGTGCTCGCTGAAAGAACCTCTGGACCGGTGCAGTTTTCTGCTAAGAGCACCGGCCAGGATGTCAGCTAAGTAACTTTTGGCACCCCCAAGTAAATTCAGTCTTTCCTTCTCCTTTCATTTATTTCATGTGAAAAATCACAAAGCAGAATCAACAAAGTGTACACTACAGCTATCAGACATAACAGAGGGTGACTAGAGACAACACAGCGACAGTAGCCCCAGCCCCGTAATTACAAATCGCACCATCGAAACTCGAGTCCTCAGTTGCTGGCAGACAGGCCTGGATTTGTGGCGAGGCCACCAAGGCCCAGGCCGGCAGAATTTTAGGGGGCAGCATGCTGCCCAACCGCATCCACATTAGTTCAGGAACACTGGAGATGTGCAGGAGATAGTTTTTTACATTTACCGTGCACAAATCCCCATTGCTACGGTCCCGATAATGACAATTTAAGCAAATAAAAGGGAAGGGCAATGAACGGCAGCGGGCCCAGGGGTGGCAGCTCTGTAAATCAGGCCCTGCTGGCAGTATCAGGGACCAGAATAATATAGAGGGGCAGAGTGAGCTACACATGGTTAGGGTTGCCAACTGGCACTCAATGTTATTAATAGGGACACAAATTAAATATTATTTCCAAAAAAAGATATAGGCGCGGTTACCTTCTCGGCCATGTGATTTATAACTTTTTAGTGGGGCCTAATTAGCATTATAACATCAGTATATTAGATAACTAGACCCAGCATATTGTCGACTACGGCTTTGTGCACCCCCATAAGCTTCCGCCCGCCATACCTAAGCTTACCTCCCAAACAGAGCACTAAGCACTAAAACGTGTTCGAATTCAAACGGGTTCTATGATAAACCTATCAAGCTCCGTTATCAGCAAAGTGGGAGGGGCCCAACTAGCACCACTAAAAAATGTTCCGTGGTCTCGTTGGTACGTTGCCTGGCAACAGTCTCTATAGACGCTCGTCAGAATTCGAACGCCTGTTCTAGAGAGGGAACGTCATATCACGGCGCAATGACTTCCGGTGATATCGGGACTTACTTAAAAAGTCCAAAGAAACAACAGACAGATCGCGGGCAAACATGGGGGACTCGGAGCTGGACTATACGATTGAGTTTCCAGAGCCGTCTCTGCAAGGTAAACTGAGCTTCAGAGTAGCGGCAGTCATACTGGCAAATGTAATATTTAATCTTTTTGTGCCGCTGATATCGGGCCCTCCTGCCAATGGGAGATGAGCTGCAATCATTCCAGCTGTAACCATCCTTCTAAATCAGTTACCCCCCCATTAAAAAAAAAAATGCCCTGTATGGCTTCAAATGTATTGCTATTGCCACTGTTTATTACTCTTCTTTCTATTCAGGCCCTCTCTTATTCATATCCCAGTCTTTTATTCAAACCAATGCATGGTTGCTAGGGAATTTGAACCTTAGCAACCAGATTGCTAAAAATAGAAAGCTGGAACGTTTCTTAATAAAAAGCTCAAAAAACCCCAAGTATTTAAAACCAATTGCAAATTGCCACATACTGTCACTCTCAACGTCATACTAATAGTTTGTTTAAAGGTGAACTTTAAAAGAACAGTTTAGTGTAAAAAAACATTTGTGTAAATAAATAGGCTGTGCAAAATTCATTTGATTTAAAGGCCAAGGAAAGTCTTAGGGGTAGATTTATCAAAGAGTGAAGTTAGAGATTTCCACAGTGCGCAGAGTGAAATACCGCCTCTCTACATTCATTTCTATGTGATTTTTAAATGCATATTTATCAAAGGGTGATAGTGAAAGTTTAACATTTGATGAATGCGCCTTTAAAAATCCCATAGCAATGAACGGAAAGAGACATTATTTCGCTCTGCAGATTATGGAGATCTCTAACTTCACTCTTTGATAAATCTACCCCTTAGGCTAATGCCAGATGTGGTGGATTCTTGGCCTGTGGGAAAAAAAGCAGGCCAACAATCAGCCCCCAGGCTGCATCAACCCTCTACCTTGAGTGCACCGGGAATCATTGTGTGATAATGTGTGAATATACTGGGGGAGTATACCCCTCCGTGAATTAGGTTTATCTTTCCTTTTAACATCTTCAAAAAAGGGAGCATACAATAAATTGCACTCGGAATTTCAACCTAACTATAACATTAGGTTGGGAGTCTCTCAGCAGCTTTCACAGACTGATGGCCTTGGGTACTTTGATGGGTCCTTCAGGCTTAATGTTAGGAGCAGTACACTTCCAATGCTTTTTAATGGAGTGTTAGTAATACATACCTATGCCTATGAGTACGTGTGAGACCACATGAAATGCGTTCCGAGGATTGTAGGGTAAATAAAGCTGTTTTCTTAAAAGTCACCACTGTCTACTGTTTTGTGCAGTGCGCTCAACATTGGAAGTGTACCGATCATGAAGTCTCCCTAAGATGCGGCTTCGGGGCGCTGCACCCAGACCAGAGACTCGAAGTGGCAAATTACCTGTTAACACTGAATGCATTTGAATGTAGGCATTTAAGATACCGGTCCGGGGCATCTGCAACCAGATCCACTCAGTTATAGGTTTAATAATCGTGTTGAAAATTGTTTCATTAAGGTGGTTTGGGTAGATCGGATCCAATTCGGTATATTCTGTTATTTAATGTAAGGAGCCTTATGAACAGAGAAGTCTGGTACTTATAGAATGACCCCTTGGGCAGTAGGAGCTGTCAGTTAGGGAAAAAAGCTTACAACAAAAGTTTTTAAAGAACAGGAAATTTAGAAATGCACACAATAACAATTTTGTTGTTGTTATAGGCTGGCCATGGGACCCAGAGCGGGAGCCAGTGGTTATTTTGCTTGGATGGGGAGGATGCAAAGATCACTATCTAGCTAAATACAGTGCCATCTATCACAACCAGGTAGGTAGTATCCAAAAATGCTTCCCTCTCTTTATTCTTAAAAAATATATTTCTTTCTTTAAACAAAATGGTGTAAGAGTGAATAGAGAATAATGTGCATAGGCAATCTTGTACAAAAATGGGGGGTTGTGGGTGCACACCTGAGGCCAATTTCACAACGTTTAGAGCCCTGTCTAAATGATTCAAGTAAATATGCAAGTGCATGTAATTTTTGAAACAGGGTTTTTTTGTTGCAAAGTTATGATTATACTATTGATAAGCCACCATACCATGTTAGAAACTCTTCTATTACACAGACACATTACACTTATTGCGTTCTTTATTTAGTTTCCCTTTTCACATTTTCATTCTATGCATACATTCATACACATTCCCAAATACACACACACACACACACACTCCCCTTTTCACTACCATACACACTTTCACATTTCACTTGTACATGTATACACACTATTGTGCAACTGCACATATCACTCCACTTTGGTTTTAATTACAGCACTTTACTTCTTTTTTTCTAAAATGGGCGTTGGTTAAGGTAGTCTCTCCCTCTTAAAAGCCGCTCAGCAGTTGGCGGGGGAGCATTAAGCACAGGAGATGTTTATATAAAGAATTGTTCCTAAACAGAGAGGTAAAATTCATTTTTTACTATGATTCATTTAGACATGGCTCTAAACTTTTTGAAATTGGCCTGAGGTGTGC
Organism: Xenopus petersii; assembly: GCA_038501925.1. Taxonomy (NCBI): domain Eukaryota; kingdom Metazoa; phylum Chordata; class Amphibia; order Anura; family Pipidae; genus Xenopus; species Xenopus petersii. The sequence continues at coordinate 74,067,143 of CM076679.1, forward strand.
ACCCACAACCCCCTCAACATAGGCAATCTTGGGCATTTATTGAATATGTAGCTGTAAAGTACCTTTTGCCCGTAGCAGCTTTAAATAATGCTATTTTTCCTTAATTATTTTTACAGATCGTTATTCAAGCCCGCTGACTGTTTATTTTATAGTTGCAACCCAATATAATATCCCCTCAATAAATAGTCGTTGTTGTCTTTTGTCATTTATAAACAGTCTTGGATACTTTTATGCTAGTATGGATTTTTCATCTGAATTTATGGGGAATTGAACATAAGCAAATAAAAATCATTTTATGCAAATGTATGAATTGCTAGTACCAATGTTGCCATACATTTCCCATTCAAGAGAATAGAAATAGGCTGTCTGGCATTTTACACTGGCTGAAAAACTCTTGTCAGACTCACAATCTTACTTTGGTGCCAGCAATACTGGGACATAAAGAAACTTACATTAGACCATTAGACCACATAACATTGCTTTAATTATAGCAAGAAATTAATGTCTAGGACCAGCTGTAATTAAAAGTCAAACAACAGTTTCAAATTTTGTTAAAACACTTGCGATTTTCTTCTTCTTTCTTTACTTTGCTGGTCTTGTTTATCTTTGTTTGCCTAATGTGCATAATTTGCTTTTTTTACAGGGTTGTACGGTTATAAAATATACTGCAGCCTGGAAAGCAGTTTTCATCACAGAGTCTTTGGGCCTCAACTCACTACGTGAAGATGCAAAAAAGCTTCTGGAGTTGCTCTTTGACTATGAAATTGAAAAAAGTCCCATTGTGTTCCATGTTTTTAGTAATGGTGGCTTCATGTTATACCGATATATTGTGGAGCTGCTACACTCTCACTGCCCCCTGAACAAACTGCATGTAGTGGGAACCATCTTTGATAGTGCTCCAGGAAACCGCAATGTCATTGGCTCAGTACGAGCTTTGGATACTATCCTTAGAACTTCCACTAATAAGGCTGTTCGCTTTTTAGCTTTAGCAGCTTTTGCAATTCTGGTAATCATTCTAAGGATCCTGCTATACCCATTGACAAGGTTCCTGCATGAGAATCACTATGACGCTATGAAGAAGGACCCCTCTCGCTGGCCTCAGCTTTATTTGTATTCCCGGGCTGACCCTATTATCTCATATATTGATGTAGAGTCTATGATTGCTGCTAGAAGAAGACGATGCCTTCCCACTGAGACTTTGGACTTTGGAAAGTCAGAACATGTCAGTCATTTCCGTAGGTTTCCACAGAGGTACTCTGAAATTTGCACTTCTTTTTTAAGGGACTGTGTCAGAAAAGCATCCATATCTATGCTGAGGAGTGAACACCCTGTTTCCTTTTAAATGTCAGAACAAACCTGTGTGGACTGTGACAAATAAATAGCTGTTTGTTTGTTTACCCTGTATGCATTTTTGTTCTCTGTAACCTACCATTCATGATTATGCTTAATGCACAAAACACACAAACATTTTTTCAGTCATAGCATTAGGAAGAAAAAAAGTTGGACAGAAACGTATAATTCATATAAATTAAAAGTTTGACAGTTCACCACAAAATGTAAATTTAAACCCCCAAACACATTAAAATTGCTCAGAGCATCCTTCTAAGCACTGTTGCAATGTACATATTTTTTTTTCTGGTTTTCAAGATATTAGCAGTTGTCAAATTGCTAATATAATGAATCTGAACAACAACAGCATCTGCTAGACATTTCAGGTTACCGCCAACAGTCGGCTTACAATTTTCTAAAAAAATAGAGCTTGAGATGATGCTCGGGCAAGCAGAGAACAGTCCTCTGTCTTTCTCTGGTCACAGACTTTCTCTGTGAGCAACAATTGAAGCCATCTCCAACTTGCCACAGAGGAGGAAATTCATTTTTTTGATGTTATTGTTTCTTTAATAAATAATGTGTTTTTTTTTAAATAATGAAAAATAATGTAATGCACTAGTGCTGCTCCAGCAGAATTCTTTTTTTTTTTTTTTTTTTTTTTATTTATTTATTTTTTTAGTTGCACATTAATTTTATTTGTATATTATTTTATTTTGAAAATGTTTTATTTGATTTTCATATTAAACAAGTAATAACATTATGACAGCAAATATTATGCAGATGAAGAAAGACATGTATTCAATATGATGGCATAGTGAGATTGAAAACGGTATACAATTTTAAGAGACTGACAACAATAAACTGAAAATAACAAAAATTAACTAAGCCAGTGGAAGTAAACACATTGAAAGAAAGAAAAATGTCCATTCGTTGACTGGAATGTCTGAAAGCGTAACTTACAAATGAAGAAACCGTCCTATTTGTTTACCTGAATTAGAATTACAAGCTTCAAGATAAGGAGACCAAATCAGTTTAAAAGAGTCTATGGAATTATTCCCTTTGGTTTTGGATAATAAGGCTTCTTGCCAACTAAGCTGATCATAAAAGAAATAGCATCTGCTAACGATGGGGGTTCTTTATGTAACCAAGAATTAAATAAAGCTTTCTTGGAAGCAGCTAGGAAAAAAACTGTCAAAAATTTATCTTCATGGGGAATAAAATTTGTGTTAGGAACTCAAGAACATACCATATTATCCAGATGCAAAAAAACAAAGCACGGAGACAATTTAATCTGTATCTTCAAATGATAATTCAAAAAACCAAAGATTTCCCTCCAATATAGGACAATCTTTGGACAGGACCATAGATAATGGAAAAGTGATACATTAATTTCATCACATTTAGGACAATATGAAATAGGGCTATTAGAGGAATCTTTTGAAAACAGTTTCCCATAGCCTAGATGGGCAAGCTTAAAATGTTGTATCCTCCAATTCTCTGCTAAAATTAATTTATTATAATCCCTAATCGATTTGACCAAATCTGAGGGAGTTATTTGACAATGTAAAAATTCAGACCATTTAGAGGAAGGTTTCGATTACTGGTGTGAATCTGAACTATAATTATTCCAAAATTTTGTAGAAAGAGAGCTAATAGAGATCAAACCAGGGAATTCCAAAAACTCTGCCAAATCGTCAGCAAGCTTGTGCTCAGCTAAAACCAGGTTGTTATTATTATGTAGCATAGAAAGACCACATTGACACGCTAAATAATAATATCTATCAGAATCCTGAAGCTTGTATTGTTCTTTGAGATTTGACCAGGGCATTAAGGTTTTCTGAAGCGGATCAAATATATCTTTTACCAGAACCAGTGACTTTCTCTTAATTGAAAATATAAAAGTATCTGACTTTTGATAATCTGACGGTTTGAGTAAGAGTTTGGCTGGCATGTAAGGGGTTACTGTAGAGCTATACCCATGACGAGAGAATAAATGTTTCCACACAAATATAGAGTCGCGATAGATAGGATTCCTCTTAAAATCATAAGGAACATTGCTCCATTTATTATGCAAAACAGATAATATATCAAAAAAGGGTTCTTGAAAGATTTCAATATCGGGGTTTGTAAATTTGTTGCCTTGATAGATCCACTCAATAAGATATCTGGTGAGGGCTGATAAATTAAAAGCTCTGAAATCAGGAAGGTTTAATCCTCCAAGCTTAACTGGAGCTCTCAATTTATAGAGGGCAATTTTTGCCTTTTTACCATTCCAAATAAATTTAGTTAAAGCCGAGTCAAGTTTCTTAATATCGCAGTGCTTTATAAGCAAAGGGAGATTAATCAATGGATATATTAGCTTGGGAAATATCAAGGATTTAAAAAAAAGCGTGCGTCCTTTAATATTAAGGGGAGAATTGGCCCATTTTTCACACATGGAAAAGACCTTTTGACAGGCTGGGGTAATATTCAAAGAATATAAATTATTGAGATCTGAAGGAATTATTAATCCTAAGTATTTAATTTGATTCTTTGGGTTTTTAAGTTGGAATTTCTTAAGTAGTGAATTGGAAAACGAACCATATATATTCATTATTTCCGATTTCTCAGCGTTAATTTTGTAACCAGAAAAAGACTGAAAGTCTTGAATTAAATCAAAAACAACCTTTAGTGAAGACTCAGGATTTTTTAAAATTAATAATAAATCATCAGCAAAGGCTAATACCTTAAGATGTCTATTATTAATAGTAATTCCTTTAATTAACTTGGATTGTTCAAGGAAACAAATTAAAGGTTCTAATGCAATATTAAATAAAAGGGGCGACAAAGGACAGCCCTGTCTCGTCCCTTTAAATATTTCAAAAGGTGACGATCTAGCTCCCCCCAAAAGTACTTGAGTTCTGGGATTTTTGTAAAGATATTTGATGTATTGGAAGAAGAGGCCTGTGATACCGAATTTTTTAAGGCAAAAAAATAGATGTTCCCAGGTAATATTATCAAATGCTTTTTCAGCATCAATACCAAGAATAGAGCTAGGAATTTTGTGTTTTTTGGCGTAATATAAAATATGAATCAGAGCTCTAATATTTTTAACTCCTGATCTATTCTTAATAAAACCATTTTGGGCCTCGGAGATTATAGAGGGAAGAATTAAAGAAAGCCTATCAGCAAGGACCTTAGATAGTATCTTGATATCTTGGTTTAATAGGGAAATAGGTCTATAGGAGGAAGGAAGGGATGGATCTAACTTTCACTAGAAGGTAGACTCTTTCCAAAAAATAGTACCTCATTAAATGTTTGTCAGAAAAGGTGATATTTTATCCTTCATAATTTTGTAAAAAGAGGGAGTAAGGCCATCAGGGCCACCTGCCTTTGCTGTTTTCAGATTCTTAATAACAGTGGACACTTTCTCTGAGGTAATTGTAACTGAATTTTCAAAATCTGTGGGATTTTACAATTTTCAAAGAAATTCCTCATTTTTTCAGAATCTATACTTGGATTAGAGTATAAATTCTTATAATAATCCTTGAAAATGTCTACAATTTTATTGGGATCATTTGTTAGCTGGTTATGAATATCTTTAATCTTAATAAGTTTAGCCTGTCTATTTTCAGCCTTAGTAAGATTAAAGAGTAGGTTATTTGCTTTATTACTCAGGTTATTGAGCCTAGCTTGCGAAAAAGATGTAAAAAAATTTTGTCTCACTTTGATCCAAATTTTAAGTTCATCCAAAATATTCTTATATTTTTGAGCATTTTCAAATGAAGGATGTTGTTTAAATCTAATATAAGAGACACTTTGTCTTTTACTCAATTCAAGAAAAATTTTGTGAACTTTTTTAAAGAAATGAGATTTAAAAGAGGATATTTCCCCTCTAGCCACTTCCTTCCAAGTTTCCCAAAATAAGGAAGGGTCTTCCAGCAGAATTCTGCACTGAAATCCCTTTCTCAAAAGAGCAAACATATTTTTTTTTATATTTAGTGCTCTAACTTCAGTCACTCTTTACTGCTGTACTGCAAGTTGGAGTGATATCACCCCCTCCACCCCCACCCCCAGTAGCCTAACAACAGAACAATGGGAAGTTAACCAGATAGCCGCTCCCTAACACAAGATAACAGCTGCCTGGTAGATCTAAGAACAGCACTCAATAGTAAAATCCAGGTCCCACTGCAACACATTCAGTTATATTGAGTAGGAGAAACAGCAACCTGCCAGAAAGCAGTTCCATCCAGCCAAGTGCTGGCTCTTTCTGAAATCACATGACCAGGCAAAATTACCTGAGATGGCTGCCTACACACCAATATTATAAAAAATACACTTGCTGGTTCAGGAATTACATTTTATATGGTAGAGTGAATTATTTGCAGTGTAAACAGCGTAATTTAGAATTAAAACTACACCATAAAAATCGTGACAGAATCCCTTAAATAAACAAACAGCTGTGTAGCCATGGGGGCAGCCATTCAAAGCTGAAAAAAGAGAAAAGGCACAGGTTATGCAACAGAAAATCTAGAATACAATGGGGTTCTGCAGAGTTTATCTACTGTGTATCCTGTGCTTAAATGGCTGCCCCCATGGCTACACAGCACCTTGTTTATATAAACTATAGTTGTGTTTCCATGACGATATAAAAGCACGAGGCCAAAGGGGTACTTTATTATAATACACAAGTTTTAGTATTGTGACAAAAATGACATCACTAAGCTCCATTTATAACTGACATAACTAAAAGCCGTTTATATAGTGAATAAAGTACCCCCTCTTGTAAATTATAAGGATATTATAAGTTACCAAGGAGTTTCATGACCATATTAAAACACGAGGCCGAAGGCCAAGTGTTTTTATACAGGTCATGGAACTCCGAGGTAACTTCTAATATCCTCATATTTTGCAACAGGTGGTACTTTATTTATTATAATACAAGTTTCTGTGAGTCTTGTGACAGAAATGACATCAGAACTCACCGTTTATAACTGATGTTATTATAATAGCATAGAAGATGAGGCCATTGAGGGACACCTGATAGTTGAGTCAGAGGAAGGCAAAAGACGCCCATATGAAGCTAATTTCCTCAGAGGGAGGAAAGAACTAATCCATAGTTCAACTTTGTCCTAAGAAGTTATTTGAGAAACTGTATTTCAGACCAAGAGATTTTTTACACACATTTAAATATGTGCTACCACGGGCGGCAGGTCTCCCTGAAGTGCTTTTCCACTGGCAATAGGGTATATATAAGGTAAATATACTTAAATATATATATACAAAAAAACAAGACATTTACCATACCATACCACGTCAAGGTAAACCCCATATGGCGGTCCCTAACTTTTTTACCTCCAGTCATAATATTGAAGATCCTGTGCCTCTCTGCATAATAGCATTAGTTGAAGTAGAAGTCTGCTGAAGCTATGAACATATGATCATACTATGATCATAAAGTTGAAAAGCCACCATACCACGTCAAGGTAAACAAGTTAGGGACCGCCATATGGGGTTTACCTTGACGTGGTATGATGGCTTTTCAACTTTATGGTCATAACTTTGTAACTAAAAACCCCTGTCTTTGTGAACACATGCATTTGCATATCTACTGAATTACTTAGACAGGGGCCCAGGGAATGTGTACTGACCCATTTGGTTATGTCAGTAGCACTTCCCTTATACTTCTATACATTTTTACTTAGCAATGTAAGTGCTCCTACAACCCCCTTTTGTATTTGCTAAGTTTTATTTTCACACACACAAGAGGGGATTTAGTCCTCTTCTTTCTCAAGGCTGCCTGGATGTTGTAATCTCAAAGCAGGCTGTGGACCAGCCTTCGTCAGTCTTGAATAGTCATCTGTTTCCCCCTTAGAATAAGGCAATTCCTGGAAAACCACAAAAAACCTTAGCACAGTCTATTAGTTTCCAGGATTCCAGAATTGTCCCTTCTGTATGGATGCTCTGAAACAGTCAATAAGCATGTTATGTAAGAATATTCCTGGGTACACAGTCTCTAAATTCATAATTCAAGGCATCAAGCAGGGCCTGTGCACATGGGTAATCCCAAAAAGTGTGCAAAGCTTTGGTGATACCTGAACAGTATATGGGCATGCATGGAGGTTATAAGGGGAAGTCAATATTGGACAGCCATCCATGCAATGTCCTTGTACTTGTTGTTGTAACTTAAGGTATCCCAAAACCCAGAACAAACACCAAGGCTGCCTTTTTTCATTTGGGAGGAGCCCTCTGCTACTCAGATGCCGCCAGTAAGGGCAGAAACGCTGCAATTCGGGGAGATCAGTTGCTTGGCGACAAATTTCCTCTTCTTATGGGCAACTAAACTCCCCAAACTGCCTCCCCGCCAGCTAGAATGAAAATGGCCAACGGGATGGCACTCGGAGCGTTTTTTTTTCCGAAGGAAACTTCAGGCGAATTTGGAAAAAGAAGTGCTCTGAGTGCCAGCCCGCCGGCCACTGTTATTCTAGCCGGCCGGGAGGCAGTTTGGGGAGATTAGTGGCCCTGAAGAAGAGGAGATTTGTCACCGGGCAACTAATCTCCCCGAATCGCAGTGTGTGTCTCTGCCCTATGAGTGAAGAAGTGAGAAGACCAATGAGAGAGTTCTGGGCAGACAAGGGAACCAAACATGTACAGGAAGGACAGGGAACAAAGGGAATAGTCGAGATCCCAAGCTGAAGTCAATAACAACCATCGCACTTGATGGAAAAGGAGATGTTATCAGGCAGTGCTTGATTTGGAAATTACTTAGTGCTTAACCATGCAGTCTGTGGGAGTATCAGTTAATAGCTGTTAAGTCAGCCTATGTATGGGATAGATTTCAGATTGCATGTAAAAAGTGATGGTTAAGTTCTATCAGTTCTGGGGTTAAAGCTGATCATTCATTTTCTGCAGTGAATACTATCATAATGACTGTGTATTTGAAGTGAAAATAGGACTGGTTTTGCTAAACTAGACAATCAAACACAGTCCACTAGCAATCAACATATCACATTTATACCAACCTTATCATTAAACATTTAATAGATTACTATTAATGTGACCTGTTGATTCCTGTTGGGCTGAGTTGCAGTTAATAAACATGGAAATAACAAAATGGCTCTGCTTTAGAGTGGGCAAAACCAGAAAGTATTGGTGGACGAGGCAAAGGCTAGGGCCAGGCAATTGTGGATTTTGGCCTGCAGACAAACACAAGGCTAGAATCCACTCCCTCCGCTGCTTCCTGCTCTTTCTACACCCAGAAGTATTGTTTCTGCTCCAGTGTATATTTCTGTGCCAAAATCCACCCTGCCTGAAAGGGCAGCAGGGCAGAGAATTTCCACAAATAGCAATTTTGGGAGAACACACAATCCTGCATGCGCTCTCCTAACGAAGAAGTATGCAGACTCGCCTTTTACTCACTGATCCGAAGAGGCTGCAGTCACACCTCCATGCTGCCCACATTTGCTGTTGCAATCTTCCCCTCGTGGCTCATTCCTCAGCCCTCAGTACAAGTGCTCTCCGTTCTCAGCCCTCCCTCTTTAGCTCTTATCCCTCCCTCCTCAGACCTCAGCTCCTAAGCCAGGCTGATGAGGAATAGCTGAGGACAGAGAGCATTTGTACTGAGGACCAAGGAGAGCAGGCTGATGGCTGAAGGCTGAGTAGGGAGGACAGAGGTGCGACTGCAGCCTTTTAGGATGGGTGAGAGAAAAAGCAGGCGATGCTGCATTCTTCTGCTTTAGGAGATTGCATGCAGGAGAGCAATTTCCCCTGAGGATGTCCTAAAATGCTTTCCGTAAAGCCTTTTATTACTTTATCCCCTATGGTAGTAACAGGTCCTGTCATTCCAAGTACAGAGAGGCCCAAATAGTCCCCTGCCAATTGCCACAGCTCCATCTGTTGGTTGCAGTCACAAGTTTAGTCTTATCAGCTAGTGCTAGGGTTGCCACCTGGCCGGTAAAAATGATGCTTGATGCCAATATTATTAATAGGAAAAAAACTGCAAGAATATAGGAAGGCCTTTTTTTCCCCCAGAAAAGGTGGCAACCCTAGCTAGCGCCTCAGCAGATTCTATTTCAATTCCTCCTCTTGTGGATACATGTGCATGTGTGTGACACAGCTCAAATCCTACGCTCTCATGTAATATTCTCACAATAACAGGGAACATCTGATGTGGTACCATAATAATGCCTGTAAATTTATTATTTGTTGACCAGAATACTAATTATAAGCCTAAATGCATAGGGTGACTATATTTTGCAAACTATTCTCAAGTTGCAGCCTGTATTGGTGAAAATCTGAAGCAAACAAGCTTTTGTTACAACACATTCCTTTCTCTGCAGGGAAAGCTGGTAAAGTACATATTTCACTGTGCAGACCATATGGAGGCCTGTAAACAGCTTAAAAAGTTCTACTTCTTAAGATCAACAGGGACCGCTGTGAGTTTATGGGCAAACTGGAATGTGAGCCATTCATACTCAGGTCAGGTAAACAGTGCAGTGCCATCTGTTGGTTAATGTAGCAGGGAAGCCATGCAGCGCCCTCTGTTGGTTAACTTCACCGTAAAAGCACTGCAGCGCCCTCTGTTGGTTAACTTCACAGTTAAAGCACCGCAGAGCCCTCTGTTGGTTACAATAGTAGGGAAGAAATACATAAATGCACTACATCGCCATCTGTTGGTTAAATTGACAACGTTGCAGCACCCTCTATTAGTTAATTAAAGGGGAACTATCACGAAAAGGAAAATAAGAAACTTTCTAAATACAATCAGTTAAAACTTCTGTACTGTTTCTGAAATAATGAAGTTTATTTTCACTATCCCTCTCTCAGCATCTGTTTGTCCTCATTCTCTCTTCATGCAGGAGTTGGGTGTCAGATGTTCATTGACAGATCATCATGTCTCTCAACATGCAGTCTTTAAACAAAAGGCAGTTATTTTGTTAGTACTGGAATCAGTTATTTGAATGAGCTCTAATACATCTGCTAGGAAAGGGAGCCCGCATAAGATATATTGGATCTAACTGTCAATGAATATCTGACACCCAACTGCTGCATGAAGACAGAATGAAGAGAAACAGATGCTGAGGGAGGAATAGTGAAGATAAACTGGATTATTTAAGAAATGACGCAGAATATTTATTTGGTTGTATTTACAGCGTTTCTTATTTCAGTATGATGAAGCTTATATAAAAATTTTCATTCTTGCAAAAGTTCCCCTTCAACCAAAAGGTACTGCAGCGCCCTCTGTTGGTTCCTATGCCAATAAAGCACTGCAGCGCCAGCTGTTGGTTAACAATTGCAGAGGAGCCGTTAGGGGAGATCTGCATTTTTTCAATGGCTAACACAGTACAACATCTCAAAACTATGGAAAGTAGTTGGGAAGAATTGCTGCTCCCTCTATTGGTTTTCATGGCAAGGTAATGAAGGTAGCGTGTTCATTGCATTTTTTTACATGGCAAGCTCGTCTGTCAATTAACATGGCAGAGAAACATTGTTGAGACATCCCATTTATTTTGTACACTAATAGAATATATAAAAACCATGATATATACAATTGTTTAATAAAGCACGAGAAAAGTGCTTCAAGTGCATAAAAACAACATGTGCAAAAAGAGAGTTATATTATTATTATTATAATGTATTTTTAGCGCATCATATTCTACTGTAAAATAAACTTGTTTATACAAAGAACGTACAGAATTATATAAAAGCAACCAGAAATCTATATTTTAATTGAGAAATTTATATAATATAAATATCTAAAAAACAAACACTATAGATGAATCTTTTCAAAATGCAATACTATACAACAATAAAGCTACGGGGGAAGAGGGAGTGGATGGGGAGAAGTGGAGTAGGGATACTTGAGTTAACCGGTCCAAAGCTTTATATTCCACCTAAAACACACAATGATGGGAGGATGATTAGAAGGAGAGAGTTTTTTCGGTCCTTTTTATTCCTCAAGACAGATATTGTAACATCCTTCCGAGTTCTACCCGAAGGCATGGTCTCCGTTGCCCAAGTGTCCCAGGCACAGACAGCTTGAGCGGGTGGGTCCCCCTTCGTCAAAGCTAGGGAGGGCCCACCATCCCTACCCCCCCAAAGTGGTTTGGGGTCATTTGGACTCCCCTTCACCGAAGCTAGGGGGAGTCCCGTCTTCCCTGGGTTCTGCCAAAGCTTGCTGTAGTCACTCAGCAGACTGTGAATCAGTCTGCAGCAGTCTTGGATACTTGTCCTCTCTCTCCTTAGAATAAGGTGGTTCCTGGAAAATCACAAAACTTCCTTAGCACAGTTTATAAGGTGCCAGGCTTCCATAATTGCCCCTCCCATATGGAGGCTCTGAAACAATCCATACAACACTGCATAGTCAGTAACGAAGCACCTACGCACACAGTCTCTGAGTTCATGTTCCAGGGCATCAAGCAGGGCCGGGGGAAATCCACAATCCCAGAATATGTGCATAGATGTTTGAAATGAAATAGTTTCTTACAATGGTGGCTATATTTTGTAAACTATTTTTAGGTTGCGACCTCTGTTGGTGAAAGTCTGAAGCAAATGAGATGTTGTTACAACACATTCTTTTCTCTGCAGTGAAAGTTAGTAAAATACATATATCACTGACTATGAAGATTTGCATTCATCCAGGTCATGATATATCTAATATAAGTAATTCTGCAGTGCTTTTACGGTGAAGTTAACCAACAGAGGGCGCTGCATGGCGTCCCTGCTACACTAACCAACAGATGGCACTGCACTGTTTACCTGACCTGAGTATGAATGGTTCACATTCCAGTTTGCCCATAAAACACACAGTGGCCCCTGACGTTCTTAAGAAGTACATTTTTTAAAGCTTTTTATAGGCCTCGATACTGTCTGCACAATGATATATTTATCTAATATTAGTACCAATGTGTCATGCAACTCCTAGAACAGTAACTACACAGAATCAACATCTCTGTGAATTTCTTCAGATGTCACCTCTCTGAAGCGTTACAACGTGTCATTGTGATTGGATTAGTGGAAGAGTTTATTTGCTGAGGACTTCCCAGTTGAACTGAAGAAGCTGCTCGGATGAGTAGTGAAACGTCTTCATTGATTACTCAGCAAGTCCAGTTGTTGAGACATAAGTAATATACATCTTTTCCCTCCTTGGTTTAACCCTTTAGTCAGCTGTTTTTGTCTATATCTGAAACAGATTCGAAAATATCCTACATGTAAAAAGTGTTTCATAGGCGCTGCCGTGTTCAAACAGGACCCCTTTGTTTTCTGTGTGTGGATTGTTCCAAACTGAGTATAGCGTATACTCTGTGATAGACTGGCTCTGTACAACTCATGTCACACCAGGACTTGATATTCTATTAGGATTGTTTGAAACACATTGTTCTATTCAGATTGTGTGGGCTTTTACTAAAAATCTCAAACTAAGAAATTACCAAACCACTAAATCCTACTAAGAATGTGCAGTTCTTGGGGCTCATTTATAAACACTGGGCAAATCTGTTCCTGGACAATAACCACTTAAATATTTGCTTTCAAAGTTCAACCTGCAGCTGCCTGTAAAAAGCCAGTCCCCGATTGGTTGCTATGGGCTACTGCCCAGGTGCACATTTGCCCAGTGTTTATAAATGAGCCCCCTTTAGCTTAAAGTCAACCGACAAAATAAAAATGTGTCTAATAAAAGAAATAAATAAATAATAAAATAAATAAAGACACTGCTGGGATTTAGGGTTAAATATAAAAATCAGGAAAGTGTGTGCGAAGGGTAAAGTAGCTCAAGAGTAGACTAATTGTTTAAATGAAGAGCAGAAAGCAGCAGCATTATGGTTAAACTTTAGCTGATACTTCTGCTAATACCGGCAAACGGAGCTCCTCATCTGACATATGACACCCCCTCCCTTCTTCCTCCTCCGTGCTGATAAACCTTACCGATGTTGTGCTTCCCAGTTCTATCTGTGCTTAGAGCAGAAAGCAGCAGGACTATTAGTTAAACTTTAGCTGCTACTTCTGCTCTGTAATGCCGGCAAACGGAGCTCCTTAACTGACACCCCCTCCCTTCTCCCTCCTCCGTTCTGATAAACTTTACCGATGTGCTTCCTCATTCTGTCTGTGCTTTTGTAGTCCTCCAGCCCCTGACAACTGCAGAAACTGGAGATATCGTGAGAGGAGTATGCAGGGCTGATTCTACCCATGATGCCTTGCTCTCCAGACTTTCAGGAAATTCGGGGCTTCAGTCAGTATCTCGTGGACATTTTCAAAAGTAGCTATAAATTGAGATTTGGTGAGATTTGAGTTGAATAAATTGAGGTATGTGGTTTGTTTTAACAGTTTTAGTGCCTTCCTAGTATTAACTCAATTGAGACAGGTTTCCTTTAAGATCGTCATGGGCCACTGTGTGTTTTATGGGCAAACTGGAATGTGAGCCATTCATACTCAGGTCAGGTAAACAGTGCAGTGCCATCTGTTGGTTAGTGTAGCAGGGAAGCCATGCAGCGCCCTCTGTTGGTTAACTTCACCGTAAAAGCACTGCAGAGCCATCTGTTGGTTACAATAGTAGGGAAGCAACCAACAGATAGATAAACAGAGCCTCTGTTGGTTATCTAAGCATAAATGCACTACAGCGCCATCTGTTGGTTAATCTGAGAACATTGCAGGACCCTCTGTTCGTTAATTAAGCAAAAAGTACTGCAGCGCCCTCTGTTGGTTCCTATGCCAATGAAGCACTGCAGCGCCAACTGTTGGTTAACAATTGCAGGGAAGCAGTGCAAGGACATCTGTTGGTGAATAGTTGGGAAGAATTGCTGCTCCCTCTGTTGGTTTTCATGGCGAGGTAATGAAGGTAGCGTGTTCCTTGCATTTTTTACATGGCAACCTCCTCTGTCAATTAATATGGCAGAGAAGCACTGCTGAGACATCCCATTTATTTTGTATACTAATAGAATATATAAAAAAAACAAGATATATACAATTGTTAAATAAAGCATGAGAAAAGTGCTTTTTAAGTGCATAAAAACATATAACACATGCAAAAAGAGGGTAATATTTTTATCATTATTATAATGTTTTTTTTTGAGCACCTTCATATGCCACTGTAAAATAAATGTGTTTATACAAGGAAAATACGGAATAATATACAAAGAAACCAGAAACCAATGTTTTATTGAATATAAAATATATATGAAAATATATACTTTTAATATAAGTATATATAATATCTAAAAAGTAAACACTATAGATGAATCTTTTCAAAATGCAATACTTTACAACAATAAAGCTATAGGGAAAGGGGGAGTGGATGGGGAGAGGTAAGTGGGGTAGGGATAGTTGAGTTAACCGGACCAAAGTTTTATATTCCACCTAAAACACACAATGAGGGGAGGATGGGGAGAAGGAGAGTTTTTTTTTTAGTACTCTCTGTTATAGTCACTAAGCAGACTGTGAATCAGTCTTGGATGCTTGTCCTCTCTCTCCTTCAGGCCCGGACTGAGAATTAAAATAGGCCCTGCCATTTCAGGTACATAGAGGCCCAATCAGCCCACACAGAGGCCCAAACAGCCCCCACCAGCCCACTAAATACTGACTTTCTATGGCACCTTATGGCAGCCCCTCTGGCATTTGCCAGAACCCACAGATTGCCAGTCCGGGCCTGCTCTCCTTAGATTGAGGTGGTTCCTGGAAAACCACAAAATGTCCTTAGCACAGTTCACAAGGCTTCCATAATTGCTCTGAAACACTTCATACAACACCACATGGTGCGTAAGGAAGCTTCTAGGCACACAGTCTATGAGTTCATGTTCCAGGGCATTAAGCAGGGCCTGCATTAATCCACAATCCCAGAAAATGTGCATAGATGTTTCTTCATAAATGATGCACCATTTGTCTGAAGAGTCATTGGATCCCCAATCCCCTAGGCCAGAAAGTCCATATGGGGAAAGGGTCATACCCCCTCCACTGCAAAGCTAGGGGGTATCTGGAACCATACAGCCAAAAAGTTTCCAAGGGAAAAGGAAACAACTCTGGAGAAAGTCAGAAACTTTTGTGCTTTGGCTGAGCCAGATTTCAGGGGGAGAAGAAGCCTGATACACATCACCCCCTAATATCTAAGAGTCTATTGCACAGACCCATAAGGGCCAGGTGACAGATGTGAAAAAATTAATAAATAGGATAAAAATCCATAAAAGTGACAGTGACCTGCCCCAGTTTATAGGCCAGAATTAAAAGATTTGTGGCAAATGCCCAACAGACTGTGGTAGAAGAGCAGCACTTGCTAAAGCACATTAGTGTAAAGTGCACATAGTGCCATGATCATTGGTGCTTTCAATCCAGGCCCGGACTGACAATCTGTCAGTTCGGGCAATTTCCCAAAGGGCCGCTCCATTTACCTTTGAAATGGGCCGCTTCTGATTTGCGCAGGGGTAGAGAGACTTACAGCATGCACACTGTGATTCTTCTTCACACACACCAAGCAGCTGCGTGTTCCTCCTCCCTCGATCAGTCAGGGAAAGGCAAAGGTGATTGGCCAGCAGACGGGTTGGGAGGTGTCAGAGTTCCCGTGCTGTTTCACGAAGCTCCTAGGAGAGGTAGGGGGGAGGTAGGGGTGTCTGTGTGTGTGTGTTTGTGTGTCTCTGTGTGTGTGTGTGTTTGTGTGTGTCTGTGTGTCTCAGTCTGTCTGTGTTTGTTTGTCTCTGTGTGTGTGTTTGTGTCTCTCTGTGTGTCTTTTTGTGTGTTTGTGTCTGCGTGTGTGTGTGTGTCTCTGTGTTTGTGTCTGTGTCTCTCTGTGTCTGTGTGTGTGTCTGTGTTTGTTTGTCTCTGTGTGTGTGTTTGTGTCGCTCTGTGTTTGTGTCGCTCTGTGTCTCTCTGTTTGTGTGTCTTTCTGTGTGTGTGTGTGTCTGTGTGTGTGTTTGTGTGTCTGTGTGTGTCTCTGTGTTTGTGTCTGTGTGTGTCTCTGTGCGTGTCTGTGTGTCTCTGTGTGTTTGTGTGTCTCTGTGTGCGTGTGTGTGTTTGTGTCTGTCTGTGTGTGTGTCTCTGTGTGTTTATGTCTCTGTGTGTGTTTGTGTCTCTGTCTGTGTGTTTGTGTCTCTGTGTGTGTGTGTGTCTCTCTGTGTTTGTGCGTGTGTGTTTACATGTGGGCTGCTTTGTTTGTTATTTGCCCGGGCTGCTTTTTGCTCCCAGTCCGGTTCTGCTCTAATCACTGGGATCTTATGGCACCCCAAGTGTACTAGGCTTGGGGTGGAAAAAAATGCACAGGTTTCATTAGCATTCAGCTCTATGGCCAGTGCATTAAGTGCCTTTCTGTCTTTCCATAGGTGCTCCAGACTTATACACCTAATTGGCATGCACACTCACCCAAGCAGATCCAAGGGCTATTTCTCCAGACAAAAAAGTGCCATGCTGACCCCATCTGGAGTTAAAAGAATAAATAGGTTAAAAAAAAAGCTTTGTTCTGCCCCATCCTATTAGCTGAATTTACAAAAATTCTATACACCTGGAGCAAAAAGTCTGGGGTAAAGAGCAAAGTGTTTTCAAAGTACTGTCAAAAAGTAGTGCTTTGAAAAACCATGATTCTCAGGCACCCAGCCTTTAACTGCCTGATACACAAATTACTCAAGCTTCAAACTGCAACCTTTGGTCAGAGGAGCAAGTGGTTCACTGCCCTCCACAAACATATGGGGACTTCCATACCTCCCTCAACTAGAAGATATCCCACCCGCTGATAAGAATAGATACTACACTTGAGAAGTGAAGACCTATAGTATACATTTTTTTAAATTGAAATGATATACTTTATTATATATTATGAATATAACAGACAATGAGGGAATGATGGAGAAGGAGAGAGGTTTAGTACTCTCGTTCCTCAAAGCTGTTGTAGTCATGAATCAGACTGTCAGTCAGTCTGCAGCAGTCCTGGAGTGTATTCCTCTCTCTCATTAGAATTAGATGATTTCTGGAAAACCATAAAACATCCTAACACTTTATAAGACACCAGGATTGCCCCTTCCGTATGGGGGCCTTGAAACAGTCCATAAAGTACCATGGAGATGTGGTGTTTATGCAAAGCTAATAAAGCACTGTTATACTCTACTCATCCTCGGCTACCCAAAACATAACAGGAGTGTTTAAGAAAGTTTCTGGACACACAATCTCTGAGTTCATGATCCAGGGCATAAAGCAGGGCCTTGTCAAATGGACAATCCTACAAGTGTGCATAGCTGTTTCTTCATGAATGATGTACCATGGGCAATTCTGTGCCTGCACAGGTTATGGACATGCATGAAGGTCTGAATGGGAAGTCCACCTCGGATAGCCATCCATGTGATGTCTTTCTGCTTGTTTGTTGGTCTGTCTGAATAAACATTTTATCCAGACTTTGCAGTGACAGAAGGGAGCCCTGTTATAGACTCCAACAAATGGCTCTGATCAACTTGTGGATTGTCTTTGGTTTCTACAAGTGGGCTTGATTACCTCAACTTGGTTTTCCCTCGCAAACTTTGTTACATTCTGGTAATACCGAGTGGTGGTCCAGTTGTAAGAGTAGGAGCTGTCCAACTTGTCCCACCCCAGTGTTTGCCAGAGTGGGAGTAAAATGAAGTGAGAGGCCTGAGGGGATGTGGGCCCTAGTTTCACCACTGGATTCTGGAGAGCCACAAACCATTCTTAAAACAGTTCATAAGGGGTCAGGCTTCCAGAATTGCCATGGACTCCCTCTATATGGTGTTCCCTCACAAACTGAAACACATTAAGGCTCCAGTTGTACAAGTAGGAGCTGTCTCACTCCAGCATGTAACGATGCCTCGAATTCCAATTATGCTGTGGAAAATGGAATGGCTCTGCAGACTGTGGCTAGAAGAGGTAAAGCCATGTACTGCAGGATGGGAAGAATCTATTAACTTAATCTTTACCAAGTCCCATCTCCTGTGTCATATCTATCTTTTACCTGAAAGTCACTTCATTCTCATACTACTGATGTTGATACACTGTATAAGTGAGTACCCCATGTATAAAGAATAAACGTCAATTTCATGGTTAAGAACCAACCTTATCCCTGAAATCTCTGCATTAAAGTTATAGTACAACAACAACACCCATCCTCTAGTTACCATTGTAAGGGAGACAGATATATGGATGTTCTGTCTGAAAGCAGCCAAGAATATAAATCCCAGGAAATTACACAGGCACTAAATTACATAAATATAGTTTGCAATAGCAACAAATCAGCAATCAGTTTTGAACTAAAAGTTAGAAAATGATAAGAAAGCCCCGAATGTGCAGTTTAACATCATTTTTTAAAATCAACCATATAAGGTTACAATACTAGCACAAGGGGTCAGCAGTAGCAAAGCAAAAACAAAGAACTGGGCTGATTGAGGCTGCTCTGTTCATAAAGAGCCCAGCACATTGGCCTGATTGGTGGGGCTGAGGGTACATGGTGCAACTCCATCTAGGCTAGACCTTGTCCAGTTAGGAAACAGGCAGAGCATAAGGTACATTTGACCCTCTCTCCACAGGATAGGCCTTCACTACAGGATGGGGAGATGTAGTTTAACTACAACTCACTTATGCTGTGTGACTAAATAGAAAGAATTGGATGGTACAAAGTTCTTGAACAAAACAAATAGTAATGCCTTATTCTTCCAAAGCACCACCAGATTATCATACTCACAAATTATTGAGGCTGTCACATATGTGTCAGGCACAAACACAGCATAGCAGCATAGCACAACCTCCTGGTGTCTCTGTGGAGCTTGTCTTACTTACAGATAGAAAGGGAGTAGATCTCAAGGGTGCATCTATAATGAACTTGTTTAAGCCGGAACCTAAGGTTAGGTTGCTGGTGTAGATCTGACTCTTCTGTATAGCAGGAGAGCCCAGCTAGTCCCTGTTTTCACTGTCGCACTTTTGGGGCCCCCGGAACTTTCTGCTGCAGTTCTAGCTGGGAACCTACCAACTTCGGATTGCAGAAATCCCAAAAGCAAGGTACAGGCAAGGGTTAAGCGAAGAGGAGTCAAAAACAGGCAGATGTCTGGACAGGCGGCAAGTTTCAAGGTCAAAAGGCAGGCCAAGGTGAAAAACCAGGAACAAGTGACATAATAGTGCTTGAGCAGGATCTGAGATAACCAGAAGCCAGCTTGGGCAATGAATGAATGAATGAACGAACAGGTTTAAATAGTGAGATTTGGAAATAGGAAGTAACGGCAAAATATAACATAGCCAACAATAAAGATGGCCGTGCCGGCTTCAAAATGAGGAACCGCACATGTTGTGACTTCATCATACACACGACGACGTGCATAGCTACTTTTCACCTGTGCAGGAGTGCACCCACTGGCCGGAGCACTAGTAGGTAAGAGAGTGCACCGGTCTGGCGGGGCGCTTTACACTATCCTTCCTATTTGCAACAAAGGCTGCTCTTGCTAATTAGATTTGCCTCACATTCCCAGAAAGTGCTTCCTCAACCTAACAATTTAGAAGGAAATATTTTATTGACACATTGAAAACATTAAGAATCTTCGTCAATCTAATGAAATGATAAAGTGTTTTAGAAACAGAAAGCTCCACCTTTTGGCCTTGTAATTCTGCCCTTCCTTTTGATTAATGAGCTGGCAACATGTCATTGATAAGGAATTACGCTTGATTGGACTCTGCATCTGTCTCCATAGGCCTTGATAATAATGTGGCATTGATTAAACTGCTTTTGGATATAAACACAGTATAGCCAAACAGCGCCAGTCCAGCACTTTCTGTCACCTCTCATTTTGCCTTTGCCTTTATCTAGGCATCATTTAAAAAATAAACTATTTTATATAGTGCAATTTCACTGTGTTTTTCAGGAATATGTTTTTTTAGTTTTACTTTTGCTGGAGGAACTGGGAGTTTGAGGTATAGTACTGTGCCTCTTGTTGTAAAAATGCACCATGCCATGTTTGCATACTCCCGCTACCCAGATTATTATGCTTAAATCTTTTCACTGATTTTTACATTTTTTCAGATTTAACCAAATTTTTTTGAGGTCCCCTAAAAAAGTAAAATGGGGGTTCTACTGAAGCTCTAAGGCATTATGTTGGCTTATACTGTCAGTGACTGTGTACAAAGAACTAGGTGCTGCTTATTAACAAAAGGCAAAGGGAATCCTTATATTCTCTGTGTAGGTAAACACAATGAATGCCATGGTTGGACGCAAATGTTAAACTTAAATGCATAAAGCAATCATATTTGCCTTTATGTGTTTATATATTATTCTCAAGATCAAATTAAGCTGTCAATTTGTTTTACTATTACCTCCAGCAACCCCCCCCTTTTTTTTGGTGCTAGATGATCATTGTATTTATTGTTCAATTGCATTTATATACTTTATATACTTTTATGGTACTATTTCTGCTCAGTGTTGATGAAACTATCAACTGAGGGTGGACCGTGATGTCAGCAATGGGGAAACTATTCAATGAGGGTGAGATTATGATATCATTTTTTGGAGCCCAATTTCATATATATGTTTGTTTCTCTTCAGTTTATGATATTATTATTACGATAGAAGACCCCAATATAGAGAACAGTTGATTTCTAATTTAATTTTCTTTTTTGGTACAAGTCCTGTGGAGTACTGAATGTTTTGCATTATGAAAACAGAAATATACAGTAGAGAGAGAAAGAGATAAACAGGGTTTTGAGTCATTGGTCAACACAATAACATTGTGAAGGTGGCCTAACTCTGTGTGAATCATAAAGTATTGTTATTATTGGCAGAAACTGTACATCTTTAGTATAGATTTTTTGTATTTTAGCTTGCAACTTAAATTTACTTTAAAAGCCAGACCAGAATTTACTAAAAATATGTTTTATAGCTCCCAACAACTAATCTCTGCTGCTTTTTAAGGAAAGCACCCAATCACCCAACATAAGCCAGTATCCTGCCTCCACCCTTTATCTACTCATTAGGGGAAAACAATGTAATCAGAAATCTTAACAATAATCAACTCCTTTCTGCTCCTTGCTTCTTATTTTTGCTGCAATCTGTGTTTGTTTAATTAAGTGCTTAGCCTGCTGGGACAGTCTTATTTCCATAACAAACTCGTGAGTCTTTCTTAACGCAACTTACCTCATTCATTACTGGTAATTAGATATGGATTCCCCAACAACTTCATCCTTTTTGATGAATTGCCCCCCAGACACTCACTGTCACACTATTAGCATGTTTTCAATGTATTCGATAAATCATTTCCTTCTGGCTTTTTTGTAGGGTAGAGAGTATATATTTTAAATAAAATATTAGCAGTCCATTTGTGTGATTTATGCTTTATCGATGGCCTGGGATCCCTCATCTCCATATGAAGTGGTGAATTATTTACTTTTATTTCTGCTATTGAAATCTGATTTTATTTTAATTCTTGCTCCTTAGAGAAAATGTAAGTGTTGGATTGTAACATTCATAACTGCTTTATTAAAAGTCATGTTGCAGAATGTAAGGTATTTAAAACATATTTCTTCTTTTAACTAGTGCAGGCCTGGCGCAAACCGATAAAGAATACCCTTGTTTCCTTCCACTGCCCATGATATCTTTCTCCTTTAAGCCTCTGCAGTGCTTGGTGTAGAGTAAAAGCAAAACCATAATATCATCTGATAATCCTGAGTCTTACTTTAGGCCCAATTTCCCCCAATACAAAACGTTCAGACTGCCTGGCAGTCATTTGGAGTATTTGATTTGCCTCTAGGATCAGAAAGGTTTAAATTCATTCCAATTTTTGCATCAAATTCAAAACAAGCTTATATCTTTTAGAAAGAAATACAATTTCTCGGTTCCAACATTTAATATATTGTATTTGTGCTGTTTGCACTTAAATATAAGGTTTAAATCATTTGCAAATCAAACATTCTTTTTATTTACATTTTACACAGTGTCCCAACTATTTTTGGAAATTAAGTTATACTCCATAGTCACCAGTCTCATTTAAGGTAACGTTTAGTATGTTATAGAATGCCTAATTCTAAGCCATTTTTCAATTTCCTTTCAATTTTATATTATATAGTTTTTTAATTATTTGCTTTCTTTTCTTACCCTTTTTGAGTTTCAAATGGGGGTCACTGACCCCATCTAAAAGCAAATGCTCTTTAAGGCTACAAATGTATTGCTTTCACTACTTTTACTTTTTTTTATATTATTCATCCTTCTATTCAGATGTTGTCATACTCTATAAATGGAACAATGCCAGCTGCTTTGTAGCCCCATTATCTCCTTGAGAAGAGCTAGAAAGATAAAACACCAAATCATTAGTCATCATTACAAAAGGACCACCAGAACATATGAAATGTAACAGTACAGTATTGTAGCTAAATGCAAGCTTTGGACCCAAATCTTTTCTACTCTTCACAGGTTGTGCTAAAAATCTCATTCATTTGGCTTTTAAGGACACAGCTTACTAGAATAACCAGCTCTTCTATTACTTTTAAATAGGCCTATAATCATTTGTGAGTTTACAAACTTGAAACATTCTAATTTAAAGTAACACCAAAAACTGAAAGTGTTTTAAAGTAATGAAAATATCATGTACTGTTGCCCTGCACTGGTAAAACTGGTGTGTTTGCTTCAGAAACACTACTATAGTTCATATAAACAAGCTGCTGTGGAGCAATGGCGGAAATTGAAAAACGGCTATATGGCACAGGAAAACTAATGGATAAAAGATAACACCATTAGTCAGACAGAGCTTATCTACTATCTGCTGTGTAACTTAAGCTTTTTCTCCTTTGAATGGCTGCCCCCATTGCTAAACAGCAACTTATTTGTATAAACAATAGTAGTGTTTCTTAAGCAAACACAGCAGTTTTTCCAGTGCAGGGCAACAGTACATGATGTTTTCATTACTTTAAAACACTTTTATTTTTTGACGTTACTGTTCCTTTAAACTCGAGAACTTGAATTTAAAAAATGGCTTGAATTTTGCCTAGTACAGTTACCATTGACTTCAAATTCGAACCTTGATAAATCACCCCCAAAGTCTGTCATCTTTAGCAAAAAAATTAAGATGTTTTAAAAGAATGACAATATAATGTAGTGTTGCCCTGTACTAGTAAAATGGGTGTATTTGCTTCAGTAACTCTACTATAGTTTATATAAAGAAGCTGCTGAGTAGCCACGGGGGCAGCCATTCAAGACTGAAAAAGGAGACAAGGCACAGGATACACAGCAGATAACAGATAAGTTCTGAAGAATCCCATTGTATACTACAAAGCTTATCTGTTATCTGCTATGTATCCTGTGCCTTGCCTCCTTTTTCAGTCTTGAATGGCTGCCCCCGTGGCTACACAGCAGCTAAATTATAAACTATAGTTTTGTTTCTGACACAAAAACACCAATTTACTAGTGCAGGGTTTTTGCTAGATTGAGGTATCTTTTTGGAGTAGGAAATAACCCTAGGTGTACTTTCATGCTAAAGAAAAATAATGGTTGAAGAACATGTGCTATACTAAGACACTTGCTTGAGTAGGACAGCACTGACTATTATTAATACATGTAAACTGAACATTACAAAAATATAACTCATAATATGTCACTATTACAATGTTAACATCTAATGGTATATATATAAATTATGTTGTCAGAGCCGCCTTGGAGAACTTTGGACATAAAAATCTTCCAAAGCAGTGTTGTCCAAGCCAAATACTGGATCTATACTGGACTATACTGGACTCTCGGCACTCTCCAGCATATAATCCAGCAGTAAAGCATGATGGGAATTGTCAAGCAACAGGTGGATTCTTAAAGCAATATTGCACAATTTTTTCCATGAGTCCTTCAGGGGCAATGGCTCAACTGGTGCAAGAGTATTCTACAATGAGAATCCTTTCGAAGGGTGCTGCTACCATGCGGCAAGTTGAGAAACTTGTTACCAGTGGTGACAAAAAGCTTAAAGAGCCGAAACCCTGATTTGTCTGCTATTGTGCCCTCTGAACTAACGAGATTTCATAGGAATGTTGCAAAAGGCATTTAACATTTTTTCTAGCTCTGAACACCTAAACAGACTATAGCTGCCCTTCTTAAGATTGCACTGTAATACTAAACTGTTAGTTAATTTAATTCCTGACATGCTAGAAGACAGAATGGGACCACATGTCAACACACTGAAGGGAGGCGAGATTTATTCTAATGGTTTAGTGTGGCCTAGAAGTTCAATCTGACCAGATTCAAAATAGGCCCTGGCACTTCAGGTACAAATTGGGTTGCCACCTGGCCGGTGTTTTACTGGCCTGGCCAGTAAAAATTATGTTTGATCCCAATCTTATTAATAGGGAAAAAAGATAAATATATAGGAAGGCCAGTATTTTTTTCCAGAAAAGGTGGCAACCCTAAGTACAAACAGACCCCCACAGGTCCAATAAATTGTGAATGCTTATGTCATCTTTCAGCAAGACCTTTGGCATTTGGTAGAATCTAGAGATTTCCAGTCCTGAACTGAATCTGACACTGGATTCAGCTCCTCTAAATCCTCAGCTACAACCTTTTTTTGCACTGCCCACAACTGCAGACGCAAAAATTGTGAACTGTCCAGAATTTTTGAATGCACTCACATGCTTCAGTACTTTAGTACTTGCAGGGACAAACACATGCTCCACAGAATATGTCAGCACAAATAGTAGTAAAAAAAATAGAGGCAGAATTGAAAGTAGATTATTCCTCAGCATCAATAAGTCCCATTGATATGGCAGGTTTGTCATGTAAAAAACTAGGAATATTAATTATCTAAAAATCTAGGAATATTAATTATGGCATGAAATTGGGGATTACAGTGGCAAACTTCCAAAAATACATTTCAATATATGCATTGTTCAGATGAACTGACAACATATACAGTATTTGCATTTTTATGAATAACTATCCATTTTATTTCAGGGTGGGTTTAGAATACAAATATTGTAGTGCAACTTGGTTCATTTTAGCTGTTTTTCAGGGAAAGCTCCATTACTGCTACTTATAGCCTGCCTATTTCAATGGTGGGTTCCTCTCTGAAAATCTGAAAAAGATAATATATAATATCTATTGAGAAGCAAGCACTACAGCCAGGACAGGGAAATATAAAACAGGAGGTCAGGCTATTCTCTATTCATTTTCTCTCCCCTTGGGCCACAGTCCTACTAACTGAATCAGCAGCACCTTCGTTGAAACTAGAGATCCCAACTTGTAAGTTTCTGTGCCAATTGAGGTGTAAATTACCATTGGAACAGACAGAAAATATAATGAAGGAACTGTGATGACAAGGGACGGGAAGCACAGTAGCATCGATCAGTCTACAGAAATGTTTGTAAACTAGTAATAATGGCGCCACACTGTACAATCCCAAGGCACCCCAGATCCTGACCTCCAAATGTAATTTCTATAGATCTGCACCTGAGTGGTGTATAACTCAGGTACCATAACACTTAGGATGTAGCTGCTGTGTAAACTAACACCATGGTCTCTGGCCTACTAATGCAAAGGATATAGATCTGTTTGGCCTGCAGATTATGTTTCCTCCTCTCCCTCCCTATTTTTCTGTCAAGGAAAATTGCAAAATAATGCAGCTACCTCGACTTCATTACCGCTGGGTTTAACAAAACCAGCACTTATTCACACATCACTCCTCCTCCTCTTCCTTTTATTTTACTCTGTCCTCCAGCTTGACAATAACCTTTCACCTGTCCCAAACCAAATTGACAGGGTCAGGGGGCATCACACACACGCCCAAACCAATCAATTGAAATTGGGTTTCCATATCTAATTTGTGATCAGGGAGCAATTTAACTCTCCCCATGAGTGTGTGTTTGTTAAAAATAACGTTTGCCCATCAGTGATAACAAGAAAATTGATGTGGGTTAAACCGCTTGTTGGCTTTCACTTTACTTTCTATAGCAGCGTCCAGCAAAGTGAACTACTGAAGGCCAAAGCCACAACATCCACCGTCACAACTTTAGTAGCAGAAAAAAATGGCCAATTCCTAACAGGTCACATATCTTACAAGTGATATAGCACACCTTTGTTTGAGTTTGGACTTGCTTTACCGTGATTATCCTTTTATATTGGATATATGCTTATATATTTGTATAGTAACACTTGTGCTCACATTGTTGTATATTAAAACAATGCCTTAAAGAACCAGTAACAATAAAAAGTGAAAATATTTTATTTATATTTAAAGTCTGTTTATCCAGTGCCTACATAATAATATACAGTAAATATATACTGTGTTGGCAACAGACGTCCTGAGAAAGGTTAATTATTCTATAGTCCTGTAAAAAGTCATGAATAGCATTTGACCCCTGTTTATCTTCTTGTGTAAGAGTAAACCCCATCATGTTTTACAATGCCAGGAGTGCTGCAGCCATGAAATAAGTTAAGAAATGCACCTCGGGTTGCAGCAAAAAGTTGCTCCTGTTCCTTTAAGAGTCTAAAGTTTTTTTAACAACTGTGCTCTGTGCACAAGAGATGCCCTTGTCCTACAAGAAGCTCTGATCAGAAAGTTATCCTTAGGGGTGGTGCATTGCCCCAATGCAGCGCTTATTTGTTTTCTGCTTGGTAAACCTGTGCATTTTCCCTTATTCAACATGAATGGCTGCCCCCATGGATTACACAGCATTCATATAAAAATGTATACAGCCATTTGACTAAAAGCCCAGATTTACCAAAGACAGACTGTGTTGATTATATTATTATTATCATTTATTTATATATTGCCAAGATTGGCTCAGATTAAACACCAACTGGGGTGAGGTTTATGGTGAGTGCTTATTGGCTATGGTTGCAGTTAGGGTTGCCACCTGGCTGGTATTTTAGCGGTTTAGCCAGTAGAAATGGTGGTTGATCCCAATGTTATTAATAGGGAAAAAAGATAGATATATAGGATATTTTTTCCCCCAGAAAAGGTGGCAACCCTAGTTGCAGTTGGAACTATATTGGGGTGACTGGCACAAAAATATTTGTATTTATCATTTACCCTGTTATAAGGTAAGATCCACAAATGAGGAACAAAACCTATAAAGTCTGTAACCCACAGGATTAAGCTCTTTTTGCCAACAAAGTCCTCCATTTCTCATTATAGGGATTAATTTCAGTGCAGAATTCTGCTGGAGCAGCACTATTAACTGATTAATTTTGAAAAAAAACTTTTTTTCCCATGACAGTATCCCTTTAAGCAACACTTTTGCCCTCCCCTTCAAATTATATGTAATTGAAAGCAGCAGTTTGTTTATGCTTTTCTGTTATTTGCGCTCACTCATGGTTCTGACTCATGAAACAATGTAGCAGAAGTCAGCTGGGTTCGGTTTCCAAAATCAGAACCTGCGGTTCAGAGTTATACAGTAAACAGACAGATTCTGCTTTCACCAGCTATTACATAAACATTTTTAATTTTTGGGACCTGAATAAGGGAATCTTTTCCAAATATGAGATATTTTCATAATATCATCACCAGAACTTAAGTCTGCTAAAAAGTAAACTTAACTGGATTTTGCCACCTATATGAATGTATACAGCTTAGTAAGAATCAGGTTCTGTTTTATTACTACAGATAAAAAGGAAATCATTTTGAAAATGTTTAATTATTTATTTAAAATGGAAAGACAGTCTTCCCATAATTTGGGGCTTTCTGGATAGCAAGTTTCCAGATAACGGATCCTATATTTGTATATTGAAACTTGTTTCAAATTAAAGTGTTCTACAAACATAATGTAAACACATTTTTTAGGTGGAGATCTCATCTAATTTGTTTAAATGAATGAATCCACACAGTTTCCCCAAATTTGGCGTTTTTGCACATTTTGATGCAAAATTACTTGTTTATATGCTGCTTGCATGAATTTGTACTTACTTTTGGAAATTCTTAGTTTCTGTGAGAAGAATAAGGGGTACAAGACGATTGTCCACCAACTTTGCTTTGCTTTTTTGTAACAGGAAGGGAAAATGGGGGCTGTAGTGGTAGTGTGTAGCGAGTGATTTAGGAGGGTGGCCATCAAGAGATCTTAGCTTAAGTAAATTGCTTTGTAAATTGTAAACCCAAATAACACCTTGTTTTATGCAAGAATTTTTTCAGCAACTTTCCATTTTACTTTTCAGCATTTTAAAGCTCTTTGTAAATGTAGTTATATCTGTCTGTATTTATTGTCTGGCATAATGATAATGTAATGAAGCCAGCTGATTAGCTGGGGTTTTGTTTACTGTTCGGAACATACATAATTTTTTATAACTATGGTAAAATAAATGGCAATAATGTACGTCGTGTTACAAATTTTAGCATGCTCTTCATCATCTACATAAGATTCTTAGTATAAAACTACTCACATTTGGAATCTCTGCAAGGTTCACATAAAATGTAAATGTACTTTGTAGAATAAAGACATATTGTTGGAAGCCTTTTGCAGAATGTGTTCTTACATATGCTGTTTCGTGTCTTTTTTGTGTTCTCCTATAGGGAAGAATGGGGTCTGTTAACTCTGTGGTGCAACACAAATAATAAAAATACCCAGTGGACGTAAGAAATCGTATTATAATAATATAAAAGTGGAATATCAATAGACTTTAAAAGAACCACCAAGAACAAAAATATCCACCAAATTCCTTCTGGAACAGTAGTTAAAATTTATAGCTTATATAGAATCCGTATTCACAAATTGGATTAAGGCTTTTGTGATTTTGTTGTTCTTTTATGTTCAGTTCAACCTCCGCAATATTTTTTATTTTAGTTTTTATTAACTCTTATTGCCACCCCCTCCAATGTTACATGCAGTGTTTAATTAGACATTAACACTTTTACTGGTAGACAATTGCACCAAGCCACACAGCCCAGTAGCATCACAAAATCCATCCGTATTGTTCTTTTTTTTCTTTAAGCAGAGACAGCAGAGGCTAACCCCTAACTCTGACAGATGCTAAGGATGTGGGTCACTAACTCATACAAATTGACAAACTACAGGTCAACATGTTAACCTACTAATTCATTTCCTGCTGTTTCCAATACATTCCTAATAGGATCAATTTCCTATTAACTATTCCGGGTCCAAAGGGAACCAGTTGCACATGACTAAGCCTTGATTTGCTGCTCTGATCAGATGGCAAAATGGTCAATATAAATTCCCCTCACACTCCATTTCTCACTCAGGCTTCTTCAAGCCAAGAACCCAGCTGTAGGTCTGTGCAGAAGCAAGTGAATAGGGGATGAGAGGGCTTTGTTTACATTTTAAAGACCGAAAGAATTTGTACTCAATCCAACTGTAAGGACTTGGAGACAAACATATGTTTACAGAGTAATAGGAGTGAATAGTTGTGGAAGTAAAATACCTTTGTATTAACCTAAACATTAACTCAAAGGAAAGCTATTTAATACTTTCAGTACTTCCCAGTGATCAGAAGTATGTTAATATAAAATTGTATTGTATTTATTTATTTTAATCTGCATCGCCAAGGCAAATGTAACATTTTCAGAAATGGGAGCAATTGAACTCATAGGAGGATGGGTGGCAGCCCTAATGTGCAAAAATCACCTAAGCTGGAAATTCTGTTTGCAGTTTTTTTGGCTCCTGTTCTTGTGAGTTCCCTTTTATTTTCCCATAAAATGCACCTGTTTATTACAGGCAACCAAACCCTATGGATTTTAAAAAAAAGTTGTAAAAGCAAAAGTTGTTGGTAGGTGCATGTAGGTATTAAAAGCCCAGCATTAATAGACACATTAATGTATTGTTTCCTAAGAACAGAACATAAAACTGCATTTTCCAATAGTGAACATTGGCACTAGATAACATTAAAGTGATTAACAGAGCACTTGTTTGTAAAGACACAATCATACCCAACCCAACATTCCACATAGCAGTGAGTGATAAGCAGAAATCTCTGTAACCTATACTAGGGAGCAGATTTACATATGTTCGAATATCGAGGGTTAATAAACCCCTGATATTCAACTGCTGAATGTAAATCCTTCGACTTCGAATATCGAAGACGAAGGATTTACTGCAAATAGTTCGATCGAACAAAAATTGATTAAATCCTTCGAATCATTCGATACGAAGGATTTTAATCCATCGATCGAACGATTTTTCTTTGACCAAAAAAACATTAGAAAGCCTATGGGGACCTTCCCCATAGGCTAACATTGCATCTTGGTAGGTTTTAGGTGGCGAAGTAGGGGGGTCGAAGTTTTTTTTAAAGAGACAGTACTTCGACTATCGAATGGTCGAATATTCGAACGATTTTTAGTTCAAATCGTTTGATTCGACGTTGTAGTCGAAGGTCGAAGTAGCCAAAAAAAACTTTTGAAATTCGAAGTTTTTTTATTCTATTCCTTCACTCGAGCTAAGTAAATGGGCCCCTAGGTGTGTAGAACTACAGTCTTATAACTGTCATTTTATAGGGACTACAACGTGTGGCACATGTGAAATATTCTTCAGCGGCACTTTGCTTTTAGGGGACAAGCACTTACTGTACCATTAAAGCAAATGCAGGTTTCCTGGGTTGTTTCTGGAGTTTCTCTTGTTGTCCACACTGCATTTTACTTCATCTTTCATTATGATGCATACGTGTTTTTATCTGGGTCTAACTAGGCCTCATATTTGTTCACTGGGATTAAAGAGTGCAATAAAAATACATATACAAAATGTTTTCCTTATCACTGGCCTCTGAAAAGTTGCACTGTCCCTATATAGCCAAGCTCTGTGAGCTCTAACCCTATAGCTATCATAAATGCTGTTTTTTTAAAATAAAGTTCAGAGAAGCACTTATTTACATGCAGATGTACATGTATTTACTAATCCATTCTGTGTATGTGCAGTCTCTTTGCAAGGAGTGTTAACTCAAAGGGCTGCATGTTTACCATTACCAACTGAGTTGCCCACATTGCCCTTGCATTACAGTTTGCAAATATCAACATTATACTAAAAGCTAATTTTAAGGTGAACATTCTTCTTACAAATATTTTCTACTAGTACTTTTAGAACAGTAACTGGCATTTTCAGGGAGTGAGTATACTTGATGGCCCTGTACAGATCCCAGATTTAGAAGTGTATGAATTGGAATGACTGCTTGTGTACAAGACCAGATTTATCTGCTCAATGGGACACTCAGAGGTCATATCCATCGTCTTCTGCTAAAGTCAGAATGGACTCCCAAGAGTGAAATTATGTGCAGCACCTTTGGTGCCATTCTGCAAAGGGAAAACTACAATCTCACCATTAGAGATTGTGTCTGACTTCACTAGAGGTCACTGGATATTGCATATAAATCTAGTATCTAAACAAAAAAACTGATGTACATTTTTACTCCCTATAAAATAAAAAATAACCCAAAAACTAATGAATGTGAGGCAGAATGTAAAGCAGGGATCTTTACAGAGGCAAGTGGATGGCGAAGCTGTGCTCAGAAAAGCTGAAAGAACTTCTTACTTCAAGAACTTTTTGCACTCTTTTTACATGGAACAAGGTGAGGAAGGAAATTAATCTGGTGGATGGGAACATGATCTTTTCCAGTTAGGGGCAGTAAATCGCTTACCTAACGTGGTTTGTTTCAAACAGTCGAATAAGATGTAAAAAAATAAATAAAAAAGTCTATGTGTATATATATATATATGTATGCACTTCTTTTTTTAATATGAGCACAGCTGTAAAATATGGGGCATATTTTCTCTTTAAAAGTGAAATACCCCTTTAAAGGAGAACTAAACCCCCTTTCTAATAAAAACTCCTATCCTCCATAGTCCCCCCTCCCTGCTCCCCCAGCATAGGAGTTAACACAAGTAATTACCCCTTGTTGCAGTCAGCACAGCGGAGCTCGCAGGGGCCATCTTAAGCCACTTCGGTAATCTTTGGGTCTTTTTCCGGTACTTCAGTAATTTTCGTCACTTTGGGTGCATGCGTAGTTGTAGCGAACCGGGAAAATGCTCCAACTGCGCATGCGCCGATTCGGAGTTTCCTTACGGAGATTACTAAAGCAGCTAAAGATGTCCCCCATGAGCTCTACTGCTTTGACTCTGCAACAAGGGGTAATTACCGGCTTAGGGGTATTTACTTGTATTAACTACTGTGCGGTGGGGACTATGGAGGGTAGGGGTTTTATTAGAAATGGGGTTTAGTTCTCCCTTAAGCATTCAGCAATGTTTCTGAAACCTTTCAATGCACAGCTTCCCACACTTAGGCTAGAAGTGGTTGTATTTTCTGAATATCACAGAGCTCTGCTTCATAGAAAAACGACTTTCATGGATACACATCTGGCATTTAATATATACTCTATTACAAAAGACTTTTATTACAGCACCAAAGATTGAGTTAAAAGGGTGTTCTCACATTCTTTGATTGGGTTTCCACCTACAGTCAGGTTGTATCTTCTGTTGCAATTGACTCATGTGAATGTGCATGACTAATATCCATTATACAAGCTGTACAACTTGCACATGCTGTTTAATAGTGAATGATAACAAAAAAAAATGTTAGGTTACAAATGGAGGGCCATGTATGACTTCCTTGACAAGTTTTTTTTTTTTTTTTTTGCCGGTCCAAGCCTTACCCCACCATAAGGCTCTAGAGCAATGAATACATTTCACTGTGAAAGCAGCAGGAATGAGCTTGTTGTCATTGTATTTGTAGAAATGGCCTGCAATATTTTTTGCAAAAATGTAAAGAAATAACATAGAAGAGGAATGGCTGCAGCTTTCTTTGTCTCTTTAATAATAAAACAGTAGCTTGTACTTGATCCAAAGTAAGATATAATTAAACCTTATTAGAGGCAAATCCAGCCTATTGGGTTTAATGTTTAAATGATTTTCTAGCCGTCGTAAGGTATGAAGATACAAATTATGGAAAGATCTGTTATCTATAAAACCCCAGGTCCCGAACATTTTGGCTAACAGGTCTCATACCTGTAATAATGGACCTGCTAAGTAATTCTTGCGAGAACATTGTTCTGTATATGTTGGAACGGTGATGTTAAAAGCTGTTTAGTTAGAATAAAAGACAAGATCTATGTGAGTCCTAAGTGTTAACTGCTGTCCTGCTCTTATTGAACTTTCATTTCTTGGTCATGTGATAAAATTAATAAATTAAGACATTTACATTTTAGAACCATCAGATAAATAGAAAAAAAAACTCTGAAAGAAAATAACCCTTTGATTCATCTCTCAACCCAGAAAATGAAGATCTTACTTAACGTTTTGAGTCTATTCAATTTATACACAACATTGTAAACATATCATTTATAATACATGTGCTTCGCTTTTTTTTTTTTTTTTTGCAGATTTCTTCTTTTCCCTGTCTCTTTACATCGTTGAAAAACCACAAAAACAGTACATGAAGAAACAAGGGAGGGAAAAAAAAAGAATAAAACGCAGGTATTGTCCGTTGTCTCTTTCCTGGCCTCATAGGCCACAGTGTCCGGCTCCTCACACGTACCCTGGGCAGCTGAAGTAGTGAAACAAACAGCAGGGGGAGGACATGTAAACAAAATCAGACTGGTGTTGAATCTTGGCTCCCCCTAAAAAACTCATTCGTTTTACTCTGATCGGCATTTGGAACAAGAAGATAAAGAAAATGTATACAAGTGTTGGTGTATAGCAGTTAGGGAATGATTTAGCTCCCCCCATTAGTACTATCTGGATACAACAGGACATGTTGAGTATCTGGAAGCCATAGGATGAGTGTAATCTTGCTTCTGGCAAGTCAAGTCCTGGGAAGGTCTTTTGCTCCTAGCTTTAGCCTCTTCCTTTCTCACAAGGCATCCCTAATCTCTCGCAGTCTGTTTCTCAAACAGAGATGTTCGACGAACAGAGAAGGGGTACAAATTACATGTGAGGGAGCTGCCACTACATCGGAGCATATTTGTCCCTTTTCACATTTGTTTCACAAGTACACACGTCTCAAGTCTCCAGGTGATGTGATGGTATTACACTGCGGGCAGAGTTTCTTAGCTCCCTGAAATAAAAACAGGAATATACAATTAATAAATTGTAATATAATTTGACTGTTCAACAAAATAGTGCGTCGCTGCTCACAGCAGAACTACAAAAGTAACAGAACACGAGTATTATATAAGAGCAACTGCAAATGTGCACTAAATACTAAATACAACACATATAATGACAGACTTTATAGGATCTCATATAAGCTCAAAACAGACTATGGATTATCCAGGGGTCAGCAAGATTTTAGTGGAATCCTTAAGGGCAGATTTATTATTAGCCATACCTGGGGTTTGGGCAATAGAAAATGACAGAAAAATCTTAATCTCATATTAATCAATGTAGGATGTAGTTCTGCTGAACACAAAGGATTTAGCCGAATACAAACCCTGCAAAAAGTAGTAGGATTTGGTGGAATCCAGGTTTGAGGCATCCCCAATATTATAACTTTTACATTATGAGCTCATCGCTCAGCTCATGAGGTTGATATTTGTTAACAGCAAAAACAGACCAACAGTTATTTTGAAAATCATGCCAGGGTGCAGATTGCATTGGCAGTTTTAATGTGGCCCTCTCGCCCGCAGCCTTTATTGGCCACCATTATGATCTGATCCTCGGTCTGAGGGCCAATCAACATCAGCCCGATATGACCAAATACATAGTTGGCCTTGCCAAATGAGCAGTGTGTTAAAAAAAAGTGAATAAAGCTCAAAATCCTTATAATGGCTTTATTTGCCATACACGCAAATGCATAGGGAACACTGCACATTCTATTCCAACTCAAAACATGAAGAACAATTAATTCAATTTGTGTTATTTCTTTACAGAAAATGAAGAAAAGAAAAGATTAGGCTGTTCCAAAAAATAGCAGTGTCTGCATTCTTCTTTACAACCTCAAACATTCACTGTATGAACTGAAAAATGTTAAGATTTTCCTTTGAATCACTGAAATAAAATTTAGTTGCTTAAGCAGTGTTTCTGAGAATTGCTGCACATCTGTGTTGCATGGAGTCCACCAACTTCTGGCACCTGTTACATTCCACAATTTTTCTGCATTTCTTGGTTTTGTCTCAGAAACAGCATTTTTGATGTCATCCACAAGATTTCTATTGGATTAAGGTCCAGGGACAGGGCTGGTCAGTCCATAACGTCAATCTTGTTGGTCTGGAACCAAGATATTGCTTATTTACTGGTGTGTTTGGGGTCGTTGTCTTGTTGAAACATCATTTCAAGGGCATTTCCTCTTCAGCATAAGGCAACATGACCTCTTCAAGTATTTTGATGTCCTGAAACTGATACATGATCCCTGGTATGCGATAAATAGGCCCAACACCATCGTATGAGAAACATCCCCATATCATGATGCTTGTGCCACCATGCTTTACTGTCTTCACACTGTACTGTGGCTTGAATTCAGTGTTTGGGGGTCGTCTGTGGCCCCTAGACACAAAAAGAACAATCTAGTTTTCATCAGTCCACAAAATGTTGCACTATTTCTCTTTAGGCCAGTCAATGTGTTCTTTGGCAAATTGTAACCTTCAGCACGTCTTTTTTTTCAACAATGGGACTTGTGGGGGCTTCTTGCCGATAGCTCGGCTTCACATAGGCATCTTCTAATTGTAACATTACTCACAGGTAACTTTAGTCCTTCTTTGATCTTCCTGGAGCTGATCAGAGTCTTTGCCATTGTGGCTATTCTTCTATCCATTCAAATTGTAGTTTTCCATTTTCTTAGGTTTGGTTGCCATTTCAAAGCAATTGAGATAATTTTAGCTGAGCAGCCTATCATTTTCTGCATTTCTTTATATTTCCCCTTTTCCAATAAACTTTTTAATCAAAGTACGCTGTTCTTCTGAACAATGTCTGGAACACACTATTGTATTCATATTTTCAAAGAGAATACACTATAACCAGCATGCACAACATTTGCTGCCTTCCTTCCTTAAATAATGGCCATAATTGACACCTATTTTTCCCAAAATTAAATTAAAAATTAAATTAAATTATCTGTTGCTAAATAAATAAAGTTTATTTTTTAATACCTGTGAAGTGCTGATCTTCTTTGTGTATATATATACACATGTATATATATGGGATCCGTTATCCAGAAACCCGTTATCCAGACAGTTCCGAATTACGGAAAGGCCGTCTCCCATAGACTCCATTATAATACAAGAATTCAAATTTTTAAAAACGAATTTATTTTTCTCTATAGTAATAAAACAGTAGCTTGTACTTGATACCAACTTAGATATAATTAATCCTTATTGGAAGCAAAACCAGCCTATTGGGTTTCTTTCATGTTTACATGATTTTCTAGTAGTCTTAAGGTGTGAATATCCAAATTACGGAAAGACCCGTTATCCGGAAAGCCCCAGGTCCCGAGCATTCTGGTTAATAGGTCCCATACCTGTGTAAGTGATAGCAGCACAGAGCATGTGCAGTGAATCAACAGAAAGGAAGATGGGGAGCTACTGGGGCAACTTCAGAGACCCAGATCTTGCTAAAGGGATGTGGTTGCCTTGGGCTGGTACAGATCATAATGTGCAACATTTCTTGATACTTCTTTAATTAAGCTTCCTTTAAGTTAAAATTCAGTATGTTATAGAATGGTTAATTGTAAGCAATTTTAAATTGGCTTTAGTTCTCCTTAAAGCGCAAAATGATTGAAAATAAAAACACAAAAACCTTGTTGTGAGTAATTTCCATATACCCCCAAATTGTGGTAAGCCAACCACTGTCTACAATTTACATATATAATATAGCTTTAAATGACAAAATTTAACATGGCAAAATTCTAGTACCTTAAAGGGGATCTATTAAAAATGTACAAAACAAGTGTATACTGCACATACTCTGGGTACCCAAGGCTACTGGTGATGGCTCAGTATCCCTAATGGCTGCCATTTTGCTCTTGCTCTTAAGCAATATTCAGCATAAGAGTAGAAGACTATGGGTACTGCTCGAAAGGACTCTTTATATCCTCAGTATAGGTGAAGGTAACTACAGTCACAAAGGTCAAATGGGTAGAGAATTTGATCTTATTGCTCTGCAATGAGAATGGTTGCAAAACTCTGCCTCACATTACCAGGGACCCCTTCAATGGCACCCACCAGGGATCTTTATGTTTCCCAAGAATTGTCTGCTTTGGCTGAAATATAGAACCTGCTTTTAGACGGACATGCAACGGTGTCTGTTATGGAGATGACAGACACTGTTTCTTTAAAATATCTATTGCCAGAATCTATTCATGCGATACAGGACGTTTACAACTCAATGAGGCAGCAAACACAAAGGAAGGAAAGTGCTTACAAGGCTGCAAATGTGCAGTCTAGTATGTCAAGAATCTAGTTTTCTGACTTAACGCATCAATACAACCTAACTGAGGAAAGCAGATTTCTGCCCAGTCTGGACCAACACCAGCCAGATGCAATGACTCCATGTTTCCCCCATGAATTATAACATTGGTTAACAATAACTCGCACCTGCCTTATTATGTATATTTCTACTCATTTTACTTTTATTTGAGGGGGATTAGGGTGGGGCAATTCCCTTTTCTTCCTCTTTCATCCACTTCCTTATAAAATACTTTCCTTGTGTGCGCTATTTTGTGCCTCCCCTCAATGCCTATTAAAATCTAAATTGTTTATTGCAGAGCAGAAAAAAGCTTCAGCGCCTTCTGTTTCAGCTCATCTCACTACATGCATCCTCCTCACGCACTCATATTCCTCTTTATTGTGATTAAAATATACATTTTTCTAGTAACTGCTATGATAACTAGAAGATGCATTACAATCACATGAAGGTGCTGTCAAGCTGTTGTATGCAAATACTGTAAGTAAAGATGCATTGTAAGGGGAGAGGTAAAATCTAAGGCAAAGAATGGGTTGAGGGAGTAGAAGAGTTGGTGGAAGGGGGTAAAGTCCAGATTTAACAAGATTACACACATTGACTTTGATCAAGACACAAAAGCACCAAGGCGTTCCAAGGCTTTTATTGCTGTCTTCAGGCTACATTTTAATGGTTACATTAGAAACAAGCTATTTCAGGCAGAGAGGATTTAAACAGGGAGAGCTGCAAAAAACCCCCTTGGTTTAATAAATTGAAGGCTGAGGGGAGGGAGAGAAAAGCTTATGGAACACATGAGTGGATCCTTATTAACTGTTTCCTAGCACAAGTGCCAAGTTCCTTAATGTATGTATGTGTTTCTAATCCTTCGCTGGAACTCTCTCTCTCGTTCCCCTGACCATAATACTGCTTGTTAACCTGTAAACTGCCAGTTATTTATGAGAAGGAAAAATATACTTTATGGAGCAGAATATTGCATTATGGAAAATGTATGTAAAGTGAACATAATGTTTGCTGTACACATTTCCACTTACACAGACTGGACCCTAACAGAGTTACAAACCCTGCGCAGATTTTTAATGCTATGAATGTAACAGCTGCACTGAAAAAAGAGAGAGAGAAAAAAAAAAACCCCGGCCTCATTCAATTTGTATTGCAAGTAAGAAACTCAAAAACACATGCTTGGTAGAGCTGTGTTCATTGGCTAGAACAGTGATCCCCAACCAGTAGCTCGTGAGCAACATGTTGCTCTCCAACCCCTTGGATGTTGCTCTCAGTGGCCTCAAAGCAGGTGCTTATTTTTGAAT
The DNA here is from genome assembly GCA_038501925.1 of Xenopus petersii. NCBI lineage: Eukaryota > Metazoa > Chordata > Amphibia > Anura > Pipidae > Xenopus > Xenopus petersii. Next base: position 74,106,000 of record CM076679.1, read on the forward strand.
TCCTGGCTTGGAGGCAAGTTTTGGCAGCATAAAACCAGGTGCACCACCAAACAGAGCCTCAATGTAGGTTGACAATCCACATAGGAGCTACTAAATGGCCAATCACAGCACTTATTTGGCACCCCAAGAACATTTTTCATGCTAGTGTTGCTCCCCAACTCATTTTACTTCTGAATGTTGCTCACAGGTTCTAAAGGTTGGGGATCCCTGGGCTAGAATGTAGAAACAAAGATGAAGACGCAATGCTGATTCAATTGGTGTACTCAGAGTACCTCCAAATCTTTAATGTGCATAATATAGCCAAACGTTTCAGGAGCCTCATGCTCCCTTCCTCAAAGGATCTGTTTTTCAAAAGGGCAAACAATTTTTTTTTTATATTTTATTCTGAAATTTGTCATGGGATGAGACATGATATCCATTTCCCATGGGCCCCCAACCATATTACTTGTGCTCTTATAAACTTCAGTCACTCTCTACTGCTACACTGCAATTTGGAGTAATAAAAACCCTGCCAAGCAGCATATCGACAGAACAATGGGCTTCTAACCAGATAGCACCTGACACCTCTGCTGAAGGATTCATTGCTTAAAGTGCAACCTAGAGGTAGACATGAGAATAGCACCCAAGCAGGAAAAACAGCTCTGCAACTTGGGTTTTATTATAATACTAGACATTAAGCCCGTTAAATTAACAGGCGCTAGAACATATGTAGAAAATTCGCCAGAGACGTTCCGTGGGGCACATGCGCAGTAGCGCAATCCCACAGACACAGGGACTGGACGCAGAGACATCAGTTATAAATGGTGAGTTCTGATGTCATTTCTGTCACATGACTCACTGATAATAAGTAATAAAAAAAGTAGAGCGGGGGAGGGATCAAACTTCATCCACCCGCCGATACAATCCCTATAGTGTTTTTTTGGCAGGAAGGAATTAGAGGGTTTTTTTTTTTTTTTATGGCAGGAAGAAATTATAAGGTTTTTAGGCAGGAAGGAATTTTAAGGTTTTTAGGCAGGAAGGAATTAGAAGTTTTTTTGGCAGGAAGGAATTAGAAGTTTTTTGTCAGGAAGGATACAGGAGCATGTGCACCATGAAATACATTCCCCCATGAAGCAAAATAAGGGCAATAAGGAACTGTAACCATTTCTAAATTAGAGATTCATGTTTCAATTAACCATGGGTAATCAATTGTTTTACATCTCTCTCTCTCTCTCTATATATTTACACATTTGTGAAGGACCTTTAGATAGGGGCAGCGGGGACAGCAGCCCAGGGCCTTTGGGTAAGAATTGGATAGACTGGACGGAGCGGGGGAGGGCTCAAATTTCATCCCCCCGCCTATCCAATCCTTTTTCAGTTCTACCGATGCTAAAACCTCTGTGACAAAAACGAACAGAACGAAAAGCCGTGTATGGGCAAGAACATGAAGGCGGCACCATAGCTCCCACTTCCGAAGTCTACAGGTCACTGAGGCTCCTGGTAATACAGGGAAGTGTATGCAGCCCAACAGTCCCGTATTTCCCAACCCAGCCCGCAGTCCCACAGCAATACTTACACCTCCCGAAAAGATCTTAACTGGAGATTCCTAGCCACCTGTCTCACACAAAATCCCAAAGCTGCAAATCTCATCACGCGAGACTGGCGTCGTGACTACGCAGAAGCGTAGTGACGTATCACGTAGCCACCCTGTGGGAGTGACGAAGCGGCGCAGAAGGTCAATTGTGGATCAGATTTTCCTCTGCTTGCACCTCCTACTTGTAAGAATAGTTACATCGAAGACATTTATAGCTTCTCTTCAAAGTTCTGACTTTTTCCAAGGAACTGAAGAAATACTGTGAAATTGTCAATTGTCTTGTTTTTTTAACTCCATGTCTATTTACCGTATTATCTATATATTAGACATTAAGCCCGTTAAATTAACAGGCGCTAGAGGTCCGTGGGGCACATGCGCAGTAGCGCAATCCCACGGACACAGGGACTGGACGCAGAGACACTTCAACTTTATTATTATAGTATAATGAGAAAGGAAGAAACAACAGTTGTCTCAAAGAAGTGCTGGCTCCTTCTCAGAGATCTGAATCAGATACAATGCACGGAGATGGCTGCCTCCTAACCAATATTACAGCTAAAAAATATATTTTCTGGTTCAAGAAACATTTTAAGGGTAAAAGCACACACTAAGATTCGGGGAGATTTAGTAGCCGGCATCAAATTTCCTCTTCTTCGGGCGACTAATCTCCCTGAAAAGCCTTCCTGCCGGCTAGAATCTAAATCGGCACCTGGATGGCACTCGGATTGCTTTGTTTCTGAAGTTGCCCAAAGTTTCCCTTCTGCAAGCCTTCACCATATTTAATTTTTAATAAAGTTAATTTTAAGGAAAAAACCCCATTTAAAAAATGTATAGACTAGTGATGCACCGAATCCACTATCTTGGATTCGGCCGAACCCCCGAATATTTCACAAAAGATTCGGCCGAATCCCAAACCAAATCCAAATTTGCATATGCAAATTAGGGAAGGGAAATCCTATTTTACTTCCTTGTTTTGTGACAAAAAGTCACGATTTCCCTCCCCGCACCTTAATTTGCATATGCAAATTAGGATTCGGTTCGGCTGGGCAGAGGGATTCAACTGAATACTGCTGAAAAAGGAAGAATCCTGGCCGAATCCCGAACCAGATATTGGATTCGGTGCATCCCTAGTATGGACCTATTTCTATAATTGGAATAATAAATGTTCATGTGTTACTTCCTACTCTTTTTTAAGAAACAGTTAACAAGAAAACAAATGACAACAAGCAACAGTGCAAACCTAAAAATGTATAGTGTTCATTATTGGGTACTTGCTCTGAGTGAGGACTTAAGTGAAATTTCTTCTAGGATTACAGTCCCAAACATGCAAAAATCATGTCAGATCCCTCCAACTTCCTTCCCAGTGCCGAGTCTACTAGCCAGCTGTAAAAAATCCTAAATCTTACCAGAGTGCGCAGCCAACATTCTTCACAGTGAACATGCCAGCACTGAATAGATGTCAGGGGCATTGTGTAGGAATCCTGGCAAAGAGAAGAAAATTAATTGCACAGTTACCAGGACATGGCATTAACAGCTGGTAGAACCTCTACAATTATTTTAGCCTGGTGTTTGCTTAAATGCAAGCCATTCTTAATTAACTCAGTGTGAATAAACTGTCTGTATTGCATTCCACGTGTGATGTACAGTAAAACAGAATGTTCCAAGAGTTTCATTGTACACTTTAACAAGTCTCTTATATAGACAGAATTGCTTAAAATTAACGCGCATTAATGACCAATAGACGAACTTGTGTTTATCCTGCTACCATATGATACAGTAATTCATATCTAATCGATACCTGTAGCTAAGTGATGGCTTGCAGTGGGCATAGGATTAGTATTTTATAAAATAACATAGTTCTGTCAATACATTTCCTGGAAATAGCTGGCCCACAAACTAGTCTTTTTACATAAAACCTGGCCACAACTAAACAAATGTTAAACATTAAGTACAGTAAATAACATGTTCCACAGGAGGGAGCCAGAACACTGAGGGAATGGTGGCTATAAATGGGTCTGTCCTTATTCAACAGCATTACATGTGTCTACTGGGGCTCATTAATAAGTGGTCCACCAAGTTTGGGGGCAATGATGTCGCTGCCCCCTGGGATGCAAGACTGATATCATTAAGCATCGCTCCTCAATGACATCATGTGCAAATGCACAGTATCTCGAAACGTCAGCTCTTTGGCTCACACCTCCATTTCCCCAAACTTAACACAAGTAAAATGTCTGATCATTATTTCAAGTTAGCGTGCTTGATCTCATGTGAAAATATTTTGGCTGCTTCATCCACAAATTTTAGTTAGTAGAGGAATTTATGCAATATCTGCAGTAATAGAAAGTGCAGAAAACAACAAAAATGACAAGAGCATCTACACAAAGACCACAAGATATTGCAAGTAGATGGCACACAATTGTGCAGGTACGTTAAGGCAAAATCCATTGTGTGTCTGCACCCGGGCCAACCCACTGGCTCCAGGTGCAGGCTCATTAGAAAGCTGATCGGAGAGTAGGGGCCAATGTACGGGAAAGTTCAAATGTTCAGCCTCTCTAGCTCCTACAGCATGAGCTTGCAATATTTCCTGCTAAACATAAAACATCCAAATTATCTAGACACATATTTATTGATTGCTTGAGTTGTAACGCCACTCACCATGCAAATGAGGCATTTGTAGCGGTCCCCTCGGGAGAGCTGTCTTTCTAACTCACGGATACGTGATTTTAGTGCTTCAAACGTTGTGACTGCAGATTCTTCTGTGAACCTAAGAATGAGGATGCAATCAGCATTAGGGAAAACATTCCAAGAACCCCAAATGGACATTGTTTTTTTTTTATTTTAAATTATTTGCTAAAATACACATTTACCATTTGTACTTTGGCAGAATGAATAAATGTGGAGTATAAATATGCCAGATTATTCGTGCATCAACTAAAAAAAAAAACAATGAAACTATATATCATATCCACATTTTACAACAGGCTGATGTTTGGGACACTGTGACCAAGCAATTTATAGACATAAGTACAACACACGTGGACCATATGCGAAATCCCAAAATGGCACATCTGGCACATAAAATAAAAAAAGTTACATATAAAGGAGACTGGCACTTGATGGCAACAGCATACAACTGCACCTGAAATGTTTCCAACACCTTTTTAATACATGGGTCCCAATTTTCTGTTTTTGTCAGACAAAGTAAATGGAAACTGCACAATTTAACTGAAGTGATGCCAATTTTTCTTACCAGATGCCACTCTAGCACTTGACTTTTCAGAGGGTGATTTTAATATTTAAAATTAAATTTACAAAATATTTTCAGGTAACAAAGAAGGTGTTAATCAAATGAATGTAAGGTTCCATGGCACAGTAAAATGAAAAGTCCCTGAGTATATAGATTTAATTTAGGTGGTGTTTTTGACTGAAATTGTGCCCTTTCCCACTTATTACCTCGTCCGATTCAGAAGCAATGTCCAGGTAAAGCTGCCGGGAAAAGATAGGAAACGGTCATCAAATCAAACCCCATGTGTGTACAGCACCCATTCTTTATATAAATAGACCTTTTGGTTTTGGAACTGGCACACAGCTTGCTTTGGGAAATTTTCTTTCTTGTAGAAGGGTGGCCAAAACACTGGACCATGGCCATCCATAGACAGTTCAAGTGCAGGTCTGGTGATTATCAAACGAAAACGGACATGGCAACATTTTTGAGCACTGGAATCACTACCAACTTTTCCAATTAATGTGCATGTTCATTGTGCATTGTGATTGGATCCCAATCTTGTTGCTGGTCATAATTATCCTAGCAGAATTTTCAATACATTGGATGTTCTCGTGTTTACAATACAATAGCTTCACTTGTCTTGTCAGGTTTTTCTTTTCATCTACAGTAATTCTCAAAATTCATTGCCAAAAAAGTTTTACTGTCTTGGTTCTTCACTGCCCAGTTTTGTGATCCATGAAGAATCGCAGAAATCTACTGCTTTCTGAATAATTCTAGGTTTTGTTTTAACAAACACATTAGTGAGATACTTCCTACATGTTCCAGCCTTGTTCTACAAAGCACTAGTAGTAGTAGCATTTCTTGATTGCTGAATCCATTATAGATAATTGATCCAATAAGAAAAAGTGATTTAAAACTTCTGTCTTCGCCATCAACCCGAAGACTCAAGGCACATAAAATATAATTGAGCATTTCTGAAACTAAACGCACCTGTAGCATCTTTGTCAGTAGGGTTTCCATTATGGACAATGATCGGAAACACAGTCTCTGGCGGAGTATATGCCACGGTGCTATGAGTCTATAATTGCCTGTCTCTCCTCATAATTCATTGTTTACTTCATATTTAGCCATAGTCCTATCTATGCATCCCGTTCTTTAATTTTTGTCATTAGTGTTTTCACACTAAAAACAATGTACAACGCTATTTTTAACTTCACCGGTGGTGAACTTTCCCTCCAATTTATTACGTCAGAGAAGCGCCTATTCAGAGATATAATTTATGATTTAATTTATGGAAAGCCTAAATTAGACAGAGAAAAAATTATGAAAAACTAGCTACATGTGATGTATTAATAAATACAATTTAATGATAAAAATGTCTGAAGTTTTAAAATAAAAACAGCAAAGTAAACATTTTGAGATATGGCAATGACTAAAATCCAGTAGAATTGAGATAGAAGGGAATAAAGTTTAGAACCAGCCTGCAATCAATAACCGGACTGTAGATCAGGGCGCTAGTTAGCTGGAAAATTAACGCACAGCTGGCTGCGTCACGCTGCAGGGAGCCTGGACAAATCAATGGCAGGGGTATTGATTTAGTTATTATCACTTCATACGCTCCCAGACATTGTTAAATATACATTTATTAACACGAGCAGGGAGCCGGGGAGCGGAGAAATGACTTCTCAGATCAAGGGAGTAAGGTTCTTCTTGTGGCCTTCATCTGCAGCTAATCAAAAGCACAGGCAGGACCCCTAGATGGGAAAAAATGTTTTACATTGTCGCTTACTTTTACCCCCTGCTGCCTGAAAACTAGGCTTGAAATCCCATGCCCAGTGTGTCTGATTATAACATATAGGTACAAATTGGGCGAGAGAGCTCCTGCTGGGAGATGATCAGTATTAAATATAACTGATGCAGAATTTCCGTTAACCCTGCATGTCTCATATCGGAAAGTAAAAATTAGGTTTTGTCACAGTATTAAAAACTAGTGCAAGTTTGTCAGCGGCAAAAACCACAATAGAAGTAGTAACTGATCAAATTCTAAAGATCTACACTAGATAAGGAAACAAAAAGATTAGTGGTTATTTGCTGGAAATCCTTATCTGGAATCAGATATATAGAAAGCTTCAAATTATAAGAGAACTCCATTTTAGGCATTTTTTTTCCAAATGATTTCCTTTTTCTCTGTAATAATACATTTTTTTGTAAAATTATCCTAACTAATGAACTAAGCTAGAATACATACACACATATTAGTGGCAAAACAATCCTTCTGTGTTTAATGCATAAATGGTCCTTATTCCATATAGTAGAACCTATACCAGTATCATATAGTAAATATATATGAACTCCATTAACTGCGGTTATGGTAGTGGCCCACGGGAAGATTTGTAGCCACAATTTTTTTTTGATGCGGCTGTGGGCAACAAATCTCCCAAAAATGCCTTTTTATTGCCGGTAATCGAAATCGCTGACAGTATGTCCAACATATCGCTAAATCGGCTGAAATTTAAACTTCGGACAATTTAGCTATATGTTGGACATACTGCCAATGATTTCGATCACCAGCAATGAAGAGGCATACGATTTGCTTAAAATGTTCTTTTCAAATTTGGTACACCATGGAGGAAAAAAACACTAATGATTTTTTGGTACTACAAGTATGGTTTCTTTGATTTTTTTTCATTTAGCCTCATTACCTCTTCAACCTCATTCAGCCTCTCAAGACAAAAAAAAAAAAAGAAAAAGATATCCTTTTCCTTTAAATACATGGTAATTTGTCAAAAGTTTGCAAAGACACCTCTTTGTTCCTCAAAATGAATTCAAGCTATTCCAGAGCTGCTGTCCCTGTGGACTGCTACCAATTCTGTTAATTAAATTATCTCTGATTTTGCAAGAACGGAATTGACTTTAGACTGTGCTTTCTCAACACAATAGTTTAGAGATTTTAAGAAAAAAGTAGCATTGTTGCATCTCCTAAAATCACATATTTAAAGGAAAAATTACATATCAATGCACAACAGGTATGTAAACATGGTCTAACATAACTCATTCTACAGATTGAAAGGAATCCAATACACTCTTAAGTGTAATTTCTTTATGCCCCTTAAGCTCATAGTGGCATGAAATAAACAAGATGGCTGCCTATGCACCAATATTACAAGTAAAAAATATATACTTGTTGGTTCAGGAATAACATTTTGTAATGTAGAGTTCATTTTTTTGCAGTATAAACAATGTAATTAAGAAATAAAAACTACACAATAAAAATTACGCCAGTATCCCTTTAATAGTAGGCATATATAACCTTCTTGGAATGATGTAAATTACAAAATATGGCAAAACCAAATCAGTCCCTGCCTCTGTGGATAAAAAATGGGGGAATGTAATATGTGCCGTTAACGTAAAAAAAAGTTCACAGACATCTTTATGAACGTAAGCGACCATGATTCCTTCCTTTTTGGCCAATTACAGAACTCAACGATTTAGGTGGCCATACACGGGCAGATTAAATCTGCCGATATCGGTCCTTTAGACTGATTCGGCAGTTTATCTGCCCATGTGTGGGGGCTACCAACGGGTCCTCCCGATCGATATCAGCCCAAAAATTTGCCAGATATCGATCGGTCAAATTAGATTTTTTTTGTACGATCCAGGACCACATCGGCTAGTTTTAGTATCGTAATCCGATCGTTCAGATTCATCAGATATCACCCAGCCGTTAGTGGGCATATCGGGCTAAGATCCGCTCATTTGTCGACCTTGCCAAACAAGCGGATCTTAGTGTATGGCAAACCGTTACTCTTTTTTTTTTTTTTGCGACAAAATATTTAACGAAACTCCAGAGCAGGTGTTAATGCTAACCTTTGTAATATTCATCAGCAAATGTTTTATCCATACGAGCAGTGCTAAACATTAGCAAAAACGCCACTGTAATTAACGATTGTGATTTTAATTACATTCCCAGCTAAGAGTCAGAAGTCAATTAACCATCACTGTGTTTGTTCGCTTGCTAGAGAGTTTGTGGATGTCAATAAAATCCATGAAATCCAACATTTTGTATTTAGATTTGCCCTATTGTTTATTTTCAGCTATACAGATAACCAGATAATTGCTTGCTCAAATAATAATCAACATTTAACAGGTGTAAGGTATGCGGACAGCTTTGGCAGGCAAGGTTGACAGTACATATTAGGTGACAGACCAGCAAGGTTAAATGTTAAAGTTGCAATTATAGTTTTTCCACAGACACCCCTTACATTACTGTTTGGAAAGAGATTTAAATATAAAGTCTGCCATGTTCTTGGCCTTGTCAGTTTTTTGGATGATATTCAACATCATTCCACAACATACGAATTTTCCTTTGGATGGGTCTTAAAAACAAATGCCAAGAGATATATTTACAGATTCCACAAAGGATTAAAATTTATAGCTAAGAGGAATCAAAATAACCACTGTAATTTATTTTGTAATAATTTATTTTGTAATAAAGTCCACCACATTTATGTTAGGGGACTTTCTTACTTTCAAGCATTTTGGAAATAAATAAGGCTTACTTTAATGCATGGTAGGAAACTACAGGATGCTTTCAGTATATTCCATTATCTAGTAAATGTCTAGCCTTGCTGTCAGTTTGGCAGTATAGCGGTTATGTAATTAAGTTGTTGCTTGACACTCCTGTGTGTTTTTCCAGGTATGTCCTATAGCCTAAAATATTAGTGAGATTTTAAAGGCCAATTAGGGCCAAATAAGGTATCAATTTATGTGTCAGGATGTCATACAAAAATTAATTTTGTTCCAGCCTGGTCATAGTTATGCTGTTTTTTCTGGACAGGCAAGCAGAAATACAACAAACTATATATGGTCCACAACTGGAAGATTTCTTTTATAGGACCTGCACTGAAGCTGAAATCAGTGAAGTTCCCGGGTTTTAACAAGTTCTGATTTTAAACTTATATATTTTTTTTTAGCAAAAGTTGAAACAGTTATATATTTGCATGTCATTTTAATTAAGTGGTAATGTACAGAATTGTTTGGAAGTGTGGAACTTTAATATTTACAGCTTATGTAATTCTTGTATTCATAGATATAGCTCTTATACACAAAGGAGTGTTAAGGATATTATATTACATTTGCACAAACACAACTCAGTCTTTACATATTGAATAAGAAATTATATATATATATATATATATATATCAAGTAAGTACCTGCACTCTTACTCCAATGCTCATTTGTGGGTACTCGGTCAATTACGGTAATTTTGTATAATACTTATGGATGGACCCGCACTCCAAAATCTTGTGTCTCAAAGTTTTATTAATCCATCACATGTGCATCCAACGTTTCGGCCCTCGTTGGGGCCTTTATATTTATTAATGGTGGATTAATAAAACTTTGAGACACAAGATTTTGGAGTACTGGTCCATCCATAGAAATGAATATATATAGATAGATAGATAGATATAGATAGATATATATATATACACACACACACAAATACATAATGCGTATCTTGACAGCGCTATATAAATAAATGATGATATATATATATATATATATATATATATATATATATATATATATATATATATATATATATTGTATATTTCTCTACACACGTTTATGATTTGTCGTAAAACATTATGTTCTCTACACCAAACTGTAGCAATAATCCATGAAGGATTCTTTTCTCAGCATCTATTCACCCTGATTAATGATCTTGTCTTTCTGATTGATGACCCACCTCAGCAGATTAGAGTCTCTCGTTCCACCCACAGTTCTTTGCACCCTCCCTTCCCACTTAGGAGGTCCAGCCCCACTGGGGCTGGAAATATTAGAGAATTATTAAATCAACATTCATACGTCATGTCTCTTCCCATCCCACTCCACACTCCAACAGCGGGTGTCCTATTTGCTTTCATGCTGACACCAAACAGCTGGAGTGATTCATGGAGAGGCTGGCAAAGATGTTTTGTGTCATATATCATGCTGGTCAGAGAGCTCCCTGCCCTGACGGAGATAAAGTGATCAAGCACAACTAGCTGGAATGAATTTATGACAACATAAAATTGAGGAAAACAAATGGGAAGTGACCTAGAAGGCCATCCACCCCATACACTTTCCTTGGCCTGCAATCTTATACAGTTGAAGAAGCAAAATTGAACAGTGATATTTAGAATTAAGACGTATGCTCCACAACACCATAAGAGGACATAAGTCTCAAATGGAGGGTGAATGCAGTCAAGTGGTGCAGGTTACAGAAAACGCAGTACAGTCCAAAAAGATAATAAAAAAAAAACTTAATGTAACCATTAGTTACCTTGTTGCTCAATACGAAAAATAACAGCTACCATATTACCATAGGAACAATGGTATAAAAGTATACTCGGACATACATTTAATAATTAAGTCTGATTTATTCTGATCCGAGTATTTATTAGAAATAATATTGATAAGTGATGATTAAATGAATTGGACAGAGGAGCAGACCAAAGCCAGACTAAGAACATCAGCCTAATAACATGTTAAGACCAGATGTACTTCACATCTAAGAGTTGTACATTACACTGACAGTGTTCAATGGGCTGTTCCATAAGTTACAGACTGTCTGGCTGAAGCTAAAGGAGAGGAGCTGGAAATTACTTTTGCTAATTTATCAATATACATGTCAGGATTGTGATCCCACATGGCACAGGTGATAACCCAACTGTACACATCTGCTAAGGTAAATACTTATGAATAACTTATGTGGCTAGACAACGAGCAAAAGGCAACAGCAGATATGTAACCAATGGAAAATTATAGTTCTGAAAAATGGAGCCGTTCAGGGACCAGCTTACAAAATCCCTACTTCTGCCAACATCACGAGAGAAGAAGAATAATGAAACCAATTTAGCTGCAGATTAGGAAACAGAAACTCAAGATGAATCAATTTAGTCTGTAGGGCTGGGTCACCATATATCACAGCGTAGTGCTGAAGTGGTTAGGAGGCAGATATAGAGCTCCTCTTCCCTCATCCCCTATTTTCTTTTTAATACACATAAGATGTTAAGTTTAGTTATCAATTTGTCAAATACAGACAAACTACACCTGGGGCAAAACATCAGGTAAGCATAAACACTGAGGGAACAACTATTCATTACTTGAAAATCCAGTTTTACAGGAAAAGCTCCAATAGTAACAGTCCTCTTTGAGATTTAGGGCTTAGCTCAGGGGTCTCCAACCATTTTTTACTCATGAACCACATTTAAATATAAAAAAAGAGTTGGAGAGCAACACATGCATGAAAAAGTCCATGGGGATGTCAAATAAGGGCCGTGATTGGCTGTTTAGTAGCCCCTATATGGACTGGCAGCCTACAGGAGGCTGTGTTTGGCATAATACCAAGTTTTTATGCAACCAAAACTTGCCTCCAAGCCAGGAATTAAAAAAATAAGCACCTGCTTTGATGCAACAGGGAGCAACATCCAAGGGTTTGGTGAGCAACATGTTGCTCGTGACCTACTGGTTGGGGATCACTGGCTTAGCTACTGGAAAATGAAACAGTGATCGCAACAAAATTCCAACAAGAGCAAAAGAAATGCACATCTGAATATAAATATCTTTCTTATATTTATAGAAGATCTTGATTGAAGTATCTAAATAAAAAACATTGTAAGTTTAAGAATTTTCTGCTGCGTTAAATAGTAGAATGCATATGCTTTAAACCCAAATATTTCCAAACTAGAGGACTAGTTAAATATGAGGAAAAAAAATCAGTGATGAATACTCTTGAAACACTAAAGCAAAGTGACATATATAGCAATATGTTGTATATATTGTTAGTTACAACATAGAAAGCCTTTCACACAAAATGTCTAACCTCCCTGCCTTACATGATAATCTCATTTAAACAGGGACCTTTAAAGGGATACTGTCATGGGGAAAAAATTATTTTCTGCACTGAAATCCATTTCTCAAAAGAGCAAACAGATTTTTTTATATTCAATTTTGAAATCTGGCATGGGGCTAGACATATTGTCAATTTCCCAGCTGCTCCAAGTCATGTGACTTGTGCTCTGATAAACTTCAATTACTCTTTACTGCTGTACTGCAAGTTAGAGTGATATCACCTTTTTCCCCAGCAGCCAAACAAAAGAACAATGGGAAGGTAATGAGATAGCAGCTCCCTAACACAAGATAACAGCTGTCTGGTAGATCTAAGAACAACACTCAATAGTAAAAACCCATGTCCCACTGAAACACATTTAGTTACATTGAGAAGGAAAAACAGCAGCCTGCCAGAAAGCATTTCTCTGCTTTGGGTAAGGACACACTGGACGATTTGTCGCCAGCGTTTTTTAAAAGCAAATCGCGGTGACATATCGCTCGTTTTGTCTCTGAACAAAACCAAATGAAAGACGCCAGCTCCTGTGCCCACAGCGCGTTTGTGAATCGCCTGTAGCTCCAAAACACACCAAGACCCTTTTCCGAGCGATTTATCAGAAATAGCATGTACTTAGAAAAGCACTGAAATCTCCTAGACACGCACACACATACAGATAAGTAGCAGCAATTGTATTCAAATTACAATGCGAACGCAATGACGCAAGAACGTAAAGACGCCAGGTTACAGCGGGAAGCACAAACGCTCGAGCAGAGACGCCGAGACAACACGCCGAACAAACACTCGGAGGAAAACACGCTCGAAAATGCCTTTTTTGAAGCACTTTTTTGATAGACAGGCTAATTGACAACACGCCGAGAAAACACGCCAACTTCCGTTTCCGGTTTGGGTGGAGCACGTACCGCACAGAGTAATGGGATACAAATCGCTCTGTGCCAATAGTCGCTGTGAATCGTCTGTTCAAAAAAGACGATCGTCTTGTTGCTGCGATTTACTTTTTTAAAACGTTGGCGACAAATCGTCCAGTGTGTCCCTACCCTTAAGTGCAGGCACAAGTCACATGACTGGGGGTAGCTGGGAAATTGCCAAAATGTCTAGCCACGTGTCAGATTTCAAAATTGAATATAAAAGAATCTGTTTTTTGCTCTTTTGAGAAATGGATTTCAGTGCAGAATTCTGCTGGAGTAGCACTAGTAACTGATGCGTTTTGAAAAAAACATGTTTTCCGATGACAGGATACCTTTAAAGATGGCTTATGACCAATTACATAGTTTATTGGCTTATGTATGGGCACAACGACCTCCATGGGGCTCTAATAGTGATAGATCAGGCCAGCAAGAGAATCCGGTTGACCTAGGACCATATTGGGCCATGGCTTTGAACCACTCTCAGCAGGATTGGACTGGATGACTGGACCGGACTAATTGGTACCACAGCCTAACTGGACAGATAAGGCAAAGATATGCTTGTTTGGCAACCAGGACAAACACTACTACTGCTGTTTGTCCTTTATGCAGAAAGAGCCCAGTACCCTCCCTTCCACAGAGTGACCCACACAGAAGACCTGCCTATCTATGTGGGGAACAGATGGGAGCTTATCCCCCATCGTCCACCTATGCCTCCAGCCCAACGTGTTTTGCCGAAGATTCGGCTTCATTAGGGGCATAAGTGAAGATTGCATGCCGTTTCCAACTCTTAATAGCAATGCTGCGTCCGTATTACGATATTGAGCATGTGCACAAGTTAGGCGCATCACTTCTGCTCCTCTGTCGTACGATGAACTGTGCAAGACTCTAAAACTGGAACCCAGAAGTCGGAAGCCAGCATTTGAAGGGCGGGGAGAGCAGGAGAAGAGCTCAACCCGCACCCATCCGCCACCCTCGAGGAGCAGTACGAGGTCGACCCAAACCTTCCCGTATCGGGTCAGCCCACACATCACTAGCATGCGTGTATATTAGGTGTCATATTGATACATTATTGTGCATAACCTAGCAGCAAAGAGTTTTAAGATAAAATACTGATACCATGTCTGCTAAACTGAATTACTAAGGAACGGATAGATTTAATTGATGCAAAAGATGGATGAATGAGTTCTTTTCACAAGGAATACGTTTTTACTTAGTAATTATAATTTTAATACAAATTTTGATTTAATGGGAGGGTAGTTCATAAGAAGGGAATGAAGGTAAAGCCCTCATTTAACCCATTGGGAGATTTACTATTCAGCCAGTAAATCCACTTGGCTTCTGATTGTAACAATTTTCTGTCAATGTCACCTATTCTTCTAGTTAGTTAAAAATGTTCTACTGCTGTGAATTTCATGGCCCCAGTGTTGCCATAATGTGATTCGTTAATGTGATTGGCTATTGACGTATTTCTTTTGCGCCTAACGTCACCCACATGTTCTAGAATTCTGCGCCTGGATTCTCTTTTTGTTTTGCCCATGTATCATTTACCACATTCACACTCCATAACCAATATATCACACCCATCGTCTTACAGTTAATGAATTATTTAATAGAGTATTCGGCTATGTCCTCTCTCCCCAGGAATGTGGTTGTTTTCCTGACGAAAGGGCAAGCCATACAATCCCAACATTTGTGGCAACCATTATTTCTATTCGATAACCACGTGCTTTTTCCTGAGTGTGTAAAGTGACTTTGTACCAATTTATCTCTTAGATTCTTACTACGTCTGTAGGTGACTTGCGGTTTATTACCGATTATTTTCCTTGGGTCCCTATCTTGCTCCAAGATGTGCCAGTACTTCTATCTATTCCCTGAGCATTCCTTAACCAAATCTACCACCCTTTCTAGATGTCAGTAAGTTCACCCTGACTCGGTTAACATATATAGCTTATTTTCCAAATGGAAGTCATTTTAAAGGAATTCTGTCATTGGAAACCATAGGTTTCAGTTGATAGTGCTTGTCCAACAGAATCCTGCATTGAAATCTGTATTTCAAAAGTTTTTTTAATTTAATTTTGAAATTTGTTGTGGATCTAGGCATGTTTAGTTTCCCAGGAGCCATCAGCCATGTGCTCTGATAAATTTCAGTCACTCTTCACTGTAAATTGGAGTGACATCACCACCTCCCCCACCAGCAGCCTCTCAACAGAACAATAGGAAGATAATGCCCTGACACCTGCACTGCTAAAAATGTGTCAATATGAATATACAGCTAAATAGTAAAACACCCAAGTCCAGCCTGCAGTTATACAGAGTAGGAGAAACAATAGCTTATCTGAAAGCAGTTCAGAACAAGCGTATACAAAAGACATACTTCAACGTACACTTGGAGCAAATAAATTAAATAAGGGGGTTGTTAACCTTCCAACACTTTTTCCATTCAGTTGTTTTCAGATTTGTCACCAAAAATAAAGTGTTTTGCATGTTTGCAACTTTTACAGATTTTTTTTCAAAACCAAAGTGTAAAGTTTAATGTTTGTCTGGTATTTAAGTCTGGAAGTCCAGTAATCCAGGTGCAGAATCTAAACTGTTACAATTTGTTACAATCTGTCGATAAATAGTTTGACAGTATCTGTGGATTTGTAGCAACTATTGAATCATCACACCTAAAACTCAGCTCAGCAGGGCCAGTTGGAAATAGTTGCTTTTTTGAAGAAAACACACCCGTTTTACCAGTGTGTAGGACAACAGTCATTCCTTTAAAACACAGTGCCAGATTTATTAAGGGTTGAACAGTAAATTCAAAAAATTTTCTTTTGGTGTCAAAATTCATCCAAATTTTAATCCCCCAATTCAAATGTAAATTTGAATGTGAGATTTATCACATCTCGAACATGGAAACAGTTCTAATTTGAATATTCACCACCTAAAACCTGCAGAGTTAATTTACAAGTCAATGGCAGAAGTCCGTTGAACCATTTGAATATGTTAATTGCTTTCCTGACATTCAAGTTTTTTTCTGAGGGAAAACTTGTTTCGAATTTGATTCAAATTTTCAGGTTGGGGCTATTCGATCGAAAATTAGAGGTTTAAATTTTTTCTTAAATAACCTTCTATACAAGTTGTGAGTATATTCAAATCTATAACATTAAAAAAAATTCACAAACATTTGAAATTCAACCTTTGATAAATCTGCCCATTATTATTCGGTGTTACAGTTCCTTTGATATTAAATTATTTAAACAGAATTAAGGTATGGTGATTCAAAAGACAGAAAAGTCCCTTATCCCAGGCCCAAAGTATTCTGGATAATCGATCATATACTGTACATACACACTGCAAAAGCTGTCCTACACACAAACCATTACAACATTATTATGTTGTACCCAAAATTGTTGCACTGTTGCACTGTGTGACGGCCGGAAAAAATAAAAAAAGACACAGATGATCAGTACTTACTTTTCAATTTCACTGTTTTTGCATGTTTTCTGCATTGTT
This sequence comes from Xenopus petersii, assembly GCA_038501925.1. Lineage (NCBI taxonomy): Eukaryota > Metazoa > Chordata > Amphibia > Anura > Pipidae > Xenopus > Xenopus petersii. The sequence goes on from CM076679.1 coordinate 74,123,093, forward strand.
TCCGGTTTACTACTTTCACCGTTACTTGTTGATGGCATTTCTGAAATCAAAAAAAGTCAAGATTTTCAGTATATTTTATGTGCTTAATTTTGCGCAAGATCTGAGCTAGGTTAGAACAATACAGTACTTTAAAAATAGATTTGGACCCTTGACCAATACTTTAAAGGGATACTGTCATGGGAAAAAATTATTTTTTTCAAAATGAATCCGTTAATAGTGCTGCTCCAGCAGAATTCTGCACTGAATTCCATTTCTCAAAAGAGCAAACAGATTTTTTTACATTCAATTTTAAAATCTGACATGGGGCTAGACATATTGTCAATTTCCCAGCTGCCCCAAGTCATGTGACTTGTGCTCTGATAAACTGCAATCACTCTTTAATGCTGTACTGCAAGTTGGAGTGATATTACCCCCTCCCTTCCCCCCCCCAGAAGCCAAACAAAAGAACAATGGGAAAGTAACCAAATAACAGCTCCCTAACACAAGATAACAGCTGCCTGGTAGATCTAAGAACAGCACTCAACAGTAAAAACCCATGTCTCACTGAGACACATTCAGTTACATTGAGAAGGAAAAACAGCAGCCTGCCAGAAAGCATTTCTCTCCTAAAGTGCAGGCACAAGTCACATGACCAGGGGCAGCTGGGGAATTGACAAAATGTCTAGCCCCATGTCAGATTTCAAAATTGAATAAAAAAAAAAATCTGTTTGCTCTTTTGAGAAATGGATTTCAGTGCAGAATTATGATGGAGTATCACTATTAACTGATGCGTTTTGGAAAAAAAACATGTTTTCCGATGACAGGATCCCTTTAATTTACTGAACAACACATTTTCTATTGTCAGTTTGTTCTTTGGCACACTCAAAATGTGCTTTTATGTTTTTTTTGTAAAATTGTTTTATCAATATGAAGAGGGTTATTTATCAAAATCCCACTTTTTTCATAATTTTTAAATAAAGTCAGACCAAACTAGAATCCCCAATTTGACCTTATTTATTATTTAAAAAGCACAAATTAATCGGTTCGGGGAACCATGATAACTTCAGATTAAGATAGGGACCTCTTCTATTGACTTATATACAACCTCGGCAGGTCTGAGATGCTGGATTTTTGGATTCAGACTTTTTGCAGTCTCGGGGTACAAAATCTTGAAAGATTCAAGGTTTTTTTTCCCATGAAAAATGTGGATTTTATAATAAAAAAAACCCAAAAAACTAATTTGAGTTTTTAGCATTCCAACTTAAATAATCCACCCACTGTATATCAGAAAATATAGTAAAAATAAACACATACACACACACACATACACTTGTTAGGAATAAAAGGGGAGGGATTGTGATTGAAAGCATTTCCCTGCTAAAAGCTTAACCAACACCCAATTCTTAAGCAGACTGAATCAGGTTCTCTTGCAATATTGATAACTGTATTTTGCAACATCCATTTTTAAAGAGTATTGCACCATTAATTTTTACTACTTCTGGGTGGCAGGCACACAAAATATTGCAATCACAGCCATAATTCTCAACGTACTGTAGATATAGAGGTGTAGGTAGTGTTATATTCTGTCACACACATACTTTAAACTGTTGCTTTTTTTTGGCATTTGTGTGGCTAGTCCCTCAAGCCTCCTTGGTTGTGCAGCATCTTGGTGGTCTGACATAACTCCCAATTCCTGATAACAGAACATAAAGGCCCCCGTGGGACCCCCAAACACCTTTATTTGGTTTAGTAAGCTTTTCTTTTTTATGCATATGTATTATTTTATTTAAAATTTTTTGAATGTGCTTTAGTCTTTACACATTAATTTATAACTGCTCTTTAAAATCACAGAAATTTCCATGGTATGCATTTAAAATAAGAAAAAATCACAGCCTTATTTAACAACGTCTAAGAACCCAAAAGTCTGCAGGGAATGCAGATTGCTGTTATCCATTAAAATATTAGATGTGGAATGTATGTTATTACGCAACGACTTGCTTTCCAATAATGTGGTAGGGCTACAGTTGGTAGCTTTTTGAGCTATGTTTTACCTAAATACTGTGTGGAGTGGGGGCTCTACTTCTTCCTTTTCTTCTCTTTTCTTTCTTTTTCTCCTCTTTTTCTTTTTTTTTTTTTTTTTTTTGTTTTGATCTGGTTCACTAATCGCTATTTGAGCTATATTGCAGTTTGATACGATGTCTACGTTTTTATTATGATGCTATAATGCATTTGTTCTGTAAGTGACATTTGAGCTGTATTGCTTTTAGACGTAATGTTAAACATCTGCTATGGCAATATTGTATAATTGTGAGAAAATGGTTTTTCTTGTGTGAACTGGAAGCAAAATAAAAAACTTTTGAGTGAAAAAAAATATTAGATGTGGCTTGGATATTACTGGTCATGCTTGTGTTAAATAAAAGTGTTGTGGCAGTTGCTTTGTTATACCAGATTCAAAAACCTACCATCATTGGCCCATTTAGAGAATTCAGTTGTTACCCTGATGCTTGGTGTTCCGCCACTAGGAAATATAAAAAAATAAATAAATATATATATATATATATAAATCTTCGGAGAAAGCACACACATATAAATAAATCACAAGTAAATAAAAGTCAAATTTTAAGTAAATAAAAACACTACGAATTTGCAGCTTAATATTTAAACTTCTATTACTTTAAAACTGCTCCACGAAGAGCTTCTCTCTCTTTGGCTTCTCCAGGCTCCTCTCCTGTGCATGGAATAATGTCTGCTTCTGTATACCTAAGAAATCCACTATTAAGGAAAATACTGAAAAGATTTTTATTTGTGCTTATGAGTCCTAATAGGCTTTTCTTTCTGTATATGAACATTACACCATAAATCTGGTGCTACACACTCTATAAATATTATGTATATAAAAATAAATCACATCCAATAATCAGTTGAGAGGAGACTTGCATTCTGACTATTGAGTGTGTATACTCGACTTATGCTAACGGTGGATTCTATCCATCGTTTTCTTTTGTACTTCCGAATTCCTTTGTATTTGTTTATTTTATTTGTTATTAAAAAAAAATATTTCAATAAAAACATTTATAAAAAAAAAAAAAAATAAATCACATCAAGACAAAATAAAATGAACTTTACGCGAAAAATGCATTACCATTGTAAGCATCTAAGATATCTTGTTCTAAAACTCAGAAAAAAGGATACTGTGCCTTTCCGTAATTCAGAGTGTCGTCCCCATCGACATCTAGATCGGCATCACTATCATGATTTTCTTTGTTGCCACACATTACAAACCCAGAACCTGTGTAAACATAATTAAGTTAAGGTCAGGTAATTTTAAAGTATTCATAACAATAGCAATGAAAGCCCAACCCCATATCCTACTCTGTGGTGTGCAGAAATATTGTCATTACTCAATCAAGGTTTTTTTTTTCTAATGTGTTATTAAAGTAAAAATTCAATTGCTTTTGTATAGATTTTTTTCAACAAGCATGTAAATCACATATAATGTGCGAGGCTGGCACTATTATATGGCAAGTTTATATTGTTCTACTGCTACATATCAAACAGTATTGCCAAATTTGAATATTTATTTTTAAAAGCCCTTCCGACAAGAATATCCTGCTCAGCTTAGTAACTAAGAATCAGTGCATTTTTTGCAGCAAATAAAATCACAGTCCCTATGACTAAATGCCTGTGCCGGAAGCCAAGATGAAAGAGGTGACATTCAGTATTCTGCCAGTCTTCTAAATCTGGTGACAGTTTTACACTGTGTCCCTGTGGAGGATGACCCAGTACAGATGCCCTGATTCCCTGCTGTTGCCTCTGTTTCAGAGCCAGTGAAAACCTGGAGCAGCTGTTTAAATATTTGACAACTGGAAACGGTCAGCTATGTGATGTCGCCAACTTAAGTTTTTTCAGAGAGCAGCTATCAAAAATAACAGCTTTTCTCAGTATATGGTAGTACTGTTGGGGTCACATCTGCTAGCTTGCCCTTGCAAAGAGTACAACCAACCATCTTAAATATTCCTATTTCAATGTACATGCAAAAGCCATGTCCATTGAAATAGGAATTTTCAATGACAAAAACTATTCTCCTTTATTTGAAGAGTAAAATTATGGGTAAATGTCCCAGAGACATCATTGCTTCAAAAGCCAAAACGTATTCAACCGATCAAGCCACTGGAAATCACAAATCCATTACAGTTTAAAGCTATGTGTTCATTTTACTGCATGAGAGGGACAAGAAGAGTGCAACAATGGGGCAGCGTAACCTTGTTACACAAGTTTTGCTTAATTCTGCAGGAATGGAATGTGTCCTGCAAATAATATCAATCTGTCTATTTGTATGATGATAGATTCATAATAATACATTGGGAGAAAACACCCAGAAGCTAAAATGGCTTTTAGTCAGTGCCACATAGTAGAGAATTTCTTCCCTGTATTGCATGATTTCTCAAACAACTGCCTTCTAGCTTACAGAACAAATTCTAATGTGTAGATGTGAGAATAAAGAAGAAGAGCAATAGGGAAAGAGATTAAGAAAAGAAGAAAGAAAAAAAAAAAACAGTTACAGTCTGTAGTCCATTCTCATCACTTTCAGTCAAGTGCCCTGATAAGCAATTCCAGCACCAGTAGTGAGTGGCACCCCAATAAACCTTCTGACAGTTTGGTAGACAAACTCTCCCATCAATCAAAGCACACCTTTCAAGATCACTTAGAGGTCTGCTCCTCCACCTGCACTTTCAACGTTGTGGGATTGTTGCTTACCATTGAAAATAAAGGCAAAACTGCATGTTACACAGAGATGGGAGTGCTATCGGCAGCACTACATCTGAACAAGTTTATTCTAAGCAATTACTAATATGCGGTGTTATATTAAAAGGTCAGAAAAAGATTGCATCGCCTATAAAAAAATGGATGTCATGGATGAATTCCATCACACATAAAAAGCAAAAGCCCAGGGTTGAAGGACATGTGCCTTTACACATCACAGTGCTTCCTAAAATATCAAGTTTTTTTGGGAACACTAAGCCATGTCTAACCTGATAGTGACAGCAATAAAGCCTTTACAGTTGCATCCAGACTAAAAAGAAGTGTCCACAGTGTCAGACTGGGACACCAGGGGCCTGCCTCTTCCTCTCCTCACTCAACCTCTATTCTCCTAGTCTCTTTATTTTTTTTACATACTATTCCACCTATTTAGCCCCTTTGTTCTCATAGAAATAGGGAATGGCCATTAAATAGGCCAAAAGTTTAGCAGCATGAGGGCCCACTGATACCTGGGGAGTTTTCCTGGTATCCCAGTGGGCCAGTCCGACACAGAGCGTCCAACAACGTATTAAAAAAAAAAAGATTGTATCTCAAGTTACCGTTTTTGAAAGAGGATGGGGTATGCTACACTACTGTCTAACTGAAAAATAAACTATTTCATAAATGAACTCAGAGCATTCAGTTATAGTAATTAGCTATTTAAGGGGGGCCGTCACCCAAAAAATTTATTCAAAATCCTATTTTATCACATTAGTAAAGCAAAATTAACTTTAATTACACTATATAAATTATTTGAAACTTGTTTCCATCAGTCTGGGAATTCATAATTATAGCAAGCAGACAGGAGCCACTTTGTGGACACTGTTATTAAGGCAAGCCTTGCATCATCTCAGCATCTTGTTTGTGTATCAGAATGGGGGACCTGATGTCCATCCCCATGCCCTGGCTACACAATTAAACGGTGACAAGAACAGGGGAATGTGGGGAGAGCAGCGACATCTAAGAAGTGGTGAATGGAAAGTGAAAGTAATTGTCTGCCCCGCCTTATTGCCTAAGGCATAGAGGAGGGGCAGACAATATTTGATTGACAAATGAGCTTACAACAGATATAAATTCTTTAATAAAAAATAGAAATTCCATTTCATGTTTAATTTGAAAAGGACTTTTATTATACACTATTATTACTGGCTTTGGATGGAAGCAAGGTGCGGCGATACTTAAACGAAATTACGGAGGAATAAGTACCAGTTCATAACTTTTGACTTTTATTATACAGATTTGTGTGTCTGGGTGACAGGTCCACTTTAAGTGTTATCCTGCTCTGCTAATCTGCCTCTGCAACCTACCTGGACACTGTCATGTGCACATAATATAATAAATGGAATGAAAAAAAAAAATTTAAAAATGTGTATGTTGCAGAAGCAGTTACTGCATTTGCTTGCAGAAATTTTAAAACAGCAGCTGCTGTGCAACACCTTTGTTGACTTTTCTTAAATAAATTTAATGGTGGGTTTGTATATTAAATCATTAGAGATATAATAGCCGCCCCTTGTTCCAGGCTGTTTAGTCTTAAACTAAAAGGAAGTGCTCAGTGTTAAAAAGATGTAAAGCAGGAAGTTGGGCTATGGATATTATATTAGACATCCGTATTCTCCAGTTTTTATAAATTACATTTTTGTTTAACTATATGAGAAACATGTTTTATTTTGCACAGCCTATTTACCCAGTTTTTATTTTACACCGAACTGTTCCTTTAAAGAAATAGGCCTGCATATTGGCTTCACTTGACAAGCACTTCACATATCTGGGCAAATAAGTAGTGCTGACAGGATAGGATCAGAAGAATTTAGCAACTTAGGTAATCAAAACCAGTGCTATAGCAAAAAAGATAAAATGTTCTACACCTGAAGCTCAAGCAGAACGGCTTATGAACAGCTGGAAGTCATACTAAGGCTCCCAAACACCACAAGCAAACAGCATGCCCCCGGCTGCCTTCTTTAAATAATTAATGGCATGCAGAGGGCTTTCTGGTTTGTAGGGGAGAAGTGAAAATATGCAAGTGTTGAAATGTTAAATTTCATTAAGGGTGGAAAAGGCAGCTCTTTAACCCCAAACTAGCTTTTTATGACCTTGTCAGTAGAATGAAATTCATTGTTAATTTAATCAATTAATCAGCATATTGATTCAAAAACCAGAGCTGGCAGTTTGCCATGTGTAGTGGTAGTGGCTGTGCTGCACCTGCAGGCAGCACAACTTTGACAAAGCAGAGATATAGAACAGAATGAAGGAACATGGAACATGATACAGACTTGCATTTCATTTGCAGCTGCCATCTACAAAGATACTTCTTAGAGTGGATTTCCAAGTTATGCTATTCTCCAGTATTAAGGCTGATGGTACACTTGATGCTTTTCCATGGATTAATTGCTGTAAATTACCATGCATAGGGATGAGAAAATTATAATTAAAAAATAAAAGCACCCTGGTTTGTGTTTTAAAAATATCTCAGGGTTAATGAAAATTCTTCACTTTTTTTTTTTCCTCACCTCACCATAATCACCTTCATCAGAATAACTGTCTTGCATGGAGACAGGATCAGCTTTCATTCTAATACAGTACAAAATTTAGGAAACACGCACCCAAAAAAAACTTTCCAGGAAAACCATAAAATGTCTTTGTTGCAAAACATTTTGTTGAAAATCTCGTAAAATGGCCTGCCTGCTTAATTTGGAAGCAGATCTGGTAATAGGGTTTACTTAGTCATTTGTTTCTGTGATTTGGAGTGCTGGAGAGATGCTTTTGATTACATTGGGCAGTCCTTGGGGAAATTCGTTCCATTGCAGCTCATGTACCAGACCCGTCACTGCTGGCAGGCTTTATACAGATTTCCACCAGTTAAATTAATTAAAAGTCACATAGCTACACGGCCAATCAGCTCAGAGAGCACAATTATTTAGAAGGCAAGAGATGAAAAAACAAGAAAGAAGGGGGAAAAAAAGGATACCTTAAAACGACATTTAACAGCATGCCATTGTATTAGATCAGTTATAAGAACTAATTTCAGAAATGTATTAACCAGCACAAAATAAATATCAATTACTCAATAATTGATAATTATTTCAATCAATAAAATATATATTACATCAAAATGGAACAGTGACAGCATAAGAGTATCATAGTACAGATGTCAAATTATAAAATTCTCAATTCCTAATTTGATCTACGCCACACCACCTTTAGTGCCAACACTTGACTAGTGGCGTGAAAAAGTTTACTTAGGATCCTTTACGCAACCTCTTGTTACCACCCCAGTCCCATATAGAGGTTTGGGACATTGGTAAAAGTCAACAAATCGAAGTCAAAGATATGGAGACACTGCCTCATCAGTCACCCTGTTAAAAGACTACTTGGCCTTCATAGTTGGAATCCACATGTAACTGTGACATAAAAGATGCTGCCATCCATGGATTTTGTCCCCCTCCAAAAACTTTTTCTAGGCAAACACTTTAGTTCTCCTGAATGCATTTCGCCATATGGCAGACTAAAAAGTTATTGCTAAAACTGGGTGACTGAAAAAAAACAAATAAATAAAAAGAGACTGCAATTGAAGTACACTTCTTCCATACATTTCTACTACACATGGGGGTAACAATACTCCCCCTGTAAGCACATAGCATTTAGGTCTATTTATGGCCAAACCTTAATCACTGATTGAGACTAAATGGTCACATAATTGTAAGCTGCCATTGTTCTTTTATCTTAAAAAAAATGGTCTGAGGAAAGTTATGTTGCCAAGTACTGAAATAGGTGCACAATATGTAAGCCCTCAGCTTCTAAAAACACCAGAGGCTTTTAAACTAAATCATTTATCTTCCTTCAAGTTAGGGTACAACACTGAAATAGAGAAAAATTACAGGTCTGCTCCATGCAATGTACATCAAATGTCAAAACAGGGATGTAATTAAATGAAGTGTCTCTGGTATTTTAAGTGCATGACCTGACCCTTGAAGTAGTCCATACCATTTCATTCTTTTAAGAAGAAAAAACGACTGAACTAAATGTTTGCCATTATTAATGATTCGGGAGTTGTATGATGCAGAGTGATTAAAGTCGTTGTGTGATAACTAAGCACACTGGCTAACAAGTTATACTCTAGTTCAACTTTCCACTAATGTGTCACATACTTAAAAGATTTTCTTTTTTATGCATTAAAAATAATGTTTTGATAAATGTGCCCCAAAGTCTGTCTGTTTCTCTCTTTCATTTTTGGCCAAAATGGATAATAATTTAAAAGCAGTCACAGCAAGAATATGGCAACAGACTATGTTCATTTGGTTTCTATTTGCTCCACTACTAGATGCCTATGGCTTCCCCTGAATAACTTTGGTTTGATGTACAAATGAAATGCTGGAAATTTTACAGCTTCAATAATAGTTTAAATAAAAACATTCAAATATTTTCCAACAGAATCATTTCCACTGCTCCACCTAAGCTGGTACTTTGCACTGCATTCTGAGAAAGCAGACATTGCTTACATTTTCTCCATGGACTTGTAATTAAGATGCTACATCAAAGTAGGCCAGAAAAACTGTTGAAATGCATTTATCAGCATCCATCAATAGTCTTTGACTGTTAGTGGATGCTGAATGTGAAGGGGCAAATGCTAGTGCTATCTTATATAGTGGTATGCTCCAACAATTTTGTGACAATGGAGCTGAAGAAGTGCCAAATCATCTGTACCAGTCAAATGTTAACAAATCCAAATGTACTTAGCACAATAAAAATGTACTTGGCACAATAAACTGAACAAATCGTTAAGGGTGATACTTTTTTTGTTGACAAGCCTTAAAATGAGTTTTGATCCTAGAAGTTTTTAAGTTAGTAGAGGGGATGCCATTTGCTTGCAACATGCTACAAGCAAAGATACTGGTGCCTTGTAGAATCTGACTGAACAGCTTCCTCAAGCTGCCGTTATCACTCCATCTAACCACTCTTGGCAGGCAATCTAATTCCCCCTGAAAAGGTCACCGCCATTTTAACTGCCTTTCAATCACATTAAGCACACGGCTGCTCATGCTCAGAGCCATGAGCCTGGAGCTTTCCTGGCTAAGGTGTGATCAATAGATTGACATACTGCTCTGTGTGTACTCATGCTACATTCACCCTGAGCTGCTCCCAACAACTGTAATACTGAACATGTTACTATTTACTGCATCTTGTACTATTAAGGGAGAGCACACATCCTTAATCTATAGTTAAAAATACAGTAATCTGCTGGGGTGGTCGAAAAATGTGTGCAGACCATCCCCTGCCTTATTGTCCTGCCCTATTCCTGAGGGCATTGGCATGTTTCATTTTGATATTCTGTAATGTTTGTTTGGTGCAAATAAAGACATTTAAAAAAAATACAGTAATCATGAGCATGCCACATTATGTATCTCACAAAACTACATCCAGGGCACATTGACAGAGTTGTTTAAATGCAAAAAAAAAAAAAGCCCCTTAAAGGGATACTGTCATGGGAAAAAACTTTTTTTCAAAATGAATCAGTTAATAGTGCTGCTCCAGCAGAATTCTGCACTGAAATCCATTTCTCAAAAAAATAAACAGATTTTTTCTATTCAAATTTAAAATCTGACATGGGGCTTGATATATTGTCAATTTCCCAGCTGCCCCAAGTCATGTGACTCTTTACTGCTGTACTGCAAGTTGGAGTGATATCACACCCTCCCTTCCCCCCCCCCAGCAGCCAAACAAAAGAACAAAGGGAAGGTAACCAGATAGCAGCTCTCTAGTAGATCTAAAAACACTACTCGATAGTAAAAACCCATGTCTCACGGAGACACATTCAGTTACATTGAGAAGGAAAAGCAGCAGCCTGCTAGAAAGCATTTCTCTCCTAAAGTGCAGGCACAAGTCAGATGACCAGGGGCAGTTGGGAAATTGACAAAATATCTAGCCCCATGTCAGATTTCAAAATTGAATATAAAAAAATCTGTTTGCTCTTTTGAGAAATGGATTTCAGTGCAGAATTCTGCTGGAGTAGCACTATTAACTGATGCATTTTGAAAAAAACATGTTTTCCCATGACAGGATCCCTTTAACTATACACTGATCTGTGCATTAGACAGTGTTGAATGTCTACACTATTTAACTGTCCTAAGCTTGTCTAGGAATCCTAATATTGCTGGTTTCAGATTAGCTTCTCTGTGTTTCATCTAATATTAAAAATAATATTACTCAGTAGTTTCCAGTATTTGAGAAAATATAGGTACCTTCCATGTCAAAAACAGCTTGTGCAAAAACTTAATTTTAATGTGTACAACATTTGCCTTTCATAAAGGTAACATAGATCTTATGCAGTCAGCCAACACAGGTTTCAACAGAAACCAGTGTAATTTCTAAAGTCGTATTATTGTATTTTCTAAAGTTGTATTCTAAAGGTTATTTTTCAGTGAATTTTTTTAGGTATCTGGATTATGTTTCTTTAAAACAAACTGCTATTTTACAAAATTTACCATATGGATGCCATCAGGAAAAATTGGATATTTCTTGAGTACATATAATTTTACTACAAAGTACATACCACGAAACCCCCCTTCCAAAAGTGTTGTGGCTCGTATCCTTTTCTGTCCACACCATTCATATTCCTCAAATCGGTTTCCATTCTCATTTTCAATATCAATAGAATCATCCTCATTCATGCAGTTTTCTCTCTGCAAAAGACAATAGCAGGAATTTTAAGTTATTCTTTAGAATCCGCATTCCTGATTCTTTAGATTTCTGACACTCCAAACTAAAACTTTACATTAACATACTGTTCTTTTAAAGGGTATTTGAATGTAATATGTACTCTGTAACAGAATACAACCCATTCTGTAAGACAGATTTAATACCAATTAAAAAAATTCAGGGAGTTTATCTGGTTGAGAAAGGTGTTGCAGGTCAGGTTCTGACTGATATATCTGTGTTCGTAGAGGTTTGAGAAGGACTGATAAAAAATCTAAAAAAAAAATAGTCCGACATACTCCAGAAAAGTCCAGTGAAAATCTGCCCATAAAAATGTTAGTGATTTGAGGTGATAGACAGGGAAGTGACAGAAGCACAGGGAGGCAAGAAGAGTCTCCCTCCTCCTATACCTTTGCAAGGCACAGTTCCACATGTCTACTCATCTCCTCCTCCGATCCAGAGAGCGGTTGACTGCAGAGTGGACATACCTGCCCGTCATCTTGCTTCCTCCGTTTCATTTTTCCAATCCGAGCTGCATGCAAAATTAACAAATGCAATATATTAGCAATTAAAACATTTTTTTATGAACTCTCAGAACCCAAGTCTATGAGTGTCTATACTTTACTAATGCGGGTCTACTTTTAGTGATGTTGTCCCATTATGATCTACATCCATAAATCACTTAGTATTCTGTTCCATCGGAAATATTACTTTAAATATTATATTTATAAGGGAATTTTTATTACTATATTTAAAAAACAACTATTTCTTATGAAACAGAATACATATCTGAATGAAAAGAATAAAACAGAAGGGTTATTTAGTAAAGCTGTTTGTTGACAGTGTCTTAAAATCTAATGATCACCAACTACAGGTCTACTGGTAAGTTGAATTAAGGGGATAGCTTTGCTGACCGGTTGCATCCATGATTTAACTGTTGGTGGACGAGGACCCATCCAATGCATAGCAATAGTTTTCCTTGTGTAGAATAGAAGGGATTGCAATCTGTTCCTTGCATATTTGGACACAGTATGCTTGTCCAGAATCACCAGAAGGGGAAATAGGCAGAGAAAAAATATTGGGAAAGTCTAATATTTCTACCACAAATTTGAAGATCTTGGATCAGTACTTGGTTATATCAGGATATGACCACATCATTTGGAAGAACATGGCTTGAGGAGTATTAAAGCAGGGACAAGTGGTGTCTGGTCGCCTACCCATGTCACAAAATTTTTATCGAAGCGTGAGCGATTTGCTGTCCCGTGGAGTTTATATAAAAAATATAGAAACACAGCGACCAGTTTAATTCTAATGCTAATGGCACATGGGTTGGTTTCTGTACAGCAGATCAAAAAAGCCTATTTGTTGCATTCCGCTACCTCAGTGTAAGCACGCTGACATTTCTGCACCAAAATCTGCTTTGTCTGTGCCAACGAAATAATCCTGTCTGTTAGTCCACACACATGCAGATAGAGGAAGGCAGTTTATTGGTTCCTCCACTGGTGTATATATACAAACATTGAAACTATCCCATGTGCCATTAACAATAGAATTTTTACACACACACGTAGGTAGGTATGTTATAGCTAGAGAGATACTATGTATCTGTATGACAAGGAAATCATATTAGGAAAATTTTTGATTAAAAAATTCACATTAATTAATTGCAGGCAAGATTAAATCAAAGGAATTTAAAATATCATCATAGGATGTAAATAACTAATGCTGTGAATACATTTACACTCCAGGGACTCAAGAAAGTCCACCAAAAAGAGCCTTTGGTATAACAAATTGGCCCTGTCAAACTAGATCAGTCAGATGAGTCTCATTTCTCCTGCAGTGTCATGCTTTGATTTGTTTTGAGGGGTATGCATGCACCTGCCTTCCAGACAAGCGTATTAAGCTTTGTTAAGTAAATACCCTTTCCACACACTGTAATAGAGCAGAGTCAATTTTTTTTGTGCTACAGAGGTACTTTGGAAAACGCTTGAATTTCCCCACAAAAAATGTTTTGCAAAAACAACAGCAATAATATCCAATTAAAATGTAGTGTTGGAACAGTCTGCTCTTTATTGAAACATCAAGAAAATATATACAAATACATTTCAGACATCTGCTTGAGAAATTACTAAAAAAAAACTACGCTTTAACATCTACAGCAAATATTAATTCAAGAGATGGCCAAGCCTAAAGGCGCATTATGGTTAGGAGTGTCCTTTAAGAAAAGAGCTAAAAAAACAAGCACAGCAGACAACAGTATAGTTAATTAATAATGATAGCTGCAATCATTTCTAACTAGCTCAGTAATCTCTCCATCCTCTCACAATGTCATCAGATCAAATACTCTCTTTAAAATGAAAAGGGAAAAGGCTGAAATTAGAAAAGTCCCACCAGAATGTGGACACTTGACTTGGTTACCAGGTTGCAAAGGTCTGTTTTATATTAAACAGTGGCTCTGATCTCTTGATTTTTTTTAAAAACCTGATTTAGGTGAGAAGACAGATTGTAAACAATATGCTAAAAGATGCCCCGATGTGATTAAACTTTACCTGTCTTTTAGCAAGAGCTGAAGGCAGCAATTATAGTGTTGATTTTGGATGCTGACGAGAACAGATAAATGAATAAAAGATGAATGTAACTTTTTTTTATTTTTATAGCTGTTTGAACATATTTATTTATTTAACATGGCTATGAAAGAAAAGTCGCAGGTAAAAATGACATTCCTTCCGACACAACTGTCGGCTGTAAACGCAGAAAGCTGCGTCTTCATCCAACAGTCTTGTGGAATTTTTACCTGCGACTTTTCGTTCACTCCCATTATATTCAGACGCCTGCGATTACATCCGTCTGGTCTCCTGCGTTACATTGTTCTGACCTCATCCGACGAAAGACGCCCGTGGAGTTCAGCCCTAAGACGTGAATATAGTTTGGATGATGTAATTTCATCCCAATCAAACATTCTTTAGCCTGGGCTTGCGCACGTTGTTATTTCCTGGCCAATGCATGCTCATACTTTGCAGTCAATTACTCTAGGAGTGCTGGAGATGGTGGTGTATGCAGGTGTGGTTGGGTGTAGCTACAGACACATGCGCAGAAGACAGAAAGATTAGAAGAACAGTGATATGTAAGAAGGAAGCCATGTTCTTAGCAAGGAATTGAAATTTCAAAATGTCAGTAGTGCTTTAAGAAAACTGTATGTGGTAAAATAATGTTTCAGAAGGGCTATCGGAGGGTTATCATGAGGTAAGTTATGTGTTGGGACTATCCTTGTTCTTTAATCATATATGTCCTGATATTTGCTTTTCTCATTTACATACTGAATACCCTATTCAAGTTCTTGCTCATGGCACACTGATCCAAAACATGCACAATATTATAACTGCAGTTTGCTTGGCTATAACTCAAAACCTGTCAAACTCAACTCATCCTGTTCAGTTTTCAGAATACTATGCACAATTTCAAAGCGCTATGTGCCCCTCTTAAAGTTTTCTGAAACAACTGTTGTGTCATAAAACACAAGTTTGCTTCAGTCTCTTTTAAAAAAAAGCAGGCAAATTCAGAAATTTGGAAGCCAATCATAAGATACACAATGTAGTACAGAGGAGTCGAATATAACAAGGATCATTAAAAATGTATTTAGCACTACACTATAATTATTAAGATGTCTGTGTCACCATTTAGTGCCAACAAAAATGAGCTTCAACTAGTCTCCAAACAAGACAATTCCTTAACACAAGAGTGTAGAGATTCTATTCAAAACATGGGATGTAATTTTGGTAGCAGACACGCTCCTGTGAAACCTGTCTCAGGAGCAGCACCCCACTCCTGGAAACATTAAGAGATGAAACTTCATTTTTTTAAAGAAGTAGAGTAGAAAAGGCAATTGTATTTTCTGCACTAGCGGAGGAGTAAGTGGGGAGGGGCCATCTGATAGGTCACCTAAGGGAGGCAGTGACAGCAGAATAGGCCCTACTTGGTGCACAGGGTAACATCACATGACTTATCACCTACACCATTTTAAAATTGAGAGGGTAACTTCTCATTGACAAAAATGGCAACCATTTTTTGGGGGAACTGTACTGGGTGTGTTTTGGAAGTCCTATAGTACTTTATATAATTGACAAATGACAGTTTAGCAGTAAAAACATATCAGAACCCTATGTGACAACCCATAGTGAAAGTAATGCTTGCTATATTCATGTAATGAGAACATGCAATGCATACAGAGATTCATGTTTTAGTAGCGATGGGGCTGGTAACAAAATAAGTTACGTGCGTTTGGTTTGCAGCCAGTCATGGAAACAGACAGACACCTGATAAAACAGACCATAGTATGTGGCTATGACAGGGACATGAGGCATTCAATTTCATGGGGGCTGGGACATGATGAATCAATTCTATAAATTGCTGGAGAATATGCCTACTTTATAAACACTTAAGGCTAAGGGCAGACGGGCAGATTCGGGGAGTTTTAGTCGCCTGGCGACTAATCGTCTCTTCTGCGGGGCGACAATCTCCCCGAACTGCCTTCCATCTGCTTAAATGAAGAATCGCCTGCGCTAATGCACTCGCGGCGCTTCTTTTTCCCAAATTGCCCAAAGTTGCCTCACGAGGAAACTACGGGTTTTTTCGGAAAGCGAAGTGCCGCAAGGCAGGAGGTGAGGCCGGAAGAAGGCAGTTTGGGGAGATTGTCGCCACGCAGAAGAGGCGATTAGTCGCCAGGCGAATAAATCTCCCGCAAATCTGCCCCTACCCTTAAATAACAACCATTATTTTATGCCGCAACATACATACATACATACATAAGTACTCAAATATATAAATCCAGACTGAGAGTTAGTACTTACCATTAAGTCTAGTTTGCCTATTGGCTCTCACTCTCATAAAGGTCTGAAAGAAAGACATGGGACATTACTAAACAGTAATAAAGGCCCTCACTAATAAATAAGCTGTAACCACAAAAGAACAGCCGAGTAAAACAGTGTCATGGTGCATTTACAGGCAGGATTGCAGTGGATTTGTACAGCATACATCCCACCCCCCTCGAGCATCGAGATGTAAACAAACCTACTTCCTCTCTGCCAGGAGACCTGGTTTCGCTCTGTATGATACTAAAAAACGCCGGGGTGTCAATATAGCTAACCCTGCAGCAATAGCCACCGCGAACCCGCTTTAAGCGTCATTCCAGAACCAGAGGTAGTTTTATAAAATAATGCGCCGATGGCGGCAGATTCCCAGAACCTTCTAATAACTATCCTCAGCTTTCCGTCAGCGCCATGTTGACCGCGATCACGTGATGGATCACGTAGGTTGCAGCGAATGAAACAGCACGTAGCAATTCTTCCGCTATTGTTGCTGCTATAGCAACTGAATTGTTTCTTTATTCAGTACAAGGAATGGTTGCAGAGTTACCAATTCGCGGCATGCTGAATAGTTGTACCGCTAAATAGAATTAATAATTGTTCAGAATCCACCATTAAGCCCTTCGCCTTCTAAATCATGAGGTGCTGAGATAAAACTGACGGTGGCTTAGTTAGTTATCATATACAATTCGTTTAGCATACTTGTTAAACTTATTTTTGCGAGAAAATGTAACGTAAGCACACGGTTTTAATGGTTTAAAGTTATTTGTAAATGCAATTGCTATTCAAAAACATTTAAAAAAAAACTCTTTACATTCTGTGCGTTTCTGACCCCTGAAATAATATTGCAGGACAGCTGAATAAAAGACTTTATTTGCTAATGCCCTAGATGCAGTGTCGGACTTGGACACCAGGGGCCCACTCTCACTCTATTATTCTCCATCTCCTCACTCAACCTCTACTCTCCTAGTCCCTTTTTTTTTTACATACTATAAACTATTATCCCATCTATTTAGTCTCTTTGTTCTCATAGAAATAGGGAATGTCCATGAAATATGCCAAATGTTTAGCAGCATGAGGGGCCACTGATACCTGGGCCCACCGGGACTTTTCCTGGTATCCCAGAGGGCCAGTCCGACACTATTAAGATGTTAACAAATAGCTTAAAAAAATACCCGCCTTCCTATGTATTTCAATTTTTTCCTATTAATAACATTGGGATCAGCCATCATTTTTACAGGCCAGGCCGGTAAAATACCAGCCAGGTGGCAACCCTAAGCCCGTGTTGGAAAAATACTCTTAGTTAGCATAAATTGTAAATGAATTTATGCTAACTAAGAGTATTTTGGCTGATTCACAAAATAGGGTTGTGATATTAAAAAGCTGCTCCCACGGAACCAGCATTTAGGAAAGTTCCATAGAGTTTGGAGAGCACCTGGAGACTGGAACCATTTTGTAACAGGGACCCACGAGGCAATATCCCGCAACGTTCCAATATGGGCTACAATCGTGCGTGACCTGCAGAGAAATACCAGCGAAAACAAAAACTACCTTGACATGCGACTTTGAATCTTCAGTCTTGTGAGTACATCCGACATGCGGCCTGGTTCACAAACTTCCACTGTACTTCATTATATGTAGTTTTTGCTCGACAGGTACAATCCCGAGGAGGATCTCGTCCATGTTTCCTTACTTAAACGCTAATTAATGGAATGTGAGTAGTTCTAGTTTATCGCACCGATTTGTGTATTTTAACTCTATTACACTATCAGCGCACTCTCTTCTACAGACATGCTTCAAGTCTTCGAAGTACACCGATATCTACTATCTTTTACTTTATTGCAATGTTGATTCTGTGTGCCCATTAATAAAAAAAAAACACAAGCTAGATAAAGGTAGATGATACACTGATAATTTATGGATCTTCACCCAGAATTCCAGCAAATTGATTACACTTTTGTGCAGTTAGGTCATGTGGAGATAAGTATTTGACTAGGTGTTATGGACTATAGCTAAATTAGTAAAATCCCAACCATACTGCCCACCCCTCTGGGCACATATTTCAGTCAGGGACCATTCTAATAATCCTAAAATTATTGGTCCTGATGAAAAATTTCTGTTGGTTTGACAAAAGGAAATGTAGAGGAGCCAAAGTTCTCAATCTCCTCTTCCTTTCCTGCCATTCCATTTATTTGAGAGGCTGCTCCAGACAAACAAAATGTAAATATGGCCATACCATATTTATGTTATTCATTTGTTCTGTACATATAGTAGGTCATACCTCCCAAAATTTGAAAAATGTAAAGAGTGACAAAAACATCAGGCTGTGAGTCACAGTTCTCTCAAGAGACTTGCTTATCTTAAAAGGTTAAGTTGTATATTTGCTTATTTTAAATTGTTACAAATGTATTGAACAGCAGCTGCTCAGTGTTCTATGCGCTTTGTGCACTGGCATCAGTGCAAGAGATCAAAGAGAAACTCGGGACTGCGGGCTTTGTCAAAATCGAGATTGTTACAGAATTCAAACTGATTGTTACAGAGATCACCCTGTTTGCAGCAATATAAGGTATTGGCTCTCTTTTTGCTTGCTGGAAAATCGAAATTGTCCCTCAGAAAACAGAACAGTTGGGAGGTATTCCTGAAACATGCTAGGCTTTTATTCCACAGGAGCCACTTGTGTTTTTAATGAACCAATAAACAATGGTTTATTGGTTCGAATGGAACGATTTGAACAATTTAAGCATACGATCGAAGGATTTTTATTGGATGTGTAAAGTTTGTAGAAGGTCTCCATAGGCTAACATAGCAATTCAGCAGGTTTAATTTATATGACTGTAATGTCTTTTGAAAAATTCCAATAAAAATTATTGAAAACGAATTTGGCAAAGTATTGAAGTCAAAGTTTTTTTAAAGAGACAGTACTTCGATTAGCGAATGGTCGAATATTCTAACGATTTTTACTTCGAATCGAGGTCGAAGTAAATTCGAAGTCGTAGTATCCTATTCGATGGTCGAATTATCAAAAAATTACTTAGAAATTCAAACTATTTGTACTTTGAAAGTTCACTCGAACCTTAGTAAATCTGCCCCTTAAAGTCATTCATGTCATAGATAGACATAGAAAGGCTGATTTTTTTTTAGGGATACACTGAATTCAGTATTCAATTCAGGGTTCTGAATTAGCTGAATTCTAACTATAATGTTAATCTAATTCTAAATCATGAATTTTAAACACTAAGAAATTGTGTTTTGTGGACAAACACTAGTAGTCCAGAGGGGAATCTAAAGATGATACATACATTTAGTTTGTTGATATCATCCTTCATCAACTATACTTGATGTTGTTAGTGCTATTATATCAGATCAGTACTTGTCTGTGTTTTCCAGATTTTCTCATTGAAGAGATAACAAGATACCTACTGATGTTTTGTGTACACTACTTCACTTGACTGCATGTAAAATGTGTTTGTCACTCTGATGTGTGCCTGACATTCTCCAAGTATAACTATTTGTCTGCACATCACCTGCTTTTAAAAACTCTATGTCTTTATTATTTACAAGACAACATTAAAAAAGCTTGTAAGCTTGCTTTACTTGAAACCTCAAATCTGTCTATTGCTGTGTGTTTCATATACATAAATAGTTTAATTATTAGAACAATAAATCAGTAAACATAAATATAGAAATCCAGAGCACCCTGTATGGGTTGCAATCAAAATATGTATTCAATACCGTGTCTGTCCATTCTATTTTTAATGGATTGTAATTCCACAGTAATTCCACATTCCTCAGCTCTAGAGAAGTTAACATCCCATAGGTTGTCTTTATGAATGGCTTTCAGAAAAAAACATGTCAGTCCAGCTGTAATGACACACTCTTTCTGGATGCAGCATAGTTACTAGTACTCTGTAGGCTGGATGAGTTCCATCTGGCAAGTGCCAACACTTAAGCTTTAGCTGTTGTAGGTACACCATCATTCACATGTTTGACAGCTTGACTGAGAGGCTGTGGAAATGAAAAGCTTTAACTGTTCTGATGAGATGTGCAAAGACTGTGCAGAGGATGCACAAATGTATTGATGTGTGCACTGCTATTCTGCATAACACTATGGCAACAGATCATTCTTATGAATCAGGCAGGCATGTATGTTCATAGTTTTAGAAATAAATTATATATGTGTAAAACAATTTGCAGTATTATGGCAAATTGAATGGTTCTTCATTTCCATTAACTGCTTCTACAAATAAATACAACCCAAGCTTCACATAAATGACAGCCCAGTTTAATACACTCCTCATTTTGGTGCAGAAGGCATTATGGCATAACATATGCATTTTTCATTTTCCTTTCTTTGACATGAGCAGATTTGCTTACACTTTTAAATATTTATTTCCATGAAATTTTGAACTCTTCTTTTTCTAAATCCTACACCCCAGTAAAAATTGAACGATGAAAACAGATGCATATTTCTGGGCTAGGGCTCCTGTCAGGGGGGAGGGGGGATATAGGGGTTACTGTAGTCAGAGGCCCTAAGATTTAAAAAAACATAATTTGCGCAAAGGGTAAAAAAACATTTTGTGAGAGGGTGAGGCTTAGGTGGAGATTTGGCATACGTGGGGAATGGCTGTTGCAAACTATGGGCACAGCCATATGTGTAAGGGAGTTTTTCTTCATTGGGGCCACTGTTACATCTAACATTGACTTTGTGCACAAAATAATTCTTGTGTCCACACTTTCTAATCCTGTGTGCACAGTTTTCAAAACCTGTGTAGCATTAGCAAATAACCTAGACCACTATTTACTCTGCTGTTGATAACCCCTGGCATTCAGATTCAAATCTATATTGAAATCTCAATTTAAAATGACTTTTTGCTATTACTTTAAATGCCAGATCAACACTTCTTCCTTGCTTAGCGAACAATTACTGTCAAATTAACGCTAGCTGCCCAGTATTGATTGTTTGTTTAAACAGTTTACATTTATGTATAATAGAATTGGGATTGAACTGTATTCTGTAAGAGAAATATGTATCACGGCCTAAAATTAGATCACTATAAGATAAGACATCAAACTATGTATAAACCTGAATCGCAAACATATTTTATTTGTATTGAATGCAGATAAACAAAATAAATGATTTATAAAAAAACAAACAAAAAAACAGTGTGCACAGGTCAAAAATAACGTGTTCATTTGTGTGCACCAGAATTTATTGTGTGCGCTGGCCAGGGCTGCCATCAGGGGGGGACAGGGGGTACTGTTGTCCCAGGCCCAGATGGTTTGGGAAGTTAAGGGGGGCCCGGCCGTGCTGTACTTACTTCCATAGCCGGCCCCCACCATGAGTGAGCTGCAGACAGTGTAGGTGGTAAAGCCGCATGGGTATTGAATGGGTAAAGTTTGAACTTTATCCAATTGCTATGCGGCTTTACCGGGACTTACATTTCACTGGCGAATCAGAGCACAGGAAACTAAAGATACTGGCATCTCCCTGGCTGAGGTAAGTGCAGTTTTCTTTTTTCTTTAAACTTGTAGGGACCCTGGCCAATTGTTTTTTCTAATTATTTTTAGGGACCCTGGCCAATTGTTTTTTTTTTTTTAAATAACTTGTAGGGACCCTGGCCAATTGTTTTTTTTTTTAAAAAACGTGTAGGGGCCCTGACAATTGTTTTTTTTTACATAACTTGTAGGGACCCTGGCCAATTGTTTTTTTTTAAATAACTTGTAGGGACCCTGGCCAATTTCTTTTTTAAAAAAAATGTGTAGGTGCCCTGGCCAATTGTTTTTTTTAAATAACCTGTAGGGACCCTGGTCAATAGTTTTTAAAAAAAACGTGTAGGGGGCCCTGGCCAATTGTTTTTTATTTGTGTCTTGTGTGGCCTTCATACGGATGGGTGAGGGAGGGCTGGCGGGGCGGGGCCCAGAAATTTTTTTTGTGCAGGCCCCTGTAATTTCTGATGGCAGCCCTGGCACTGGCATCAAAATTTGTATGTGCGCACAAGTGCACAGCTTAGAAAGAACATTGATTGGGGCCCCACTTTATTTTTCTCAGCGCCCACCACTCAGGAGGCTAATAACGGGGTCACCTTGTCCTGCTAAATTAGTAGCTGACACATCCACCTGTATTACAGACTGAGCTGTTCTGCTAACTGACTGACCTATGCCTTGAGTGTATTAATTAACTAACCTAACCAATAGGAAAACCAGTGGCATAACTACCGGGGGAGCAGGGAGTGCGATTGGGCCAGGGCCCGCACCCCCTCAGGGCCCCCGGCAGCTTGCGCGCCACTGAATACTGCGCGCAACTGATGCTGCTGGCTGATTCCGGCGGAGAAAATAGTGTACGGAGGGGGGCAGGGGGCCCAGCTGTACATCCCGGCTAGGGCCTGCCCCCTCTAGTTACGTTACTGAGGAGAACTTAAACTAAATATCAGGAGCAAGTCTGACTAAATGTAAATGGTTCCATGTTGACAGGGCACCTCTGAATAATTACAAACCCAACACATTGTTTACAACATATAATCAGTAGCTAGAAATGACCAATGAGCAGTAACATACATTGGGCAACTATTGAACTATTGAAAACAATATTGCAGTGAATTACTAAACATGGAGCAAACCATGCCTATTATTAAATAATTATATTTAATATTCAAGTTCTACTGGTCTGTTTAGAAGGAAAGCTATATATCCAGTGCCAAGTTCAACATGGCAGTATGACTAACTGCACAGGTCAAAGCACCCACATGCCCTAGAAGTATAATTGGCCCCTTTCTATATTATTCTCGTCATTTACTACAATTCCAAAATCAGAACTATTTTACTCAAATAAATATTTTGTTTTACTTTTTGTGATTTCAGCCTCACCTTTTGAAACTGGAATTTACATTTGCATGACTCTTTCTCAGTGCAAGAAGCACCAGTTTAATGCCTCTTTTAAACTAACCCCACATTTCTGTGTGTGCTTTACTACAAAAAAAACATTTTTATTGAACTCAGAAAGTATCGTATGAAATTTCTTATGTACATCTGTGCTTTAAATGTACTAGTCTCTTAATTCTGATGTGGCTATTGTTATTGAAAAACTATGCCAAATGATTTATGTTTAACTAAGGCCACATCAGTAAATGGTCACTTCCATGTTGTGACCTTCCATTAGCAACCACACTGTAACTGGACCTTTTTATTTTATAGTTGGTTTAGTGTGTCTGCACACCTGATATCTGTCCGAGTGGTGAATATCCTCTGTGGAGTGAGGTGACACTGTTGGAGATTCCCCTTCTCGTTTGATTGAAGCTGATAATAAAACTGACTGCAAAGAGAAAAAAGTGGGAAAGATAAAAAATGCAGGTCTTTTTTTTTGTTCTATATTTGTGTGTGCCTATCTTTTCATTATGCCATGCCTTTCATATACAAAGTTCATTTGATCATTTGTCAAAGAGACTGTCTTTGTTAGGTGGCTAACTTGTGCTGGTTCAATGGGGCATCGGCCAGAGATGTCATCCTTCATGTAGCAGATCCATAAAACAAATTGATCTTTGGTTTGAATGCTATTAACAACACAGATACATGTAATGGCAGGTCCTGCACAGATTAAACACTCCTCTCCTCTTTCTTTATCTACAGTATATGCCCTGCTACTGTTTTATAATAACATATGGCAAAAAAGAATAAATATACGGCAACAACAATTGTGATTGTGTAGCTCTAATCTAATATTGTTATGTGAAAAATCGCCATCCTAGCTACGGCGGCAGCATATTAAATGTTAAGACTTTGTTTTTTGAGTGCAGTCTTAGGAAGAGCAGTGGGTCCATTTATTCAGCATTCCTCCTCAACACCATGGAGATGACCTCTGGAAAAAAGCAGGGCTAAACTAATCCAAGAAATGTCAATCTTGAGGCCTCTTCTACATGTGCTTGCAGTTTAGATTAATAAACTGTCTATTTTTAAATTGTGTGGAAACCTCTTCAATAAATACCCAGCTAGCATGTTAAGTATAGAACAATTCATGCTAAATCACACTTTCTCTGTACTGGGTAGGAAATCTGACTTTGTTTATTTGTTATTTGTTTTTTTCATTGTTTGAGATTAGATATCCAGTTTGACTTAAAAAGCTAATGATTCTAGGAGTCATATTACAGAGACAATAATAATAATAAGTAATGAACCAGGGATGTTCATACTGCTATGGCTAAATTACAATTAGCCAGCTACAACTGGAAGGCGATTTGGGAACTTGTAGTTTAACAAAATAATTTAATATCAACAAAGTCGTAATTGGCTGAGCAATTCTGTTTGTTATAGGTGTTAAACTGAATATTAATTGTTGTTGCCTGTAGTATTCTTATGGTCAAATTCTTCATTGCAGTGTTACCTGGTATCCAAAAAGCTTTGAATTGCAGGAAGGACGTCTCCCATAGAGTACATTTAGGGGCACATTTACTTAGCTCGAGTGAAGGATTAGAATAAAAAATACTTCGAATTTCGACTATTCGACCATTCGATAGTCGAAGTACTGTCTCTTTAAAAAAAACTTTGACCACCTACTTCGCCACCTAAAACCCTACCGAGAACCAATGTTAGCCTATGGGGAAGGTCCCATTAGGCTTTCCTAGCTTTTTTTGATTGAAGGAAAATCGTTCGAATCGTTAGATTCGAAGGATTTAATCGTTTTATCGAACGATTTTTCCTTCAATCGTTCGATCGAAGGAAATGCGGTAAATCCTTAGACTTCGAAATTCGAAGTCGAAGGATTTTACTTCGACGGTCGAATATCGAGGGTTAATCAACCCTCGATATTCGACCAATAGTAAATGTGCCACTTAAAGTAAAAAAATTCTAACTTTTAAAAATGATTTCCTTTATATCTTTAATAATAAAAAAGTACCTTGATGGTAACTAATCTGCATGAATCCATAGTGGTAGTTAAACAATCATATTGGGTTTATCTAATGTTTTTAGTAGGCTTATAGTGGCCATAGACACAGAGATCCGCTCATTTGGCGATGTCACCAAACAAGCGGATCTCTCCCCGTTGGAAGGCCCCACACACGGGCCAATAAGCTGCCGGCTCGGTCTGTCGGCAGCTTTTATCTGCCCATACATGGGGGCCTTTACAGTATGGAGATCCAAATTACAAAATAAAAAACACTTGCCTGATCAGTTACAGATTTCTAGACTGGCATTTGAAAACTGTGACTAAGGAAATGGTGAATATTCATATGAAATGATGCTTCCAGAAATTAGCACCTGACACTATCACAGACAGGAATCCACTCTTAGAACAAATATATGTATATGCATACACAAAATCTGTCAGAAGTGTAAGTCATAGCAACTAATGAGCAGGTAGCATTTACTGGTCACTTGTTTGCAAACATCTGATTGGTTGCCCAGACGTACTAATCAAAATAGTACGTCTGAATACTGAATACTGAAAAAATACTTATTTACATTTTAGCTTCTAAGACAGTAAGACAGTAGCTCAGAATTGCTCACATTATGGAATATGTGGTAATATACAATTATTTAAAGGAATTGTTCAGTATAGAAATAAAAACTGGGTAAATAGCCCATGCAAAATAAAAAATGTTTAAAATATAGTTAGCTAGCAGAAAATGTAATCTATAGTCTGGAGTGACAGGGGGGCCCATTTATCAAAGGTCGAATTTCAAATTCATGTGAATTTGTTTTTACAATTTTTTTTTTAAATTCGAATATACTCACATGCGACTGGGAGGTTATTTAAGAACAAAATCGAATGTCTAAAACTCGAAAGAATATTACCTACCCAAAAACTGTAATCGAATTAGACTAAACTCAAATCAAGTTTTTTTCTATTAACATCTTCAAATGGGTCCCTGGACCTCTGTCATTAGCATAGAGGTGCGGCAGGCAATATATGATTGACAGATTACATTTTTAACCGCGTTTATAACAGGTATGAGTGTTTTAATAAAAAATAATTTTTATGTTATGTTTAATTTGAAAATTACTTTATTATACTTTATACTTTATATGTCTGTGTAACAGGTCCACTTTAAATAATAAAAGTAGACTATAAGTGAAACTTTTTTTAATCTTTAACACAAATTTTTATGTAACACTCATTTGTACACTGTTGGGCCAATTTATTAAAGTTCATATTTTTTATTTTGCCTCAACTTTATGGGGCTAAAAATTATGTACTTAACAAATTACTCTAAATCACAAAAAGATTCAATATTTATTAAATGTAAAAAACACAAAAACTAATGTACAATCTCTCCATCTAAGAAAATGTGAGGTCATGTAGATCTTTGATCTTTGCTTTGAGCTTGTAAAGTTTTTTTTAAGGGTTTCTTTTTTGTTTGTAATTGTTTGTAATTGAAAATGAGGAATATGAGGTTTTCATATTTTATTCAAATTTGTTTTTATTATTTAATAAATAATTAGACATTTGAGCTTTTTTTTTAAAAAAAATGTGAGTTTAGTCATGGTTGAAAAACCCCTGTAACTACACAAATTTGAATTCTGATAAATAGGCGTCTATATTCATTGGTTTTTGTGTTCCCTGGCTGTTACCCTGTAAAGACAAATCACAAATTTGTCAGCATGACAGTACCAAATGTGTTCATATAAGGAACATTTTACCAATGGACTAAAATGAAGTAACTTTGTAACCGTACAAACATTTAGGGGCACATTTACTAGTTTTTTAAAGAGACAGTACTTCGATTATCAAATGGTCGAATTTTCGAAGTTTTTTCTATTTGATCAAATTTTGGCCTATTCGATGGTCGAAGTACCCAAAAATGTACTTTGAAATTCTATGTTTTTTATTGAATTTTCACTTCGACCCTTAGTAAATGTGCCCCTTAATGTACAAGTACTTTGAAAGCTATTTATCATAACTTATGTTTACAGACCTCACACTTAAATACAATTCATGATAGTTTCTAAAACATAAAATGTTGAACTGCAAAAGTAGATATGGTAAGGACAGGCTGAAAAGGATGGAAATAGAACTGCATTTTGGATAGTTTTTTTTCAGTTATTTTGGGAACCAGCTCTCCACATAAGTGTCAAAGACATTTAAATATTGCACCTGATGGCAACTGCCTACAAAAAAAGTAATTTGGCTTTTTAAAACATACTAAGTCATAAAAGCACAGTTAAATGTCTTAAAAAAAGAAAATTAAAGAGGAAAAATGCCAGCATTAAATCATGACTCCTTCCTTAGTTCGCTCATTAAATGTGGCCTTTTGTAAGGTAAAATTATCATTGTAAGCAATAAGATCTTTAAGAAAATAATTCACAGCTTTCTCACCCTTTAATATGATAGACGCCATCGGCTAATTTTTCCCTTAATGGCAACAAAGCTATAAATCTACGTTAAGTCTTGCACTACTGTCACCTCCTCATTATATTCTGGCAGTGCCACCGTCCTCTCTTTTCATTTTAAATCTGTAACCTGTTAAATGTTAATCCAAGGCACCAGGTTTAGCTACAGTTTAGCAACAGATAAATATGATAACCCACAAGTTAGACGCTGTTAAGGAAAATACAACCTACCCTATATTACATAGGCATACCTCACCTTTAATTTGAGTACTCATAAAACAGTTATATCCAACCCAGAATCCAGAATCTTAATTTCAATGTGTAAACTTTATCTTTTAGACTATAAATTCTACTGAGCAGGACCCTCTTTGCTTCTTGTGTTGGTAATCAGTTGTATATTTGTACGTAATCTATATGTTCAGTGTATACACCCTTCTGTTATTTATGTTGTAATAAAATAAATAATCACAATAGCAATTAAAGCTTGCACCGAATTGTACATGTCTGATTAACCCTTGCCATAGGGTTGTTATATGAACACCAGTTCTCACTCTACTCATCTTTCTCTCCAACTTCCCACTGTCCTACTCAGTGGTGCCCTTACTCATCCTCTGCCACCCGACAGATTTAAGAACACTGTGCTCTCAATATGCCAATTTCTGATACAAGTTGCAGATTTACTAAAGAATTTATCAAACCATAACTTTCAAATTTTCAAATTTATGGATGAAAAAAAAACGGATTCAGGACAAACCAGTCTTCTAGTAAAGAACATCTGTACTTTAATTGTATTATTGGTACTGATCAGATTAACTGGAAAATATAACAATTAAAATATGTATATAGCCCATTGCATTTTATGGGATTAGACATCTCAGACCACCTGGGGTCTAACTCAGGGCCGGCCTTAGGCCAATTGGACCAATTGGGCCCCGCACCTCTGGGGGCCCCGCACTGCCCCTTTCCTTTCTATTTTGTGCCTGTGTGCCCTTATTTTCCTAAATACTTGCTGTGTCAGTAGCCAGCAACACTTTGTCTAGGGGCCCCACCAACTTGGTCCCAATTGGGCCCCAAATTTGATAGGACCAGCACTGGTCTAACTGATACTTAAAGTTTTAGACAATGATAAATAATGTTATAATCGACCGAATTGGCCTAGTGAATCTATAAAGCTGGCCATAGACGCAAAGATCCGATCCTCGATTCTTACGATTTTCAGACCATGTATGGAGAGTCCCGACATTTTTCGTCCCGTGGAGATCTATTGTTCGATCGGACAGGTTAAAAGATTTCTGTCGGCTGCCGATAACTTCTCTCTTCGATCGTACGATCTTCAAAGCACCAGCTTTGTCGAACATAACTTTCGTACGATTGCTGTCAGGGGCAGAACATCGGCTGATCTGTTCTTTTACTACTTTATTTGATCTGAATGGTTAGTGGCAGGTCGGGAGATGGGGAAGTCAATCTTTGCATCTATGGCCATCTTTAGTAGTCAATAAGCCACTTAGATTAATCTTTGAAGACTGAAACTGCAGAATTTGTTTTTCTTACTTACTCCTACAGCCCACACAATATCGCACTGTATTGCTCACAACTTGCACAGAAAAGAAAGTCTTGGGCTTCTACATAGTACATTTTTATGACTGGACAGCATCACGCATCAGTCAGATTCAAGGTGGCTGGGTGAATGTGTAGTGAATAAGTACTGAATGCAATTTCAAGTGTCAGAGCTAATTAATTTTGAAGACCACATAGCTATCAGTTGTTACACAATCTGACCATTCATTTCTGTGGTGTTGCACAGAAATTTTAGGTACACATGATTTGCCATGCTGAGCTTTATATCTTCCCCCTACCTGCGTAAATGGTGAACCAGTAGAATAAAAAAGTGGCAAATAAGATAGTTACATAGTTTGCCTTTTTTAACCTTAGCTCTTATCATTCTGATGTTACAGCAGGCTTCCCACATTAACTATCACAAAGGGTACACACTGTGCTGAAATGTAACTTTTAAAAGGCAGTTATTTCAGGCTATTAAGCTACCAGCTTTGGTTCTTGATAGCTATTAAAAAACAAATGCAAAACTTTTTTTCAAACCATCCATCACAGCTCCTGTCAACCGAACAAATAACCGTTTTTATACATCTCTCTCGTCTGTTTTTATTCCAACACAAAGTGTTTCCTGTTTGAAGTTTTTGGCGTTGCTATATAAATAGGTACTTATCACGTTACATAGAGGTAGTGTAGTGACATGTTTTTGTGCCAGCCTGCCCTCCCCTACACTGCTGGAAGCATTTTCAGTGATACTAATAGCTGTTATCATTTAAGAGCTGTAACCTGCAAGCAATAAATGATCGCAGATTCCCAGCTGGGTAATTTTGTTTTCTTTATGTATTTATTTTGCTGTCCATATGTATTATGTACTTTGCAGTCATCTGACACATTACCAGCATGGGAATCCAAACTAGGGCTCCATCTAAAAAGCTGAAAGAAGAATGTCAGTTTGCTTTCATTCTGAGCTTGAATTTATTTCCAAAGCATTTCTGCAGGATCAGATGGATGGCTGTTATACACCAATGAAGCAGAGACCTTTGAGGCATGGGGAGCTATTGTAACATTTAGAAAACATGATTTGTTTTTGTAGCTAAATTGATTATATAAAGAATGTGTGATAACATAGGATTAATGAAAAGAGGAAACCCCTGATCCAAATAGCCTGCAGTTCCATACTTATAAGTTATCAAATATTTTAAAAACTTTGTATCAATCTCCAACAATGTGGGAAAACATTCCTTCTCATTAAATACTTTGACTTAGGGTATTATTTATCAAAATTCGATTTTTTCTGAGTATTTGAAAAAAAAAAAAGTTTGACTAAACTAGAATCCACAATTTGACCTTATTAATTATTTAAAAAGTACAATTTACTCGGATCAGGGACAAACTCTATAAAATTGAGTAGTTTATTTTTTTCCCCGAAAAGCCACATTTTTTTTTTAGATTTTTGCCCAGAAAATATTTAGCTTTTCGGGCTAATTCCAGCACAGATCATAGAAACTTCTAAATAGGATAGGGACCTCTCCCATTGACTTACATACAACATCGGGAGATATGAGATACCAGATTTTCGGATTCGGACTTTTTCCATCCTCGGGGTATAATAAATCTCGAAAAAAAATACAAGTTTTTTTTTCCACTAAAAATTTAGATTTAATAGTAAAAAAAACTTGAATTTTTCAAGTTTTTGACATTTGCACATTAGTAAATAACCCCCTTAAAAAAAGTTTGCACAACCCTGAAGCATCATCATGTATATTTACACCATTTTTTTAAAAATAACCCAAACCCCAACCTACTAGTGTCTCACCACTACCTGTCCCATCGTCTCTGCTGACTAAAACTCCTCACGTTCTATATCCCTCACCTGCCTACCATGTCCCTGCAGCTCCACAGCTCTTCTACTCAGTGTCTCCTTTTGACAAATGCTATAATGCTAGTAGTGAAAACCTATGTACTGGAAAGGACTCTCCTCCAATCAGCCGGCTGTCAGTAATAGCTTTATAAAACAAATCAATAACTAAGGCCTTCCATACATATGTTTAACTTGTGGTCAGTCACACTGCATTTCTTTGTAAGCTTATGGTTGGCAGACTTATACAATAGACTGAACTGCTGGAATCATTACACTAGAGACACACGTTGTTTTCTTCACTGGTACAAAAAACGCTCATGCTTAAAATGCTTAAGTGAGGTCTTAATGGAAACATTAACAATTCCTAAATTGCTATTTCATGAACTGGGTCATGTTTTTCATCTACTATAGCACTATTACGATGATATGAAAAAAAAGAAACCTAGGGACCCAGGTTCTGGACCCAGGTACATAGCACCAGTTTTTAAAAAATATCGGTATCAGAATTAGAAATCCAAGTGTATGCTTGATCGAAAAAGCTTTAAAAGAATGCTAGTCATAAAGGTAGAAAACATGCAAAAACAAATGCAGCAATTTGCAGTTATTTTCACATGTGGCTGCCGTTACTGAAGTTTTTTAAACAAAGATATTTTGAAACGAAAAGAAAATGCCACCATACCCAGAACAGGTCTATACTACACAGAGCTAAATATCAGTGCAGCTGCATTGTCCTGCAACAGGCATCCATTATCCTCATAATTAAGCATAATGATAGCTACAACCAGAATATATCAAAATAAAACAGCTTGAAGTCACTATAAAGAAAACCTTAAACTGAGACCAAAAGGAGATTTCATCGAAATAATGTAACACGAAAAACAATGAATACTCAAAGCTAACATGCTTTAAAGCTTTGCATAATGGCCGGATGAAAGCTTTTTCAGCTGTAATACTAGGTTTTGCTTTTTCCTGAAGAACTCTTGAAGTTAATGCTCTGAGGACTTTAACGAACAGAGAAGAGCACAGAAGAATAAACCTGCAAGACTCAGCTGATCCCTTTTTATGTGCAATGGCCCTACAGCCCCATCTAATCCCCAGTCATGAAACAGATGTGACTGTTTGCCTACGGAAATGGCTCCCTGTGGGGAACTAGGACTATCCTCTCTTTTTGGAGAAGTCAGACCAGTTCTCCTTTCTCAGAATTTTGTTCCTTATTACAGAGATCTACAGGCATGAAAAAACAGGCAGCCCTGGGGCATTACAAATATGGCCTGATAAAGTAGCTTTATAATGGCTTCATGTCAAAGAATGCAATATTCCCTCTGTGGTATCAAGTCAAAGGTTGCCTGACAACAGTTCAATCAAAAAGCTGGACTTGTTGGTTGTTACTTCGGGGATGAATGTAAACCCTCAATAGCAGACATCCATACTGCAGTGATGGAGTTCAATATATGTTTGATGTGTCATGTTCTGTAGATAATATAAAATTCCAGATCACTCTGTCTGTGAGGAAAAGCATTGCTGGCTAGATATAAAACCAGTAACATTCTACATTAGGTTCAATGTAATCATCTATTAGCTACTGGGAATGAATTTAAACCCAGTCCTTCTTTTGATAATTTAGATGACTTCCTGCTTTTTTTCCCAGGCCAGTCAGAAGAAGCAATTTTCGGTGAAATTGCGCTAAATGCATATTAGACAAACAATTTCTTAATCCCTTCTGCCTGTTCTTGTCACTTGATCTGCTTAGTGATATGAATCAAATGTATCACGGTAATGGGAAGTGAACTGCGTGAGTGACAAATTGCCATGAAGGAATAATGTTTTGCTTAACCTCAAAGGTACAGAATGGGCAAGAAATTAAACTTTTATTTTATAGGATAAAATGAAACAACATATCTATATATGTAAATGTAAGCTATATCTTCTGTAAATGGTAGGAGCTTGGCAAGTTTTTCTCAAAAAGGAAAGCATTACAAAGCAGATGGTTTCCAAAACTAAACTCCTGTCCTGGCACTACCATACCTGCACCTTTTAAAGGATTGGTAACACCAAAAAATGAAAGGGTTTTAAAGTAATGGAAATATAATGTAGTGTTGCACTGCATTGATAAAACTGGTGTGTTTGTTTCAGAAACAACACTATAGTTTACATAAACAAGCTGCTGTGTAGCCATGGAGGCAGCCATTCAAGCTAGAAAAAGAAGAAAAGACACAGGATACACAGCAGATAACAGATAAGCTCTGTAGTATACAATGGTATTCTTCAGAACTACTGTGTATCCTGTGCTTGAATGGCATAATTAGTAAACAAACATCCCTAACATGAGTTCTGTGTTAAGTTATATGATTTGAAAAATAACATGGTACTTGCACAACTGCTCTTGGATTGAGTCCGACAACTTCCTTCATTTGTGTTAAAGGCAGAACAAACCCGTATTTTTTCTAGCCAAATATCTGATTTGTTAGCATTCTTTATGTTTTCCTGTCATAGGGGTCCGTTTACTAAAGCGCGGTAAAAATATTCGCACAAAATATAGACAAATTTGTCGCCAAATATGTTTTCGCCAGTTTACTAACCTGCAGTAAATATAAATTTGCGAATTTTCTTGCGCAAAAATATGTTTTCACCAGTTATCGCATTCGCTGAACATAATGCTACGTGCACATTAACGCCTGGTTTACTAAATAGCGAAATGTGCAAAAGACTAAATTTACGCAAGAATATTCGCAACGTTTTACCGCCACCTATGCAGTGGCGTAAAAGTATTTTTTCACCAGAAAATTCTCAAGGGGCAGGAAATATCCCATAATACTTTTTTTATTTACCCATCATTCTTTGCTGTCAGGAGATCTGTAGCTATTGCTGACAGGATGTTTTGGCTTCTGCTTCTATCTGTTGCAACAGCAGCAGTTTCAGCTCAGAGTCGTATTATTGGCAGCGGGCATCACAGTCCAAGGATTCGTCAGTCTCTACGCTTTTCTGGTTTCATTGTGATTGGCTACATTAAACTGTGCATTTCTATGAAGCAAAGAGATTGACTGGTATGATTTCTTGTTCATATGATTCTCTTGGGTTTATATGATGCATACATGTTTGATTGGCGTTACTCTGGTAATGTTGTTGGATGGTATAATCATCAGTCAATAAAGTTTATAAGTTTTGAAGATGCATTTCTGGTCATAAATGTCACAGTAAAATTTGCCATAATAACCGCCATAAAACAAGACTATTTTATAGCATATATATCCGCAAAAACGTAATTTGTCGCCAGAAAATTCGCTAAAATTATAGCTAACTTAAGCTGGTTCCATAACGTAGTTACCGTAAGTGATCGCAATGACCTCTGAGCGCATCGCTGTTTAGTAAACTTAGTCGCTGCGAATATTCTGGCGGAAAAATATTCTCAGCAATAACATGCGGAAACTTAAAGTCAGATTTACCGCACTTTAGTAAACGGACCCCATAGCATTTAGGAAAGATTCTCCCAAGTACAGGGAATCACTGTGTTGTGTAAAGTCTAAAGTGCATAAATCTGTCACTTACCTTTGGCGTGCACGGAGCCATGATTTCTTTTTGCAAGCAATTCTTACTGCCAATAAAGAAAACATGGAGAGTATTAAACAGAAGAACTGATGTAGCAACCCCAGAAAGAAAGCAAATTAGTAATTCCATGTTAATATTTATTATCTTCCCACTAAAGTATTTAATTTACTATGCTCTTTTATTATTAAAGGGCATGGAAAGGCAAAAAAATAAAATCCCATTTTTACTTTATTTAATGGAAAAGAAACCTGTCTCCAATATAATTTAATTAAAAAATGTGTACCATTTTTATAAGAAACCTGACTGTATGCAGCTTCATTTACTGCTGTGGATAGGAATTGTCAGATGGTCCCTAACTGCTGAGCAGGGAAACAATCACACTTATGAACAGCAGGGGGAGCCATTGCCTTACTTTCCAGTCGTGCAGAACTCAAGCAGCTTTGTTTGTTTCCCTGTAGAGCAGTCAGCGAATGTGTAGAGATTTGTATTGGATTTTATTTTGCCTTTATATCCCCTTTACTGTTTCTAACTCCAGCTGCAAGGACAAAGATCATGGAGCCAGATTTAAACAAATGAACTGGGATTCTATTTGGAGGATTATTATGCTGCAGCCACTGGTTCTGCAGAGTTTTTATTAAACAATGCAAAAACTATAAAATCCACATTAGATTACATGACAACACAGGACCCTGTGCAGTCTTTCCTATTCTGATTATTTTTTGCTGTATTGGCTTCTATCAGATATTATTTGACTTGGGCTGTTTTGATAATTTATGATGATACCTAAGCAGCCCAGACCATACTGAGCATGTGCACAGTCTTGGTCTTGCAAAGATGTTTAACAAAGTTACAAGATGGTGACACCCCGTGGCCAACTTTGAATGCATAAATCATTTGTTTAATTAGGTTTGTGCTGCAGTAAGTTCATGTTTATGTTTAATATAGAAAATACAGCATTTCTAGCCTTATTCTATTTTAGACTTTATTTCCCCTTTAAACAATTTGTACAATAAGTGAAATATTATAACAAATACAAATGTGTTTTATCACAACTTACAAATATGGCTAGGGCAAAGTTGATGATATACACCACGGATCCCCAACCTTTTTTTTACCTGTGAGCCACATTAAAATTTAAAAAAATATAAGTTGGAGAGCAACACAAGAATGCAAAAAGATGCTTGGGGTCCCATTTATGGGCTGTGATTGAATATTGGTAGCCCCTATGTGGACTCACAGTCTACAGGAGGCTCAATGCACCTGCTCTGAGGCCACTGGGAGCAATATCCATTTCAGTAATTTATGGCGCCAAAAGTAGAAAAAACATATTGACAAGAAATAGGTTTAAAAAATTCTAAGCTGTAACACAATGCTAGTATTACTGACATGATTTGTTGTATGTGTTTGCCGTCTTTTTAATGTTTGGAGTCTGCCAATAAAACCCAATGTTCTACCCTCCACCCACTATTGCTCCTGGAGCTATACGCCTGAAATTTAATAACACCATTTTCCCCTTAAGACAGGTTAAATCTGAAACAATTACATATTAAAGCCGACGTCCCAAACAGGATTGAGCTATAATTTTTTGGTTATTAAACTAATCTTTCTGATGTAAATTCTCCAGCTAACATGCAGCAAACAACAGAGGGAGATAAATTATTTCTCCCTGATTCGATTTGTCAGGTCACCAAGCACCTGCAGCACTAAAGAATCTTGAAATATGTTTCAAGCGATGCTGGGGCTTGTAAGTACATTTAGTGCGGGTGGCTGTTCATCCCTTGCCCTCGGCTCTGATGGATGGGAGGGAGGAATTGCAGGCTGTGTATTTAATAACAAAATTTGTATGCAAGCCTGCAGTCAGGAGCTGAGGAAGAGCGATCAGGAGCCAGCCACTATTAGAAACCCATCGCTAAACAGATGCTGACAATAGAACAAGACATATCAAATCAGATCTACTCCGTATTAATATCCACGTGCGCCCGTGCATACACACATACTCACACTCCAGCACACCCCTATTCCCTCCAACACTCAGCATGAGTAATATCAGTGACATCAATACATTTTTATGAGACTTTTCCAAAGATCAACACATGAGATGTGACAGAAAAAACAATGTTCATGTCATGTTCAGTTTGTTGAGGGCACTTTAGTCCCAGATGCTGAACAGCAGTGGCATGGGGGAGAAATTGAATTTGGCTTCCTTTAATGCTCCTTGATTTGGCAGATGGCTGGATGTTATGAAACTCGAAAGGATAGAAGGAGATGCCTTCTCCTGGGGCTGTATGTAGGGCTTATTTTCATCCACCCTATCAAGTTATTTCTTTCTACAGCTTGTGATAAAAAGATATAATAGAATAGATTTCTGACTTGCCAGCTAGTAAAACATCACTTTACAGTTGTACTGCCTGCCCCTATCCTATGCCACAGTAAAATTATATATGAATAATATTTAATACTCTTGTATGTATAATGTGTGTGACCAGCGTGATGGTTTTTGGTTGCAGAAGTACTCTGCGCTAGTAATTCTAATCTATACACTATTTTATGGTCCCAAAAACAGATGCAGTCTAGAACTTCACTCCCGTTCTTAGTATTAGCAGGGATGGTATACTTTATAACTTAGCCCCATAATGTTGCCTTTGTGAATGAAAACATGGCAAATTCTGGTTTGAATTCTAGTTTGAATTTGACATTAATAAAAAAACCCACAAGGTTAATACAGCATAATTGTAAATAACCTAAAAAGAATCATCTAAAATGCTACATTTTCCAAAATTTTAAGAGAGGGTATGGCCTAAAAATAATATAGCATGATGCATTTCATTTTTGCAGTATTTAATATTAGAACAGAAATAGCTAATTACTATAAACATATAAGGCCGTATAAGGTTATGTGTTATGAAAGTGGCAATCAGCATTTTTAAGATATTACTGCCATTTCTACTGACTGTGCCAAACTGTATCCCACTATTAGCTTTTCACATATATTGCATTCTACATTTAATTTTTTCTAGTGGCAAAATATAATAATATAAGCTTAATAATCTTTTCCTAAAAATGCATAAATTAATGTAGTAAATATTACATATAAAACTGAGCTATTCTCATGTTTGTGTTCCGCTCCAGGGTGCTGCTTGTAATATCCAGGACAATCAGCAGTATAAAAGAAGCTAGGCGGCTGCAACATGTAAAAATTTCAGCCTTTGTTAAAGGTCCATTTACAAGACTTGAACCCAGAACCTGGGCCAAACTGTTGACATTCTTTCACAAACATTAGATTAGATTGAGAACTTTCTTTTTTGATTTTTTTTTTTTGCATATCCTAAGAGTGCTGTGTCTTCTTTATAGCTATTTATTATGACTGGCACCAAGGCAGTGATTAAGTCAATGGTGTGCCCTTTAAGAATAGATAAATAGAGATAAGACATATAGTCTTAAACATAAAGGATGTATGACAGTGAAAACAGCCTATAAAGATCATGGGGCGTCTACTGTAAAATCCTTTGCATTTTTCATCTGGTGGAAAGGAGAATGCATTTATAAATGAATTTATCCTATTACTTTGAAAGGAAAATGTCTGGTTAAAACTGCAGCAATTTTCTTTTTGAAAATACTGATAAATCCCCC
Source organism: Xenopus petersii (assembly GCA_038501925.1). Lineage (NCBI taxonomy): Eukaryota > Metazoa > Chordata > Amphibia > Anura > Pipidae > Xenopus > Xenopus petersii. The sequence continues at coordinate 74,161,334 of CM076679.1, forward strand.
AATGGCTTTTTATGTACGCAGACAGATGAGCAGGGTTTTTGAAGTCCCCTTAATCACTCTTCCAGTCTTGGCACTGAAATAATTACCCATTTACATAGTAATAACCCCATACGAGCACATTATTTTAGTGCCAGCTACATTTCCACACCCGAATGTAACATGCGTTTTAAATTATAACGTACACAGGAAATGACTTACCAAGTACCATATTCATTGGACTACTGTGACACTTTTAATTAAGGTGATTTACACAGAATTATCCTTTGAAAATAAAAAAAAAACTTCTCTTTCTCCTAATAAAATATGATAATTGCCACCAGTTCTTTCATAACTTAACATTTATTTACAACTGTTTGGGGAATTAGTATCTAGTTTATTACAACAGACAATGTTGCTTATTTTGATCTTCCATCTTTTTACCTGTAATTAAAAGCTCAACAAAAGAATTAAGAACTGTGACATCTAGGAGGTTATTTATTAAAGTTCTAATTTGAGTTTTACTATCAAATCCGAATTTTATTTGAAAAAGAAACTTGATTTATTATACCCCAAGAATGGAAAAAGTCTGAATCCAAAAATCTGGCATCTCAGATCTGCCAAGGTTGTCATTGGGAGAGGTCACTGTCTTATTTGGAAGTTTCTGTGGTCTGCGCTGAAATAAGCCTGAAAATCCAACTATTTCAGGCTATCTAGGCTTTTAAGGAAAAAATCAGAAAAAATCAATCGATTTGGGAAAAAACTATTAAAAAATCGTACAATTCAGATATTTGCTTAATCGAGTTTGTACCCTATCCAATAAAATCATGCTTTTTTTTAAAACAATAAATAAGGTTAAAACGTGGATTCTAGTTTGGTCTGACTTTTTTATAATTAAATTATCAGAAAAATTTGGATTTTGATAAATAAGGCCCATAATATCTATATGGGGATGTCTGCCTGTTAAAAAAGGATGGAGGAGGGCTATATATTTTCAGCCTGTATATTGGTGGGATAAGCAGTGGATAAAGTGTCCAAAGCTATAAGTCTTCTCACTCCCAGAGACAGAAAGCAGGCTTTCACCTCTCTTTCTCTCCATGATTTATTTGCTGCAAAGAGGGGAAAGGACAGATATCAGGGATGGTCTGAAGGGATGGTCTGAAGGAGGATAAATGCAAAGCATCAACACTAGGGCCAGCACTTGTCAGATAATTAACAGATTTCTTTCATCATAAATTTCCTTTCCCTTCCTCCGATACAGCTTGGATCACCCTGGGAACTAAAACTTTTTGTCTGCTGGGTGAATTACGAAACAGAGCAAGACAATTGGTCAAAGCAGAACTAGCTAGGAATCAAAATGACCACTTTCAGTAAACTAATTAAGAAATACCCATTTTAGTTTTCAATGAATTTTATTAGAAAGCCACCTAGAAGGTCAGCCTAAATAAAAAAAATACATTTAACTAAAAGTAGCTTTAAGTTACAACAGCCTAATTCTGTATACAAAACAAGAAATATTCATAAAAACCTTGTGTTTGTATTTTCTTCTGTTTTAAATGGTTGGTAGTTGCAGGTATTTACCAGGGTTGTTAATATGACATTACAAGACTACAGCATAATTTATTTCACACTGAGTCTAATAAGGTAAATGTATCATTGCACTTAGCCTCAGATTTACTCAGATCAATTTAAGGAGCTATTGGAAATGATGGCCAAGATTTATTGTGTGGTGAGAAAAATTCTCCATTGCGCAATAAATGCTCATCAAATGGTATGTCCTACAGAGTTTATTTGCAGAGCAGATGCACAGATGTATAATCTCTCAAATTTAGCATATGTGACAAAATTATTTTTTTAAGATAAGCACTTCACTAAATCTGTTTCAAATACAATGAGCTGCATAATTGATTGATATTAAATGGTGATATAATTACTAATTCCCTCTGTTCTTTAACAAGCAGAGAATCAAAATCAGATTCTGTAGATGGATTTAAGAGACAGCAAGAATGGCAGTACAACACAAACAGAGGGGAAATATTGATTACACAACGTTACTAGGATTTTTTTAATTAGCGATATTATAGCAACTATATTCTAATTATTTTCTCTAGTACAGAGAGATATTATTAGGTGAAACTTCTTTTTCTTAACGTATGGCCTTGAAAAGCATCATTGTAGTAAAGGAGACAGGTTGATATAGGAAGTTGTCCAGCCTGATCTGTCTGGTTTACAGAAGGCCCACATAAGGATTAAGTTAAGTCATACTGAAAATCTGCCCAAGCCTTTGCGAACTGAAGGCGTAATGATGGTTCTTACATGGAAATCTCCAGCTTGTGGATGATATCAGCTCCATATCTGTGCTCTCTCTCCTTATCAGGAATGAATTGAAGTTCAAATACCTCTTGATGTGCCTGGAACTGGGGAACAGATGACAGCTGTCACCTCACTTTATGTTGCTACATATTACCCTCTAAGGCCCCTGTTTAAGGGCTTTCTCAGTCTTATTTTGAAATAAAAATGTAACTTTTGTGGTTGCATAGAATTTGTAAAACTGACACATTTAGCTTGCTTTAGTTACTTAAATTATTCCCAATAAATTTATATATTTAAGGTCTGCTCTGTATTTCAAGAGGAAGAAGCACCACAATTATACACATCTGAACCATGCCATTTACTCCAGAACAGAACAAAAAAATCCCAACTCTATTTAGATGATCTAACTGGTGACTTAACACATATGTATAAGCATAAAAACTTCACCAGTAGAATAACTCACCAAATAAAATGGGTGGCACAGGTGTTACTGCCCCAGGCCCTCAGCTCAAGAGAGCAGACAATCCGTATGTAGAAAAACAAAATGTTGGAGCAAGGCACTCAAATAGGTCACGCATAGATCAGACGAATAGTAGATAAAAATTAGAAATGTTTTTTTTGTATAAACAACTCAACGCGTTTCATGTTGTTAGTACACTTAGTCATAGGCTTGAACAATGACAAACATGGGTCAGTATTAAAGAACCAAACCACCAATCACAAAAAAAGGGGAGGGGGAATATACAAATTGTGTTCACGTGATCCCTTTAAAATTGTGAACACAATTGGTATGTTCCCCCTCCACTTTTTTTGTGATTGGTGGTTTGGTTCTTAAATACTGACCCATGTTTGTCATTGTTCAAGCCTATGACTAAGTGTCTTAACAACACAAACCACGTTAGGCATGAGTTGTTTATACAAATAAAATATTTCTAATTTTTATCTACTATTAGTCTGATCTATGCGTGACCTATTTGAGTGCCTTGCTCCAACATTTTGTTTTTCTACTAACTGGTGACTTAGCAAGGCTGAATGGTTTACTTTTCAATAACTAAAACCAATATTAGTCATGGAACTGGATACCCCTACAACCCAAGCTACTAAGTCATGAAAATACATATTTTTCTTTTGGTATTGTTGTAAATTGTGTGTTTCAGATTATAATAGGGAGAATTTAACATCTACTCATAAACATTATGAGATTGCTATATTCCTAAATTGTATTTGTTTAAATACTGTGTGCCACAGACAATAATGTTTGTATATCCAGACACAGGACACAAAAATCCAAATGTAGCTTTTGTGTCTAGGATAGTTATATGGCTTTCACACTTATGCTTACATGCATTATATTACATTAATGTTATGCTAGTAGCACTTTAAAATGCATCCACATGCCTGGTGTATCACCAGGCATGGCAATGAACTCAGAAACAGTAACATGGCATGTTTAACCTCACAAGGAGCCATTTTTACATTATCTTTTAAAACAGCAGTGATACCTAAAGAATTATCATGGTTCCAGAATCGGTTTATTAATATCTGCCCACAGCTGAAGGAAAAGGTTAATAATCTCTGCTATGTGTCTGTTTGTGCATGGATTTATGCTATGTTGTGTCATCTCTGCTGAGTCTTGTCACTGTGGTCCTTATTAGCTTTTATGTTTCTCCCCTTAAATTATAGACAGTTGGCCTGGATGCATTTTAAATATTATAACTCTTCCTCTCTATCCTACATCACAAGTTGCTCCCATTACCCTCAGCAATGCGATTCATGGAGATAAGAGGATAGACGGGTCACCAGCAGAAATCCAAAGAAATGTATCTTGTGCCCAATTACAATGTTAATTGGCAAGTTTCTGAAATCAATTAATTCGCAAATTTTTTCAATTAAAAACTGAAATAAATCATTGAGGTGTTATTAAGGAAAGGCCAAAGCAGTCAACTTTTTTTGTAGGCATCTGAATTTTCTGAGAGCAAAAAATACATATCAGGAGTGCTGGGGTCTAACGCCCTTGAGTGTCTTTGCAAGAGAGGGGGTTGTCATCAGCCGGGCTGGGCTGAAGACAGATAAAAAAAATATCGACCGGTCGGACGTACTGCCTTGTCTCCTTTATTGATTAGGTGGGAATTTAACTTGCTGTGCATATGCACAGTGTCAGCAAGCGCCAAGGGGCATTTTAGAAGCAGTCAGCTTGGAGGTGTCACTTTGATATGAAGGGTTGAAGGAAATGAACTGATAGCATGCTAAAAGAGAAAGGGTATAGGCATAGACAAGGCTAAAGGAACAGCAAAAGGAAAAAGCACATGTAGGGTGATTAGAATTAAGTAATTAGCTTTAATGATTAATATTAGTAAAATCCCTACACAATGTTATCCAAACTGAAGTGCATGCAGCATGCTTTATCCTGCAGATGGCTTGAGCTAACCAGTCAAACAAGGAAGCACACCCCCAATAATTTCTGTGGTTGAAATTTAGATATGAGACCATGCAAATGAAAGATCTGATATTTGTACTCATAATTAACTGCACTAATGTAGCTGCAAAAAAATACATGTTAGTTTCTTGAATGTACCTGCTGTATACATGTACTGAAGTGCATTTAGATCACTCAGCAGGGGCACAAGCCACACATTTGTGCAGCCTACATATGAACATGGTCATTTACAGGAAAAGCAGCAACAATCCTAGTATTTAATAAAAACTGCTTTATTGAATACACAACAAGAATACCAGCAAAAAAAAAATATATATAAATATATTTTGCAGCTGCACACTGCCTGCCTGGAATATACCCATTGCATATAACAAAGGCCATCATTTGCAAGGAATTTGTCACTGATTTTGCACCTAGAGCACAGACAGCTCCAATACGCCAGTGAACCAACCAGTGCATTTGGAATGTATGTCAGCACATGACATAATGTAAATATGCCACAATTGACAACAAAGAAAGTTTTTTTTCTAATTCTGCAAAAATTCCACATACTCCTTTACATGATGATACTAACATTGTGTTGTTGTATAAAATAGTCAATGGAGCCCTTAGGCAAAGGGAGGTTCATAGATATCCCTTGTATAGCGACACCTAGATATTGGGCCTGTAGTGGATAGGCCTGATCTAGACATTATTGTTTATCAGTTCCAAAGAAATTATCTAGGAGCAGAGTCGGACTGGGCAGGAGGGACATCAAGAAAAAAAACGGTGGGCCCCCGCCAGCCCAGGAATTCCCCAACAACCCCCCCTGTTAAAACGATGTATTTATCGTATCAGTGTTGTCGTGACGGATCACACATGCATGGGGGGGAGTTTGGAAGTCAAGAGGGAGGCTCTGGTGGGTTTTTTTTCCCAGCCTGGTCCGACACTGGCTAGGAGCCCCTGTTTGTACAAAATTTAAAATTATATTTTTGAATTTTATATCTGTTCATTTTTCACCAATGGCCACTAGGTGGTGCGAGGCTTCATCTCTGCTAGTGTCCATGCACAGCATGTTTCTAAAACAACCAAATGATTGTACATTGAACAAAACTTCCATTTTTATCTCAATAAGCAAGTTATTTACTTACAGAATGTTACTACTTATTTATATTTATCCATTCTTGTGTATTTAATGAAATAGGAATGAAAATACAGGTATGGGACCTGTTATCCAGAATGCTTGTGACCTGTGGTTTTACGGATAACGGATCTTTCCGTAATTTGGATCTTCATACCTTAAGTCTACTAGAAAATCATGTAAAAATTAAATAAACCCAATAGGCTGCCAATAAGGGTCAATTATATCTTAGTTTGGATGAAGTACAAGGTACTGTATTATTATTATAGAGAAAAAGGAAATAATTTTTTACAATTTGCATTATTTGATTATAACGTTGATTATAACGTCTATGGGAGACGGCCTTTCCATAATTCTGAGCTTTTTGGATAACAGATTTCCAGATAACAGATTCCATACATGTATATAATAGCTATAATGATAGATTTACTAGATGGAGGGAAAAAAAAGTCAACTAACTGTATTGATTTCCTGTTCCTGGGTAGAAAAACATCACCTTGCAAAGACTAGGACAACCAGGTTTAAAAATGAATCAGAGTATGCTGTCCATCCTGCCAGGTAAAAGGCTGCCTGGGAAGCAGATTTGTAAACATTCACTAAGAACAAATAGGTCTACTGTCTTGAACTCCCAAAAGACAGTTCTTTTAACAGGAACATGCCAATAACTTGCTGGTTGTGATATCACTCACTCACTGTTGTGTTATGCTGTGTTACTATGCATCGATACTGAGTATATTAACTAATAAAATAATCTTAACATTACAGAGCTTCACAAAAATAAAGTGTGGAAATCCTGCATATACCCATATACAAATAAAGTAGGGCAAAAATGCCAAACAGAGAAAGCTACTGGATGATCTTTCCATCAGACAGGACAAGCAGTCACTGTCAACAATTATTCAAAGGTATGGCCAAATTAATAGAGGAGGTATTATGGTGTGCACTTTTTGCTCATTAGAACAGATCTTACTTTTTCTCTGAGAAATTCCACAGTGAATAAAGTGTTGTGCAAGAAGGTGTCCAAGTAGGGACCATAACTTTAGTGACTACAAATAGATATGTACAAGACACTTGTATATATCAAAAGCAGGGGCGATCCTACCCAATTTGCCACCCGAGGTGGACTTTTGCCGCCCCCCCCTTCCCCACGGCACTCACCTTCAGTGCCAGATGGGGGTCGGCGCGGGGTCCACGTCGCTAGTGCAGAGAGCACAATTGTGGGTTTAAAACCGGAAATTTGGCTCTTAGTTACTAAGAGCGGCATTTTTGCCGCCCCTGGCAACTAGGGGGGTGCTGCTGCCTGAGGCGAGTGCCTCAATTCGCCTCATTGGTGGAGCGCCCCTGATCAGAAGCTGTAGTAATTGTAATTATAACAGCTCAAAGAGTTTTCTTTCAGTGCTACAGTGTGTAGTAGCTCTGGGGTCCTGTCAGAGAACTCTCAGCTTAGACTTTGTATGTTCTGACTGTGTTTGTGTGCTACCTTTTCTCATAAACATTAAAACATTTATTGGGAATCTAACTAGCTTTTGAAACTGATCTCAAGACAGGTACTACTGTGAATGACTGTATATTCTAATTAAGGAGACTGTACCTTTATTATACACATTCTCATCTGGCCAAATACGTCCATCTGAAAATAACAGGCAACCAGACCCAGACTAGCAATTTGTGGGTTCTGGCAAATGCCAGAGGGACTTCTGTAAGATGCCATAGACAGCTACTATTTAGTGGGCTGGTGAGTGACTGTTTGGGCCTCTGTGTACTTGAAATGCCAAGACCTGTTTCGAATTCCAGCTCAGACCTTCAGGTGAATTAATACTTCTGAAGCATGATCATGTCATATTCTTACAGGGAAAGTAATTTTCCCAAAAAAAATTGGATCTGACTAGTTGTATGGTTTTTTAAAGAACTAGAAAGTGATGTAGAAGAGTGTATCTATGCAGGAATCATTCATTCTGCAAATACAATCCTTCCACAATTAACATGTTCTTAATAGATCTGCAAGTGGAGACTACTTTAGTTTTTATTTCATTGCACCAGTTCCAAAGGTTGATCAGTTTTTACTTCATTCAAATTGAGCCTAGTCTGCTTGACTTTACTCATACACTGACATAAAGATTCATAGCCCAAACATATAAAGCCAAGCGGTTTCTTGCTGGCTCCATCAGGCTCAGGTGCTTCCTCTGCACACTCTATGATGTGAAGGAAGAAAGAAACGATGCCAAAAATCTGAGGCAGCACTTTTAGATTACAGCTTGGCCGCTGATGCTCAAGGGAGAGATAGAAAGGTTGGAAAGGGCTGAAAATAAATAGCTCACCCAAAGCAAGGGAAATGAGAGCACAATATTTAGCTGTTAAAGGAAATAATCCAAAACTGTCTTTCTGTGCTTTTAATTACAAAGACCACACTGCTGACATAATTAGAGAGATTGTTATAGAAAGGCATTGGTGTTGAAAAGCATGCCATAGACTGTGAACTTACTATAATGGTTCTCTTAGCAATATGTGTATAGGTGTGTCTAGTACCTGATGTGACCAAACATTACATTTACCTTTGGCATCGCTCATGTCTAAGCCCCTCATTCGGTGCCTTGTGAATGTTTCCTGTCTTACTTATCTTCTGGCCTGCTTTAGTTTGCGAGATTTGTGTAATCTATACAACATTATGTAACCCTCTTTGAATTTTATGCATACATACTAACAATAAAATATATAATAAATGAGACCTGCAGTAATTTTTGCTGCAAATCATATTTGTTCCTCTAAAACGTTCACACTATTGGTGACTGGTGCAATAGTGACCAATTAGATCTTTTCTTTAATAGTTTGACTGTGGCAGAATGTTAACATTGACAGCTGATTGGTGGTTGCTATTGACCATTACACCTGGGCAATTTAACATTTATGTAGATTCACAATATACATTTGGAATAAATTTAAGGGATGCACAAATCCAGGATTCGGTTCGGGATTCGGCCGAATCCTTCTGCCCGGCCAAACCGAAACCTAATTTGCATATGCAAATTAGGGGAGGGAAATCACATGACTTTTTGTCAAACAACAAGGAAGTAAAAAATGTTTTCCACTTCCCACCCCTAATTTGCATGTGCAAATTTAAAAATTAGTGGTGAGCACAACTTTCCCTTGTTTGTTATAGTTATACAGGAGCAGTGACCAGCTCCATGTTGTAGCTCCCACCCTTCCCAGCTATAGTCAGGTGATCCCACTGGTGTCTAATAAAAGGGCAGCCAAGTTTGGGAGTTTTACTTTGAAAGCAGCTAGTAAGTTGCAGGTAAAACTTATTCCCTTTGTAAAATGCATAATGAAGCAATAGAATTCTTAATGAATCAGATAAAATTGAGCATAGGACTGGCCAGATATGAGATGACTTTGACGTAGTTGGCCAGCTTAAATATACTGCAATATATGGACAAACAATCCCTGTTTTGTTTAAAGGGTAAGGCATTTTTCAGTAGTAGTATGCACAAAATGTCTCTGTCTTAAATATATTGATAATGGGTTGAGTGCAGAGGACTATTGTATTTGTCTATATGTATTTTGTGGTCACAGCCTCATTGCACCCCCGCCTAATGGTTTTAAAAATTAGTGGTGAGCACAACTTTCCCTTGTTTGCAAATTTTGCACCAAAACCCATAAAGCACAAGTAAAGTTACCCTTAAATTACAAGTTTGTAAGCATTCGAAAGGTTTAAGTATCACCAATATTTTATACTGTGTTTTTAGCAAGCTCCTTGTTAATGATATTAGGTAAATATCTATTCCACATACCAGTACAGAACAGTAACATATAGAAAGACAGAGAAGTCACTGGTTTTAAAGATGCTAGCATCAGTAGAGTTAAAACAATAAATCTACATTTGTATTTCAATTTACATTTTTCGCTTAAAGTGAAAGGCTAGGAGCAAAATAATACAATTGGTGACATATCTAAAAGAGAGCAGTGAAAACGTGATAAGCACTTCAGAATCTCATATATTCACTCGGCCCCTGGCAACGACATCTGCCTAATGTAACAGTTTGAATATCCTTTTCCATTTTACATGCATTCAAGTCTCATTTCAGGAAAATGAAACGGTATTATTAGAGGGAGATTTTGTACAAATGGCCTGAATTTGACATGTCAAGTTCAATGAGGCTGTTACATATGTAACACGCAGAAAGGCTCAGAGGCGACAAACCTCTTTGGAGAGAAAGTCTCTGATTCTGAAATGAAATTTGCATGCAGCATACCCGGTGTCCTTCTTTCCCTGCCCCCTCTCTCAGCTCTGAGTATTTAGATCATTTATTTGCAGTCTGACGGCCCTCCATGCTGTGTTCACCAGGGTGCTGCTTTTACCTCCTTTGTTCAGTATCATAGACAAAATAAAGGGAACTTTTCAGTTGTGTTTGACTGCTTTTTAACTAGAAACTCTAACATTTTGATCACAAAGTTGTAGTATAAAGAAGAGGTGTATAATAATACAGGCTAATGACTTCATCAAGTTGGGGTATTAAGAGCAGGGATGTAACAATAGAGACATCTGGCCCAGAGGCTGATAAAGGACATCACTGTGTATGTGACATTATTGGGACCCTGTAGTGGTTGTCAAACTTCCAGTTCAAGCCCCACTTAAGAGTGCAACATTGGCCAAGGCCTTCTTCTGATTTTCCAACCTTTGGTAAGTGCCCCCCATCGTTCATGAAAAGCTTATGAATAAAGGAAAACATTGGTGTATCAGTCATTCATTCATAGTTCATTCATTCATAGTATTAAAGAATATCTGGTACTGAAAATACACATTCAGCCTAAAGCTCACACTATTGGTCTTCAGTTTGAGCACCCTTGCCACTGTTAAAAGCCACCCCCAGGAGGGAGCAACCTGCAGGTCAAGCACTGCTCTAAAGTAGCTGCAGAATGCATAATGTTGCTTATATACCATGAAAAAATCCAGAATGTACAGGTTTGCTACAGGTTAAAAACTAATCTTGCATAGCAGACAACTAACACGTATTGATAATTTCTTCACTCATATCTGAAGAGTGTGAGCAGAAACAAATACATAGGGGGAGAAAAATTAGTTGTAAAGCTGTGTTGCATCTGAAATTAAGATATCTTAACTGAACCTCAAAATCCAGTGATAAGGCTAATTGGAAGAAGACTGGATAATCTTTCTATAGTTAAGGGTAGTGGCAGACGGGGAGATTAGTCGCCCAATGACAAATCTTCTCTACTATGGGTGACTAATCTCCCCAAAATGCCTTCACGCCAGCAAGAATTCAATGGCATACAAATCACTTTGGATTTCTGAAGTTTCCCTGTGAGGCAACTTTGGGCAATTCAAATTGTATGCCATCCCGGCAATTTATATTTGTATTCTTTGCATAGCCAGATTTTCCGCTGAGGGTCCAACACATATACTTATAAAATATAACAAGAAGGCCTCCTTAGCAATTTCCAACTTTTTATAATCCAATGTCAGCCTCATGAATAAATGCTTGTATGAATAACTGAATATTTAACTCAGGAGTTGGTATTTTTACTCTGCCTGATACTGATTTCAGTAGCATTTGAGAGGTTAACATGGCACAAAGCAATAGAGAAATTGGGGGCTATGTGTGATAACACTCTCTAATGTGACTAAGAGCCCTGCCCTTTGTTGGAGATTAGCTGCAATTGCCTCAGTACATGGAATAAATTGAATGTTATCTATCATGGTGCAGACCAGGTCGTTATTTAATAATTAATAGAGACCCCTTATTCTTCATTGGCTTGCTAAGGGGCTGACTGCCTCAAACCTAGCAGCTAAGCAAAAGCCTGTCTTTCTCTTCTTTAACTGCTGCGGTTAGTTAAAGAAATAACCCCATCCTTTTTCATTTGTCAGCCAGCAGGATCACAATTGGAACTTGTCAAGTTTATGATTTAGGGATTCCTTTTGTTTCCCATTAAACCTCATGCTCAAATCACCCTCCCTTCTGAGGTCTGCAAGAAGACTGCTACCTTGCTGTCCCTTCACACTGTCTCCCTTCTTGGCCCCACTTCCTTTATAAGGTTTCTGCTGGCGCTAATTGCTTCTCTTCATTTAAACTGGTGCGCTAATTTGCAGTGGCTCTTTATTAGGTTGGATGAGACCCAAATTATGCCATCAATTACACACATTCTGTCTAAAACTCTCATTCTGGATGTCAGAGGGGGAAAAAGAATGAAAGAAGGGTCTTTCTATAAACTCGGACCCCCAATTTACACTGAAACGATTAAATTAATTTGGCAATTGTTATCTAAAAAAAGTGCACAAATGATGACATTATTACTTCAAATGGAGAAACATGAAGTATGATGGAACAGTGTTACTGTTTCCTAGTGAGGTCACTATTATGTGATGCTAGTCTGCTGAGAAAAAGCTTTCATCTGCTGCTGAAGCGCTGACCTAAATTTGACTTGAAGTGATAATGACACATAAATTTCACATATCAGAGGGTCTATTTTTTTTTCTTTAAATACAGTGTTTTTTGCTGGTGTGCCTCACTTTAGTTGTGTTCGAAGTCGGGCTGCTAACCACTTGCATTCATGGCTAAGGGCAGTTAGGCCTACAAGTGGGGAATGTTGCACCTCTCAAAATCATATAAAACACTAGGATTTCATAGGATTCAGATAAATACTAAGGGCTATGGAACACAGCTATTTAATTTCTGATAAAGATGCTAAATTAAGCACATTGTATCTTTTAAATCACCATCCACAGAATGCTTGTGCCTACATACTCTCTATACTTATGCCATGTGCAGATATGCCAGTTGCACATGCAAAATAAAGAGCAAGGGCAGTTCTAAAGATCCCTGTAGTGAAAAGGTGATAAGTACAGAGACACCTATACATATTGTGCCTATATGTGCTTGCACTTGCAGTGCCAATGCATCTTGCACACAAATTTTACCCAGGACCAATTATTCTGAGATTATAGGAAATTCATCTTGTGAACTGCAAAGATTTTTCACACTTTATAAATAAGATCTGAGTACTGTTTCTAATGGTTTGAGCAGTAAATGTCTTATATAGGCAACCTTTACAATCTTTCTTGTGGTGTGGTGTGTTTCACAACATGAACCCAAGAATGGTGTCTGGCTCAGAAGAAAACATGGTGATAATTACAAATACATTTTGCACTGCTTTATAAATACAATTACTATGTTGTGGTAACATTATTTGTATTATACACTGCAATATATTTTAGCTTTCTGTTGTGCTGTCCAGGTGAATATTTAAATTATTATTCTAATACTTTCTTATAAAATAATTCATGAATACAATTTTAGATATTATATGTGTTATACCAAAATTGCACTTTCCTTGGCATGCTATTGTACCGTTTTTGAAATGGTCAAGTCAATCCTTACCTGATATTTATTTGAATGAGTTTATCCAATTCCTGCTCCATGTGTTCTTTCAGCTCTCCTGGGCGTAGTAGGACTTGGCATATGGGGCAGATTGGGGCTTGGCTATCAAACAAGGCAATCTTCTTTTTGCCTATATGGAAATAGAAATGTAATCACATCAACAAAAAGCAAACCATAAGTGTTATCAACAAAAACATTTCTGCTGACTTTCCTATCTCTGTTGTGTTGCTTTAAAATTAATAACATTTCCATCAATTACTATTTTACCAAATACCACCAGAAAAGCAAATATGGTTGTTTTAATTATATAGCAAATATACAAGCTAGAACTACCTGTCAGCATTCAGCCTTCATAAAATCAGCCTGACTGGGAACCATACAATATGTATATAGCCATAACTGGGTAAACTGATATGAAATATAAACTGACACAACATGAGTCTGATATTCTCTATCCATTAAGAATCACAATGCTACAGATCAGAAATGTGTGTGATGTTTCTGTGCTGAACTGTATGCAAGTACTCATATTGACACAGGGGAACCACCAACCAGAGCAAACACCACTTTCAAGTTGGTCGTAACTTCAAGGTTCCCACAGTGGCCAGAGCAATATGAGAAGCAAACTTGCCCATACAGATGTTATTTTGACAATCCTGGATGAAATTGCTTCTGATTTGCATACCTCCCAGTATTTGAGAAATGGAAAGAAGGTCAAAATATCTGCCTTGCGGCGATCTAAGCGTGGCAATATTGTCTGACCATGTCCATTTAATGCCACACTGTCCGTTTTACATTTGGCAGATTTGAACACATTTCTGGGAGTTTTAGGACCATGTTGTATGTGTTACAGTTTTAACTGTTTTAAGATACCAGTCTCAGTACTTATCTTAAATAGTTAAAATTGTATCTTGTTTATTTTAATCATTACAAATGTATCAAAATGCAGGCGCTTAGTGTTCTGGGCTCTCTGCCAAAAAGCCTCTTATTTAACTAAGTTTCAGAAATCTTTTTCTGGTATCGGTGCAGGAAATCAAATATATAAAACATGGCAAATTGAACCTAAAAATTGCATTTTGCACACTTTACTTGTGTTTGTAAAAGACCCTTATATTATACCCCTTTAAAAACATTCCATGACTGCCTGAGCACAGCCATTCTAAACATATGAAGGTTTCAAAGAGAACTATTTTTAGCTACTACCTCCGGCACCATAAAATAAGCAACCATACCTAGCTCTTTCCTGAATAAACAAGAATCTTTTTTAAAGGGGAGGATATCCTGTTGATGATCTATGTTGAGACACAAAGCTTGTTGTACCCTTGGCTCTGCCTACTGCCTCATAATTCAGATGGACAAGTTATAGATTCATTGTGAAGTGAATTACAGATTAGGATCTCCACCTATTGTTTCCCTTTTTATGCTTTTCCTCTTTATCAGAATGTTTATTAACTGTAATACTGTCTACAAAATCACATACTTCCCATTATACCATACTATTACAAGATTACCTACCAAATTCTATAACTGTATGTGCATGAGTTGCTTTTGTTACACTTCTAATTTTGCCAATAGCTTTGATCAACAAAGCATACAAGTTGATTGGTCAAAGTGCAAAACTTAATAAAATGCTCACATAACATATAGTCTCATGTTCTGAAGTATATCTTACCTCTATATAGAATATGGGGAGTACACACAGTGGTGTATAGATTTTGCATGTAAAGAACATCCCTTCTATACATATTTGTATTTATACATCTATGTTAGGAAACCATATTTTTTGCTTCAGCTGTATATAGTTCTTAGATTAACAGCATCGTCGTTATCAAAATTTATAGTGCAGTCAACACCTCTTTACATACAACTTTACATTAGACAATATGGCATCTTTTATGTATATTTAATATAAACATAAATAGAAGCTTTCAAAAAGTGAAATATGTTTTCCTAGAGAACATGAATTCAATGCTTGATCATTTTTTTATATGACGTAAAAAAGTGATACTGTTCATATTACATGAATGGTAATGTTTGCCCTGTTAATATAATCAACTAGTATGTTAACCGAGAAGCAGCAGTTGAAACAGAGTAACCAGGCTTCAATAAACAGTTCTCAGTTTAAAACACAATATGATTAATGTATCGTATGAAAAGCAGAATCTTTTATTAGGGGGTAAAAGATGGAACTAAACAACAGTAAAGCCTGATCATTATCCTGTCATCTGTGTCACTAGCTGGCTGATACATAAGTTTGCAACTTGGGCTTTGTTATCTCTCTGAGAAAATGCCTTGCAAATTAGCTTTTCTAACAGCTCAACACTGTATGCTGCTAAGCATATAAGACTGGTCAGACCATTCACAGACTCTGCTGAACCGCGAGTCTAGAATGACAGGGACTAGTAAGTAAGGAGGACAGAGTTGGCTAATGGAAGGGTGCTAACGACAGAGCACTTATCACAGATGCAGTTTACATGTCAAAGCAAAGGACCTTAAAGCACCCCAGGATGGAAAGCACTTTAACAACCATGTAATAAGATCCTACAGATTTTATTTACCATGCAATTTGTTGCAGTGTCCTGGGTACAAATATCTTTCTTTTTCGGGCAAATAAACACCTCTCAAACAAAGAGCCACAGAAAGCAAAACAGAGCTAAAGTTGGTTTCTTGAGGGTTAGAATAAATAGAATACAACTGACCTACTGAACTAGATTACATTGTGTATTTTAAATATAAAAGCTCATTCTACCCCTCACATGTGAGCTGATTAAATCCACTATAAAAGCAGCCTCCCAACAATCTGGAATTGTTCTTGTTATAACACTTTCCTTCAGACAACTAATCATCGTTGCACACATTCATGGCCAACAGATACATCTGTCATCAACTGCAATGTTTAGGGTTGAATTTTTGAAGGTGTTTCAAGAATACTGGGCATGCCACCATGTTATTTACATAATAATTGCAAATAGTTACACACTGTACCCTATTTACATCACTAGTAGTGCTAGGTGTCCATGCAGTTAAGACTGTGGTTTACAGATATTTAACAGGCTTCCTTTTTCTCAACAGCATAAAGCCAGTCAGTAAACAAACATTTGGTAAAAGCTGCATTATTCTGGCTAACTCTTCGAAGCTACCATTGCCTGTCACAACTAATAACATGCATGTATCCAGGCAGTAAGGCATTATGCCATCCTAACCGAGTGGGAGTGGGTGCCAGTTTAAATAAGACTTTGTCTTTTCATCAGTCTGAGGAGGGATGTGGATGTATCCCTTCTATACTTATAAAGAGTTTCAAAATAACTTTCACAAGAAATATGTGCAAAATAGTATAGGGACCTAGTGTTGTGTCCCTTGTTTAAAATTTTTAATATTTCCAGGAACTGAACATGTGTGCTTCATGAACCAGCATGCTGTCATGATGTCCATTTCTCTGTTTTCACCTGTTTAAGTAAACTCATCTCTGTAGAGATTTGAAACAGAGACTTATTTGTTATTATAGCAGTACATTCACATGTTAACAAGTGCATTAGGTCCTTATCTACATAGCCAAGAATATTATAGCTGCATTTCTCCAAGATTCCCCATACAACTTGGTTCAGAAATTTGCAGCAGGATGAAACAGAGAGAAACATGGGGTAGGGAAAGATGTAGAGGGTAATAATTTAAGAAACTCAGAATCTGTGCAATCACTTTATAAATTAGGTAAGGGGAGGGAGGCAGGAGTAGGAAAGTTAAAAGGCTGAGAGGGAGATGCATCACAATTACTGGCTGAGCAGTAATGAGGATTCTGTCACACAGCTGTCACACAGTTTTACCCAACTACTTCAATTCAATAATAATAATAGCAAAAAAGGTGAAAGCTTGGAAATAGAAAAAACTGATAGGTACATATTTGGAGTGTTGCTGATATATCTTTCATTTACAAAAGCAGAAAACAAGACTTTTACACTCAACACACTGAGATAAAATTGATAGGGAGGGTGGGTGGCTGAAGAGTGGAAGAGAAAGGAGGGGACCCACACTAATCGATATTACTAAAAGCTGTGCGACACGGTGATGGAGTGCAATTTTTTTGTCTTTGCTAAAGTACGGTTGCTGGACGCCGGTTGATTCATGGTTCTCACACTCAACAGCTAACTGGAGTCTGACACGACAATGAATTTTAGATGAGAGAAACGTTGGCATCCTGGAAAGGTATTGGGAGTGGTGGAGAAGTGATGAAGAAGAAGACAGAGGCAGTGAGTAAGTTGGAAAGAAGAAATTAAATAAAACAATCAAAACATTGTATTATGTCATTAAAACTCATACAAACCTAATTTTGTTGTGTGGAATATTGAAACTTATTAAAGCTTTAAAAATATTTTTTTAATAAAACTAAAAAAATACACATGCAAACATATATTCCTAAGCAGAACATACCCTGAAAAGAAGAGAAGCCTTTCTCTATTCTTTAGCCAGTCCTTTAGGTAGCTCAGGCTTTGTCCTCATTATGTCGCTATAAATGATCAAAGCCCACAAGTCACTACAAGTGTCCATGAATACACCAAGGCACCAAAAACAAAGGAATTTGGTAATTAATTTCAAAGGTGTGTATTTTCTGTGGTGCCTTATGCATAAGGCTGCTGCACCACACGAATCCATATAAAAAAAAGGTAACTTATTAAGAAATAAATTCTCTGTAAGTAGTGTATGCCTTACCTAAACAAAAATACAATTTCCTTGAATACGGTCAAATCTGAATCCTGCTGAAAAAGGCTGAATCCCAGGGCAATCCCAATCTGAATCCTGCATTCACAGCATCCTTAGCAAATGTGTGTATTGTTACTATTGTAAATTGTATAAGTTTAACAAACTTTAGCTACTACACCAGCCCTACTAAAGAACAGAAATACACAAAAACAGGGTTGTAAGAGTAATCCAAGCTAATATATTTAGGACAGCGCCTACCAAGTCTAACAGGACGCATTTCTTACCGTCTTGGGACTGTCCTAGGGCAAATGTTATCCTAATAAATGCAAGGTAAGTTAGTAAACTGGTGTGTAAGTTTGTCACTGATGAACTATTTAATTTACCCTATGTATCAGTCAGGAGGTCAGGCCAACGACTGGGGCCAGGGAGGGAGGGGGAGCGGCAGAAAGCGGGTTTGGGCAGGTGGGGCCAGTGCCCACAGGGTTTTTTCAATGGCCCAGTCCAACCTTGCTAATCAGTTTCTCAACACCAATGCTATTAACAGGGGAAAATAAGGGAAGTCCTGTAAAATTATTGTTGGATGCCAACGATATTAATAGGGAAAACCATAAAAATATAGAAAGGCTGGTACTCTTTAAGTTACCTGTGGCTAGGCTGGTAGCTTTAGGGGGGCACTTTAAAAAAATACTCTCCAGCCTCCTGCCAAGATCTGTGGCTAAATCTGCAAGGGGAAGGAAAGATGCCCCATACACAAGGGGGAAGAAGGATACATGAGGGTACCCCACCACTGTCAGCGCATGCACAGAATATAATGCACATGAACCGAAAAAGCGGTACAGTCGGTAGTTCAGTGCCTAGGGTAACACCAAACTGTGTTTCTGTATATACAGATCATAAAGCCAGCCATATTGCTAGGGAGGGAGACTGAACAAATGGATGATAGATATGTATACAGAAAAAATAGCATACAGCTGAAAAAAAACAGTGTTGCATGTTCCTTTTGAAAACAAGGCAATCACTCACAACCCCCCAATTCTCTGTTAACCTTCCCTCCACAAAGACTGTTCATGAGAACGCATACAAAATGTCCATTCCAGCCACTGGCACTTTATTCTAAGCCTCCAGGCTGTTAAAAAAGACTTTGAGAAATGGATAATCGATTATCATTCAGTGAGCCATTCTTTCCTCTCCCCAGGCCCAGCCTCTCCACTTGTTTAGAGGGAGCACAAAGTCACTCTGCTCATACTCATGGACAAGAACATATCCATTTCATTCAGCAGAGCAAAGCCAACACTTTGTAATTAAACTTACATCTAATTGTGAACATGTTGACAGAAAGCCTTTGTTTAATAAGGGCCTTGTAAAGGAAGGGTGATGCAGTCTCGTCTTTAGCATCAATATAGAGGTATGTTGTAGTCATCAATATAGTGGTAAGTTGTAGACAGCAATACCTGTTTTTAGTGTACCACCATATTAATAAAGATGTTCTGCCGTCTACGCTTTCAGCCCATGCAGACTTACTCATATATGAATTTGACCATCTGTTGAATATGTGTGCAATAAAAGTTGCCTTTGTGATGGATATATATAAATATATATATATATATATATATACACATATATATATAACATTTTATTTTGTGTTAAACCATTAATATTCAAAAGAGGACAGATCCCAGCTCTCAAGTCCACAGACAGACAGCAAAGCAGATATAACATCCTAATTACTGTAAGCAACTAAAATTCTGCCAGACCTTGAACTTCATGCAGAACATACAGAAGATTACAGTTTCAATGCTAGAAGGCAAAGTATTTTTTCAGTTAAATATGCAAGTGTTTAGGCTAATGAGATAATGAGAATAAGAATGTCTTTATTTGATATATATATATATATATATATATATATATATATATATATATATATATATATATATATATATATATATATATATATATATAATGGAGGTTTCAAACCATCAAGTTTTTTTTTGCCCTTTTGCCCTGCCAAAAGGAAAAAATGAATTTAGTGTTGCCTGTGCTTCATTGCAGCCTGTGATCACATTAGATTTGTTATCCAGCACAAAGTACAGAGTTTCCAGTCACAAGTGCTTTTGAAATGAGCAATAAAGGGCTTTTTGGTAAATCATTTTTGTTTTTTATTTAACTGTGTGGCATCAACAAAGGTAATAAAAAAGTAGTAGGGGTGTATTATACGTTCTTATTTCACACGAGATATACATTTACTTTTAATAAAGTAATCATTATCATCATCATCATTTATTTATATAGCGCTGTCAAGATACGCAGTGCTTTACTGCAGTTATAGCAAACAGGGAATAAATGGTGGATAGCAGACAAGGATTACAGAGTACAATAGGGTTTACAAACTAAAAGGTTAGGGTACAATTGAGACATTAGGATTGTATAAACAATTTGTCATTTTTGATACAGCAATGATTAATTAAGGTACATCGAATAGGCCTCTTTAAACAGATGGGTCTTTAAGGAGCGCTTGAAAGTTTGGGGAAGGGGAAAGTCTGACAGCTTGTGGCAGAGAGTTCCAGAGAAAAGCAGAAGCCCGAGAGAAGTCTTGTAGACGAGAATGGGCAGAAGTCACCAGAGGAGAAGTGAGGCGAAGATCAGAAGCAGAGCGTAGGTTTCGTGAAGGAGTGTATTTGGAGATTAGAGATGAAATATAGGGAGGGGTTTCTTTATTAAGGGCCTTGAATGTGAGTGTAAGTAATTTGAATTTGATTCTAGATGAGATTGGGAGCCAGTGAAGGGACATGCATATGGGAGCAGCTGATGTTGAGCGGCGAGCTAGATGAATGAGTCTAGCGGCCGCGTTTAGAATAGATTGGAGTTGTGAAAGGTGACTTGTTGGAATACCTGTGAGGAGTAAGTTGCAGTAATCAAGGCGGGAGATGATGAGAGACTGAATCAGTGTTTTAGTTGATTCTGAACTGAGATAGGGTCGTATTCGAGCAATGTTGCGCAGTTGAATACGGCAAGATTTTGCAAGTGTTTGAATGTGTGGTGAAAAAGATAGATGAGAGTCTAAGATGACTCCTAGGCAGCGTGCCTGTGTGGTGGAATGAAAGGTGGTGTTGTTTACGGTGAGTGATATCTGAGGGACAGGGGAAGATCTTGGAGGAAATATGATGAGTTCTGTTTTAGAAAGGTTCAGTTTCAGGTGGCGCTGTGACATCCAGGAGGAGACAGCAGAGAGACAGTCTGTGACTTGGGAAAGGACAGAGTTAGAAAGATCAGGAGTAGACAAGTAGAGTTGGGTAAAGTAAAGTAATGTGTGATGCTTTCATTTTATTTGGCTGGATTTTAATAACACTAGGAGTAATGGGAGTACCCCCCCATGGGAGTACCCCCCCCCCCACACACACACATCACCACCCATGTAGTTCAGGCTATACATGAATTAGTATAGGCCATTCCACTATGTTATGCTACGAGAACAGGCATTTAACTATTCACACTCTAGCAGATACTCTGGGCTACTCTGCAATGACCTACATAACAGAAATAATTACTATTATAAGCGATTAAGCTTTCTTAAAACTTGTAATAGGAAATATAATCTATTCTAAATTATTAACAATGGGGTGTTATTGATAATCTTGCCATTTCAAGTGTTTTTTTTTTTTTTTTGCATATTTCTACTTGATGTTGATATCACTATCACATATATTTATCAATATGCTGACCCAGGTTTTCCTTTTCTTTTTACACGTGTCATGAACTAAATGTCTGATCTGAGTATTGCTGAGCTTTTAATCTTAGCCAGGTTTAAACTTACTCATGTCAATCACCATGCTTGAATATCAATCTCTGGTGGGCAGCATATGTCAGATGATCTTCTAATGTTTTTCTTATAGACACGTTTCTACCCAAGCAGTGTTTACATCTGGGGAGTAAATCAGCAGATGCCATCTAAGACTGATGGCCTAATTTCTTTATCTGATGGGTGGTGGGTAAAAGGTACCTCTTCTTCACTTGACTTCTCTCCACTCATCCCTTCCTTTAGGATATGCATTCAGGACAGTGCCGCTTCCCCCTTCCCTTTCCATTTCTGTCTCCCCATCTCATCTGCTTTTGACGGATAGCCCCTACTATGGGCGCAACAAGATAAATTTGAAGGCCCCCAGCGTACGTCTGTCAAAGTTAAAGATGATAAATAGGGGAGGTGAGAAGGGACAGGCCTGCAGCATCTCTGGGTAATGGATAAGGTTTATCGTGGACGGATACACACTGTTATGATCCTCCGTTAATCTTTGCACATGGGGCGGAGGAGAGAGGTGGGGAAGGTGTGTGGGGGAGAGGAGGAAGACTGATAACTAGGAAATAGGAATGACAAAATTTTTTAGCTAAGAGATTCTTCACAAAAATGCCATCCTGCTGCTGGCTGTGACAAGAGCTTGATTAAATAGGGAGGTAGTGAGAAAGGGTAGAGGTATGCAAGGGAGGGCACACAGAGATGGATCATTTCATTTCTTAGCATTTATTAGCATGTTCACTCAAGGGGGAGGGGATGCATTGACACATTCCCGTCTTGGCACTGCAAACCACTAAACAAGACACAAGCTTCTCCCAGGATAATGGGAAACACTCACAAGGCTATTTATCAAAGAGGGAAATAGACGCTAACAGCAAAAGTAAAGGAAAGCTGTGTAAAATATTGCCTGTGTTTGTCAGACATAATCTGCTAATGGTATGCCAGTCATTTTCTGCCTGTAATTGTGTGCACTAAGTGTCACTGAGCAGTAATTACAATACCAGCACCGTAAATAAAGTGCTGTTTAATGACCCTCTAAATAGAGATGCTTTTTTTATTTCTGCATTCAGAGCAGACATTTTATGCCCCCCCCCAAAATGGAAAGTCAAAAAAAAAATCTTCTGTCTCAGCTATTTTCAGCTACTTTAACTCCAGTTTACCAGTGACATACTGTATAATCCTGGTTCCAAGGCATTTTCTGTTGGTATGAAGTACAATATTCTTTTTAAAATATAAAAACTAAATTGCTAGGTCACTGAAAATCCAAAGTTAGTGATATTTAGGGGAGCCCAAATAATTTGCATAGACCTATTTTACCCTCTTTATCAGTCACCTGCTACTCACCGCTACTATCAGAGATCCTAATAACATGATTATGGCCTCCTGATGGAATAATCATGTTGTGTGGGCTCTGACAGTCACTGGAGGAAAAGAAGGATCTGTCAGGTTCTATAAAGAGTGATAAAGGGTAAAAGGTATAGTGCCTTGGCCTTGGGGGGGGGGGAAGTATTGTCCACTGGACTTTGCATTTAAGATAGCAGGTTGTAATCAGGCCCGGATTTGTGGAAAGACCACAAAGACCCGAGCCTAGGGTGGCAGAATTTTAGGGGGGGCGGCATCCCACCCAACAACACCCACATTGGATTAGAAGCACTGGCGATTTGCAGGAGATACAATAGTTTTTCAAATTTCCTGTGCTCCAATCCCCAGTGCTCTAAACCCGATGCTGAGAAGGGACAGGGGTGATGAACAGCAGCGGGCCTAGGGGCATCTGCTATCTAAATCCGGCCTTGGATGTAGTATGGACCATATAGTGGGTCGTATACCCCTGTTAAACCCCTTTTAAAATCAATAAACTTGTGTTTCCCTATACACAATTCTGTATATAACCCCCTTTACAAATATTTATGCTACAATTGTGTTCTTATACACAGTGTGTAAGAAATGAATTTTTCCAATGTACTGTATGGGATCCGTTATCCGGAAACCCGTTATCCAGACAGTTCCGAATTATGGAAAGTCAGTCTCCCATAGACTCCATTATAATCAAATAATCCAAAATTTTGAAAATGATTACCTTTTTCTCTATACTAATAAAACAATATCTTTTACTCGATCCAAACTAAGATGTAATTCATCCTTATAGGAAGCAAAACCAGCCTATTGGGTTTATTTAATGTTTATATGATTTTCTAGTAGACTTAAGGTATAAAGATCCATATTACGGAAAGACCCGTTATCTGGAAAGACCCAGGTCCTGAGCATTCTGGATAATATGTCGCATACCTGTATATGTACATTTTCCAATGCATATAATATTAATGGTAGCTCTTAAATATGCTCATATGTTTGCTTTTCAAGCAAACTGCAAGCAATCGATTCTACTTATTTTTAAGAAATCTTCTAGAATTTAACCTTTTAAAGAGGAAATACTTGAGTCCTAAAAATCTTTCCTGAACTGCACTGTAACAGGTTAAAAAAATATTTGAATATATTCCTACCCATTTTCCATCTGCACTGGATCTTGCTGAGAAGAGCTTGTACCAATGTACTGTGCCTTCCAGCAGTGCAGGTGGAGCTGCCCAAATTGCTAAATGTAAATGCAAGCAGGTGACATAATTAAGTACCCTCTTGAAACATCAAAGTAAGCTTACTTTATTGCAGGTGCTGCATTCCGGAAACCTATGGGGGAGGGGGGGCGAGACCAGCAAGATGGGGTAGGGTCCCTGCTACCAAGACACCTTGTTGTAATGTGCACTTATTAATACTGGATTAATAAAAAAAAGACCTGCTGCTTAAAAGACATTTCTTAGGACTAACAGATTTTATTCAAGGAGGATAATTACCAATAAATAGAGGGATAATAACTATAAATATTTTATAGCTGTGCTTAATGAGCTGCAGAGAACAACCCTCTCACTACTCTCCCTCCCTCTGTCTCAAAGAATGCTATATTTGTTTAACATTAAGAGAACAGCCTTTGACTGCTCCAGATTTCACTCCTTCTTTTGTCTGCCCTTCTACATCATTCACACATGTGAATAAATATTATGTAAGCATAACTTACTTTCCTGAGAAGTATAAGGCCCAGAATGAACAACTAGACTGTGTTAGTGTGTACCAATTGCTCTTTATACTTTTTCTTAAGCCCAAAGTTAATCCTTTAGTCAATACATCAGTAAAAAAAGGCACTTGTCCATAGTTATTAACCAGATTCTTGCAGTAGAAAAATGCAGAAATGCAGAGGTACGCTTGTATATTTAACACAGATCATGCTCTAGCTGGAATCAGAGATGATGTCTAGATGGCTACAATGTATCATAAGATTATTGTGCAATTTTTAAAATGTATAAATTCATTTGATTTGCAATAAACTTCAACAGAAGTTTTTCCTGCATGTTGAATTCTGTACCATACCTAATTCATATCTAGGGTATACATTTTTGTTTATTTTGTTGAAAACATAATAATGTATAGTACAACTTGTAGTTTTGTTTGGGGGTACCTGTATATTAAGCAGAAGAGTTTCATTTATTACCCATTGTTTCTATCAATATGTCAGCTCCCACTTATATATATATTTGCATTTACTGTACATACAGAAGGATAATTCCGTCCAATATTAATTTAAAATAAATATACCAAGAGGCAGATCCATCACTATTTGATGGAATAATTATCATAACACTGTTGCAACTTATTCTTGAAAACAGGTTCTTGTATTTGATGAGAATTTCAAAACCCCATAACACTAGAGTATTTATTTTAAAAGTATAAAATACTATCAGATCTATAGCTGAACTTTAAAATGCATCTTTCTATTTTTGCTCCCGACCATTTAATATTTATAACTCTTTTTTAAATTCGTAAAATTAAATTGTTAATAAAATGTTTTTCCCTATGAACAAAGTAACTAGGAAACATAAAATTCAAATTCCCAGAAATTGTTGCTATATATTTATATAAGACTGACAGTAGGAGAGGCAACCTATGAAAAAGAGTGACTATTGAGACATAACAATAGTGTGATTTCTATCAAAACAATGTCAGCATGAGACTATGTAGTGAGAGTGCGAGAAGCATCAAATCTGTCAGACAAATTATGTCACTCACAGGGATTTTCTGAGTTTATACCTGGACAAATTGGCCTCTTGACCAGGTTCTCTAATTGCTGACAGATGGTATTATTTTCCACCAGTCCATGGGATAAAAGTCCCAGCGAACATGATTCAAAACTTCTGGATTTCATCAATATGTAATCTGTCATAGTTTATCGGCATTTCCCATTGCCCAGGACTGAACAATGCTGCTGGTTTTATTCATACGTCAAATACATTATCCATGTAATATACTTGTCAGCTTTCTCCTGACACAGCCCATCCTTTCCCTAGCCTCCCCCCCCCCCATTTTCCTTCTCTGCTTTTTAATACACAATAAAGCAGCTTGAGTTACATATATCTATGCCATTATTTGTTAAGATTAATGGAAGTAGTTGCAATATATGCAGGGGATTCGAGTGGGGAGTCAGATCAAACGTGTTTAGTATTATCAAATTATTTCTCTCAAGAAAAGTAACCACCTAAAAAACGAATTTCTTCTGTAAATGCTTGGTCCTCCACCAGGCAACAAATGCCACTGTTATTAATAAAGAACCAGTGGCAATGCTTTTTTCAGTCCCTGTCTTTTGTCTGCCTGATAAAAATACAATAATAAATAGTTAAACCTATTACTGTTACCGTACTGTTATAGTCCTTTTAAAAAAATGTTTTTTTTGGTATAACCATTTTACTCTACACATCTACATTAACCAAGTTCCTGCTTAAGAAGTACAATTATCATTAAACAAGTTCCAAGTGGCTAACTTTCAGGGCTTCTTTAAGATACCAGCGAGTCATGCATAGATATCGTAGACATACTGTAGATACCCTTTAGCTGTCCCAAAAAATGTGTAATGTGCTATCCTCAAACATGGAGAACTTACATATAAAATGACAGAAAATTAAGAAATAGCCTGTGCTTACTGAAGTAGACATGAGGTCCAGGCATGCAGCCGCTGACAAGCAGCAATGGGTGCGAATAGTCATAACCACATATCCTTTTCTTAAAAAATATCTTCTGGAAATATCTTCTTTGTTTCAAAAGAACGTTATGAGGGGGTTTGCCATTTCTTGGGGATGCAAGTCTGACAATGGCCCCCCAGTCCTGGTGGCTCTTGGGCAATTATGCCCTTGGGCACCTACAAGCCTAAAACCACCAACAGATTACAAAAGTGAAGTTACACTTATTTATGCAACCAAAACTCATTAACAGGAAATGGCTCAACTACATTACAAGGACAACTAACTATACAGTTCAGCAGGTAACTAAGCAACCATATTAAAATCCAGAATATATGAGGTAAGCTCAGGTAACCTGTGGCATAACTAGAAATCACTGGTACAACAGCGATATAATTATAGGATCACCTTTAATGCAAGAATAGACTAAAATTTCTCACAGTTGCTCACATTGGGTATATTACTCCCCTGTGCCCCCAGGCAGAGGTCACCCTTGAAGCTCACTTTTCCAAATATTACTCTCCTAGTTATACCCATTATGTTACCAAAATATAAAGGGATACTCTTACATGTACAATTTCAATTATCACATTTTATACCTATAAAGGGTGCCTTAAAGTCCAAAAAGTCTGAAAACCTCTTTGTGCTACTGGTTATTGTTTTTATGGTAAATGTGGAAATATATGTATCAGTATAAGTGATCAGGCTTGGTAAGTTGGTTCTACTCAAAGGAGGGTGCTATGAACCACTTAAGGTAAAGCTGCCCTCTGAAGCTTTAGTTACTGTTAAAGGGGACAAGCATGGCTTGAACCCTGTAATACCCACCCACCCCCTATAAAAGTTCCCATGTCTACTAGTTAATTTTGATACCTGCAGCTCCTATAAGTGCAAAATTGTGCATAGTTTTTAAAGAAAACATGCATATTTTATTACATGCTATTTCATGGTTTTCAGAAAAGTGCAGGGAGGCTTCAAAATGAAATCATGTCACAACAGATACTTAGATAATGCTATCCATGCTAGGACAGGGAGTTGGGTATGCTTTTGTCTGCCTGGGAACTACTGTGAACTTTGCAATGGCAGTTTAATTTCAATAGATTACCAGCCCTGAATGAGACAGGTCATTCTCGCAAGGAAAAACTTGGACAGTACTGGCAATTAGTAGTGGGCCAATTCTAAAGAGATGATAATTTAATATAAATATGTTTCTGTAGCCCAAGGGCTCCCAGTTGGATAGCATTGTTCTATGACAACAAAATTCAGTTGTAATAACTACCAGATTTATAATGTTATGTCTAACCACTAAATACATCCTATGTGGTGGAAACTCTAATGCTATAAAGTCAAAGCCCCCCTTCCTTGCTTATATCTACTACAAAACAAATGTCTATTAAGCCTATAACCCTATCCAGATGTAGAGACACGTTAATTTGCTTTTTCCCCAGTTTTCTCTCGACTGGAGAGCCCATAAGCACTAAATATCCCAGAACACATTTTTGCCCACACCTTTGAACCAATTTTCCACAAAATATTAAGGTAACTCCTGCTTTTGCAGCAATTACGTCTTTAAAGACATGCATCCATGGCAAATGGCACTTCTTCTAAATAATCCGTTAACTAACAATCAACAGGAAGTCTGATTGTTGAGTTTTTCTGTTGAGAGAGTCTAACCTAGAAAACTTCTATACAAATTACCACTAATATGTCCCTTGTTCACAGAAGGGCTTCGACACAGTAAATGATTTAGAAGTGTAAGGAAATAACACGAGAATTTTAAACAGCACCGTCAACTCAACTGCTTCCAAGCTTGATCTTGGCAAATTGGCTCAAGATTAAAGTAAACCCCTCTATTAAGAAATGAGTGGAGGAGTGGGGTGCATTGCCTCCCCTCTTCCAAAAACAACAAGCTATTCTTATATCCAGCATAAGTGCTAACACTGTAATAATTTAAGCAGAGAAAATCTAAGTCCTAGGGCCCCCCGCAGAGCTTTATACTAGGCTTATAAAAATTAAGTGGTAAGACGCACAGCTGCTGCCATAAATCCAGTGTCGCTAATGCAGCTTGGTCGGAAATTTCATCTCAATGAGAAGCTGAAAGGACAGCTACAATATTGGAGGGGTACCTAAAGGTGGTGGCTTGGAATTTTCTACTTACTTCATAGAGCTGCTGTTTATACTTATTCCAAATTCTATACTTTCCAAAGCCTTTCCTGAAAGTATTTTGTGCCCACGTAAGGGGTTTAATGCCAACCAAATAAACCAGCAAGACAAATATTTGGTGCTTTAGTAGCAAAGGTTTCTTTTAAAAAGTGCACTAAGAGTTGCAAGTTGGTAAACTAAAGTGCCTACCACACGTTATTCACCAAAACTATATACAGCACAATTTCAACTTAAACAGCCCCAAGTTTATAAAAAAAAATATTGACTCATCTGAGATAAAAGGTAGCATTTGAACAATGATGTATTCATTTAGTTCAACGTTGGCAACCAAAAATTAAATAAGAGCAATTTCAGAAAGCATAGCAGTATAGAACCCTGGATGGAAAGGATTCATCTTATTTCACACTGCCTTTTCTATGCTAAAACCTTGTAGAGCAACACGTTGCTTATTCCTCTGGCACTGACATGGAAGCCTGTTACAGGATTGGAGCGGAAGTCTGCCAGTAAAAAGACAATTATGTAGGGTAGGAAAGAGGGAGTAAGGGTATAAAACCTGCTTTAGTGCTTTTATTGTGTTTTTTAAGGAACCAAAGGGTAGTGTCTGAAGTTCTAGTGAGAGCCCTATCGTCTGAAGATCAATTAGCATCAATTACTGACTTCATTTAATTGTCGTAGAAGATGAATTTGTCATTTTTGTCATGAATTAATGGCAGACCTTCAACTTTCCTTTGGCAGAACCATCCAGACCTCTTGCAGAAGGGAACTGCAGATAGACAGTAGGGAGGGAGAGAAAGGAAAAAAAGAAACTGAAAAAGGAATTCTGTATGAAAGAGAGTGAGGATGGAAAAATTGGTAAGCAGTAGTAACAGAGAAACTACATGAGATCAGAGATTACCAATGACAATAAAACTACACAAGGTCAAGGGCCTGAAGGGGGGCCCGCCAGTGCTGCACTTTCAAAAGAGCCTGACCCCCCCCTTGACAGCGCCCAAGCCGTGCAGCCATTTCCGAAGTCCCGAACAGCTGAAATGCGGAAGTGGCGAAAAGCCAAACAGCCGAAGTCCTGAAGCGGCGAAAAGACCCAAAGCCACGAAAATAGCCAAAGCCAAACTACCGAAGCCACGAAAAGACCCAAAGTCATGAAAACAGCTGAAATTGAAGTCCTGAAGTGGCGAAAAGACCCAAAACCACGAAAACAGCTGAAGCCGAACTCCCGAAGTGGCGAAAAGACCCGAAGCCATGAAAAGACCAAAAGCCGAACTCCCGAAGCTGCGAAAAGACCCAAAGTCACTTAAACAGTCGAAAGTAAAGTCCTCAAGTGGCGAAAAGACCCAAAGTTACGAAAGGAGGCGAAGTTGAAGCCCTGAATCCATGAGTTCAATTCTACTGAACACCAATTTGTGTTTTTTTATTTTTTTTTAATCCCCTGGCAACCATTGCTTTATTTTAATATTCTATAGGCCCCTGCCACCAATGTTTTTTATAAAAATATTCTTTGGGGGCCCCAATTTTTTTTTAACTTGTAAGGGGGACCCTGGAGCCAATTATTTTTTTAACTTATAGGGAAGCACTGACAACCAATTTTTTCAAAAACTTTTAAGGGGGACCCTGACCATCAATAGCTTTTTATAACTTGTGTGTGTGGGGGGGGGTTACCTTTTTTAGCACTGATGTCTGTGTGATCTTTTAACTGTTCTGTGGAGTGGGCGGGGTCTGGGTGGGGCTTGGGGGCTGGGGTGGGCAGAAATTTTGTTGTACGGGCCCCGTGATTTCTAATAGCGCTTTCTAATGGCCCATGATATGTAAAATCAATTTAACAATGTAATTGCTAAGTGCAAGCACCTGGGTTCCAGTCTGATCAGAAATCAAATAAAATTTTGCCAAATTCATTCTCCCACTCTCACAAACATGTACACACACATTTGTATCATGCACCTGTATCACACATCATGTATCATACACTTGTTGGAAGCAACATGGCAGGCCCAGGAAAGACACTTTTTGGGGTAGATAATACAATAGAAGCCACATTTTAAGTTTTTCAGAGGACCAGGAAAAAATTATGTAAAATCCGTGAAAATGTAAAATCAGTATGTATGAAAGGATGTAAGCAAAGGAGTCCGTTTTACTTTGAGATACAATATTTACTGTGTTAATAACAATGGTTAAGCATTGCAGTGTTAATGTTACACTAGGGGGTGGGGGGCATGTGCAAGACTCTGTCAGTCACATACAAAACCTAAAGCAATACGTGAGGGAAATACCTCTGTTGAAATGCATTATAAATTGGTGGGACCACAAATAAAAAATGTAAAATGCAGGAGAACTTACAATCAGAGGGTACTTAAAATGCAGGTTTCACTGTATATGTTTTAAATGGGGAAAATGCAATATTATTGAAAAAATTCCATTATTACACAGAATTATATTTGAAAAGATTATCTTTTTAAGAACTGCTTTTAACAATGCAATAGAGTTATCAAACTATAAAATGGAAAAAAATCTGAAAACGTACGATAAATAGACATTAAAAAAATCTTCTTACTTTCCCCCTTTATGATACTATTTCTTAAAGAAAATATTTCAGGGCTAGCAAATATATTATACTATTCACATCAAGAAGACAAGCAGGGTTCTAAGACTCTATAAAAAAGTATATAAGTGGAATTTTGCATTAAGGGTAGCAATACATAAAGAGCTGCATGTGTGGAAACACAGAAATCTGCATTTACATTAGGGTAAGTCAACCTGTAGCCCTCCAGCAGTAGTACATTCACATATCACTTTGCTACTTGGGGGGGGGTTTGATGGAACATGTAATTCAGTCACAACAGATGGGACGTAAATGTGTTTTTCCAGGGTGCTGGTCCCTATAAATATCTTAAATACTATTAGTAAATTTCTTACTGGGTATACCTTAAAAAATGATACTTTATTTCCTTGCACAAGAAAAACAGGAATGAAGACAAATTGCTGTTATGCTATATATGCTATGTTAGATATTTGATTGCTGTGTGAGTCCATGCAATTTTAACACGTTATCATTGAGATTTAATAATTATTTTGTTTAATGTGTCAGGGCCATCTTTACTCATCGTAACCTAGTTTTGCTCTGATATACACAGCAGCATCAACAACATGGCTATAAAATCTTATTATACCGACTTGTCCTTTTTGTTTTCATTACAACATTTTTTTCCAGCATTGTTTTAGAGTTAGAGGAAATGATTGCTACATTAGGGCCAAGGAATTACTGTTAGTCCGAGAGCCCCATTACTAGAAGTTTCCAGAGGGGTCATTAAATTACTGTTGATACTTCTTATCCTTTTAGAATTATGTCTTGTGGGGGCTTCTGGGGGACGGATGGGAAGAGCAGACAGGGGCGGCACCCGCTCAGATAAAAAGCAAAAGGAGCTGACAGCCTTGTGACCATCAATCTTCAAGACTATGCTCTCTGGCAGAAATTGAGTTTTGACTCACAGGGGAGAATGCAGCAAATTAATAGACCATTACCCAAGCTGTGACCTGAGAAATGTGTGTTACTATGGGGTGGAGCAGAGGAAAATATGGACGCATAAGGGTCACTGTCTTATTAACCCTCTTGCTGCTTTGTGCAGTGTCCAGGTGAATATGCTTGGATAAAAAAACAATTGCATAAACAACAGAATTCTCTCAGCCCCCTTTTTACTTTTCCCTTCTATTTTTTATTTTATATATCAGGTATACAAAAACAAACTGTATGCAGCACAAACTGTACAAATAGGTAATGATTTGAGAAAACGTCACTACCTGTAGCACTTTGTCTTCAGCAGTTCAGCACAAACATCACTTGAAAGTTGTGGTTCATACCCAGGTTCTTTAAAGGGCAACTAAAGTCTAAAATAGAATAATGTTAGAAATGCTGTATTTTGTATACTAAATATAAACATGAACTTACTGCACCAGCAGCCTAATAAGACAAATGATTTATGCTTTCAAAGTTGGCGCAGGGGGCTGTCATCTTGTAACTTTGTTAGACATTTCTGCAATATCAAGACTCGCACATGCTCAGTGTGGTCTGGGCTTCAGTTGGGAGGTTAAGCTTAGGGATGGTCATAAATTATCAAAACAGCACAAGTCAAATAATATCTGCCATAGAAGTCAATACAGCAAGACTGATGATTAATCAGAATATAAAGACTGCACTGAGTCTCTGGATACAAATCTCTACAGGAATCCAACAATGCTGCTCAAGTTCTGGGAAGTAAGGTGGGGTGCCATTTAAAAGTATGATCGTTTACCTGCACAGCAGTTGGGGACCGTCTGACAATTCCTATCCACAGCAGTAAAAGAAGGGGGAATATCACTGCATACAGTCAGGTTTATTATAAAAACAGTAGACATTTTTTAATTAAAGTATATTGGAGAAAGATTTATTTTTCATTAAAGAAAGTAAAAATGGGATTTTATATTTTTGCCTTTACATCCCCTTTAAGGGCTCTTAAACACAGGCGGATTTTTTTTGGTGTGTTTTAAAACTGTGTCTCAAATGCACATCACATGCACAAAAAAAGCCCATGTGTAAGAGCCTTCATATCCGCACACGCTCTCCTTCACTTAATAAACTCCATTCATTCTGGGTGCTGTGCTGAAATTGGAATGTATAATATATATATATTCAGTGTGGTAACTTGTGTTTAAATTAATACTTATTTGCTCAATATTCCATGACCATGTACGTTTGAACTGAGGTATTAACAGAGAAGCAACAAACAATTAGCCAATGCATACATTTTATTTACTTTTCTCCCCAGAGAAAAAACAGATTTCTGTTTTTTTTGTGTGTCATTTAGCTTTCTAAAAAAAACATTACTTTTCAGGTATACTGTTAAGCTCCCCCTAGATGCGACGATTCTTCTTGCCGAACAACCAATTTTAGCGAAGTCCGACCATTCCTTCGAAATTATCGTGCGGTTAGTGGGATTCGAACATCTTACGATTTTTCTGCCGACATCTGTCAGGAAATTGATCGGCCAGGTTAAAAAATCTTTGTTGGTCCCAATGCAATCTATCTATGTTTTCCTGGCAAATTGGTCTTTTTAGTTGATGGTCAATTCGTACGATCGCACGATCTTTCCGAGAAAATCGTGGTCTCACGATGACGATCAGATCTTTTAAAAATCTTTACATCTATGGCCAGCTTTACAGTACATAAATATTTCCCATAACTATTTATGGGAAAGGATGATAAACTATAAATGATACATATCTATTGAAAGATCGGGAGTCCATATAGCTATTCAGCATGGCCAAAGGGACCAGCCCCAGTTCCAAGGCAGTCAAAATCCAAAAAGTTTATATCAAAAAAGATATATGTCCCAAGGCCTCTTAGAGTAAAAATAAGAATAATTTATTGAAATTCACATTTAAAAAGTATTCAGTATTCAGGAGATTGATAGAAGGCATACCAGTTGGTCAGTTCCTAAGACTTCGAAGGAACTGTTCGTCGGAAGGAGAATTTGGGTGGCAGGCACGTGATATGCAGAGGAGGTTCTTAGAGAGAGGGTATAATCAGAAAATTGTACAAAAGGCACTTCAGAGAGCAAGAGGTAGTGATAGGGGGGAGTTGCTCAAAGGAACTGGAATTAAGAAGAGAAACCAAGTTTGGTCAGAGAAAGTGACACTCACAACTGGGTACAGCAAACAATTCTTTGAGATATCAAAAATAGTAAAGAGATTTTTGCCTATTCTTTATGGGGATGAGCACTTCTTTGAGGTGCTGAGCCCGGGAATCAATATTGTCCCCAAACGGGCTCCCACCTTAAAGGACATGCTCTCACCCAGCTTTTTTAAGATGGAATCTAAAAAACAAGATATGGGACCACTTATGTCCGAAGGTAGCTACAAATGTGGTAGCCGTAGATGTATCACCTGTGAACATATGAAAGTGTCTAAAAAATTTAAGTCTACAGTTACAGGGAAGGAGTTTGTGATTAAGGGCTATATTAATTGCAACACTTAATTTGTGATCTATTTGATCACTTGTTTGAAGTGCTGTAAACAATATGTGGGTTGTACAGGCAGAAAACTGAAGGAAAGAGCGAGGGAACATATGAGTCAAATTAGGAACCCCAAAACAGTAGAAAAAAGTAACATCACTAAACATTTTGCTACATGTAATGGAGGGGATATTAACCAATTCTCTATCCAGGGAATAGAGAGGGTGAGATTAGGAATAAGAGGAGGGGACCATCAGAAACTTTTGGAAAGGAGAGAGGTTTATTGGATTTTTCATTTGGGAACACGTTTGCCATTAGGGCTTAACTATGAATTTGACGTGACATGTTACACTTGAATACAAAAATGAGAAAGTAATATACTTATTATATAACACTATTAATGGAATGTAATGCGGACAGTGTAGACAATATATACAAATTTGGCAATAATGTGGTTTGTGCAAAGTCAGAGATCAACTAATTGGTTTGAGAGTTAATGATTATATACTGTTTAAATATAATGTTGTGCAATAACTAATCTTAAGGACTGTGTTGTTAACGGATATTTTGAATACAATGTACAACTTTATACTATTTTGTATAATACAAGGGAAATGGTACATACACCCTGTATAGGTATTATGGGTTAATATATAGAAGGAAAGCATAGTTAATTGCTTGTGACCCAGGATTGGTTTTAAACAAAAAGGGGTGGGATCACCTGGGTTTAAATTCTGTACTCGATTCCTTACTGACAGACACACCTATGACTAAGCGCCGGAGGGTGCGAAACGCGTAAGGTGGGATATGTGGGGTGGTATGTACTGAATACTTTTTAAATGTGAATTTCAATAAATTATTCTTAATTTTTACTCTAAGAGGCCTTGGGACATATATCTTTTTTGATATAAACTTTTTGAAACTATAAATGATGTCATGAAAAGTCAGCATTACTCAGCATAACTTAAAAAAAAGGCGTTAGATACATCTTAATGAATTCTGTTCCTTAACTAGTAAATTTAAAAATCGCAAAACTGTACAGCTGATCATTAAAGGAAAACTATACCCCCAAACAATGTAGGTCTCTATTAAAAGATACTGAGTAAAACAGCTCATGTGTAAAACCCTGCTTCATGTAAATGAACCATTATCATAATAATATACTTTTTTAGTAGTATGTACCATTGGGTAATCATAAATAGAAAATTGCCATTTTAAAAAATAAGGGCACTGTGCACACATACAAACCACATGTTAGGTCACATGAGCCAATTAACAGACAGAGTTCTGCCTTTTGCTTCCTCTCTTCTTCCTGTTACAGTTAGTGTTGTAGTATTTCTGGTCAGGTGATCTCTGAGGCAGCACAGATAGAGTCACGAAATGGTGGTTCAAGGCAAGAGATGTAAAAGGGCAATATTTATGTAAATATATATTCCAGTTTGGTAACATTCTTTAATATGTCATTCAATTTGATATAAGCTATCTGTTGCTTAAGTATTCATTTCGGGGGTATAGTTTTCCTTTAAAGGGGACAGTAACACCCTGTCCGCTTTAAAAACTCTGCAGCTAATCTCACAAGAAAACCTTTTTTTCCCACAGGCACTGCCCAGAGTATATCTCTCCCTCATTCCTTTCCACATGGCTGAGTGCTAGTATTAATTACTGAAGCCAATTCACTGTATTGTAGTCTGATGTTTTAACTAATTACCACTAATGGCAGGCACCAGTGGGCAATCAACATCATTTAGTTTCTGTTGTGAACCACTCATTACACTACTGGAGAAGAGATAAGGGAAAGTGAGAGCAAGAGATTACAGGGAAACAGAACAAACAGATGGGACAGCTATGAAACGGCAGCATGCAAAAATAGAGAGGTGTTAATGAAAGGACAGAGGGAGAAATGAAAACTAACATTTGCTGTTAACAGCTGACATGTAGCGTTTGCAGGATGTTTGTGTTATAATTTTAATCCATTGTTTTATCCTCCCCTCCCTGTTCTTTCTCTAAAGATTAAATAATAATATATTAATAACTGGTATGTGAGCAAGCTCCATACAAATACAAAAAAAAAAAAAGAAAACCTCAGCTGGAAATATACTTTTTGGAAGAAATTAGAATTGGAAGAACTATCATGCTAAACACTGTTGGATTGTTGTACTTGTTCTCTTCTTGCACTCATTATCAGTTGAATTTTTGACTAAACAAACAAGTGAAACTGTTACATGTTTAATATAATATCTAAATGCAAAAGATACATGCTGTGAAAAATACCCTGATTTACATAGTAAATGTCCCATGGGATATTACTTAAACAGAATAAATATCTGTAAATTCTGTAAATTCCTTATTCCACTGGACTGCTGTTTTAGTTGTGCCTTTACTAATTCCTGCTACTAATGGTTCTGTTTTGAAATAACTACATACATTGTTCTCATTGAAGGAATAAAAGCTGCTATTCTCCATCCATTCTCTAATTCTTCTAATTTGCCAGTATTGACATTGGTGCTGTTACATACCATAACCTCATAAACTTTAAAGTTAAGTTATCATACCAATCAATTGGTCTCATTAGCCTTGGGTCAATATAAGGGCCAGGTGAATAAACAGCTATAGAGAAAGATAAAATAACAAAACGTTTATTCTGACACACCAGAGACAAAATTATGGTTAAAGTATCTATGGAGTTGTGGATGGCCTAAACAAGTGAGTAGTTTGAATTACAGTTCACTAATTGGTGGCACAAGGATAACTATTTTATGTACGCACTATAATGCACTGTATATATATATATATATATATATATATATATATATATATATATATATATATATATATATATATATATATATATATGCGAGGGAGAGGTATTGTATTTAGCATTGATTTTAATGTTCTAATACTACAAACTAACTAAAAGGGGTATATACAGATATTTTAAATATAAAAACAGTGCTAGGCATGTTAAATTACAGTATTTTACTTCATTCTGTCCATATATCTAAGAATGCATTTTATGACAAACATAGGATACAAAATGTGACACATATAACAAATGGGTATATATATATACATGATATAAAACATGATTGGGCAATACAAGGTATAGGATCTATTATCTGGAATAGTTGAGATATGGGGTT
The DNA here is from genome assembly GCA_038501925.1 of Xenopus petersii. Classification (NCBI taxonomy): domain Eukaryota; kingdom Metazoa; phylum Chordata; class Amphibia; order Anura; family Pipidae; genus Xenopus; species Xenopus petersii. The sequence goes on from CM076679.1 coordinate 74,199,388, forward strand.
TCTGGATAAGGGGTACTTTTGTAAAATCACCATACCTTTCATTTATTAAAAACATTTTATACATACAAATACGGACCTATACAGTTAGTAAAAAGGGTCCTGCTCTTTAGACCATACATTCTGAAAGGAGAAGGAGGTACACATAAAACTGGTCCAACCTATTCTACCCATGTCTGTCTATATGGACAAGTCATCTAGCAAAAACACCTACAGCCTTGTCCAGATAAATAAACAAATCCCAAAAAGTAACATTTTAATGACTATTATGGTGTATCTCCTTTTATCCGAAAATATTTTAAATATTTGTTTTTTATATTTCTATATTGTATATCCATGATGTTGTTAATATCATTTTCAGTGACATATCAGTTCTAGGAAGCTTAACACGTTCAAATTAATCCTAAAATCTATAGGCAGAACCTATACCAACTTTATTGATTAGAAGAGAATATGTATGACACAAACATACAATCTAGGCCTTTGATTAGTTTAAGACTTTGTAGGGAGAAAAGAAAATCCTCCTTAATTGCTGTCTGAGAAAAGATTAGGGCCTGGTTCTAAGTAAAATGTAACAAAAGCTATGAAAAAACCCCCACCAGAGCAGATTATGTCTGATCCCTATACATAACGGGTACCAGCTTTCCTGCTGGACAGTTAATCAATACATTTAATACAGAAGTAATTACACAGAGGTAACAAGAGCACTGAGGGATAGAAGAATACCTAGAATCAAACGCCTGCAGTTCCATTTTAAAATGAAGAAAAATAAATTCCATCTAGTGTTTGTAATTTTTTCCACTAGAGGGCTCTGCTTCATACTCTGTGCTTATTCACTGTCTCTCTTTCTGCTCAACCTGGTTTTACTCTCCCATTTAAAAGAATCTGTGTGTCTTGTAGGCTTAGCAATGCCTATGAATGTTGACAAGTGCTATCTACGCGCCTGGGAGAAAAACCATTTAAGCACTAAGCCCTCTTGGCTTTAGTAGGATGAATCCCTTTGCCGTTTGCCGGGAGCTCACAGTACGACACTTGTTAGTGTGGAAAAGGAATAAATCCCAAACCTGACCAATCTCTGTTAAACTGACAGGCTACTCTCCAAGAAGCTCAAAAGAAAAGGTACTAGAGATCGATTCCCTTTGGAATGGTTAGATGTTTTAAGTAATAATGGTCATGGTGTAGTACAATTACAATTCTAAATCAAGAAAAAGTTAACCATCAAGCCCATCATGCTGCTAATAAAATATTTATTTACCCCTACCCACCTAATGGGGCTATAATGAAACATGGTAGAGCTTTATTCAGATTAATCTTGTTTAGACAGAAATTAAGATTTAATTTTAAACAGAGAACTTATCAGAAATATTGTGTTTATGACAATCTTCAGCTTTATACTATTAATTTTATATGCATCACTTGTAATGTATGTGGTGGAAAGATTTCCATTAAATCAATAGTAGCAACCTATGACCTTCCCCCACTGAAAACAAAACCATGTCTATGATCTTCAAACAGCCTCTCTCTCTTCCAAGTGCTCCCTCTGCTCATTAATATTTAGCTCTTCATTTTAGAATATTGATGCCTTGCTTAGCATACAGAAACACTGTGGCCTAGAGAAGGGAAAAAACCAATGGGATTGATGTACCAAACAGCAGCACCTCCTACAGGAAGCTTTATTTGCCTGGAACATAATGATATCTGAAAACCAGAGTCTAGCATACCAGCTGCCCTAATGGCATCATTCTGTGGGTCAGTCTCACAAAGTTAAACAAAACAGTTAAACAAAACAGTTCCTTGTTTCATGGAGAGATAGGGACAACAAAGTCCTTATATGGGGAAGTAGTAAACAGCTAGGTAAAAGTATATACAGTATTTCTAGATTTTGTAGTTATTGAGATTACCAAAGAAGGTATAAGAATGACAGTCTTGATAAATTAAATTAGTGAGTAACAAGCCAAAATCAGCAAGCGCTAGTGTCTTGACAAATTATTTGGTGTCTTTTTATCTCCCTATTTTGGACACAAACGTGTCACTCTTATGATGTTCTTTTCTTGTATCAGCATGTATGACACTTGGTAAAATTTAAGGCCTGATTTCATAGTTGGCAGCACAATAAAGCTTTGTGTAGTAAGATAGAAACAATGCTTTAGGCTCTTCATATCACATGGTGTGGATAGAATGAGCACCATCTGGGAATGGCACAGATTGAGCGAGCTCTCCTTCATATTATCCGTTGCTGGCACCAAACTAAACTAGAATTCCTTAACCCTTAGTTCAGGGACTGAACTGCCTGTTGTTCAAAATAGTATGTTGTTTGGGGTCGGATTGGGCCTAGTGGGCCCTGGCCCTTATGGGCATCACAGACCCAGGACCTCTGTCTTCTTGGACTCTGCTGGGCCACAACCCTTTTAACTTAGTGAACCGATAGTAAGAATTATGGGTAGGCTTGGCAGAATGTATGCAGTGAGGAGGGTTAACTAGTATGGGAGCTTAAAGATGTGAGGGAGTTCATGACAATATTGTTAATAGAGAATTTAAATGAACAATATAGGAAGGTCAGTATTTTTATCTCTAAAAAGTTGGCAGCCCTACTGCCACAAAAAGTAGTAATCAATGTGACAAGATTCAGTAGCAAGAATTATCCTTCAGGGTCGATGCTTGTTAGAATGCCCAGGCCAAACATTTTGATTTTCCCCTGCTACAGAACCAGTCCTAACTGAGAATTAAAATTACAGGCAATGTCTGCTTGTTCAACATCCTTCTTGTCTTTCATTTGCAGAACTGCAGTAAAATGAATTCATGAAAGAGGTTAAATTAAGCATTTGCTCTGGGACCTGGTGATAGTAAAGACCCCAAGGGCACATCTGGGCACCAGGCTGCTAAGCATGTCTGATTTACAGTCACCTCAGTTCTCCATAAAACAATCAGGATGGTGTCTGGCTAATGGCTGTCTACAGGGACCCCGCCTAAAAACACACTGGAGAGCGAACAAATGGGACAGGTTACAGCTTCTTCTGACACCAACGTGTAATTCATGGCCCTTGGCCTGTATTATAAACCTCTCAGACTCCCTGACGCAGAATATTTACAGTTTACAGAGAACAGGGCGACACCACCATGCACACTCAAGTAAAAATGCATTGTGCACGCAGAGGTATCACTACTACTCAAGTTAGATTTTTGCTTGATAAACATTTGTATTTTCCTTAGATTGGTATGGTAAAACACACGTATGAAACAAATTAAGTTTAAATATATCAGATTATGTGTAGATTTGACTCTTAAACTGGCCATACATGAAGAGATCTACTCATCTGGCAACATTGCCAAATGTCAGGGCTATATTGGGGTAATCCGAACATTTGGCCCCAGGGCCAAATTATCGGATTACAAATAATAGCAATGGGCTCTGATGGGTCAGTCAGCAGATAAATGAAACCTTCCCGATCAATATTGATCGGGAAGACCCATCGGAAACCCCCATACACGGGCAGATAAATTGCCAAATTGGTCTAAAGGACCAATACCCTCAGTGGCGGTCCTTCAGCCCTTATACAAAATTTAGTATGAAGATTCACTTTTTGCTCCATATAAGCACCAACAAGAACCACCAGTTTTTTTACTATCAATCCCCCTAAACACCCATGTCTTTAGTGATTATTTGCTGACCCTGTCACACTACACAAATGACATGGGATATGAGTACTACCACAAATCCTATACTCCCAATAGTTAGACCCCTGGTCAACCTATGCCAAACCTCAAGTCTCTTCTGTTTCTCCTACAATAATAAAATTTAATTATATAATAATGTGAGAATTAGGCATATCTAGGCCTCATATTGATAGTGATAATGATAGAAATTAAAAAGAAAACTACAGCTACACAGCTGATTGCAATGTGTCATCAAAATAGAAGCTTCCTTGATAAGAGGATTACATTTTATTATGATCAGTTTAGGTAATTATCTAGTAAGAACATACATTTTAAATTAAATGTCTATCTAATCTGTGATATCATAAAGGCATATAGCAAATCTGAAATGGGTCTGTTAAGGATGTGTCTGTCTAGAAAAAGCTGCTTTGACTGGTATACACGGTGGATCTATGTGAATGGTTAAAGATCACATATGAAATCCCTCTTATCTTGCTGCCTGTAGTTAACAGCTAAAAAATAAATACATTCTGATAATGTACAGTCAGATATGCCTTCACTGTCACACCCTTTCTCTAGACCTTTTTGTTACCTCGTATTTATCAGACCTGGCTTTTAGTTGTGTGCCATATAAATAGCACATAAACAAACTTTAGTATGATAAAATGCTTCTGCTTTGTAGTCATAAAGTTATTAGCTGCTGAAAACCTTTTTCAGTAAATGAAGGTCTGTTATCAAGCTGCTAACCACAACCCAAGCTGTTGGCCGATGTAACAATACAGAATGTTAACAATGAATCAGCCAGGGAATTGTTAAAGGTTATTGGAACTCTTCTGCAGTATAAGGGTTAATAAATAGATTAATTACTACAAGTTCATCAAAGAACCTGATAAGCAGTTACTGGCGTCGCCAATGCTGTCCTTCAATAACAGAAAACTTTTCTATTCTCCCTTTATTTTCTGAAGAAGCAATAAAAAAGAAAAATCAACAGCTAAATGATCTTGTTTATGGCAACTGAATCAGCTGCATGTGCTTAATGCTGAGGACTAATGAATTTATTGCCTAGCTTGGAATTTGACAGAAGTTGTAAAAAAGTCATTAACTTTTAGCAGTGTATTTCTGCAGTCACCTTCAGCCCTCTTCCCTCCAAACCACACCTGATTATTCCTCCACCTGTCTCCTTAAGCAACGTTCATGAAATCGGGGGTATAAAAAGCAATCAATTTTATTTTAATGATCTTGGTGATAGATTGCAGAATCATTGTATGTACAGAGTGTCAGTAAATGTTGGATTGGCTGTATTACTTTCACCAGCAATTTAAGGGATTTGCTGTTTGGAGGATTTGTACAGCCAACTCGTTACATTATGTTTTTAATTGAAGCTGGAAGTTTCACCAGAATTTGCACCAAAACTGCATAAAGTTTTAATTAAATTAAATTCAACTCCTGCACTGCCTGAATTATATGAAAAGTAATGTTTTAGTTGCATGCATTTTATTGCAATGCGGTGCTTTAACTCTAAGAAGGCTTTCAAAGCGTTATTAGAATGTGCTAAAAAGGCACTGCATCAATGCAGATCTCAAATGTGTCAGCTAGTGTAAGTATGCATCCAAAACAATAACAGTGCTGTCAATATGAATGGTGCCTACATTTTCAAACTGAATATGTATCTCTAGAAGACCTCTGAGGTTTGGGCATAAAAACGGACTAGTGAACAGGCTTAGTTTGCTTGAAGGTGAACACCCCTTAAAGTTTCCTATAGTCTCTACAAGGTCTATCAGTGAAGAATAGAATATAGAAGACTAAAAGCAATAATTTTCATTACTGTATATTATTCCAACACCACAGATTTATTTTGTGGATGAAGTACAATTGCCTTCACATTCACATTATTAGAAGTCTCTGAGGGCTGGGTTAGGCAAAACCCAATTACGCACTGCACGAAAATGATCATTACTAGCCTTTTATTGTGTGGTTATTTAATATCAGGTCAAATGTTGCTGCAGTTCTTCTAATTAATGATCAGGTACCCTAACTGCTACATATTTATAGTTTGAAAGCAAAGTTTAGATACCCACAACAAAAATAAATCCTATTATTTCAATGTTTTTATGGTCAGAGACAAAATTACAGGTTTATTCATACCAAGAAAATAAAAATAACCCTTATTAGAAAGTGAGGTGTTGACTGTACATACATTAATACATTACATAAATATATTTTTGTATCTAGTGGAGGTATAAGGATTAAATATGTATGGAAAACTGTAGAAAAGAAGATGGGGAGCTTCTGGTGCATCTTTGAAAACACAGATCTTCCCTGCTAAAGGGCTGTGGTTGCCTTGGTGCTACTGCAGGCTGTATCTACTAATGTATACAATCTGATTTGAGAATCTGTTGTGAAGGTCCAGCAATAAAGCAGATAACTTTGTTTTCAAGAACAACAAGCAGTCAGTACTGTATGTTGTGAAGCATTAAAATGTATGTGAAAATCATGTGGAAACCTAGCATCTAATACTAGAGCAAGGGCCCAATTAAAAGTTCAAGTCATGTGTAACATATGACCTGGGTGTAGCAAGACCCCAGTAAAGAGTAGCATACATGTAAATATAAATATGCAAAGAGTGAATGTACACAATATGCTATGCTGAGCATACAACAGAGGTTGTCCTGTGGCTTTGGAATGTATTGTCCCCCACCATTTGTACCAATGCCCTTTGCAAAATAATAATAAGAGCTATATGTTTCATTTTCAAAAGAATTTTTGTTATGCCATCATACCTACTTCTGTTTAAACTACATCTAAAGATAAACTATATCTAAATATTGTTTCCTGCACATATAAGAACAGATATGTTAGCAAGAATTTGAATATTTGCCCTGCACAGAGAGCATGTTCAGGCACACTGTAACTACCATAACACTCTTCCTGTATACAATAGCCGTTGAAAGCCTCAAAAAAACCCACAAGTTGTACACCTCACACACATCAGTATTCACAGGAAAGGCTGCCCACCAGACCTGTAAATTCTACTAAGGTGTCAAAATGGGCACAGATGTGAGTACCACAAGTCCAGCTGCAGTTTCCCTTCAATATATTTGGAGACATCTGATTTTACAGACCTGGATATCTAGTGCCTGAGTAGCCCATTCCACCGCCCATAAGGGACCAGTCTAAGCTTTGTGGAAATGTCTTTTTTGGTATTTGTTACTTGTTTTTTGCTTTTTTGTGTGCAGAACCCTCTTTTAGAAATATTATCCCCTAACCTAGGACACTTATAGAGCAAGCCCAGATGGTCGAAGCTCAGGAATCATTTTTTTCTTTTTCACATTTTCAGAAAAAGAGACATTCTTTCACTAAGAAAGTACAGAAGGGTGATTTTCCAGCCAGTCTGCCAGATAAAAATATGAGGTCACACTGCACTGATGTGTGATGATAATACATTATGACTTTTGATGTATGAGTCTATCAGCATCTTTGTCCGCAGCCTGTTTTGTGGCTGCTTGAACAAGCAATTACAAATTATATGCTGTGATGCCCATAAGTCATTCTTCTGCATTTGGCAATGGTGTTTTTATCCTTAGAAATGCAATGCTTTAACCCTTTGGTTGCTTGGAAATTCTGACACACACAGTTTTAAAATACAGATTTAAAAACAAAATAAATAATCCAGATCAATTTAGAATAGTATAAAAGGCCCTACCAAAAGGTTGCCATAGACGTTACAATTATGATCTTTCCTGGAAATGATCTTTCCAAGAAAGATTGTTCGTTTCAATACACATGTGTAGAGCTGAATAATCACATATACAAGTGGAAACAATAGAATTCTACCTGTATCTGACAATTAAGCACTAACATTGGGGTGTTTAGGGTGCCTTCAAAGGTGCCGGTTCAAAATTTTACAGCCAGCCTTATTGACAAGCTGATCGATATCCAAGTCTTCTGCTATTATCTGTCGGCTTGTTTCCCACCATACACGCACCGAATATCATACGAAAATGATTTTCGTATGATGTTATCGATATTATGCCTCTATGGCCACCTTTAGTAACATGCTCATCAGATGCCTATTTGCTACTTCATAACTTATAGCCCTGCAGAGATTAGGAACAGCTAGTTTGAATCAGCAGTTCTTCAGTTGTGACAAATGGGTGAAAACTTGGTTGGCTTTAAATTAGAGTAGTCACCTATCTGCTTTGAAATGGACATGTTTGATGTGGAGTTGTGGACACAATAGGTCTCTTATCATTTCTGAGGAAAATCTATGGTACAAATGTTGTATTAGGTGATTTGCTCAGACTAAATCAGATCCCATTCACACTTAACAGGTAATCCAAGAGACATTTTTTGTGAAAGAAATTACTAGCATACCATAAGGAGTCATTCAAGATACTCATTGGTGAATACTGGTTCAGAGCATGGCAGGGCTTCCAGGAGATTCTACCTCCAGTTGCTTCTAACACCTCCATCGGCCTGTGGCCCCCTCACCCATTTGGCATTTGCTTTGATCCAATCTTCTTCACTGGAAAGGGCGATTTAATCAGCTATGGAAATTTCCTGCCCAATCCCTAGAGAAGCTTCAGCCAGCCAGTGGCATGCAACTCCCAGAACATTGCTGCCCTAGGCCTGGGCCTTTGTGGTTTGCCCATAAATCTGGCAATAAAAATTCTGTGAAAGAAAATCTCTGTAAGATGCTGCACTTGTGCATGTGATCAATATGAAGAACATTTACCAATTACATTTCCCTTTTTATTAAAGTACTGTGTGCTTATGCAGATTTTAAGCAAAATATGGGAGGTAAAAGAAAGGTGGGGCAGGTGTTAGAAACTCTGTACCTTCCTGGGCTGCTACTTAGGAGCAAGCTAATGAATTTCCAAATGTCACATGTCATTGGATTTTATATTACATCAGGACAATATGCCATGGGTATAAAAATAGTTTTTCCAATAGAGTTATGTGTATATGTGTCTATTGTGTGGGAAAATAATAAGTAAGAGACAGGAATTAGCCCTGACTTTTCAAGTAGGTAGAATATTGAGTATTGCTATACCTTCTACCAACATTGTATCAACAATTGCTGGGAAATTGTCTCCTTCATTTGTAGTATTTAACAATCTTAGTATGAAGGCACCATGGACAGTTTTTAGCCAGTATCTGTGTTTTTCAACCCAAAAATGTTAGTTTGTGTTTGTGGGCAGAAAAGAACCAGTGCTAAAGTGCCCACAAATGCAAACTAACATTTTTAGGCGGAAAAGCACTGATACTGGCTAAAAACTGCCAATGGTGCCTTCACCCTAAGATTGTTAAATACTACTAACGAAGTAGTCAATTTTTCAGCAATTGTTGGTACAATGTTGGTAGAGGGTATAGCATGTGTTATACGTGCACCTTAGAGGGCTGATACTCATTATTCTACCTACTTGAAATTTCCCATTCAAAACAATCAGAGACAACAGTTGCATTTCCCATTCAAAACAATCAGAGACAACAGTGGTAATAGCCCTGAGTATACCATCAGTCTTAGAAAAACCACCATTAGAATTTCATAAATACCATGTAGTATGGTTATCTCATACACTCCAAAAACATACAGATAGATTCATTGGCTCCTGAAAAAACTGATCATAATGTTTGTGAATGTGATAGGGACCTTAGACTGTAAGCTCCACCAAGGCATGGACTGGTTTGAATGACATAAAATCTCAGTAAAAGTGCTTTAGAATATGTTGCCACTATATACATTAAGAACAATAATAATTATAAGACAATTGATATCTGAAAAAAACGAGGCTAGGTAAGCAAATCATTTCAATATTTAAAAGCAATATGGATGAATTGTATTTATATTTCTAATACACATAATTTTTTTACAACCACTGCAAAATGATTTGGAAGTGCTGGGGACCAATCATGTTGATGTGGTACTTAGTTACACATATCAAGGGCCTAATAAAATGTCTCTTGAGTCTCAATGATCACATAATGAATACAGATGCTAGCTAAGCTACATTTTGACTGCTTTAAACTTTTAAAACTATATATTTAAGCTACATACATCTATCTTTTGGGCATTTGTTTTGCATGAACCAAACAAAAAAATTCCTACCTTCATTTCTCATTTCTTGTGCAGACGTTACAGTTGTTACCATCTCTGGTGGGTGAGTGAGTGAGTGTGCAAGAGAGTATAGCAAACTGACATTAATGTACTACATTTTTGACACCATCAAAGCATCGAAAATTGTACCTAGACGCCACATATAGTTAATAGTTTCAGATTTGCTTTGACTCAATAGTAAGGATTGAGTTGGTTGCATATGTGAAAAAAGTGCTGCAATTTGGTCATCCACCAACCCAGTTCCAGATTTATTATGCTCATATATATATATATATATATATATATATATATATATATATATATATATATAATGTCCATATAGGTGAACGCACTCTTACCGGATTCTATGGAAGTGGGTGCGTTGGTCAAAAATGATGATCATGATGAAATGATGTTATTTTCACGAAAAATTTTGGAGTGTGGGTCCATTTGTCATGATATACATTTTTATATATATATATATATATATATATATATATATATATATATATAAATTTTTTAAGTAAGGTGTTGTTAAAGCTCAATACAGGGCATAAAAGTACAATATAAATAAAAGTACAATACAGAAAAGTCTGCTTTCATTTATAATGCTAAATTACAATCTAAACTATCCTGAAGTAACTGTTCATCTTCTGAAATGGATCAGCTTCTTTAAACTGTAGTCCCTGAATTATATTTTGTCTACTCTATTCTTTTTATAATTGTACACTGTAACTCTAGCCGATCACAGACTTCCATCCCTTAAGTCCTTAAGCTTAACATAAAATGTATCACTTCCTTCAGGCGGTGGACATGTATATTCAGCAGGGCAGGAATTAGGGGTAGGCAGAAGAAGCAACTGCCTAGGGCACAATGAAAGGGGGGTGCTGGGCATGTACCTGTCCATGTTCACTGCTCTCCTCTCCAGGGCTTTGCCCTCCCTCTCCCTTCCCCTCCGGCGCTCTCCACTCCCCTCTGGCTTTCGGGGCGCAATACCCCTCCCCCCTCCACCCGTCCTCCCTCCTCCCCCCCGGCCTACCTTCCACCCTGGGCAAATGCCCCTAAGTTGCTACTTACCCCTCAGGGCAGGTCCTCTCCCGTGGAGTTTGCAGACGCCATCTTCTCCCGTGCGGTCTTCTTCCAGGATTCCCGGCACAGTAGGAGCATTTGCCAGTTCAACTTTGTCATTTTCGGCGTATGCGCAGTAGATTCCAACCGGCAAATGCTCCAACTGCGCATGTGCTGCAAAACGCCATGGAATCCAGGAAGAAGACCATACGGGAGAAGATGGCATCTGCGAACTCCACGGGAGAGGTCCTGCGCCGAGGAGTAAGTAGCAACTTAGGGGCATTTGCCCGGGGGGGGGAGGTAGGCTGGAGGGAAGGAGGCAGGGGGGAGTCGTTTGCGCCAAAAGGGTTTCCTTCTCCTTTAAGCAACTGTTTAATTTCATTGTATTTCCTGTATTGTCACTAAGACACTTAACAGTTTGAATAACCCCTAATTAATTGAATATTTACAGAAAGAATATTATATTATTAATATATACAGAAGGAACTGGGCAATAGGAAACAAAAACTACATAAATGTCAAGACTGTGGGAAAATAATTATGTTCCATATTTTCTCACTCTTTACTCTTTAGTTAAATTTTCCCAAATCTTTATTTCTTATACACTCTTATACAGAAATATCCCCCATGCACTGACCTCATATTCATCAAGGCTATCCTGGGGGTCAAAAAAAGATGTGTCTTTAAAGTCACGGAAAATCCTTTTACTCGATCAGCACATCAGTTTCTGCAGACTTCAACAGCTCAATTAGTAAAGTGAATATATTATATAAAGTCTAAAAGATTAAACCATCATAGTCAGCCCATAATTTCACCAAGGAAGTCAGAAGAACGGTTTGCTCTTATTAACTCCATAACAAATGTGATGAAAATGTTCAAACAGAATGTTAATTTAATGTTATGTGTAATTTTCCCAGGCGGCTTTCTGCAGGAAATATTTCTTTATTAATAGTAATTGAGGGTATAAATTATGAATGGAGAGATTTTCTCCTTTCAGAAGGAGACTCATCATAATGACAATAAGTCTTTAAAATCCCTTTGCTTTTTTTTTTTTGGAGAAAGAAGCATTTGGGGGTCACAGAGACAATAGAATTGTTTAAAAAAATACAGTGCAAATAGCAAAGGAGGAAAAGACCCATTGGTGTTTATAGGGAAGTCTCCTAAAATATTTACAATAATTTTAATAATATAACAATTTTTGTTATAACAGTTTTAATATCTGGCATGCTGGCCTGCAGCTCATGGTCTCTTTTCAGAATGTGATTCACATTTTACCTGTTCTGAGGAAACATATGTTTTTATAATTTTTTTTAAAGGAAACCGATACCCTTGGAAATAGGTAATCTCTATAGAAATATATTGCACAACACAGCCCATATGAAAAACACTGCTTCATTTTAATAAACCATTTTACTCACAACACTTCTTTTGACTGTTTTCCTTTACAGTTACATTATATGCTATCAGGTGATCTTTGAGAGAGCCCACAGACCATCACAAAATGGTAGCTCAGTGTAAGACATATAAAAGGGCAATAGATACTGATATTTAGGCCATTATTAGATCCTTTAATAGGTTCCTTATTATAATAATAATATCTGTTGGTTAAGTATTCATTCTGAAGGTATCGTTTGACTTTAATATTTTTCTTTTTTTAATAAAGTAAGTGGGAGTTGTTCTAGGCATTTTGAGTTCTTATAATTTTTTTTTGATAGACTTTATAGAGTTGATAGACTTTTTGAAAGTTGGTAGACTCATTAGTGCAGGAGCACAACAAACTGACTCTGCATTCTGCACACTGCATTGCGTTCAAAACAGACCCCTATAGCATTTCCCATTCATTTAAATGGGAGGCAACTGCAAGTATGACAATCCAGCACCTTGAGGTTTATTTATCAACATTCTCTTTTAAGTATTTTTAGAGGTTTTTGATACCAAGACAAAACTCACATTCTCTAAAACCACGAATGTTATGGTAATCCAGCACCTTGAGGTTTATTTATCAACATTCTCATTTTAGTGGTTTTAGAGGTTTTTGATACCAAGACTAAACTCACATTCTCTAAAACCACGAATGTCATGGAATTATAATTTAAAGATCTGAATAAAAAAATTATGAACCAAAAAAAGCTCGGAATGAAAAATACAAATACATCACAAACTTCTAAACATTTGAGTTTTTTGGACAATGACTAGCAAAAAAACATCCAAAAAAATCTGAATTGATATATTCTTATTGTGTATAAATCTGCAAATCATTTAGGGGGTTATTAACTAAAACCTGAATTTTTCTAGTCAGGGTTTTAAAGGGGAAAACAAATTTTTCGTGGGGGGAAAATTTTTTAAATCTTCGAGATTTATTATACCCCAATGCTGCTAAAAGTATCAGAATCTGAAAGTACTCCATCTCAAACCTGTTGAGGTCATGTAGAAGTCAATGGCAGATGTCTGTTTTACAATTTGAAGATATTATGATCTGCAATGGGTTTCGCACAATAATCCAAATAATTAATGGTTTTCAGGCAATAATTCGAAACATTTGGACGATTCCATCCAATTTTTTCACGATTTTTTCAAGTCTTTTCACGCACCAAATGTTTTGAGTGATTTTATTGCTAAATAAGGAAAAAGTGTGGATAGAAGTTTGGTCGAATTTGTTTTAATAAAATAATGAGAAAATTTTAAGTTTTAGTAAACAACTTTACTTCACTTGAAAAAAAGTTTGAGCTTGAAACATGTGGAGGCTTATTTATTTAAGGTCAGATTTTAGTGGTTTTAGACTAAACTCACAAACTCTAAAACTATGAATGTCCCGATATACTGTATATGTTTGTAACTAACAAAAAAGTAATTTTTTTTCTCTCTATTCCCATCTGCTCACTCTACCCTAACATCCACATCCCTTTCACTAGAGACTATTGATCATGAAATGGCCATTTAAATTGCTGCACTGAAGTGTTTGAAAGTCTTTACATTCAAAATTAAGTAAAATGTGTAAATAGTAGGAATGATTGAGCATTTTCAAAAAGGGGGATCATTTTAAAAGGGGGAAAAGTAGATTTCAGAGTTCTAATAGATTTTTGTAAAACAATAATATGCACATAATATGCATGAAGGATGAAAGGTTTCACTAACTCAATTTTAACACATTACTTTAACAAAATATAAACAACCTAGGGGTAACAATGAGGATGACCTCTGGACTGAAGGTCACCAGAAGTGACCCTTCTGGTCATCTTCTCCATATCAGACCAATCACTGTCCAATTACTTTTAATTTATGGAAAACCTAGAAACAAAATTAGTGCTCGAACCTTGTGGTTATAATCTAATAGCTGGGAAGATGCAAGAGATTGTATAAAATGTATCTACACATAACATATTAACCTACATATACAGTAGCTTGGGTGAACATAAACAAACTGGTTATGGAACACAGAAACATGGAATCCAGTATACTTGTAGCCAATATTACATATTACCAAAATAAGTTTTCTTGTATATATATATGAGCCTGCTAAACTGTGCTACAGGACATGGAAAAAGATCTACAAATTCCACAACATGTCATTTACAATAGAAGAGAAGTGGTGCTTTATTCCAATACTACCTAGCTTATCTAGAAAATGTGCTAAAGAGGCTGTCAACCTTCCGCTCACCTCACTGCAGAAGTGGCTAATTCTGTTAGAGCAACGGCATTAGCCCCTTGAAGAATAGTGCAACACAAAATTGCTTGAGGGCTGACACATTATTAAGCTCTATGTGTTGCTGAGAAGGCGAGATTAGGCAGCATTAATTGGTTTAGCATTGCACTCACCCCGAGTTTCTTTTCTATCACTGCGTCTTAACTATGTTACCCCACTCCCAAGGAGACTGACCTTGCAATATCAGCTATACTCATAATTTAGCTTCATGGAAACATTGCCTTTTTAACCTCTCCAGTCCATCCACGTCTTATTACACAGTAGTTTTAAAATGCTGCACTGTAGGCAATAGAGGAAATCCTATACAGCAAACGTTAACCACAACAGGGCCTAAACAGTCTTAAGTTTACTAATGAAAATGTACAGATAATAAAAGCTTTCTCAAGTTCATCAATAAAATTACACCTGATTTAAACCCTAAGCAGTATAACCCACGCTTGCTTGCATTAGGTGCTCACCAACAAGTAAAATGAGAGACAGCAGGAATAAGAATGCTTTAAGGGATACGCGCGAAGACATGTTTTTTTCAAAACACATCAGTTAATAGTGCTGCTTCAGCAGAATTCTACACTGAAATACATTTTTAAAAGCGCAAACAGTTTTTTTATAATTAATTTTAAATATGGCATGGGGCTAGACATGATATCCATTTCCCAGGTGCCCCCAACCATGTGACTTGTGCTCTGATAAACTTCAGTCACTCTTTACTGCTACAGTGCAAGTTGATATCCCACTCCCACCCCCAGCAGACCATCAGCAGCCTATCAACAGAACAATGGGCAGCTAACCAAACAGCAGCTATCTGCTGAGGATCAATTGCAAACTCACTGAACAGTTCTGTCCCATTTGTCCCCCCTTCAAGGAAGTGACTAACTCAGAGTTAGAGAGCTGAAAAGCAGGAAGTAGTGTTCTGTTATGTTAGACATCCAGTCACTCCAGCCTTTATACATCTATTTACCTAGGTTTTGTTTTTACACTGAACTGTTCCTTTAATCCTCTATTTATTATGTTGTGTACAAAATTTACCAGAAAAAAAGCTGAGTAGAATTAATGGCAAATTTATCAAGTTGTGTTTTATTTTACCCCATAATTATTTTACACACTGCTTCAGAACGGCGTAAGCAGTTTGGACAGAAGTCCATTTCTTACAGGGTGAAGCCTGGAGTTTTTTTTACACCACATAATAAATTTGCTCCATAGTTTTAAAAACAGGTTGTCATATTTATCTAGAACACAAATGTACATAGACAATAAACAATACTGGAAAAAGTGGAAGTAAGCATTCACTTAAGAAACTTTGTACACAGTCAAGGAATCTAGAAAATAGCTGACACACTTGGCAGAGCCCTCAAAGTAATGCTCCTCTGTCAAAAGAAACACTACATTTCTTTCCTTCTATTGTGTACACATGGGCTTCTATATCAGACTTCCTGTTTTCAACTTCAACCTCCAAGTCTATGGCTTGAGTATACTCAGTTTGCTCCTCTCTATGGATATGACAAAAGTCAATTGTCTTTCTAAGAACAAATTGGATTGTATTTAACAGCTATTATACAGCTATATGACAGGTTCAATTTATAGATAAGTTGCTTTATAGTTTTCAGTTGCTTTTGGTTTATGTAGTTTTACTTTGATTTTGGTTTAGAATCACCACAGAATGTGGTTTGTATGTTTGAGCTTAGGCAGTAATAAAACGTCTTGTATGTCGTGTACTTAAGAACTGGAAAATACTTTAGTATAATAAGGAACAGTAACACAAAAAACTGAAAGAAATTAAAATAGAATATACTGTTGTTCTGCACTGATTAAACTGGTGTGTTAGGACTATTATAGATTATATAAACAAACTGCTGTGTAGCCATGGGGGCAACCGTCCATGGTGGAAAAAAGGAGAAAAGTCACAGATGACATAGCACATAACAGATAAGCACTGTCCAATATAATGTATTTTATCTGTTATCAGCTGTGTAAACTGTGCCTTTTCTAATTTTTTCAGCTTGGATGTCTAACCCCATGGCTACACAGCAGCTTGTTTATATAAACTATAGTAGTCTTTCTGGCACAAACACGCCAGTTTTACCAGTGCAGAGCAACAGTGCATTCTATTTTAATTTCTTTGATACACTTAGGGGTCGATTCACTATGGGTCGAATATCAAGGGTTAGGAACTAAAATCCTTCGACTTCGAATATCGATGTCGAAGGATTTAGCGCAGATAGTAGATCGAACAATCAAAGGATTATTCCTTCGATCGAACGATTAAATCCTTTGAATCGAACAATTCGAAGGATTTAAATCCAACGATCGAAGGAATATCCTTCGATCAAAAAAAGTTAGCCAAGCCTATGGGGACCTACCCCATAGGCTAACATTGACTTCGGTAGCTTTTAGATGCCGAACTAGGGTGTCGAAGTTTTTTTAAAGAGACAGTACTTTAACTATCGAATGGTCGAATAGTCCATTCGATGGTCGAAGTAGCCCAAAAAAAAGTTTTTTTACTTCGAATCCTTCACTCGAAGTTAGTGAATCAGCCCCTTATAGCTTTTGGTATTACTGATCCTTTAAAAACAGAGGAGTTACCATAAACTGAGGGCTCAGAGTCTGAGTCAAAGAATTTATGTACGGACTCTACAGCCCTGAGTAAATTTGGCCCTTATACCACTTGCAAATGAAAAAGTTTAAGTTGATCTAAGATAGCAAATCTTGTTTTCTTGCCAGGCAAGTAATCAAGCATAATAAAAGATGACCCCACTTAAAACAGTATTCCACAAATTTTGCCCTGCATCAGTTTTTCAAATCAACCTCTGCTTAAAATTTTGACACATGCACACTAGCAGAGTTGGGGTAATTTAAGTAACCTAAAATCTTTTCAGTTACTCGGAGTAACACCAAAGAGTTCAATTAACCTGCAAACCAAACACAGAACCTGGATCTGAGATCCATGATAGTGGCTACTTCACAGAGAATATTTGTAGCAAACAGCTAAAGGAAATGAGCTGCAGGAGACATGGCTTGGCACCTAGTACAGCAAGCCTCCGGCTCTGAGCAACCACTGATTATGGCCTGCCATTTAGGTAATGAATTTTTTAGCATGGCTTTTTCCCCTCATGCTGAATTGCTGACCTGGTGCTGATTCAAATACACAGTGGAAAGAATGAGCCAGCGCTGACAGTACTTAGCAACCTCATACTGGAATGTTTTCTGTTCATGTTTTGTTGATGCCAAATATGACTTATTTAGGTATATATATACATATTTGTATTTATGTGATTATAAATTGCTTTCTTTATCTATTATTCTATGGTTGTAAGCCCACTTTGTAGTACTTTGTCTTCTAAAAATTTGTCATATTGCTATTGCCACTATTAGTGAATGTACAATATATTTGCATCATTATCAGTATCTTACTATACTTTTATTGGTTCAATTTGTCATTGAATCCCCTTTTATCTCACATCGCTACACACTTTATATATGGTTTTTCGTCTCTTACTTTTTATTACCTTCACCACTCCTCCCTCTCTTGCATCCTCTTTCAAGGAAGGGGCATACAACTGACAGTCACAGTGGACTAAGCTCCAAGCAAACCCCTTGGTCAGATGAGATTTAAGACCTTCCCATATCTCTAGCATTAAATGGCCTCATAAAACTGACAGAAAGACGCACATAGGGATGCCTGTTAAAATTTTATTACTAATCACTTCCAAGCTGGTCAGTCTATTTAACCCAGGTCTACTGTAGTGAAGGAAACTGGGATTGTTTAAGCGGGAGCTCTTAGAATATTAGGTCTTGTCCCTGCTGCTGAGATGTTTTGCTCTTCAATGTGTAGCTTGTAAAATGAATAAAGGAGAAAAGCCTCTTATTTGGGCTCAATGTGTTCATTTCTAATTTTCAGCTTTAATCAGTCCACAGTTAAAGGCAGCAGGAAACCAGATAATGAGAATGAAACACATATGAAATGTTGGCATCACGAGATATAACAAATTTTCTCATTTTACAATTTTAGATGAAAAGCACACACAGCTTAAAATGTGCAGAATTATTGGTTTAAAACCATTAAAACAGATGAAAATGTATCCAAGGTTAGTACTTAAAGCAATGCACATTGCCATTTTCCACTCTTTGCTGCAGTTTATTCAGTTTATATTAACTGTGTGTGCTCTTTTGTATTTTATGTATGCTCTATTGGTCTGCTAGCAGAATGTACTGAGATTAAAAAAAGTAAGAATTGTAAAACTCATTTTTTAAACTTTGTTTATATAGTTCTTTCTTTTCTGTTAATATGAAATACCTTTTAAATGAGTGATGTTTATCTTTTTCCATGTAGTGGGCCTACTGTGCTCTAAAAAATGTTTGCAGCCTGTATCAACATTAAGGGGGTTACTTACTAAAACCCGAAAATGTCTTATTATTTTAGTAAGACCACATTCGACCAAACACCCATTCACATTTTTACCTCATTTATAAATAAATGAACATGAACAAAATCTGGTGCGGGAAAAGACTTAATAAAATCATGAAGAAATCCGAATCGTTATGTTTTTCTTTTATGATTCTTTGATGCCCGAAAATTCACTTTTTCAGATTATTGCCCAAAAACCACAATTTTTTTGGATTATCATACAAAACTCAGTACAGATCATGATATATTCCAAAAAGAGAAACATCTGCCATTGACTTCTACATGACCTCGGAGTGCTTGAGATTGAGTACTTTTTTTATTCGGATATTTAGCAGCCTAAGGGTTTAATAAAACTCGGGGGGGGGGAAGTTTTTTTCCACAAAAAATTGCATTTTCCCCATAATTTTCCCTGGACTTTAGTAAATAACTCCCTAAATAATGATATAATGCAAACAAATTCTTATAGCTCTTTGGTAAATAGAGGACCATACAAAAATCACAACCTTGTGTGCTAATTTACAAACCCTAGGCGAAGTTGCCCCAGTAGAGTAACCTATAGCAACTGATTAGCGATTAGCAGGTACTGCAAACTTCAGCAGGTAAAATAATGAAAGCAATTTTGCGATTGGTTCATATGGGTTACTGCACTGCGGAAAATTTAACCACTGTTAATGAACAAGCCCTTTGGACAGCCATATTTATAGGCAAAGAATAACAAAGATCTCTGAAAGCTTAGCAACCCAAAAAGAGAGCAACAGATCTCACCGTTTATAACGGTTGACATCTGAACTCACTGTTTATAAGGATATAATTTAGAAGATATTTATGGCTTTTGTGTATTATATATACTGTATATATATATATATATATATATATATATATATATATTCACACTATATTTAGTTATAGATTTGCTTTAGCCTTGTGTTGGTAGCTTCCCCAAGCAAAAATTAAACATGCTCCCATGGCCAAATCCAACTCAAAGGTCTCCAGTTTGACTGCATTGCTTTAAAATATGGAAACAAAGAAAAACTATTACAACTTATAGATGAGGAAAAGCACTAATAAATATAACAAACCGCACTAATTAAATACATTATAAGATGCAGAATAGAAACATGATAGTGGTCAGTGGAAGTAGAGAAGCAATGCAAGGTGAAAAATCATTCCCAATTACATGCTCATAGATGCACGTTTGCTTTTCACTTTATTTCCATTCTTCAGATTGCAAACTGAAATGAGCATGGCATTCTTTACCTTATGTATCTGCCAGTAATTCCATGTAATCAGTATGTAGACACCCTTCAAGTGTGCAAAGCTGTGGAATATATTGGCATTTAAAAAAATGCATAATAATAATAATTATTATTATTATGATACTTATAACAACAACAATAATAACAAGTATTATTATTATTTTTTTGTACTTTACCTGTAATTAAGTGACCACTGGCTAGCCATAGCCTATAGGTTCCTGAGGATTGTATTCTAAAACTCCTTTTCGGCAGTGGTATGACAGTAAGCTAATATTTTCTCTGATGCTCCTGCTATACTGTTTAAAGAGTAAGTAATCCGTTTTTTTTTTCACAAAAGGTAACTCCTTAATTTATTAATGGACAAATTATAGTGGTTTTAGAAACCTCAATTAAATTATTTCTCTAAAACCACAAATGCCATGAAAGTTATTAAAAGATCCAAATATAAAATATGTGAAAGGAAAAAACGCTGAACAATATGATTTCGAATACGAATATCCTTAAAACCTATAAAAATTGCATTTTTTTTTGACAATTACTAGCAATATAAAATCCTCTAAATGTCTGAATGGCTAACAAAATGTCCAATAGGATCAACGCAGCTCCCACTGATTTCTAAAGGACTGCTTTTACTAGGAGATTTTTTGCATTAGAGTTTTTTTGTGGTTTTTACACTTAATAAATCTCCAATTTTTAGAGTTTTACAGAAATAAAAAAAACATGAATATTGAGAGAAAAAATATGATTTGTGGAAAAAAATAGATATCCACATTTTTGTAAATCGGCCCCGAAATCGCCAAAATATTGCTTAAAATTTAAAAAGCATTTCAAACATTTTAATTTTATTTAAATAGAGTTCTACAAATCAAACATTTGTATGTGTATATTAACAAAGTTGACCAAAAAGCAGAAATAAAGCACAACTGAGTTAAAATATGTTTATGCAGTGGTTTCACGACCAAACGCACATGAAGATCTTCAAAAACAGGGGAACAGAACAAAAGAGACCCTGCAAAGGTCACCAATGTATTGTCTGCCCTCTTCCCTACCACAAGTAAAACAAAGTGTTTAATATCTAGTAATCAGCAATGCCAAAAATCTACAACCTATACACACTTCCTTCACTCTTCTCTACAACTGCTACAACATTACTATGATTTAATTATCAACTTATTTAACCCAAGCAGCTTTCCTTACCATTAGATCCCCTTAATGCACACAAGTGGGACAATGAACACTTTTCTATTCTAAAGACTATTGTAATTCACCTCACAGAACAAAATATATGCATAAATGAGGCAACATAAATCAGTATCTGTATTAACAGATAACATATAATATAAGGAACATCTTCTATAATAAGATGGTCTTCATTTTTGACCCAATAAGTTGGGTCTGCATTACATAAATGTCTAAATTGAGGTTACTTGGGTTATGGGGCCTATTATGTATTCACTTGAATGGAAAATGTACTGTCTAGAGCTGTCAGTTGTGGGACACATAAAGACAAGGCAAACCAGTCAAAAGGCAAGGTGACCATGGGTTTCCAAGGGTGGCTTAGGGGTCAGAATCGCCCCTGCATAAAGATGGAAGCAGAAACGTAATATCTTTTCTGCCTAATATGTAGAAATACTGTATAAATATTTGTCTGTTTTGGCAGATTGCTTACTAATCTTGGTCAATTTTGCTCAAGACGTTAAGGTAATAAAAGACCTCAACGTTTGCCCAGGTGTAGTAACCCATAGCAACCAATAAGCAGGAAGCAATTATTGGTCACCTGTTTAAAAATAAACATAATATTGGTTGCTATAAGTTACTGTTCCTGTACAAACGTAGTCCCTTTTATTACATATGAAACACTTTTTGAAATACTGACCTTTTATAATATGTGCAGGTTAATAGAAAAGACAGAACACCTGCACACTAGGCACAATATTGCTCAGTTAAGAACCAGAAAGGAGTTGGCTGGACTCTTGCTCAGGGAAAGCTGCGTTCTTGTAACTAGTCTTGTGTCAACTCATTTAACTTGCTGGGCCTCAGGTACCAAACACAGAATGCATACTTGACATAGAAGGAACTATGTTAATGTGTATACAGCAATGTATATAAAACATGTCCTATATAGCTATAAAATTAGATAGCTGGTAACCTTACTCCTTCCTGCTTGCCCTTTACAAATTGGTAAAGTAAAAGGGTTAATGTAATGTTTTGCCTTTCTAAAGAATAATTTGATTTTGTCTGGTATCTGTTGCTATTTGGTTTGTTTGTCCCTCCTTCAGTCCCCTTTCCACTCTTTTTATTCCCTGTTCTCATTTTGCTTAATGGAGGCACTGTTACCTGATACTCCCTGCTTCTCTTTTCTAGTTTGGGCTGACAGACAATCAATGGCTTAGATCAACCACTTCTGGTCCTAATGATCGAGAGCACAAACACCTCATAAAAACCTTTATTTTTTAAATAGTAAGGCAATAACTAATGCACTGTCAAAAAAAAGTTACACAGGCAGGCTGTATAAGTGATTCTCAGTTTTTAACTTTTCTCTAGTTATTTCTCATACATAGATTTTTCATCAGCCCTGCCATCATTGTACATTCACTCTGGGGCAAATTTACTATCAGTCAATCCCGTAGTAAACCATATCCGAAAACGCTTGGTTTTTCTCCCACAGTCAGGTTTTTTAAAAAAATTGCCACCTAATTCCTAGCAAGCTTTTAATTCTTGAAAAAAACTCAAGAAAGCAAAGTTAAGATCTCTCTGACAGCGTACATTACAACCATGAGGATTGTATATGCCCCTTCTTGTTAACAATTACAGTAAAACATTGTATGTAGTGTACAAATGAACCTTTATGGTCTAGACTCCAGATCAAACAAGACACATGTATAGAATCACTGTTCAAGGGGGATATTTATCAAAACCCAAATTTATTTCACTATTTTTGGAAAGCCACTCCGACCAAATCTGCACTGACTTTCCGCCCCTATTTATCATTAAATTTTCCCGAAAAATCCTGTACTTGAAAAGTCTTGACAAGATCATAAAAAAATTTGAATCCGCAACTTTTTCAGATTCAATGCCCGAATACCACAATTTTTTTGGATTTGACACGCAAATCAGGATATCTTCGGGACATCTGCCATTGACTTCTACATGAACTCGGCAGGTCTGAATTGGAGTACTTTTTTAACCTGAATTTTTAACACTATCAATTTTTTTCTTTACTCCAAAAAAATTGTGGTTTACCCTTTAAAATTCCAACCAGAAAAAAATCAGATTTTGATAAATAACCCCCCAAGTGTTGGAATATTTATAAATTAATGCAAAATTGTGCCAATCAGTTGCACAACTAAATGCCTGCAGTGTAATAAATACTTCTAAATGCATAGGGGCATAGGATAACTACCAGGAATATTATTGTTCCTGCTAGGTTTTAAACCAAACTAATTACAGACTTTTATTTAATTATATATATATATATATATATATACATATATATATATATATATATATATATATATATATATATATAGTCCGTTTGTGGAGCGCACACCATAAAGTAAATAATAGCCTGGGTGCCAGCCTAAATGAAAATCATAAAGTCAAATGCAAAAATGACGGCACTCACAGGCAAAAAATCAAATGGTCAAATGAGGTGAAACCATACGGTTTATTGTGATCCTACGTTTCGGTTCCTTCTTGGAACCTTCGTCAGGGAAAGAAACCCTGACGAAGGTTCCAAGAAGGAACCGAAACGTAGGATCACAATAAACCGTATGGTTTCACCTCATTTGACCATTTGATTTTTTGCCTGTGAGTGCCGTCATTTTTGCATTTGACTATATATATATATATAATATAGTAGAAATGACCAGCAACACCGAGTTCTTTGATGAAAACAAAATGTATTCAAGTTACATGTAAAGCCGACGTGACTTTTCGGTCCACTCAGGGACATATATACACGCACACACACACACACATATATATATATATATATATATATATATATATATATATAGTTTATATAGTTAAGAGCATTATAAAAATAGATCCATTCCATAGAGTGGCGTTTCAACAAATTTACAAACAAGGGCTTCAAACATAAAGAGGCTCTTGCCTTTCATATTTCCAATTCAAAGCAAATTTTCCCTTAGCATCAGGAAGTTACTTAATATTTTACATTTTTAACAATTTCTTTAAAATTAACTAATTAAGCTTCTTGAATTGTTTGTGTTTGCCCACATGACTAAATAAGCATTTCTTCCTCACAATCCTCTCCACCCCCCAAAGTTAATAATCAATGAGCAATCAGAAAGTGGCTGTTTCAAAAAAAGATTTACAATATCATTTGTCATGTATTGTACCTATAAAAAACATAAAAAGCATACATTTACCAAGCTATATAAAGGCATTGTAATGGAAATAATATTTTTGGCAGACTTTATAAACTGGATACATCAGATGTAGACATTAAGAACACGATGTGCTCTCCCTCGTTCTACTTTTTTTCCATTCACATCTGAACTTAGACAAAGGCATCTTCTTACAGTCCAATTCTGTGCGCGACAGAAGCTAGTAAATAAAGGTGAAACCGAAGCCCCATGGATGTAATTGTGTCAGCATGTTAAATATTTGGATCAATGGATTTCACACAGCAGGATTCTGAGGCCTCTGTAAGCCAGAGGCTGAGTATTTCAAACCCACAGCTAAGGCTGTAATACAAACCTACAGCTCAATAATTTAAAGGGGGAGCTATCACTGACTTCCCAGCCCTTCACAGAACAGAGCAAATTGTGAGACTTGTCAATGAGTCAAAACACTACGTCTGATGGCTCGGCTGAATGTCAGCAATGTTAAACAACCCCTGCTGAGGGAGAGGTATATTAGTGAAAGTAAGGTGAGGAATTTTCTTATTATCACTATTACTTCTCAATGATCTACTAATGTCAAGTCATGCTGTCCCATCACTAACCTGGCTCTCTTAAAATAATAATGATCCCTTCTCCACTCTGTGATGATTTTTTTTATTTTTCCTTTTTTGTACATCCATTTTGTTCATCCATCCTTATGAAAGGTCAGCTTTCTAGCTTTATGGCCATTTGACATTTCCGTATGTTAGGAGCAGCAGGAGATGGGGGCCAGAGGCATAGCTTGTTAGCAATAATCTACGTGGCTTGAGGGTTATGATGAAGAACACATCATACTGCTACTCTGACTGACACTGCAAGTGCTTTGGACAAAAGGCCTAAATTAAAATCAACCTGCATTCTTATAAGTTTTCTGATTCTAATGATTAATGTTCAACATGCCAAGATGTTATCAAAAAATATTTTACTATTAATAATAAACAATGAGCAATTAAATGTGTCATGGCTTGTTATCCTTTAACTTTTCTTAAATTAGAATTAGGTTTAGGATTGCCTTTTGTCAGTGATATATAAATAAAGATCACAAGAAGGATTTGAAAATGTATATCAGCCCTACAAATGAGACTTTTTATAATACTTATTTAACGCATCTTAGAAGGACAGCTTTGGAAAGATAGTCTTTAGGGTCATTTATGATTGCAAGTAGAGTGGGCTGAGTCCATTTTGAGCAAAATACCCATGTTTTTACCCACAATTCATTAGTTCCCATGATTCGACCATAATTGTGGTCACCAGTGTAAATGCAGTTGATACAATTGCAGCCAATGCATCAAGATTGCCCTGAAAATTTTGGTTGGTGTTATTTCTGGAGCTACCTCCTGGTTTAGAGTGTATGATGGCTCCAGGGTTCCCCTGCATCAATTAGTGCAACTGGGCAACCTCCGGTTTGGAGTGTGTAATAGCTCCAGGGTTCCGCTGCATCAATTATTGCAATTGGGCAAAATTGAGGAAGATGAGACGGACGAGCCATACCAAGCACAACTATAGAGAAGTGAAAACTGCAACTGCACCCAACCAAGGTAGGTAGAAGGATCACCGGCACACAGGAATTTAGTTAGCAGGGCAAGCCCTTGCAATTTTATTAATGCAGTACAACGTTTTGGGGCACGCCCCTTTGTCAAGCATTATTTCTGGAGCTACCTGGTTTGGAGTGTGTGATAGCTCCAGGGTTCCCCTGCATCAATTAGTGAAATTGGGCAAAATTGAGGAAGATGGGAAGGATGAGATGTACCAAGCACAACTATAGAGAAGTGAAGGAGCTTAAATGATTGGAGCAAATGACCTACATTTTCACTGGCTGTCTTTGTGAATTCCAACACACGTACTTAGGCACATAACTTGGTAAAAAAAAGTGTCAGAATTTCAACAGTGAAAGCTACCTGTTCTCACGATAGGGTTTATTAATTAGCCTCTAATACAAAAAAGTGAAAGAATAAAGCTATAAAATCTGTATGATGATGATCCTTGAATCTGGCATGTGTGTGGGCTCATGCAGACATTACTGGCCTACACTTAACGCCAAACTTTGGGACAAGAAACGACAAAGAATAACATTGTCAAGTTTTGCCCCACAAGCAGACAAGCCCACTCTGATTTCTCATCTCTGCTATGCACACCCACATTGAATCTAAATATGTTTTTACAGGCTGCCTTGATTTATTTATACTACATCTGGATGGACTTCAAACAGGGGCTATCCCTCTGTCTTTGGTCAGTTACAAGTGCAAGAACACCCATGGCTTCAACTGAACAATGACCAACATGTTTGGCGTATCTTTAATATGTTTTTTACATTTCCAGCAGTGACAGGATTTGAAAACTTAAAGAACAAACCAAATACAAATTCTACAGAGCTATGCTCTATTTTTAAATTGAAAAAATGAGGACCTGCCAAGTAAATGAACTTAAACAGTAACACGTTACATTTTTGTTTTTTTTGAAATGTGAATGCATCTCTAATGTAATATAGTGCTGTCACTTACACGTGTAATTGTAAGTGTACACAAATTAATATTCGTTTCACAAAATAAGCAGTGTCTTCATAACTTCTATTCTATAAGATCACTTGGAAAGTGTAAGCCTTTAATAAAAAAAAACAACCATGTTATTTTCTCATATATTTCTAATTTAGTTTGCATAAACATTTAATTTAAAATCCTCTGATCCTCTGAAGCACATACCCTACAGAGTGACTTTTTAACTGATCCTTGCTCTATAAGAAGTTACTGGCTTAACATGTTTTTCGTTTTAGGAGAGATCTATTTATGAGCTTTACTGTGCATGTTAGTGTGGCCCACGCACATGGACAGAATGTAACACAGGTGATGTGAATTTCAGGTGAAAGGCCAACAGCTTGTACAATTTAGTATGATTCAGTATTTCAGTTGAGACAACCACACCAGCCAATTCTTTCTGCAGAGCATGATATAATAGCAAAAATACTGAAGACAAATGAATATTTAACCAATGTCTCAAAGAGATGAAGTCAAATATGTTGCTTGTCCATGTCTCATGTGCAATTGCTTTGCCTTTTGCCAAATACACAGTCTCTGTGCTACATAATTAATATGAAGAGTCTTCCTCTTCCGCATGGATTGTATTCCCCTGTTCCTTGTCAATTTTTGTGTGCTATTTTGATGGTGAAAGCAATGTATGCAAAGATATTATCAGACAGGGTGGGGAAAAAGGGAACTCATGCTGCTTGTTTTAACAACATGTGAAACATATGTCATTCTAAAAAGACAGTATTTGTTTTAAATTACATCCCCCATAGCGCTTGACTTTTCTAGTTTTCAATCTATTTATTTTTTTTACTTTTCTTTTACATTAGTTGAAGAACATTTTAGACTGGAAGGACAGACCACACTGGAGCCAAACATATGACTCTTCACTGTCTGTCCATATGGGTTTATCATTCTTTTCCTTCCCTACAGTCCTGCAGCCATGGTCTCACGAACTGGAAAATTCAATGGAATCTGTTCTGTGTGGAATCTTTGAGGATAAAATAATGATTTGTATTGAGAAATAAATTTAGTGACATTTGTATCATGTATTCAATTTGTAATCATAAGTAAAATGAATAAGCATATGGTTGCAGAACACAAACATAGTTATTAAAATAATACCAGGTTCTTTCAGTAGGTAATATATATTAATGTTACAGTTAAAAGAATTGGGTCAGCTATGTTTTGACTGTCTTATCAATGCAGCATCCTTAGACAAAAAAAAGTCCAAGTTAGTATTGACAGTAAGGGGCCGATTCACTAACTTCGAGTGAAGGATTCGAAGGTAAAAAACGTTGAATTTCGAAGTTTTTTTTTGGGCTACTTCGACCATCGAATGGGCTACTTCGACCTTCGACTACGACTTCTAATCAAAGGATTCGAAGTAAAAATCGTTCGACTATTCGACCATTCGATAGTCGAAGTACTGTCTCTTTAAAAAAAACTTCGACCCCCTAGTTCGCCATCTAAAAGCTACCGAAGTCAATGTTAGCCTATGGGGAAGGTCCCCATAGGCTTGGCTAACTTTTTTTGATCGAAGGATATTCCTTCGATCGTTGGATTTAAATCCTTCGAATCGTTCGATTCAAAGGATTTTAATCGTTCGATCGAAGGAATAATCCTTCGATCGTACGATCGCACTATTTGCACTAAATTCTTCAACTTCGATATTCGAAGTCGAAGGATTTCAATTCCCAGTCGAATATCGAGGGTTAATTAACCCTCGATATTCGACCCTTAGTGAATCAGCCCCTAAATGTTATATTTATATCTATTTATTTATACTGCTGTTTCATAGTATCTGTTCAAAAAAGCACATTATGTTAATCAGTAAAGATACACTGCCGTAACATATGTGTATGTTAACAGTAGAGATCCACAGCTGTTAAATATTAATACTTTCTTTAACTAGGCTGTCTAGTGCTAAAATTATAAATTTATAATTTTATCAAGGCACTTTTACAAATAATTAAAAATATAGCTTACCTGAGGCCAGAGGTCCATCTATGGCGACAAATAAAGTGCACCAATAACCATTGTTCATGTTTTTATACAAAAAGAGGCCCTCAAATATTGCATCATCCTTAAAGGACCAGTAACATAACTTTAAATTTGCAAAGTCTTTACTAAGAAATTACTTACCGATTCTCTGCTTGCGCTCCTCTTCAGAAACAGCGACGATCCATTGTGCGGGCTCGATTGGCTATCTCCTATAGAAGGCAGGGAGGAGAAATCGAACGCCACGCGATGGATCGTCACCCTATCGCCGTTCGTGAATCGGAGCACAAGCAGACAATCAGTAAGTCATTTCTTAATAAAGAAATGTCTTGCTGTTTTTTTTCCATTAAGTAGAAACAATTTTTTTTTTAAAGAATTTTTGTTACTGGTCTTTTAAACATAAAAGTCTAAAAACGTTTAATTTTACAAAGGGAATATAATGATAATACAAATAATTATTTGTGGCCTAGGAAACTAAGATATTCTAGGAATTTTGCAAATGGAAAATAAAAAGTCTACTTAGAACCATACACAGGTTAAAAATGATGTATACACCTCAAACCATTTATTTGTGTACACAAATAAATGCAACCTTGTAAGAGATTTTGAACTTCCATTTTCAGGTCAGGACAATAAATATATGCCCATATTGTAATGCAGATGCATAATTTTTCTTATCTAAGTGGGGAACAATGGGACAGTACTGTCATGGGAGGGGACGCCAGGGTGGAGGGTGAAGAGAAGAGAGACAGAGAGAAAAAAAAATAGATGCATCTTTTAGCAACATGATCCCCAAGCACTGAGCCCCAGAGATGTGAGCAAACCATGCTTTACAGAATTAAAGGAGCAACATTTCATGGAAAATTCAATAAATGTTCCTGTATAGCCAGACGTCTGTAAACAGAGGTCTCCAAATTGAATCACACTGTGGACTCCAGGCTGCATTTATGGCTTGAATGCCGGAATATTAGCCGAAAGATGTTTAGTTATTTGGTGTAGGGACATTCAGGGTGTTATCGGAAACAGAGGCTGGCTGGTAAGGTAAAATTGTAACACAAAAAATGATTCTTTATAACAGAGAAAATTCTTTAAATGAGAACTAAAAGCTTAAAGGGATACTGTCATGGGAAAAATGACCAGGGGCAGCTGGGAAATTGAAAAAATGTCTAGCCCAATGTCAGATTTCAAAATTGAATATAAAAAAATCTGCTCTTTTAAGAAATGGATTTTAGTGCAGAAGTCTGCTGGAGTAGCACTATTAACTGATGTGTTTTGAAAAAAACATGTTTTCCGATGACAGGATCCCTTTAACTAAAGAAGTAGGCTAAAAATGCTGCACATTATGTTTCTGTACCAGCCCAAGGCAACCACAGCCCTTTAGCAGGAAAGTGTCTCCAAAGATGCCCCAGTATCTCACCATCTTCTTTTCTACTGATTCACTGCACATGCTCTGTGCTGATGTCACTTACTGAGCTTAGGGACCAACTCAAAATATACAGTACACATAGAATATAAATGTCACAATATAAGGCTGATTAGTACTGAAAACAGATAATTACTACATGTCCACTCAGAAACCAATGCAACTAGCATCAGAATTTAATAATCAGCCATGAAGCATCAGCTTATATTACAGACAAACCTCATTTTATACTTTAAAAATATATACTTTATAAATTTGCAACGACCCCTAAGCTTAGCTTCTCAACAGCTGCTCAGAGCCCACTGAGCATGTGAGTGTCGCAGACACATTTCAAGATGGTGACCCCCTGTGACAAGTTTGACTTCCTGGATCATTGCTGCTATTGACAAGCTGAAACTTTACGCTGGTGCAATAAGTTCAGTATATAAAAATGGCATTTTTTGCCATATTCATTTTTAGGGTTTAGTTCTCATTTATATGTACATGGTGTGAGGGCGAATTTAGGTATGCAATGTCCTTCTGATCTGCTGCAGATTTAATAATTCTTCCTATCATAAAATAACACTTATTAGTGTTACACAATAATGCGTGTGTACATACATATCTGGCCACATCATCTTCTGCAGCATTTATGTTCCTTGTCAGATAAGTATGCAGCACTACATCCTTGCAAGCCTTTTGGATCCCTTTCTTTTACACTTAGGAGTCATGTAGGATAATAAGAGCAGTTATGGTTGTATACCCAGGGCAGTCATAAGGTACAATTGCAATGGGTCCAATTTTTGGCAGAAATCAAGTTTTATGTTTGCTCACATCTGGTAACCCATAGTGACCAATCATAAAATTATTAAATGCTACCAGCTGATTGGTTGCTATGAGTTACTAGACAAATTCAAAAGTTAAAAACATTTATTATATTACCCCCAATACTGTCCTGTATAAAATGGCATTTTTCACACGTATGGGATACCAGAAGGATAAGTAAGTTTCTGCTTTTGGTTGCACTGTACATTCCATGTTGTTAGAATCAATGAATTTGCTATAAGTCTGCTTTCTGTACTCACTGAGTTGGGACACTTGCAAGGGTGGGAAATTTATAACATGCCACTTAAAGCCACAAGGAGGAGGAAGCAATAACGTTGCCAATTCTGTGTCTATTTTAATTGACCATATGCCCGTGGCCATCACGATCAGCCTATATGACAAACATTCACATATTTTGTGCCGCTAGTGTATTGCTATATATCTTATTTAACAGCACTCCACAGAGTGCAGATTGATCTGAAAATGCCTGTTTTTACCTTTTTCAGGCTGATCTCCAGTCTACTACATATAGCTGCAGTCAGGCTGAAGCTGTGCTTATCAGTGCAAATATGGAAGATGCTGATTATATTGGATCCTCCTGATAAAAAAAAAACACAGGCAGAGAGAGCATTTGATGTGTGCAATGTGTGCCCTTGCCCTTAGTCACAAGTGCTTTTAATGAATACATACCTTCCAACTGCCCCATTTTCAGCAGGACAGCCTGATTTTGACAGCTCAGCCCGCAGTACCGGATTTTACTGAAATATCCAGGCTTTCTCTCTGATCTCCTGCACTGATGCAAGAAAAAGATACAAAGTTTCTAAAGCCTAATTAAATATGTGTCTTTTTGGCAGAGAGCCCAGAATATTTAGCACTTGCACTTAGATACAATTGGATCTTTGCATTAATCACACATCCAGATATAACAGTTGGTGACAGGAAAAGACAAATGATGCAGCTATAACATGTAGAAGAAGAAAAAAATACATGCAACTTATTTTTACTATTTTCATATATTTATTTTTCAAAGAAGCAGAAATTATTTCTGATATCCAGTCTCACAAACGCAACCGTTTTCTTTGTAGCAGGTACAGAGACAAGGAACGTACTGACCTGACAGGTCCTTTCTGTTCTGCTGTCTCCAATAATAGTTGCCAACAGGCATGGGGGACATGAGAATGATATACCACAATGACCTATTGTAAGCGTCATGCAATCAGAGATATGCTGTCTGTATCATCAAGACTTTAAAGAACAGATGTCAGACTAATCCCAGCAAATGTTCAGTGGTTAAAAGAGAGAACTTTTTGGAGCTTGGCACATTCTACAAGTAGGACAGTTCTTACTGACTTTCATTAAATGAATGAGACAGCCCCCTGTCTGGGAATACTTACTTAACATGCATGACAAGTCTGAGAATTTTCTGCACTAAATCTCCCATTCTTGGGTAACACTACACAGATCTCAAGAAGAATGGCTAATACTGATGACATCCCATGGGCACATTTGCAGCACTACACTCATTGCTGGTTGTGACAGAAGACGGTTATGGCTTATCATGTTAGCAGGTGGCTTCTTTTCAGTGGCTAACCAGAGGCAAGGAACGGGTGCAAATAATTGTAAATGACTGCCAAATTCCATTTGCCTTTTAATAAAAATATATTGTTTGTGATTCTTGCTGTGTTAAACAAACATATATTATATCAAGGTGCACTGGGAGTAGAGAAACACCAGTGGATAGTATGCCCATCCCATAAATGCTACTTGCAACACTTGCTATGTGTAACAACTTAAACTGAGCATACAGGAAAATTTTAAGCCAAAAATTGGGTTCCCTAAACATAATTATGGGACTGTGAGGTTAAGCTTACCATACACTAAAAGATTATATTACAGAGTTGGGAATAGGAGCCTTTGGAGTGAGGACCACATCAACTAGCTGATAGGCTCTTCAATCCACCTGGAAAATAAACCTTCCAAATCGACATTTGGCTGATGTTTGGCCAGATATCAGTCCGGTGGGCCCATTGCCGGGCCCCATACATGGCAGATAAATTGCAAATTGGTCTAAAGGACCCCAATTGGCCGCTTAAGTCTGCCCCAGTATGGCCACATGTACTCCAATAGGATAATTCCTAGTTCTAGTAACCCACAGAATCAGATGGTTATTTTAAACAAGGGACCTCTACATTCTCTCTCAACATGGTGATAACTTTGTAACTTTTAATAAATAACTCTATAAAATACTCTATAAAATACCCCCAAATGATTATATGATGCTCACAGTACTCTCCCTAGGCTGTCATATTTACTGTACCTACAAATGATAAATAAAACTCTCAATATTACTTCCTCGTCTGAGGCAATTACAGTAAATGTAGTAGAAAAACATAGAACCTCCTGGTACTGCAGCCTACAAACTGGTTTAATTTACCAAAGGTGTGCTTATTACAGCTGAGTACTTTATTGTAAATGGAGACCCTGTTGTTAATTGTGACCAAATCTTTAACAGTTTTCTTGCAGTAGCGAGCATAAATAAAGGCCTCTACTCAGTCAGCCTTGTTACCCCCCCCCCCCCCCCGCTGCAGCTCTGACTTTCTATCTGCTGCTTATATCAATGGCTAAAGAAAAGGCCCCACTTTGTCATGTCATGTACAGCTGTTAACCTCCTGTGGTCAGCAGCGGGAGAACATACTCCTCTTATTTATGTATTTGCCACTGTGACAATAGAATGCCCTGGGCCCTGCTGAGCTAACCATAATAGAACCACCAACCATTACTCTGTCACATATTCTCATTCACTTCAGTCCCCTTCCTGGCATTCCTCCTCCCTATTTCTCCCCACCCTATCAAGTAGATCAGGCAGCACTGCAGGTGTTCCAGTGAATTAACCCATACATAGTTAGCAGCTCCATAGAAACACAAATCAGACAAAACAGAAAGGCGGGGGTTAGAACTTTAGTTCACTTGGATGATGAAAAAAGGGAAGAACTGAAAGAATGGAGGGCAGAAGGACTCAATGATCCTTCCAAAATATGGCACTTTTAGTAGTATCAAAATTATTACATGATATACCTTCCTTTAAAAATGTATCTTAAAGTCTGCAAATTACTCATTAACATACTGTATGTCCCCCTTTTTTATTTAGCAATTGCTAAAATTAGCATACACCTATACACTAAATTTGTGCCACTAAGCTATCGCTAATTTGCCAGTATAAACCCAAACTCTGCACCAAAAATAAGAGGATCTTCTGCTATAAGGTTTGGAACTAAGTTACAGAAAAAAGCAAAGCCATATAAAACAAACACACCTAACAAATACGGTATGTGATCTAAGCTCAGTTAGGAATGTTAGGATATGTGGTACAAAGACATTTTATAAGTGCTTATTGAAGATTGGCAGATGTTTATATGGCACATGAATATAGCTTGAAATGTGCATTTCTCAAATACAGCAATTTTGTTAAATTCTTGGAAAATCAGAAACCAAATGATAAGATCTCAGGGTCTGCTTTGTGTAATCAAAGCATTTTGCTCCATGAATACAGTAGTGGGTGATGCACAGTTTCTTAAAGTAATACTACTGCTGACATTACAAAACAGTACATGATATTCTCTAATATATACTGTAAGTATGCACACCTTCAAATATCAAAAACAATCAACCTCGCCATGACTATGCATATTTAGAAAATACATGCAGTCTGATAATATTTTGCCCTTGTATTCCATATTAAATCTCCCTCTGCAATCGGCCTATGTACCAGTCCCAAATACGATGATTCCAAAACTTGGATACATTCAGTAGCAGTGCTAGTGAGCCTCCCAGAGCCCTAGGCACAGTAGCACCTGTCATGACATCTGCAGTCTTCTGAGCTCTACTCTACTGTGCAAGTAATTATAAGTTACAAGATAACAGAGACTGCAAATAATTATAGAATGTTTTAAATTTTTATTGGGATTCCAATTCAACCTGGCAGGCTGCAATCAGTTAGTTTGACTATTCAGATCAGAATTATTGGTTATCCTACCATGGTACTTAACTGAATATGTCAGAAGAGTTTGTCTATATCACAAATATGATCATTTCAGTTACATGTCCAGTTGCTTTCCCATTCATCTGGGCATCATAAAACACAAGTCTTATGGTCATAAAGTTAGCTATTTGATAGTTTAATTTTTTTACTGGATATTACTGGTTTGGCATGCCTAGATTGTGCATTATTTAGGTTAAATGTATGTTTGAGCCCAAGTTAAATGATAATGTCATCCAAATTATAGTGGTGCAGCAACATACTGTACATTATAGATGCATTCTGTTTTTAGAACTTGTGCTGACACAGAGTCCTGCAATATACGCTAACATTTATACAATTGGTGTTGGGCTTCTTGTTTGCTTTTCTGCCTTTAGAATGCTTTTTTATATTGCTGCTTTACCTTCATTACAAAAGCACAAGTGCCTTGCATTTCAAATCAAGCCAGCTCCCCGCGCATTCTCATAAAAAAGTAGAGAGAAAGAGAAGGCGGGAGAGAGAGACTGGGAAAAAAAGATGTTTTTAAGTTGCTAATAAAACTCAAAATGTAGACAGTTTGCAGTGAAATGGGCTGGGAGCGAGCTGCTTTCATTTAAGCATCTTGCAGCCATAAATAACCCCTCTATAAGAGTGGGGGGGAGTAAAAAGAGCAACAGCAATTCGTATGTGTGTATTTTTTTATTTTATTTTTGTCCATAAATCATTTCAGTAAGCAATAATATTTGTTCTCTCTAATGAGTCCCTTGTGATCCATTTCAGGACTCCGCATCAGGGACTCATGGAGGCTTCTACTTTCTCCTCTACAATATTGCCTGCCATACACAATTTTCTCCCACACGTTCCTTGTGTGCTAGCCCGGGCTTGCAATCTTGTATTGCTGTAGGCCACAAGGACATATCCCATGCCAATTACAGTTACTGTATGTGCCCTGTTATCTAGAATGCTTGGGACCTGGGGTATTCCAGATGAGGGACTTTTCATAATTTGCATCTTTTTTATCTTACGTCCACTAAAAAATTATTTAAACATAAAATAAACCCGATAGGATTGTTTTGCGTAGCAATCATCGGAATTCTATTTAATTGTGGAGGTACATCCAGCACCTTTATAAATGTAACAATGCGCAGGGCAAATAATTTCACTGTGCGAACCAATCTGCCCTGCACAAACTTTATAAATGAGCCCCACTGTGCTCTAACCCACATTATGGGGCCGATTCTCTAACTTCGAGTGAAGTATTCGAAGTTAAAAAACGTTGAATTTCAAAGTTTTTTTTGGGCTACTTCGACCATCGAATGGGCTACTTCGACCTTCGACGACGACTAAAAGTAAAAATCGTTCGACTATTCGACCGTTTGATAGTCAAAGTACTGTCTCTTTAAAAAAAACTTCGACCCCCTAGTTCGCCATCTAAAAGCTACCGAAGTCAATGTTAGCCTATGGGGAAGGTCCCCATAGGCTTGGCTAACTTTTTTTGATCGAAGGATATTCCTTCGATCGTTGGATTCAAAGGATATAATCGTTCGATCGAAGGAATTATCTGCACTAAATCCTTCCACTTCGATATTCGAAGTCGAAGGATTTTAGTTCCTAGTCGAATATGGAGGGTTAATTAACCCTCCATATTCGACCCTTAGTGAATCGGCCCCTACGTGATTGATGTGATTTTTTTTTTACTAGGTTACTAGAAACAAAAACTACTGGTATGTGGTTTTGGCATTAGACTATATGAAACTTCAGGCACTTTTGAGGAAATCATTATTAAAGGGACTCTTTTAAAGCCCTGACTTTCAAAACAAGGTTTATGTCTGGCAGCACTTAGCAATGTAACTACTGGGTTCCAGGAGGTATCAAGAGATACTGGAAATATCCTCTTGTCAAACATTTAAGAGGAACTTGCACCTCAATAAGACAGAAGTCAGTATGAGTGTGGCAGAGAGGATCACTAACTAACAGCAAATGCCACTTGGTGCTACATAAATGGTCAATATCAACAAATTGCCTTATTAATTACATTTAAAACTTAATTATACAATGCATCCAAAGTTTTTTTTAACTAACTGGTAATATCACTTTCAAGTGCCTCTAAGGGTTGTAACACAATCATATGATTGAGGTACTGTGTGGTAGAGGCACCACAGGAAACAATGGGTTCTGTTCCTGAACGTGTTGTGTCTGTGTGGTGGAGCATATAAATATATTCTATTATAAGATACATATCAACTCACTGCATGGGAATGCAAGAATAAACACCCACGTGTTTGGTCCCTTAGGGGTTATTCATACTGCCAATATTTCTGCATATTAGTTCTTTCTATGAAAACGTGTTGTAGCCTATTTCAAGTGCAACTATTATTTTCTTTTGGGTTTTTCAAGGAAACATTTTTTATTGTTTTTTCTTATATTTTTTTATGAACTGTATGCAGAGTTATTCAAGAATAGCAAGTCCTTGACATAGAGTTTATTGTCTTTCTTTTGTGTCAGTGGCACAAAGTAAGTAATATTTTTTAACATAATATATATCTGTATTACATATGCATATTACCTATTACAGGTTCAAAAGGTAAAAAGCATGTGCTTATTAGAGTTTACAATATAAAAGATTATTAAAGCTTTGTGCTATTGTTGCAGGCACTACACAACTGTGCATATTCTAACTTTTCTCCCATATGTTCCTATTCTAAGAGCATATGGTAAAGGAGATGTGGAAAGCTGCAGTTCAGCACATCACACTTTCATCCATTGCTTCTCTTTGTGTTTGCCTATAACAAGCTGCTTGCGATGTAATGTTTTTGCCTGTGGAGTTTAATTATTTTAGGCAGACACAGTTCCCTGACTAAAGCGTATTTTAGCCTTATTAATATTACCTAGTAACATTATTATAATAAGGCGTCCCACAGAACTGTGATGTGAACAGCCAGCTGGGACCAGTAATAAAAATGAGTATTTGCACTTGCCCAAATCCAACTCTGTTGACAGATCTTTTTGCAAGAACTGAAATCTCCTACTAAGAGGTCTGAAACACCTGTAGGTACATAGGGATAGATATAAATGGTATTAATCTATAACCACTAGTGCAGCATTGTGTGTAAAGGCATATCAAGAAGACAAAATGTTTTCTAAAATAAAATGCATCCAAAAACAGATCTAAAATACAAGGCTGCTTTTTGCTTTTAACTGGCAGAACACGGAGTCAGTCTTGTAATTTCCACTTCAATTCATGTGCCCTTCATAAATTCGAACATTTCTATTTATTTTCTAAATTGTATTCTGTCTAAAGCTTGGATTATACCAGAAGATTTTCACCGTGTCTCTGAAAAAGCCACACTAAAGCAGTATCCAGGAGCCCAAACTACCTATATCCCTGTGTCTGAACCCGGGAAATTAAACAGGTGCTAACAGGCCTCTTTACCTGCCTTGAAAAATTACAGTTATTACAAGATATAGAGACTTGGACATGTTTGCTCAGCCACCCCAACCCACCCTACCTATGTTCCATATATCTACACGTTCCCAGTTTCACCTTACCCATTTATGCAGACAAAGATTCAAACACACTGAGGCAGCATATACCGCAATAACGATAATAATGATAAGAAAATTGTTAGAAATAGGGATGCACCGAATCCAGGATTCGGTTCGGGATTTGGGCAGGATTCTGCCTTTTTCAGCAGGATTTGGCTGAATCCTTCTGCTCGGCCGAACCGAATCCAAACCCGAATTTGCATGTGCAAATTAGGGGCGGGGAGATATATCATCTGACTTTTTGTCAGAAAACAAGGAAGTAAAAAATGTTTTCCCCTTCCCACCCCTAATTTGCATATGCAAATTAGGGTTCGGTTCAGTATTCGGCAAATCTTTCACAAAGGATTCAGCGGTTCGGCCGAATCCAAAATAGTGGATTCGGTGCATCCCTAGTTAGAAATCAATGTTCTTTATTGAATGACGTATGTATACAACGTCATTCACATTGAACATTTAAGTCACTCAAACATTGCTATGCTGATACAAAAAACAAAATTTAAAAAACAAAAAATTACAGTTATTATTGGTAGACTTCAAAGTCATTGGCCAAAGGAGTACCACAGTACTTGGCATTGGGTTTTCCGTTATCATTTCATAAGACAATAGCCTACCCAATAGGCTTATATAATTGTGCAGTAAAAGTTATACCTATGGCTTCTGCACTAGTGCTTTCAAAGCCGTTTATTTTAGTTCATGATATATATATATATATATATATATATATATATATATATTGTTCGTGGCTGTATGTGGTTTGGTTTCACATAAAACACATCTAAGCATT
This sequence comes from Xenopus petersii, assembly GCA_038501925.1. Taxonomy (NCBI): domain Eukaryota; kingdom Metazoa; phylum Chordata; class Amphibia; order Anura; family Pipidae; genus Xenopus; species Xenopus petersii. Next base: position 74,239,066 of record CM076679.1, read on the forward strand.
TCTTTTGTATGTGTAGATATTTAAGCTTGTACATGTTCAATGGAAAATGAAGCAAGCATAAAACAGACAGGGAGATAAATGCTTCCATGGGCAGATTTTATCCTTGACTCACAAGTGCATAATAAAACACTTGTAATATACTAGAACTTGTGTGGTCTTGGGGCCTTATTTGCATACTAATTACTGAGTGCAAATGGGAATGTGAACGGCTGATGGGAGGTGTAGAGTGGCACAGAGGAAGGGAGCAGAAGATGAGAAGGGGGGAGTGTTATACAATATGTTGTGGGGTGTTGAAAATGCTAGGGACTTCACAGCAATGGCACCTCATATCATGCTAACAAGCTAATCCTGCGTTCTGTTACCCTCTGATATACAACTTCTCATTAGTATTATAATAAAGTACATGAAACAGCCATAAAACATTATATACTGCAGAAGTGTTGTTTTCTTGCCAATTATCTGCAGGCGGATTTATCACCGCGGTGGTGGAAAATTCCCCTTGGTGAGGAACGGGAAAATGAAGAAGGTGTGTGTCGGGGGGATCACAGGAGGAGGTGGGGAGGGGAATCTCCTATTAAGAACATGTGGTGATCAGCTTACCTATATACTTAAATACCTTCTTTAACATATGAATCAGAAAGAAAAAGGTAAAAGAAGAGCAATAAGAAGTACAGCATGCACAGTTACCATGTACTACCAAACAATTCTGTTCAGATATCTAACTTTAATATACAGTATGTTACCAATATTATAGGGCACATTATACAATACCATTTTACAATATGTAAACAGGGACCCCATGTATCAACAGCAAAATGTTGTATCGGGTGGTAACTTCAACCAAATGTCAACAGCAAAATCTGTCTCCTGTGGTAACAGAGAATGTCAGCTTTCTGAGCGTCTCACTTTTATTAACGGGGCCACAGAGGCTACTACTTAGCTTCTTATCAGCAATGGGAAATAAAGGTAGCTTTCAATCAGCATTTTATTCTTAGGGGCTGCTGGAAAAGAAAGGAGATATATATTTTATAACTGCCTGTGTGCATCTCAAAAGCTCAGCTAAAGCCCTCTGCTAACTCAGATAAGCCCTAAGCTCTTACCATCTTTAAATACCTTTGACAAGCTATACATTACAGCGCAAATAATTTGGCAAATTTGCACCCATAATATGATATCTGTAAAACGTCGAGGGCAGTAATGCGATTAGCATTCTCAAATGAATTATCGAACATTCAGCATTTAGGGCCAGAGAAAGAAAAGGAAATCAATTTCTGAAAAAAAAAAGAAGCAAACGGGAGGAGGGGGTGAAAAAAGGCATGCAGTAAAGATTAGTCTAAGGAATGAGAGGTGGAGTCTGGTCAAACTAAACCCGGAAGGAGGGAAATAACTGGTGAATGCCAAGTGGAACAATGATGGAGGAAGTTAATTTTTCTGCAATAGAGTTGAATCCACCTGTTTTTCTTACAGTGTTTTTAAACAGACATCATGCTACTGCAAGTCCATACAACCCAAATATATGAGTGGTAGCTATAGAATTTTGTTCCTATGTACCATCTGCTTGCAGCATCTTGGGCAACTATGGCACTGATCACGGCATGACAAGCAACTGACAGCCATGTTAATTATACTTGTACAAAAAATAAAAAAGAATAAGTCTGTAGAACTGTCCACTTATTTCTGTGTAAAAATACACCGTTAGCTAGCCTTCTGATAATCCATATTATATCATCTTCTGTCCTTCTTTCAGTTGTTTTGTAGGAAATGGCAGGAATGCACGTGAAATAGCATCCGGTCACCATAGCAACTTTAAAAAATACGAAAGGGGGGTGGGTAAAGCCTTTCACTTGAATGCCCCCCCCTCCCAAGCAGCTTGGGTCCATAAAACACAGGAAGTTAGATTACTAGCACTGTAAGGGTGGGCTCAGACCCCCATCTTGTCAGCAGAGGTGTGGGAGTTGTTATGCGCTAATTATTTGGAACCACTGTGAGAACACATTGACTGTTACATAACAGGCTGCAGACTAAACACCAGTATCTCACACCTGCAGTTTTATGGGCAGTCCGTATGCAGTGAGGACAACAACCCCCATTGCTGGGATCCTGAAAACTTCTATGAGCGGAGCACTTGAGGCTTAGAGCCCTAACCAGCTGCAGACAATAAACAATAACGATATGAACTTGTATTTTTCCTTCAGAGGCATTCATGCAGCCAGCTCCGGTGTGCAAACCTCAGCAGACCCAAGGGCCAATAGATCCTATTTTGTTCCATCACAACACAGAAACTGTTGGGGTTTGCCTTCAAGCAAGTTATTATTTATTTCTTTAACTTTGCATACTTCAGTTAATCTTTTTTAATGACAGTTTTTTGAGCAAACATTCCACAGCATGCATTTTCTTACCTCATCAACTTCTGGGAAATGGATGACCTGTAAGGACTATTGCCATCTATCTTATTTTCTGCCAATTAAGCTGTTAATGCTTACATTCCGTGGCTTTTTGCGAGAGAATACCATGTATGCTTTTCTAAAAAAGAGTGAATTACTCAGTGGGACTGATGAGCTGAGGCTATAAAGTAAAGTACTTGTTAATCCTCTGTAACAGGTGTTACAAGTGTGTTATTATAAAAATAATTCAGATAGTAAGCTTTCAGACATATGTTGGGATGGAAAAGTGCCCAACAGAGAGCACAGCATTTTAAACAGTAATTAATAGTTCCACACAACAAGTCAATAAATATGTCACCATTCTATAAGAATAAATTGGAAATTATTAATATTATTATTAGAGCTAGAAAATCCCAGAGTGGGTCAGAGACATAAGCTGAGATGGAGCAAGCTCCAGATGGAAATCTGCAGTAAATGTAACAGGGGGAGGTAAGCTGGTTTGCAACAGAGCAGTGATCCCCAGACTAGCATGGAATGGCCATTACTATACCACGGCATTACGACTCATTAGAGCAAGGCACACTTGGGAACTCCCTTAGACCAAAACTACTTCCCCAGATGTTAGGTTCTCAGGATGTGTACGAGTAGTGGTGGTTGAAGGGTGGGAGGGTACCCCCACCTTTTTAAGCTTTAGCTCCTCCAGACACAAACATTCCCAAATCAGTCGGGGACCTGGCCAGTCCTCACTCAGGCCTTCTTCCTCACAGATGCTTTCTAGGTCATTTAGCAGGAGCCTCTGTTTATTCTTCTGCAGATGTGTCCCCCTCTTTAGTGCTGCTGTTCAGTGCATCAAAAAGACAGAAGGGTTTACACACTTATTGCAGCTTTCTTCCTTTAGGATAGCCAGGTGCAACACCACTCGTTTCCTTCTCACTGACTGCACCTTGTACGCTACAGGGCTGAGTACAGTTTGAAGGCTATTCATTAAAAGCTTTTTTTTAAGTGTACATTTTAAAAATTAATTGGTTTTGTTCCCCCTTGTTTCCCTAGTAGATTTATAAGCCAAGCCACTATATCTGTAAACTGTTGAAGCTTCATCAGCAGCTTCAACCTTTTCTGAGCACATATTTAACCATAAAAGCTGCTCTTCAAACCACGTATGAATCAAAAACAGTTAAGGGTAATGGCATAAGAGGACATTTGTTGAAGGTGGGAAATCTGCTCTACCTATGGGCTATTTGTCTCCCTCTGGACCAGCATGCCAATGTCCTTAAGGAGTCAGCAACCAACTGTGCTGCTACTGGGAGGCAGTAGTGAAAGTATGAATAAAAATGACATTTAAAACTTTATATAAACTTTACCTTTAAAATTATAGAGAAATAAATAGAAAGAGAATGAAGAAATAATTACTGTATGTATGGTGAACTATTTGAAAACAAAAAGACTGACGACACACAATTGAGTGGGTTTACACCATTCACAAATCTACTGGTAACCATACATGATTCTTGTAACTTGTAGACAGTATCAATGCGCCAGCCTGTTATTATTTAATAATACACACAAGGGAACCCTGGAATTATCACCAATTTGGATGTGGTGATACTTCCAGGATTACACTAGCAGGTTGTGTCATAGTATCTACTAATTTGCACCAAGTGAATTCTACTGTAATGTTTTTATTAACATTGTATGTATTGGTTTCCCCCAGAAATTATGCCATCCCCACTTTAAGAATGTTTGATGCATTTTCTTCCTGATTCATGAAATGTATATGCTAATTAGGTATACATATTGGCACATCACACACAAGCTGTGGTAGACACAGTTTAGTGCATGCCTGATTTTATGCTAGAATTCTAGTTTAAAATAACTACCATGGATCCCACTGGATAAAAGATGGTGTAAAAGTAGCCTTAACCTTGCTTGGACTTGCACTGATCTGGTATAATAGTAGTGTGCTTATTTAGCTATGCAATGATTTTTTTAACAATGATTTTCACTGAGCATCCCTTTTACTTAACATGAAATGCCATACAAATAATATATTACTTTAAAATCCTTTAAATTCTAAAATCTGTGCCAGGCACAATACTTTTGACACATTTTCAGCAAGTAGACTACTGCAAATGTCCACACAGCAATAGTAATTAAGTTAAGAAAAACAAACAAAATGCCAAAGGATAAGAAAGAGCTAGACAATGAGACTGTAAAGCAGAAAGGCAGGCAGACAGACAAAATGAGGTAAAAAATGGGAAGAATATGGCTGGCAAATAGCCAATACATATGAGTAACATCAATAACAAGTAATGTTTCAATATAATAACATACTGTATCATTTTGTGTGTACATTTTCTACTTAGAGCATGCATTTTTGAGATGTGATATTAGTCCTGTCACCAGAGAGTCAATTGCTGCTATTACTAGCCAGCTCCTCTTTTCTTTTACATGCACTTAGTTTGTCTGACCTATAATTGCATCCTCTTTTTCATTGCTGCTGTTTATATTCATGTGTGTGTTTGTATGTGTAACTGTACACATATAAATGTGTTAATCTCTTGTCTAGTAAAGGTTTAACTTGTTAATCAAATGTAGCAGTAATGTAAATTATTCCCTACACTATATTATAAAGATATTAAGCTGGAGGCCTCAAAGGTGCTGAACTGGGTTCAGGGACCAGTTGTAGTTTAGGGTTGCAAAGCCTACCACTTGCAAAGGAGAGTAGTGGCTTCATACATAACCAGCATCAGGTAATATATCTTAAGAGGTTTACTGATAAGGCTATGGGGGGGCTTGTACTAGTCACAAAGAAGTTCTGTTTCCCTAGATATTATTATAATACACATCACAGAGACATCAAAGAGGCAAACTCTGTTAAATATTTTATTAGAACAGCGCCATACAATTTTTTTCATGTAGTAAAGTAACTATCTCATGTTCCACACTGTAATCAGCTGGATTACACATTAAGTACTAATTGTACAATTAAGTATTAATGTACAACATATTGTGATATCTGAGGATATTAGAAGTCACACAGGAGTTCTGTCAACAACATATAAAGGCACAAGGCCCCAGGCCAAATGCTTTTATACAGATCATGGAACGCCTTGGTACCTTCTAATCACCTTATATTTTGAAGAAGGTAGTACATTATTTTCTATAATACACAAATTTTGGATGAATCAGATTACATCTCTAAGCAGCAATGATAACATTGCGAAGCAAAAGTTAAAAATATTTTACAGGTTATTCATGGCTCTTGCATATTATTATTATCATCAAATAATGATGTCAGACATAAATGTTAATTGAGCCATTGGGAATACCAGGGGCCATAAAATCTCAACAGTCCAGTATGTGGCTTCAGACCTTTAGTTTGACAATTCTGAATTAGAATTCACAACTAAACCATTATGTTTTAATATTGTACTGTGACATTACAACTTAAAAAAAATAACATTACACACTATAATAATGTAGTGTGTAACTGCACAAACAGGTAAGTATGAGATCTGCCCCATGATGTACATGGCAGCTGACATATTTATTATACTGAACACTATGCAATATACTGCAGAAACTGTAAAACACTTTTATTTTTTATAGTAGAGAAACTGTGTGCATTGCCAAATTAGATAGTACTGTCATGTTTTTGTATTAGGAAGAAGAAGGAAAGAATAGACACTTATTGATTTTTATGAAAAAAATATTCACATCACAGGCTTAACCTTTTTTGCTTTGCCTCAACTTTTCAGATTAGGCTGAGGCACAAAATCAATGCTTTAGAGAGGTTAGATGCACCTTTCCTTTTAACCCAACTTCTGCACTCACCTTAGGCTATGAGGAACACGAAAGGAGGAGTAAATATGAATGAAATGGGAATCAACAGAAGCCAATCACACTGCCAATCAAATTTTATTTTCCATGAACACTCACATAACTTACTACATTAAAAGCAAAATTAGTGGTGTAATGATTTTCCAAATCTGCTGTTAAATCTGCTGTTTTTTTAATGATTAATGATTAAAAGTATATCAATCAAATATTGCCTACACCACCTCTATGCCTGAGGCAATTATTTTCACTTCCATTCTGCATTTTTTAGATGTCACTGCACTCCTCACATGCCTCCTCCCTCCTCACCGTCTAAATGTGTAGCCAGTGCATGGGCGTCAGGCCCCAATCATGGTGCCTAAACAAAATTTTGGGTGATTTAAAGCTTCCTTTAATAACAGTGTTCACAAAATGGCACCTCTCTGTTTGTGATTTTGTAATTGAAGGAAGCAATATATGAATAATTTATATAGTGCAAGCAAAGGGTGTGTTGCTTGACAAACATAAAGACTTTGGAATCATTTCTTAGGGTGACAAGTCCCCTTTAAAACATTGCATACTTGTGCTAATATGGGTCTACTTGTGTTTTATTTAAAAAAATATATGCTATTAAAAGGCAGACAGTAGTTTATTTGCCTCATTATCAATTTGCTTAAGAGATGATGAGAAGAGCATAAAACAAGTCATGACAATCACTGCACCACTGTAAATGTATTTGTCCCTTACTAACACATTACTGTTATGTGATGTCCTCATCAAACAGCTGATCCTGCCTGCACCTTACTAACTGCTTTGGACAGGTCTGCCAGCTAGCTGTCATCACTTCAGCTCTGCATAAACTTCACTGCTCCAACTCTACTGATCACTGTTTGACTGTGGTTTTGACTGCAACGTTTCTAGTACCTTTACTCCTAATTGTCAGGACTTTTCTTATAATGTAGCACCTCATAGCACCTAATGGTGCCCATGGGCAAAATTGCCTAGTGTGTATAAATGACCACCAGTGTGTTGTTAGGTTATAAAATGGTACATGTTTAGGTTCTAATATCCTATATCATCTTCAGTAAGTGGCATATTAACCAGGCCCGGATTTGTGGAAAGGCCACCTAGGCCCGGGCCTAGGGCGGCAGGATTTTAGGGGGGCGCAATGCTGCCCAACCACACCCAAATTGGTCCAAAAACACTGGAATGTGCTGGATTTTTAAACTCATTTTTAACCTTCCCATGCACCAATCCCCATTGATGAAAATTTGCACGAATAAAGGGAAGGCGACAGGGGCAACGAACGGCAGTGGGCCTAGGGGCGCCCATTATGTAAATCCGGCCCTGATATTAACCCATGATACGCATGTGGTCTGGATCTGTGTATGTGAAATCTGCTAAAAAGAACTACCCTTCATACAAGTTATGGGAGCAGGACTACAGCACAATTTAAATCCCTAAACATGTAAGATGAATATAGATTATGACAAAAGTAGCCACAAACTTTCAGCGGCATATATTAATGCACCATAGTGCATAAACTGTGCAGATTTTTTGCATAATCCTCGATCTGAAAGCTTTTCTCTTGTCCTGGAAACAAAACAGAACTGAGTAAAAGGCTGTAGAGTATGTGGCTTTGAATGCAGTTGATTGAGAATGCTGTTTAATTTTTCGGCTCGGATAAGGAGGCATTGGCCACAGATGGTTTAGTAACACTGTTTCTGTAACTATATCTCCCTCTCTTTTGCCCCCTCCCAATAAGGAAAATACACACTCTCAAGGCAAGTGTGAGCTTCAGAAGAATACAAAAAAAAAGGCAAATTCACACAAAAGAGCATTCATTGTCTCCTTTTCAAGGACTCCAAGATGGGTGGCAGGAAAGGAGGAGGGGAATAGGAGGGAGAGCTTCTTCAAATTTAATCCATTTGCAAAAACAAGTTTTAAGGGTCAAAACACAGGCCATAGCTTGGCCTGAGATCCATGAGGTGGACAGATGGAAGTTCAGTTGCCAGAAGAAAAGTAAAAAACAAATGAAAATTTCAGCAACCTGAATAAGATGTTTAAGTTTCCTTTGAGAAGTACTTGACTTTTTAAAGAAAACAAACATTTCAGTACAGAGAAAAGGTGCTGCTTCTGGTAGCTGCTATGTGATATATGCTTGCTTGTAAGAACTTGAAAAAACTCTTTTTTCACAAAGTGGATAGAGCCAGCACAACATCCTTTCTTTACTAATAAAACCCTTGGTTAATGTGTTTAGAAAATTGATTTGTTGGATCAGCTGTTATTTTCGCCCATTTTTATTGTAGCTAAAATCTGCCTCATGCTGTAGCCTACCCGCATTTGGGAAAAAATGAATCTGGAATGTCATTGTAACATGCATTACACATAGGCACACAGCAGGGAAAGGAGTTTATAAGAGAGTTTATAAGGGAAAGAACTGCAGGGAGGTCGCTCCTAATTTGGACTCTGGGACCTTTCCCCTTTCCTTATTCTCATTTCTGGCTGTGCATACCGGATTCGGAAACATTTGCAGCCTTGGTGGGTAAATCACTGCTGACTGGATAAGCAGCAACTTTTCACAGATCATAGGGGAAATCTTTATTTTCTATTGTTTTTCAGACTCTGATTAGAGAAATGGGGAAATAATGGAACATTTATATGGATGATACTGAGCTAAATCTAATATGGTCTGGTGTGTGTGCATTGTATGTGTGTCACACCTCACTAATATAGTACAAACTAACACAGTCAACGAAGTATAAGCAAAGGGAGCCACAGGTCTCTGTGCTCTGGAATGCAGAGGATAGCTGCTTAATGTCCAATGCAGTGGGCAAAGTGCAAAAAAGGCTTATTGCAAATAAGCCCTAAAATAAGCTTCCTTATGTAAATTATCTTATGGTGTGAATTCTAGTTTGGAGGTACTGTATGTTTGGGATTACATAAACCTGCAAGCCAACAGAAATTTAAGAGACTAGCTAGCAACACAAGAGAGCTACACAAACCACTGATCCTCTGCAACACCCTCTGGAAAAGATACTAGACTTTCTATTTTCTCCCTATAGGCAGAGAATATCAACTCAACTCTTTCCACTGATAAAACTGAAAGTAACATTGTATTATTACTGAATGTTTATAGTGCACCAGTTACAGATGATTTAAGTATAGCAAGAGGCAGAACAACATACATACAGGTTCACAAATGAACACAGGATTACTGTGGGTTTCTACTAAATTTGTATTATAAATAAATATTTGACATCTGTGTCTTTGTTTTTCTAGCCTGGTTACTATGGGTAAGAAAGTTACATGGAAGACCAACCAACATTCCTCTGCATTCCTCTGCAGGGACACACTTCTATTACATTCTCTCATTGCCTTGCAATGCTCTGCTTTTCAAAGTAATGTCTTATTTTTTGGGGGGGGGAGATGGGAGTTGCAAAATGTGCCTATATTATTATGAAAATGGCCACACTGCTAACCATTGTTTCCATATGATGCATTTAAACACTATGTTGTTAACCCATTGCAACCAATCAGCAAATAGAATTTACTAGACACCTGTTTAAATGCAAGCATCTTATTGGTTGCTATGGGTTACTGCTCCTGGGCAAACTTAGTGCCTTATATTAAATATGGGGGTTAGAATACCTGTTTATTAATAGGGATCATCTCTCCAATGAATGCTACCACTGAAGACAAAATGAGCACCACCTTTTTGAAAAGTTATTGATGACAGTCGCTTGAGCTTCCACATATTACCAGTTCAGATAAACACAAAAAGGATCTTGGCAGTGTCATTGTTAGGTGTATGCAAAATACATCGCTAATGGAGTACAAAGTAGAATACAATGCATAAATATATATATATATCTACTGAAGTTTGGGCAAACATGAAAGAAAAACTACAGCAGAGACTTTGCCAGAGAAATCTCAAACCAGTGATTTTATAATCTGATCAGTGCTTGCATTGTGTAAATCTGTTAGCACTCCAGGTTTCTTGCAAGTTAGTTTCTAAAGGAGATAAAACAGAAAGGAGTTAGAGGAAAAGCACTTCTGTGTCACATTGTCCACGCTTTGGCTCTAATTTGCTGATCGCATTCTCCTGCAGTAGAGAAAATGCTACGGCGGCTTAAGAGACAAATCAGATACAAAATAAATAAAGGCCCTGTGTAGAGCAGTAAACCAATTAACACAGCATTTTTTGTTAGGACTGCTTCCTTTGAAGACAGCCAGAAGGGGGGCCATGGGGGGCTGACAGCTTGTACCGTAACCTGTTCTCTAATAACTATAAAGTTACCATTATTTATGGTACAAGATATTAAATAAATAATGAAAAACCTGCCTGGGAGATGCAGACCAGGATCGAGAGAGTAAAATATAAAGCAAGTAGAACTGGGAAACGGTTGGGGGGAACTGTCTTTTAAAGGCCAATGATTTTCCATTTGCAGAAAGTTTTTCATGTGGCTCTGTTGGGATATTATGGTCCTAAACAGGGACAAAGACTGTACTAGTTTAGCAGAGCTTTTTCCCAGGGGTGAATCTGAGGAACAAATAGATTTTCAATGGCATACAGATGATGGTCAAGCTCAGCACAGATTCTGAACCCTATTTTTTTAGAGTGGTTTGAACTTTTAAGTAATAAAAAAGAAGCAAAAGAAAAAGGCATATTTATTTGAAGTTTAATATTTATCTGAATTAAATATAAATGTTGCTATAATTTAAAACAACTTTACCATCGTCCCCTGTGAAACATAAGACTTAGGTTACACTACATGTATATCTGCTAGATATTTTACATACTTTTCCCCACTATGGCAACACTAAGAAGGTTTGTTTCTAGATTATACTTTACCTTGCTTCTTATTACCCATTGCAACGTCCACAATTAGTAATTATTTTGGAAGTATGTGGCAAAGTGAACCATCAATTAAAAGCAAGTGTTTTCACACTTTTATACACAGGCCCATGGTGCATTTGTTTGCCATCGTGGGGTGTCCAACATACTGTGCAGTATGTCACACATATCAAAAAATGTTTTCCCTCATACAGAGCTTCAGAGGAGAAACTGGGTTTTTGATATCAGGCCTGGCCAAAAATTCTAGATACTAGTGAATGTAGAGTACTTAGTGGGTCTGCTACCGAGCATCCAATAGAGCTAAAGCTTGCTGTCAAATATCAGAATTATGAAAAAATGTTGTTGAAAATGCATCTCTCTATTATAATTATCCACCAATGTTGCAAAGGACGTGTCAATATATGTAGGACAGTTGGTTTTCATTGCAATTGAGGGGTTAATATCTCTCTCTCTCTCTCTCTCTCTCTCTCTCTCTCTCTCTCTCTAAACCCAGCTCTGTCCCTAACATTTCTTCCCTTTGACTGGAGAATCTCTTTCCTCTTCAACAAAAGCGTTGAAACCTGATTGTGATTCAAAAATGCTCGTTTGCTTCTGTGGGGCACTGCCTGTTGGTACCTAATCCATTCGCATCCTCCCTCATCAACCCCCCTGTGAAAAAGCAGACACAATGGCCTCCCCCAGTGCTTCGTCATTCAGATAATGTAGAAGCAATGCTTTGCGGGGAAGCAAGCCTTATACAGCCTTTTGTGAGGTCTATGCCCCATGCCACTAAAGGTCACGCAAAAGAGACCTCCATCACACTACCCACAGTTCATTCTCCCTCTTCCTGTAAGTTTAGAGGCCACATAGCCAACATGGGCATCAGAATCAGAAATAAATCCTTTCTGAAAATAAAGAACCTGAAGATGAAAACACAGGATTAGGGATGCGAGATCTTACTCACTTTCATTGAGTCTCTCTCACTCTGCATGTAACCACTCCCCTTTAAGTTATCTGATACACGTAGAGGAAGGTTTGAACAAAGTAACTTAATAGTTCAATGCACACCCTACAAGGCTCTTCTGGCATGAATTCTGACAGACACAGTTAAATGCACCCTCATTATGTTCCATCCTGCAGAGATCTGAATTCTCTGAATATTCTCTTTTCATCTAATGGGGAAACTTTTTTTTATCTTGTAAGCACTTGGGTTAAATTAACTTCAAGCAATTCCATTATCCTTAGCCACTGCTATTCTTAAGATTTTGAATTAAAACCATATAAGGCAAATAATGATTAGTTTTGGTATTCCAAAAGATGTATTTAGATACTTCATACTATTCCACAATAAAGATCTTAGATGTCTGTGTCTCAGGTCACTGCTATTTATACTATGTATATCCTGTAGTAGTTTAACAGCTAGAGAGGCAGCCATTGAACATCCATGATATTCATGGTGGCATAAACTTACTCTATGGATTCACTAGTCACAAATAAATACTTTATGACCTATCAATGAATTACAGTTTATGACGTTAGTGTTCAGTATTTGTCTAGCATTTTACCTTGACCTACAAACATCTAGGCTGAATCTTTCTAGGTTTTTATAACACTTTCTTTTCTAACATGGAATTAAAGGAGCATTTATGGATATAAAAAATACACCTGTTCTACCACTTATGTGAGAAGGTATATACAGATGTATACAGACATTACTGTATAAATAAAGATTATCTGTAAATGTCAGGTCTTCATATTTCAGCTGAATTTTTCTCTGGAGTCTGGTTGAAATGAAATGTAAAAATATCACTTTTTAAATCAAACCACTCAACACAGACACATCAGATCTTTTGCAGCAGACACTGTTAGTGGAATATATGCACTCAACAATAAGCAGTCATTTGTGAAACTCTAGGAGAAGTGGAGAAGAAAGTTGTTGTCAACCCAGGAAAAAGAAATCTAGCCTATTGTCCTTGCTGAAAGCTTCAGCTAATTACTCTGGTCACACTGCATGTTATCTCCTATCTACCAACATGAAAAAGGCTGGCCGAGGCAAATATACAGAGAAAGGGGTTCCAGTGACACAGAGGAGGATGAGGAGAATGAGGGAGAGTGCACGAATAAAAAGAGATATCATTTTTCTCGCTTTCAGGTTGTTAAAAATCAGCCAGCGAAAAAGGAGAGGTGAAAGGTAAACAAAGAAACAGACAATACCAAAGGGACACACACATTCACAGTAGACCCTCTATCAGCTTTTACAGGGGTAATACATTTAATTTCCTGGCAGCACTAACTTATCGCATGCTTGTTTTTAATGAGGTTTAATAAGGGGAACATATTGTTACGACACGGTTCCTCTATTTTATCCGACAAACAGCTGTATCATGCCAGTGCCTGGAGAATGAATCATATCGCTGCCTGCATATGCTAACTCCCATGTAATTACACCAGCATCTAAGCCCTAAACCTGTCGCTCAGATTACAAGCAAACGGTGGCAGATCTCGTAACTGGAACTGCTATCATTGCAATTAATGTATCACAAAAGTGAGTTACAGGGCAAGGACTTAGCAGAGATTGCCCAATTACACAAGGTAGAAAGGAAAAGTAAATGGGCAGTAAGGTCAGCCAAGGCCTAACAGGAGAGACAAAGCTTATTAACCACCTTGAGGAATTTTAAAACATATAAGATGAACGTAATCATAATAACTGTAGGTTTGCCTGATATTTTAACACTGCAGCACCCAGCCCACCCCACACACATAGACACACTCCCCAAATGTGTCAGTCCCTGCAGAATCCTGCCATCCCAACCATAGGTCATGTCAGCAATCAACGGATTCTGCCCATCCATCACCCACATCTCTTATTGATCTCATCCTGCCAGGACCCTCTTTGATTTGCTGAGATGTGGGAATACATAATGTGAGAATGAGTTTGTCTGCAACTGTGTGTGTATGTGCATAACTATCGACACACACCTGCTTTAATACATTTATATACAGTATATATATATATATATATATATATTTTTCAGTTCACTTTTTATGTATTTCTATAGCAGCTCTTGGAAGAGGGTCACTGACTCTGTAACAGTTATGTAGCGTTTTATTCAGCAGCTCTTCAATTTGCATCTTAACCAATCTGGTAACTAGGGTCGAAAATACCCTAGCAACCATGCATTGATTTGCATAAAAGACTGGAATATGAATAGGAGAGGGCCTGAATAGAAGGATCAGTAATAAAAATTAACAATAACAATACATTTGTAGCCTTACAGAGCATTTGTTTTTTAGAAGGGAGTCAGTGATGCCCATTTGAAAGCTAAACTAAAAGAAATTCACTGGCACTCAGGTAATGCTCGCAGGGTGAAACCCTTGCTTTAAATGTATTCAATGCGGCAACGTTTCGGGGACAACCCCTTTATCAAGTAGCCCATTTGAAAGCTGCAAAGAAGAAGAGAAAGGCAAATGGCTATAAAACTGTACAAAATAAATAATGAAAACCAATTGAAAAGTTGCTTAGAATTGGCGGTTCTATAACATAATAAAAGATACCTTAAAGGTGAACAACCCCTTTAAAGGCAGTTGTTATAATTGATACAATAGTTGCTAATATTCCACAGATACTTCTGAGAAATGTATCAACTAATGTAGTCAGCAGAGCAAGAAAACATGGAATAAAGTGGCAGACAGAAAAATGGTTAGGAACAAGCCAATGTATTAATGAGTTAGAGTGGTCATACAACATCAGTTCCACTTGTTTGGCAAAATATCTTTTTTGCCATAAACACACTGGGCCAAATCAAGACAATACCATCATTTGACCCCTAGGCCACTGATCATGTCATAATGATGGCCCAGGGAGACTTGTCAGGAGAGGATCGTTTCAAAGCATAATTTAGATATAATTAATGCTAGTAGTCAGAATGTCTATAACTGGTTATAAGATCTATTGTTTCTTGTGGAACAAAATATACAAGCTAGAAGCAGCAATACTAAATACCCTGCTTGAAGCAGTAAATTATGTTGGCAGCTAAATTTTTCAGCTAAAATTCTATCAATGAATGTTCATATGGTGGCAAATCATGTGCTTTCTTAAAAAGCTTAAGTTTATTTGTGGTTAGGTAACGCAAATTGTTGTGAGCTGAAAAGAGTAGGCTACAGTTTGGCAGCAGATATTCCAGCAAGCAACCAGCCTTGCAGTGTTATTGTAAATGCTCCATAGTGGGATCATTGTCTTTTTCTTGCTGCCAAGCAGCCACTGCCCTTTATGGTAAGTTTACCCATAATCAACAGTGTTTCTTTTTACCTATGACTAACAATACAGATTTATCGGTCAGTTGGGAAGTCACTAACATGAGCAAATGTTTCACAACATACTCGATCTTTATCCCACAAATGGTTTTGTTCAATGTCCCCACTGCAAAGTATTGAAAAGGTTATTGGTTATTGGTTATTTATTAAATGGTAAATGTAACTGTATATTAAAATGCATAGAATGTCATATGTTTTTCTTAATATACTGAAAATGTGATCACATACAGAGGGTCCTGCACAGAACCAATTTCTAAGACCCGGACCCGCAACCTGCAGCCCGCAACCCAATGCGCAACCCACATATTTACCCACTTTGATCCGCTACCCGACCCGGACCCGCAACTGCCTTATCCACCGCCCGACCAGTAACCTGCCGACCACCATCAAACGGGAAGTGATTCTCTGCAAACCCCAAGTGTCATCATCAAAAGTGTGCGGGGACAGAAACAAGTTTTGTAAAACTTTAAAAGGAGTAAAATATAGACAATAGTACATAAAATAAGAAATTTAGATGAGACCCATGACCTGCAGACCTGCATCTATACCCACACCTGAAAATTCGCCCTTCATTCCGCAGGATCCCTGCTTTTTTTGCGGGTACCTGCAGATACCCGACCCCTTGCAGGACTCTAACATACATGATGTATTGTTTTTGTTAATTGTCATTAGGGTATTAGGATTAATATCTTAATTTTGGCTGCCAGACTGACCTCTGAATCTATGATCTGTAAATGATGACACGGAGCACCCCATTGCTATCGCTTGTCTTTTAGGAAGTAATTCTGAATGTTCAAATGCACTTTCATACCCAGATCCCCATACATTAAAATTCAATTCAATTCCCACTGCAAAATATAATAACTTCTGTACTATTCTGTCAGCCATTTACCCCTTGATGTGTCTCACTCACTGGACAATCTGTCACTGCATGTCACTAAGAGCCATTATTAGCATTTCTCCGTAATATTGACATCTTTGTCTTTCTTTGCTCCTGGGTCATGAGTGATTTGTGTGAACAGAGGCCCAGCACAGGCTTTATCTCCATGGCAAAGATATTGACAGAATAATATTACTGTCCATTGCATAAGGGTAAATTGTGCAAAAGCAGGTTGAGAAAAGGAACGCAAGCAAGAACAGTACAACTTTCAGGTGACCATACACAGCAATGACTGAGCCACCATCCAGGTCTAGAGTGTCTGACGCCCAACTATTTCCATTTTTTCCCTTTATACAGTCTGTGTAATAGGTGATAACTCCAAGGCATGAGAACATTATATTAACTGTTTAAAAATGGATTATATATATAGATACTGAAATCATATGGTGAACAAGCATATAGGAGCCTATTTATGACACAGCCAGAAAGGGCTGTTGGCCACTTACTGTTTCTCAGCATAAAGACCAGTTTTAACAGCAGCCCCCATGCATATGGTTCTCCCCTTTGAGTCAATCAGGAAGGATGCATGTTTTTTTAAATAGAATGCTGGGCTCAAGGGTGCCTCGAAGATCTTGTGATAGATATAGACGGTGCCATGTAAAGCTGGCCATAGATTTTGAGATTTTTAAAAGATCCGATCCTCATCGTGAGACCATGATTTTCTCTGAACGATCGTACAAATTGACCATCAACTAAAAAGACCAATTTGCCAGGAAAACAAAGGGGAGCTGCCTGTTTGGCCCTGCAAACATAGATAGACTGCACTGGGACCGAAATAGATTTTTTGACCTGGCCGATCAGATTTCCTGACATATGTTGGATGAAAAATCGTAAGATGTACGATAGTTCGAATCCCACTAAACGCACAATAATTTCGAAGGATCGGTCGGACTTCTCAAAAATTGGTCGTTCGGCAAGAAGAATCGTCGCGTCTATGGGGAGCTTAATTTTCTTTGCTCAAGGGCAGAAGGTAATTAGTGATGAAATTATTCACAGGATTATGTATTTAGCATAGTTAAAAAAAAGGACATTCAAAAAAATCCAATGTGGACTGGCCGGGTTGCACCAATAGATCATGTATCCTGTCAGTGTTTACAAACATGGTCTTCATTACCTTAAAAGTGCTCATTAACCAAAGTTTTGTGCTTGAAATTCAATAGTTTGAAGCATGGTATGCAATTAAATTAAACTTTTTTCTAATATCAGTATTAAAGAAGCAGTTTTTGAAAAACATAATATCAATTATTGTAATATTAATTATTTGTATTAGATCCATCTTAAATAACTCATACTGCAGGCATAAAAATATCTGCCCTATCCAAAGAAAAAATTGGCCAGCACACACACACATATAGTCCCTATATGATAAAACCTCTGCAACAGACAAGATTATTGTTCCATTAAATGTCGAACAAGTTTAAGGTACTTCAGAGAAAAGAATTAAGAATACATGGACCTGTCACTTTTCTATTGACAACTTTATTAGTTTCAGCTTTACATGAAACGTTAGATAAGCTCATAATAGGGCCTCGATAAAACTATTAAAAATTAGAAACTATAAATATAATTGTAATCATAAATAACAAAATTCCTAGAAGCTTCTTATAGAGAAAAGCTGTAGAAGTAGAATTGTAAAGGCATATAAATCAAACAATCACACACATTCCAGCATCTCTGGAATCACAATCTGCAAATAGAGAGTGCAGAGCTTTGGTGCGTTTACCTAAAACACAGCCCACAATCACAAAGAGTAACTTTACTGCTGCATCTCTCATGTGAAAAGATGTTGGAAACAGACACATATAAACAAAGTTTCAAAGAATGAGCATGTCTGTAACACAAAATATGAATTGTTTAAACATCAATTTGTTTCACTGCTACCCCAGATATTTTATGGGAAACCTCTAAGGCAGTGGCCTGAGGAGTTTAAATTGGTGAGATTGCCACAGCCGTCAGAATACAATGGTATCAATGCCCTTCAAATTCAACTTCTAGTGACCCAATCCCTTGCTTCCATCCAAAGCAAAAAATCCATTAAATCCAGTAATAGGTATGAGTACAAAATAAGTGCAGAAGTACTGCTGCAAAAAGTGCCTTTAATCACAAACACTACATGTTTCGAGCGTCACCGCGAGCAGTGACGCTCGAAACATGTTGTGTTTGTGATTAAAGGCACTTTTTGCAGCCGTACTTCAGCGCTTATTTTGTACCCATACCTATTACTGGATTTAATGAAATTGCTACAGCCAGACAGCTGGCAAAGGTGGAAGTAAGCGAGGCAGAGATAGTATTTAAAGAAGCTGAGGAGGCACACATCCAGGAGCCCACGGAAGCTAACCATCAGATCCTGTGCCAGGCCCAAAGTTCCCTTAAAGGAAAACTATACCCCCCAAACAATGTAGGTCTCTATTAAAAGATACTGAGTAAAACAGCTCATATGTAAAACCCTGCTTCATGTAAATGAACCATTATCATAATAATATACTTTTCTAGTAGTATGTGCCATTGGGTAATCATAAATAGAAAATTGCCATTTTAAAAAATAAGGGCCGCCCCCTGAGTTCGTAAGATTCACTGTGCACACATACAAACCACATGTAAGGTCACATGAGCCAATTAACAGACAGAGTTCTGCCTTTTGCTTCAACACTTCTTCCTGTTACAGTTAGTGTTGTAGTATTTCTGGTCAGGTGATCTCTGAGGCAGCACAGATAGAGTCACGAAATGGTGGTTCAAGGCAAGAGATGAAAAAGGGCTATATTTATGTAAATATATATTCCAGTTTGGTAAGATTCTTTAATATGTCATTCAATTTGATATAAACTATCTGTTGCTTAAGTATGCATTTTGGGGGTATAGTTTTCCTTTAAGTTAGGTCAAATACAATTAACCAGGAAAAGGTTATTATATACAGATTAAAGGATATTCGGCCAGGGAGATAAGGCTGGAAAACTCTTGGCGAGATTGGCCATAGCTAGAGATTCTCAAACTCTGATACCTAGAATCAGAGATGCTAACCCCATAGGGCATACTTGAAACATTTGCTGACTTTTACAAGGAGCTCTATAAATCTAGGGCCACATACTCTCTGGATCAACTGGCCCAGGCAATAAAGCCGATACAGTTCCCTAGACTCACTAGAGAAGATGTAAATTATCTTGAGCAACCTATAACAGCTCTTGAGGTAGCAGTGGCAGTTTCGTCCCTTCCCTCAAACAAAACCCCTGGCATTGATGGGTTTCCGACAGCCTGGTATAATTTACAAGGTAACCTCCTAATCCAACACTTGTCTAAAACATTTGAATATGCCACTGAACAGGCAAAACTTCCTCCCTCCTTTTCTGAGGCGAGTATTGTACTGATTGCCAGAGAAGGGAAGGGCCCAGAGTCCTGTGACTTATACAGGCCCATCTCTCTCATTAACACCGATACAAAAATATTTGCTAAGATCCTAGCCATGAAACTGGCAAAGGTAGCCCCCGCCATCATTAATCCAGATCAAACCGGCTTTATGCCCACCAAATCAACGGGCATTAATATTAGGAGAGTATATATCCACCTACAAACAAACCAAAGCCAATGCGGGTGCAATTGTTCTAGTTTCCTTAGATGCCACTAAGGCTTTTAATTCAGTAGAATGGCCATACCTATGGGAGGAAATGCGGAGGTTTGGCTTTTGGGCCAAAATTCCTAAGCTGGGTTCAGTTGCTATATTCAAAACCACTAGCGTGTATTAAGGTCAATGAGCTTACGTCTTCTCTTTTTCCTCTAGCCAGGGGGACGAGACAGGGGTGTCCTCTGTCCCCTCTCCTGTTTGCATTGGACATAGAACCCCTAGCCCTCTCCCTGCGGCAAAACCCAAGGATTGCAGGATTTAATCATGGCTTGCTAGAGAACAATCTGGTGCTATATGCCGATGACCTACTGCTCTTCTTGGCTGACCCTAGGGAGTCCCTGCAAACAGCTATGTCAGAGATAGAGAGACTAGGGAAGTACTCCGGACTAGTGATAAATAAGTCCAAATCGGTAATTCTCCCGATAGACCCACTGCCGCAAGCCCTCACTGATACTGGAGGCGTCCAATGGGTATCCAAATGTAAGTATCTGGGCATTGTTATTTCACCAGACCTCACTGCATACCTGGCAGATAACTTGGACCCAGTCATTGACCAATTTAAAGCAGCAGCAGCAGCGGTATGGACCAAACTCCGTATTACCTTATGGGGCTTGGTGAATTTGTACAAGATGATCTATTTGCCCAAACTATTGTATAAATTGCACAACTACCCGCTGTGGGTCCCAGAGCGTCTATTCCGTAAGTTTAATGCAAGCCTCATGCCCTCCCTCAGGGCCAACAAATCCCCACGTATGGCATGGTGCTCCCTCAAAGCCCCAATCCAAAAAGGATACCTCAGCTAAGGTATTACTTCTTGGCGAGTCAGATGCATCACATACACATGTTGGGAGGTATGAAATTACCTCTCTCTTTTCTTATTAAATAAATGCATCATTAATACAACATTTACACAATCCTAAATGTAGTCTGAAAAATTGCTGTTCATAATGTCAGTTATGCAAACAAAAATGACACACAAGTCAATGTAAATGGACGGTTTACTTTTCTGGTCAAGATACAGTATTTTAGCATGCAAAATAAAAGTAACATTGCACTCAATATTTACTCAGTCCACCAAGATACCTATGGTTCAGAAGGGAGCTCAAGCGGAAGGGGAAAGCTGAATGGACAAATGGGCTGGTATAATTTTTGCTTAGCCAGGACACATGCAAGACAACGTACAGGCACAATTTGCACTGCAGGGTTTAGGAACCAGGTGTGGGATGCAATTACAGCTGGCACAGAAGGAAATAAAAGTATATGTGCATACAAAGCCTGTGAGTTAAATTTACAGCTATAAAAAATAACAGCAAGAAACCCGAATCAGTTTCAAAGAAAGGGAAGAAATATCTCACTGATTAGCTTTGATATAAACTCTGCTGCCCATCCCTGAACAGCCATAACATGCTTAATAATGTTAATGAACATAATAATGATTATATAGGCAATTACTGCTGCTCTGATGCTGATCCGTCTAGTCTTGGAAGGCTGGCACTAGTGTCTGCTTAACCCCTTCTCTCTTACTAGCAAGTGATAAATGTTTAGCTGCAGGGAGAATAAAAGCTTTTATTTCCCAGCCAAAAGTTGCTCCTTTTCAACAGGGTGTTTAGCATAAGAAGAGGAGCAATGCTGAAATGAAGGAAGGGTAGGGAGAGGGAAGAAAGATTTCCTCTGCCCTGCTGAATTCTTTGCAGGCATGAAAGGGCAACTGGGCGCAGTGGAGATGTAATAGTGAGGAAGGGAGGGGGAGTGGGTTCTCAAGCCATTGCAACATCTGGTTAAGTACTGCTCAGTCCACTGCCAGGCTACCTAATTAGCACAACACTTATGCCGGGAAATGAAGCTAACGCTTGCACCACAAGCACTGGACGGCAGCTGGCGGATGTAAAGTACATGAGCCGGCTGCTGTTACAAACTGGAGGATATGGCAGCGTGCGTGTGTGTGTGTGGTACACTGTATACGGCATGGGGATATCCACAACACAAGGGGAGGAAATACTGCTCAAGTTAATAAGGGAGTAATTTAAAAAGTGTTTTATTCTGCAGTTGTTTTGACTGCAGCTATGGTTATAAAAAAAATTGTTGCTTTCATTTTGATATGAGTGTGTGTTTTGGTTTAATCAAAACACTAAGGGGCACATTTACTTAGTTCGAGTGAAGGAATAGAATATAAAAAACTTCGAATTTTGAATGATTTTTTTTGGCTACTTTGACCATCGAATTGGCTACTTCGACCTCCGAATATGACTTTGAATCGAACGGTTCGAACTAAAAATCGTTCGACTATTCGACCATTCGATAGTCGAAGTACTGTCTCTTTAAAAAAAAACTTCGACCCCCTACTTCGCCAAGTAAAACCTACCGAACCTCTATGTTAGCCTATGGGGAAGGTCCCCATAGGCTTTCTAACAAATTTTTGGTCGAAGGAAAATCGTTCGATCGATGGATTAAAATCCTTCGAATTGAAGGATTTAATCGTTCGATCGATTTTTCCTTCTATCGAACGATCGAACGAATTGCGGTAAATCCAAAAGACGAAGGATTTAACTTCAACAGTCGAATATCGAGGGTTAATTAACCCTCGATATTCGACCCTAAGTAAATGTGCCCCTAAAAATTGTAGCACTGGTGCTACTGTTACAATATCAATAACAATATAGGGGCTCAGATTCCTTTAATGCTGACCTGAATTTTTTGCCCAGTTAACATTTGAAGGGGTTTGCATAGATGCAGATATGGCTAAGGCAATGGTTATTTTTCTTCATAAGCCAAGTGCCTTTTTACAACAAATACACTGCACAACTTCTGGTAGTAGCTCACTTAAAAAAATCAATTCTTCCTTCTTTTATGCTGGTAATGTTCCATTTACGTCACAGGATGTGAGTCAAGCTGCAGCACAGAATGCAGTACCGACCCTGTGGTTATTTGATATTTTACCAAATCATTTAGCATCTTGACCCTAACACCTCATCAGACTCATTCTTGAGCTCCCCCAGTATGAGGACCACAGACAAATAGTGAGGAAACCTTTTCAATGCCCTAAATGTTCTTCAATCCCAAGACCTCTTGCTTATCAGGAAGGAAGCAGGATCTTATATTCTCCTGAAGGAATGTCGCTTACTTACTGTATCCTCATTAACTTTTAAACCACCGCTACCAACCCCACTGCTTGACCGTCATTCCACTGGCATGAGATCACAGCTTGAAACTACCTAAGCAAACAGTTTACAACAAACAATAAACTCTTACAGTGAATCGTCCATTTTTAAACAGACCCAAAGATGACATGCCCATATTCACAAAACCTATAGCGAGCAGATTTAACTGTACTATGCTTAGATTGGCATTGTGACATCACTACTACTGCCTTCAATTAGCAAGTTAATTGACCTGGTAATTGGCTGACAAGCAAGCTAAGAACGGAGCCAAAACAGTACAAAATGTATTTCAGTGCTTTTGATATAGAAAGAGGTTACTCTGTCTTTTACACTTTACACGTTTTGTTTAAAAGATCTAAAAAATTGATAGCTATAAATAATTGATTTCCCTATCTGAAACCTAGTGTATCATTTATTAATGAAGCAATATGGGATTATGCAAACTGCCTGATGGGTTTTTACAACCGTGTTGATTAATATCTGAATCAAATCTTACCAGCTATCTGATTGTCAATTATTTTGGTCTACATGCACACCAATAAGGTACCTACTAGTCCAAAGACAGTAACCTGTCCAAAAGAAATACAAGGACACAAAAAGTAGAACAGAATCTTCAGAAAACTGGCAGCCCCTAACAAGGAGGCACATCCATACAGTTCCACAGATGTACCACCAGAGATTACTCAATGACTTTTTATGAAAACAAACACAAAATACCTTAGGATTTATTAACAAACATGGGGCAATGTGCAAAGTAGATTTTTTTTTTTACGCAAACAGCCCAGTTGTTTTTCTGCAGACACAAGCT
The DNA here is from genome assembly GCA_038501925.1 of Xenopus petersii. Taxonomy (NCBI): domain Eukaryota; kingdom Metazoa; phylum Chordata; class Amphibia; order Anura; family Pipidae; genus Xenopus; species Xenopus petersii. The sequence continues at coordinate 74,262,939 of CM076679.1, forward strand.
AAGTAACTTGCATGTGAAACATTATTATAGCAGTAGTATCACTACTTGTGGGTGGGTAAAATGGTTAAAATGCCCAAAAATTGCAGAACATAAAGTGGGGATGGTGTAACTTTCAGCATAACAATCGTCAATAACACCATTAGATTTCAATTTGCTTGCCACACTATAAAATTACCAGCAGGACCATGGTAGCAATACTTCCAGGCTTATATACACACATTTTCATGCATCAGCAGGTTGAAGGGGTGCTTACAGAATATTGAATATTAACAGTGTTAAGGCATGCTCAGTGTTGTGTCCATTCCATTAGACTTGGTTTGTGTTTGTAATTTAGTCACTGTAGTGGAAGAAAAGCACCACAATAAAACAAAAGAAACAAAAGGTTAAATTAACACTATAAAAAAATGACAGTCAGCTATTTATATGTTTTGTTGGTTTTTAGGATAAAACAATGTTCTTGGTGAAACCTATCTTCAGTTTGTTACTATTGGCATAGTATGAAGCATCTCAGATGGCTTAGCAAATGCCAAAATTATTAGTAGACATCAGGTCAGAAAATTCTCTTAACCTCCTGTGGTGAGCAGCAACATCCTTGAGATTGCCCCTTCATAGACATTCATGGTAATTCCCTTGGTCCTGCTGGTGCAATTGCGGGTATGGCAATTACAGCTTAATGTCACTGTTGCCTTTTTGAGTTATAAATGCCTATGTCATCAACTGCACACAGGCCGGAGTTTGTGGAAAGGCCACCAAGGCCCGGGCCTAGGGTGGCAGGATTTTATGGGGAGGCATGAAGCCCAACCACACCCACATTGGTTCAGAAGCTCTGCGGTTTATCATGAGATACAAAACTTTTTTAAATTTCCCATTCGCCAAACCTCAGTGCTCCCACTCTGATGATGAAAATTTGTGCATGTGCACAAATAAAGGGAAGGGGACAGGGGTGACGAACGTCAGCGGGCCTAGGGGCGCTCGCTATGTAAATCCGGCCCTGACTGCACAGGTCAGGCCCAGACAGTTACCGTGAATGTCTATAGAGGGGCCACCTCAAGCTAAGTAAAGCGAAGTTACGCTAGTGAAGGCTAATTTGCATACGGCGCCAAATTCAAATTTCAATGGAGGAATACGTATCAGCACTACAAATGGCTAGAAAAGCTTCAAAACATCAAATAAAAATTTTATTTTGCCCTACACATGTGCCCACTGTCTAGGTAAGTTGCCATGAGTCAGGAGATGTAGGGGGGAAGGAGGGGAGCCCCAAAAATTTTTTCGATCTTTTTCAGCCTATCACCCATAATGTAGAAAACACAACAGCGTTTTTTGGGACTTAGAAAAAAATTTGACTTGTTCATTTGTTAGATGGTGCAACAAAGTGACAGTCTGCAGTGAATTTGTATGTTTTCTTGTTTGCATCAGTTACCTCCCATACAAAAACATACAGTCAGGTTTAGTAACAGAAATTCACTATACATTTCAAGTAAAGCGTGCATGGAGCAAGTTTGCCCATGTGCAGTAACAATAGCAACCAAGGCCAAAAGTTTGCCCAGGTGCATTAACCATAGCAATCAAGGCCAAAAGTTTGCCAATGTGCAGTAACCATAGCAACCAAGCAAAGCATATTATCATATAGCCCCATAATTATTTTAACTTTTTGCTTCAGGAATGTCCAAATTGATGTCTCTCAGCCACAAAATGGATGTTGCTGGAAGTTGTAACTAGATGGAGGGCTTCAGGCTGAGTGCATTTTCACAATGCCTTAGCCTCTCTTCTCTAACATTGGCAATTATTGCAGTGTATCATCATCATTGCTTGCTGCATGGTATATTACAGATGAAAATGGGGTGGTACATTACTGCAAATCATTGTTTCTAATGCAACCACTAGCAATTTTGTGTTACTGACAAACTGAAATATGTCACTATACGGCATGCCCTACAAATTGCTATCAGAAGTGCTGAGGGTGAAGTTTACAAAGCAGAACTGGTTTTATGGTTGCCGAGGGTGGTAAAAGTGCCCAGGACTTAAAATGAATCCGTTTCAGAAGCAGAAAGTTATCTCAATGCCTAATACAAGCAGACAGCCTAGTAAAGTAACTCTGACTGGAAAGAAAGAGACAGGACATCTCAATTACCCTCTGTGGCGTCGTAACGGGAAGACACTTCGACACGGAAGAAAGAAAAGTCAAAGCTTCACTTTAGGAAAAGAAAAGAAATTTACACGCCAGCAGAGAGAGAGAAAAATGAAACAAATGTATTGGTTTGGTTTAAATATTATCCGAGAGCTCTCAGGGGAGTTTTTATCATCAGAGGCCGTGTGTGCGTGTCATTTCTTTATGCCGAGCAGGCTGTGAATGTCAGCAGGACGCATTCCACTGCTTTCGAATGCTCCTGCAGTTGAGCTAAATTACATGAAGAAGGTTATGTTTTCATTAAATTGCAGTCTATACTGAACAGTCCCACCATCCTGGGCTGCCACCATGACAGTCCCACCACCACCACAGTCACTTCTTATGCACTAATGAATGCCTCTCTTGTTCTACTATCAATGTACAGATGGAAATGGACACAGTATCATACTAGTAATATCATGACATAATGCTAAGAATATTTTATTTAGCATTTTAGTGTACATATGTTTCTGCTCTAAAAACATCAGCTGCCAAGAAATGGGGGGGTTATGGGTAGTTTGGGGTGGTTCTTTAGTAGGAAACACCCTGGGGAAAATTCACTAAGATTCGTAGTTGCGCCAGGCGTAACTTCGCCGCACTTCGCCACACTTCGGCAGGCGTAGTTTCGCCAGCGCTTCGCAAATTCACTAAAATCCAAAGTTGCGCTCAGGGGTAACGTAAGGTTGCGAAGTTGTGCTAGCGTTGATTCGCTAAGTAAAGCGAAGTTACGCTAGTGAAGGCTAATTTGCATACGGCGCCAAATTCAAATTTCAATGGAGGAATACGTATCAGCACTACAAATGGCTAGAAAAGTTTCAAAACATCAAATAACATTTTTATTTTGCCCTACACATGTGCCCACTGTCTCGGTAAGTTACCATGAGTCAGGAGATGTAGGGGGGAAGGAGGGGAGCCCCAAAAATTTTTTCGATCTTTTTCAGCCTATCACCCATAATGTAGAAAACACGCCAGCGTTTTTTGGGACTTAGAAAAAATTTTGACTTTTTTTGAAGCAATCCCTATCTACTCTATTGCGCTTCGCCTGGTCTGAGGTGGCGAAGGAAGTCTAGCGTAAAAGGTAGCGTTCAGTACACTGCGCGCGTTAGTGAATTTGCGTAGTTATGTCGCTAGCGAAATTTCGCCAGGCGTAAGGGTGCGAAGTAACACTAGCGAAACTACGCCAGCGTTCGTTAGTGAATTTGCGCAGTAACGAAAATGCCAAATGCTAGCGAAGTAACGCTAGCGTTCAGCGCTTCGGCGCTTAGTGAATTTGCCCCCCTGTGTGTCATCAACCTATAACATAAACAATTATTATTTTATTGTTCTTTAGATCGCTTAACGGTTTAATTTTGAAGGCAACCGTGCATTAGAATTCAACTGCTATTTTACAGATATGGGCAAAAGCTCAATTACACTACACAAAGGAACTTATTCAACCTACTTCATGCAATGGGGTAAACCACACAGTTTTTTCTTTAAAATCATCATACTAAATATTTATTTCCCTTCATTTATTAATCTGATGTTATGTGACTCCAGTTGGAGCTTTTTTTTATTACCAGTTCAATATAAGGGCTCAAATGCATCTTGAGTTATTTTTATTATGTAACACTTCTCTTTTGCCAGTTTCTAACTGTATTCCCTACTATATTTTTTAACTAATTGCCTTAGATTTTGGCACATTTAGTGAAAAGTTAGAATACACATATTTAAGGAACTATGAAAGTAAAGTGGTAAACTGAGGATTACATTTACAATTTTAAAAATGCATTTATATATACTACTTACACCTATCATTCCGGTCCTCTGGACTTGAAGATGTCTCTCTGTCTGAAATCAGGCCGGACACTGCAAAAAGTTTTTTTCCTGCATCATCCACTTTGAGTCCCCCTGGGGAGCCTGTGGGGATCTGAGTCCCAAACTCATATTCTTTCCCCTCGGCATCAGAGAATCGCAGATGAGGAGACTCAGTGTCATGACAGCTCTTTAGACGCTTGGCTGGGGTGAAGGCAGACTGATAGCTCTCCCGCTCCTCAGGGGAGCTAAAGGGCCGGAAAGCACCAACACCACTATGGTTTAGCATGCTGATTGGGGAGCAGTCTAAATTGGGAGGGGCAAACTGTGGATGGAGGTGAAGTAGGGAAGGTGGGAAATCACGATTAGAAAAGGCCCCTGGCACACCACCCTGGCGATGGTACATTGAAGTGAAAGTATAGGAACCATTAGTAAAAGGTATATGGACTTCCTTATCCATTGAGACTGGCACACCAAAAGGACGTGGCTGTTGGCATGGTATGGAAGCATCTCGACTGGCTTCAGCAGTTGATGCCAAAACCATTAGCGCTGGTGAGGCCAAAGGGTTAGGCAAGAAAGAAGAGTTCTCCATTTTAAAAGCAGCACGGTGTAGATCCATTTTTAGCTTAAAGGATTTTGCTGAGTAAATAGTTGAAGTGATGAATCCTCTTTGGAAAACTTGACTAGGGTAAAAGTTATATACCGTCACTGCATTTCTTCTTATAAACACCTGCATCCCAAGAGAAAAACACAAGAACACAATGAAAAATAAATAAGAGATAATTGTTGGGGTTAATATTATGATTTTTTTTTTCATATTTCTGATTATTTACATTCATTATTTACCTTCAAGTGTAAAGCATATAAAATACATGAGGAAACTATTGTCAGCAAGCAGCAAATAATGTGATAAGCAGCTATTTCTTCAGAAGTTTAAAGAACTTTTGCCATATGGTAACAGTTTCCAAAAGAATACATTTATGCGTGAGAGAACTTTTAAAAATAAAAAACTGATTGCAGTTTCATGTGTGCATAGGTGTGAATATAATAATGAAAAAAGAAAGAAAGCCAAGCTAAGGAATAGCTAGGGATGATTTACATTGAGTAGGAAATTGACAGAGGGATAGGCCGATAGATACATAAACTCAGTAGAATCTAATTTTTATATTTAATTGCAAAAAAGTCACTGTAAATTAATGAACCATAATGTAAATTCAAGTAATGCAAAATGTAGATTTGACTATGTGTCTGTGTATTAAACATACTTTTTTGGAATCTAAACTCAAATCCAAAGCGTGCAAAACACTGTGAAATTCACAGTGTGCATTTATGCCTTCTAAACTAGAGCTACATAAATACTATATAATAAAAAACACAAACCACAGTAAGTTGATTTTTCTACCATTCATTTACATAATGTATTGCCAATCAGTCACAGATTTGCAGAAGCAATGATATGAGAGTACAGGAACAAATGAGCACCAGTAAATGTGAAAACAGAAATTTTCCATAAAGTGTAATGTTTGCATACAGGAGCAGATTTTGGCACAAAAAATACAACATGCCCAAATATCAAACTTATTGTTAAGACTTTTGCTTTATCTTTCATACCTATATTTATGAGCCAGAAGAGGCACAGCTAATCATAGTAGCAGATTGATATAGTGATATTAATACACACATTAGCTTTGTGTGTTCACAATAACAAACTGTTTAGTTGGTAGATGCAGGCCTGAATTATGCTGCCTGAGAAAACAGATAGGCACAGAGATATAGATTGAATAGACAAGCAGATAAGGGCTTGTAGAAAAAAGATTACCAAAATACCTTTCTTGTTAAACAAAGCCTACACACACTCTAATGAGCAATCATTTCCCTCTCGTTTAAAGCAGTAGCTGGAATCATCCATGTAATTTCTGCAGTTGCTGGCACTGTGCTCTGTTGTGGCCATGAAAAATATGTTCATTTGCTCTGCTATCATGAAACATTATTTTTACCTACTCTGTCTCTTAAAAGGACACCAAACACTGTCACCATACTATATAAAACTACAGTTATGGTGTACTTAAATGGCAATTTTATGGTGCAACATTATGACACATGCACATACTTATCAAATCAAATTACCAATGCATCTCTGGATCACGAAAATCCCTAGATCCTTAATCTATTCTGTGGCTGTCTACTGAGATCAATTTTCAGGAAAATGCTTCCTATTCCATTTACCAATGAACTGTACATAGACCTTTGGTAGCAGTGTTGTCATAACGTTAAAGCCAAACCTGGCCAATTCAAGACTTGTTAAAGGTCTATCCACCAACCACTTTTATCCACAGACTTTAAAAAAGAAAATGGTTTAGAAATCTTCCAAACCCATTAAAGCATATTAAGGACCACATTGGAAATGACTACTTGTTGCTAGAGCAAGGCAGCGTTGAGATTAAAAAAAAGCTTGTAATCAAGCATTTTTTTCAAGGCTAAGGCCGGAAACACTGCATAAATTCTCATACCTGTGGCACAAAAGAGGTTAAGGCTTAGGAAAAAATATCTAATGGGGGGGGGAACATTAATCACCCGTCATGCAAACAAACCAGAAAACTGAACACCTCACTCCAACATATTGCTTGTTTATTTTGAGACTAATAAAACATCTCTTTTTAACTAATCTTATAAAAAAAGTGCTGCCTTTCTTAAAATCAAAGCACACATATTTAATAGTGAAGATAAAAGACTTCAAGTTAAGGCCAGAAACCAGGACTGAGTTCAGAAATGCAGAGCTGGTAAAAGTGGAACATAATAAAGCAGAAGGGTTTAAATATAAAGTAATCTATTTCTGATTACTACAGACTTTTGTTTGGCTGGATTTCTCCAAGTGATGTAAAATAACGAGTTTGTTGCAAAATAACACTTAGGAACCGTGACTTACTGTCTCCTGTTCTTGTTGTAAACCAGAAACCTGGGCAAGAGCAATCCTCTTTACAATGTTTAATTCCAACATGTCTATTTTTTGAATGGAGAGAATTCTCTCAATTAAATTTTCACCTCTACTTGTAACTATACAAATACAACTAACAAAATACAAGTTAAGATCACTACTTTTTCCTACTTCAAATGCTCTGTATATGTATGTATATATATATATATATATATATATATATATATATATATATATATATATATGTCTGCATTATAAGCTTCAGTTTAACTTGATTCTAGAATGAGCAGCTCACTCCCTGATGTATTTATATATCTGCCATAATAACACAGGCAAAACAGGGAAAGAATACTTTATACTAATAATGTGCGTTCTTAGTATTTACAACATACAACATAGTTTTGGAATACTTGTGTGGATGTATTTTCCACAATCATCTGCGTATACAGTACCTTCATTTATATAACAGGGAAGTGATGATAAATAGATAGATAGATAGATAGATAGATAGATAGATAGATAGATAGATAGATAGATAGATGTTTTAAATTATAGCAACATTTATATTTAATTAAGATAAATATTAAACTTTGAATAAATAGGCCTTTTTCTTTTTTTTTATTAGTTAAAAGTTCAAACCACTCTAAAAAAATAGGGCTCAGAACAAAACTGTTAAAAAATATACCAAGGCACAACTCTCTGTAAAGATGCAGTTTGGCACAATTGCACATAATAATGCATATACATTACACAGACACAGTTCAAAAATGAAATACAGTATACATATAATATATGTGTGTATGCATGTGTGTCCTGTAAACTTTTTTTTTGCAAACCAGGAAGCACCTTGTGTGACTTTTGATCAAACAACGGCTCAAACAGGTGAGTATACGGTTCCAAATAAAGACTTTAATTAAGACAGATTTTATATAGCTCAATGCCTTATTTGTCTCTGTTGTAGATTCTAAATAAGTTTTTTAACTAGTCAAGAAATGCGGATGCATGCATCCGTATAAACATAGATAGACTGGTATCGGTTAGACTCTACTGATCTTGACACTGTGTTTTTCTTAGCAGGTGGTGTTTGAAACAGGGTTCTGTGATTGATACTTATGCAACTATAATTGTTTTACTCAGCAGTATATCTACAATTAGATTTCTGATAGATTTGATTTTCTTAGATATCTAAATTTGTTAAGTAAATAAGTTGCAAATTTCTAAGCAATAACAAAAAGTACAAGAAATACTAAATGATGGCAGAAAATGAAATGACAGTTATTATGCAATTTAAAATACTTGTGTGTGTACGTGTATATATATATATATATATATATATATATATATATATATATATATATATATATATATATATATATATATCAGTTTTTGTTAAAAATATAAAAGGATTGAAGACTAAGAGACAAAGAATTTTCTATTATCAGTCAGTCTTATCTGGCACGAAAGCGTGACTCCAAATTAAATAGTGTAATATTCACATCTAAATCAAGGGCACTACTGTTATGCATTTGACTTACAAATAACACAAAAGCAACGAATAAATTAACACACATCTTCAACCACCTCATATGTTCTTTAAATACTGCACTCACCAGCACCATCTTTTGCTATACCATTAAAAGACTGAAAGGATGCAAGGCTTGCAAACCACAGTCCTTATTGAAATCTATAGTTAATGCACTCACAATGTCAAAATGTCATCATCTTAAATACAAGTCCCTAAATAGAAAAACTAACAGACCTTCTTAATTAAAAAAATATGGATTGCAGGATAATCAGACAGAACTAGACATTGAATGACTCAGAATACACGGCAAGCAAACGTCAGGAAACCGATACATATTGCAGCTAGTATGCTGATTTTTTTTTAATTTAGCACCCCGTGCAAATCCAGATAAAAAAACTCCAGCTATTGATCCGAGCAGTGGAATTGACATTAATTTTAGTTCACTTCTCACTTTGCAAAGAGATCAATAGCAAGTAATAAGAGCTGACATCCCTGCTGAAAGAAGGAGAAACAGGACTTGGACACAGCGATCGAAAAAGCAACCAAATAAATCACCAGCCACTTTTCCACAGCACCAGACAAACTCTGATGCCGTGGTATAAAAGTCGTAGTCAAATGAACCGAACTGAACAAAAACACAAGAATTGATCCACAAAATAAGGCCAATGTAATTTGTGCTGCAGTTTAAAAAGCACATTAATGGAAAAACATTCATGTTTAAAGAAACATTCAAAAGCAAATTAAATCTCATAGATGTCTTTTAAATGTATCTGATATATCCCCTTTGATATCAGTAGTTATAGGGAACTCTAAAAAAAAACACAAAAGGGTTCAAAAGTGTCAATTTCTGTAAAAGCTTAAAGCTTTGTAACATGTTCACGCTACACTTTCCATAATGTCTTGTTCGGATAGTAAACTGAAATATTTTGGTGTGATATGTGCTTATATAATTATCTAATTGTTCTCAAATTGCGCAAACGGTTGTGTCAGCCTTCAAATGTGTGCTAAATTTACATTAATAGTTAGGGTTCATTTTAAATATCTTTTCATAAGGTACTTTAAAAAATGATAACATTAATAAATACAATCAGTAATAAAAAATATACATATATCGCCTCTTTAAACACAACAGGTTGCATTCTCATGGTGAAATTGTAATTACAGTCAACAAATGAATATGGACTTACAGATCAAAAATGAGTTAACTAGGCTGAACTATTTTAAAATACCTGAAAAACGAATCTGACTAGTAATCAGATTTGCCTGTATTAGAGGTAAAACTTTTCAACCAATTTGTTTTATGTATTTACAGACTATTGGTTAAAATGTAAAATGTACACACTTAAATTAAGCTTATATGTAAATATTTAGTTCAGGTAATCAAATAACTTTTCACTGAAAGACTGAAATCTAATGATTTCACTAAAGCCAAATAAAATGAAGGCAAGAACATGTCAAATAAGCCTTCAGACTCACAATCATGTTAGTTTCCTTTTTCTGCAATGGAGATGCAAGGTTAAAAAAAAAAGTGTCTACAGGCAGAATAGTAGGGTAAGCATTTTTAAGATTGCAGGGATAGTTCATATTTAAATTTTAGCCAAAGTAAACTTTTCAAGAAACGAAAATACAGATTTTTTTTTTTTTAAAAAGCCCTCATTTTCAGTTAGAAATTCTAAAGCAAATTCTATATGGATTGTTCCATACCCTCACATGGAAGCAGGTACTGCTCCTAAAATGCTTCACCAAGGGGTATCTTAATTATTCCCCACCAAATATGTTTGCATGCGTGTTTGTATGTGTGTGTATAAAGAAATATATATATACATATATGTAAAGATAAATATGATATATATATATATATATATATATATGTGTGTGTGTGTGTGTGTGTGTGTCCCAAGTATGTTTGCTTTGATACAAATTCACTATTTTGTTAATCTAGGAGGTAAATTTGGGATTTAATGAGGTATTGATGGACATTTATAAAAGGTTGTTTTCTTCAAGATTTAATGCTTTCATGGTTAGACATTTTAGTAGTAAATGTCTTTCATATAGCTATATATATATATATATATATATATATATATATATATATATATATATATATATATATATATATATATATATATATATATATATATATATATATATATATATATATGCCAATATATCTATAGTATTTTACTCTAGCTAAGGAAGTTGCCTTTACAGTTTCCTAACAAGGCGCTATCCCGAGGACATTTTATCATTTGATTTTACCAATCACTTTGCAGAAGCGCTTCCTGTGCGGCAGGACAAGGTCTGTGTGGCTTCTCATACTCATGTCATTGGGGCCAAACCATGTTTTTATGTGTTCTACAATCTCCATCACAAGGTGAACGATTGGCTTCCCATCGTCCCCAATCCCCCCCCCCCCCAACTCGCACACTTCCCTCTTTTATTATATTTTGCACAAGTTGACAACAATGCCAAGAGTGACCCTGCTGGGCTCCCGTTTGTCCCCACAGAGCTTCCAAGAAGGAAAGAGCACAAAAATAAAGTGTCACTTCAGCCAGTGTACATGACAGGGATGTCCATCCTGCGGGCCTCCAGTTGTTACCGGATTTCAAAACACAGAACTAGAAGTAGTAAAACGGAAGCAGGAGGGCCGCGGGTTGGACATTACTATCGGGTACTATGTAGCGAGAAGCCAATTAGTAGCCACAACTGCACTTCCCCGTCCCCTGTCATAGACGATTCCGCTCAGCACCCGATCCCCCTGCTCGTTCTGTATTTGTCCTATCCCTGTGCTATCAGCTCCCTCCACGGCTGCTCCTTTTCCAGGGTCAGGTACATCACTGACACCAGCCGCCTGTTAATTGCAGTCACGCTAAATTCTGATTAAACTGACATTTAAATACAGAGAGCCAGTAGCCAAGGCAGCTGCGGCAGAAAGTTGTAATTAGTGCCCCACCGCCAGGGTCCATGGATCCTCCCGAAACTGAATAAAGGCACCAGCACACGGGTCAGCTCATGTCATACCCGGGGGAAGAAACTTCTCCTTAGTTTTGCCTCGCGCTCCAAGACCCGCCCCGGAGCAATAGCACATGGGGAGAGAGACTCTACTTTGTTGCCGTTATTCGCATCATTATTCTACTTACAGTGGGAATCCTGTGCGGGTGCTGAAGGAGAGGTGAGAAGCAGAGAGGTCCGCGCACGAGGTTTTCTGCTGCGCTTGCCAGGCTGCCTTGGTTTGCACACACCGATTGGAGCAGCACTGCCACACTGTGCTTCCTACTAGTGACTGCGCCTCGACTCACTCAGCGACTCCTGCCAGCGCCTTCACACACACACTCCTCTCTGCTCTCCTGTGTGTCTTTCACTGCTCTGAATACATCATTAGCGCACACACAAGACACAAGGAGGATGGGAAATGAAGTCTACTAACAGGGCTGTCCTACAAGCCTGCCTTGCTGTATGTAGAGGCAGCTAATCTTCTGACTAAAATGGAAGCTCTGCTGGAAGTTCATTCCCTCTGTTTGCACCGGTGTCTATCACTTGTCTGAACAGATAGTTACATAGTTAAGGTGGCCATACACGGAAAGATCCCATGTTTTGGCGATATGCCCACCGGGCTGATCCAATCGTGGGCCCATCCTAAGGATGGGTAACAGGCAGTCGGATTGCGGGACCGCATCAACGAACAGATGCAGCCGCGATCTGACGGGATTTTTAGTCCTGTCCGATCGACATCTGCCCGAATTTCAGCCAGTTATCGATTGGGCAGGGCCGGATTTAACGAAGCGGCGCCCCAAGGCCGCACGATCCATACCCTTGCTGCTTCCGGTCACACCGCCCTGTGTCCGCAGGGTCCTAGCGCCGGCTGTGGCGCTCGCTGAGGCAGAAGCGCTGGGGAACTTTAAGTCCCCAGTGCTTTTAAAGATGCAGCTGGGCGGCGTGCCGCCCCAAAAATGTTGCCGCCCTAGGCCCGGGCCTATGTGGCCTTGCCACAAATACGGGCCTGCGATCGGGGGAAGCCTGTCGGAGGGCCCCCCGGGCCAATAAGATGCCGACTCGGTCTGTCGGAAGCGTTTATCGGCCCATGTATGGCCACCTTTAGTTACATAGTTAAATCGGTTTGAAAAAAGACATAGTCCATCAAGTTCAAGCCCTACAAATGAAAACCCAGCATCCATACACACCCCCTCCATGTCCTGCTCTGTAAACCTTGTCATGGACACAGGGAAAAAACATAGGGGAATTTAAAGTCTATACAAAAAATTAAAAAATATGGGGAAAAACGTATTTGGTACTGGCCTCTCCCACCGCCAACTATAAGTACTGAGAAAAAAATTAGAATGCCAATACCTTAGTCATTTATTAAGTGCTCTGGACACGCAGGTCACGATCAAACGATTCGGGATATCAACTGCCCTTCCACTATCACTTGAGGAATGGCAGTTGTTATCCAAAAACTTTTGATCGTGACCTGCGTGTCCAGAGCACTTAATACATTTGGGAACCCCCCATTTTTGACTAAGGTATTGGCATTCTAATTTTTTTTTTCTCAAAAAACATAGGGGACTATTCCTGAAAAACGACACTGGGTGGGTTGGGGGTGAAACTGAAATCTGTTGATACAGGGAGTGAAAAATGAGGCAATCTTACAAGCTGAGTGTCTGGAGACTATAGTAAAAACCATAATCAATATGAGTAGATAAAGTGAAAAGATTGAGACCAGATGCTGTGAATCAAATTAGCAACTGGCCAAAAACAGTTAGAACAAAAATAACAATAACCTCATCAACAGCAACATTTTTTGAGATAAACCATTTGATTTGAAGCACTGGTATGAACTGGTACCGAAGGGACAGAGCTTTGTAATTGAAGCTGCAGCCCAATCTATGGATCCCTTTGTCACGTAGGAGGACCTCTGAGTTTTCTAGTGCAGATGCTAATAATAAGATTATTGTCTTGGACCTATTGGCACAGTGTGGCAGTCTAGCTCAGAAGATCATGATATGGCTTAAGGTGGCTCCATTGTGTTGTTTCTTAGCGATTGGTTGTATGCAAATTTACTGTCTGTTTTATTTTAATTTTTGGGTATATTTATGTTTGCAGAAAAAAACAATTTGCAGTTATAGTTAATATGCGGGCATAAGCACTGCATAGAGGGTATAGAAACACAATGGACAGAATGACCACCTGATACTCATTGGCTCCCTGGGGTCACATATATGTCACATGATGCCACATTGAGCTGTACTAAATAATACCATTTCTAAGAATCTCCACAATAGATGGGGCCTAGTACACTTATATCTCTTGTTCTCTACAACAGCCTCCCTACATTTGGGGATACATTAATTGGCAAGGCTATATTAGAAAAGGAATCAATTTGCCAAATACTATACAAAAATATGCAGTGACCCATTCCATGAGAGCAGAAATGACATATAGGAAACCATGTATTAAAATGGTATAGTGAGCCTTGGTAAAATAGGATCCATACAGTCTAGCCTCCCTCTGAAAAGAGAAGTCCATCGTTTATCCTTTTGCTCAGTCTCCAATCTGTTGTACAACTCTTATAACTTCTTGCTGTTTGCAAAGGGTTCTACAATGGGAAGGGATGCTAGTTGTTGTTTTTACAACAATGCAGTTTTTTAAACCCAAATCATCTTTTATGCCGCTTTTTTATCATTTTCCACACCAATAAACATCTGCCCAGCAAAATATTATTTTAGCAATCCGAAACCAGGGCTGTCAAACCTGTGGCCATTTAGCTACTACGAACTACAGCTCTTGGCCTGCAGGGGGAGTAATTGGGTTCATTTTGTCCTAAATAAAAGACTGCAACATTTGACATCTTTGATCTGCATCAATTACCACATGTGATGAAGCCGACTTCTCATATTAGCCCTTGTTTTAGGGTAATCTGCATGAAATCTCATTGGATGGTTAGATAATATACAATTAATTCAGCATCCCCAGTTAGTAGATCCATTATAAATGGTCAGTCAGTACCTGAAGTCTGCAGTATGCGACTGACAGCTGTTGGGATGGAACAGAGCATTTGGATAAAAAGCCAATCTAAGGCCTTGTAATTCTGAATGGACTCCAACATTAAACTCCATGGATTGCATCAACTCATTTGAGAAGTTATATCATGCAACTTATACAGTTTAATTTAAAGTGGCACAGAAGAACCACATCTCTGACATTCATGCCACTTCAGGGAGGCTGTTAAGAAGGGGAAAGGTTTCATCCTTTGTGTTTTGCAATGGCTGCTAAACAACAAAACAGTAGTCATACAGTGCAATAAATCAGTTCTTTAGTTTGTTATGTATAATTGCCCTCCCCACTCCCAGACCTCCTCTCTGCCTGTGAGTTGCTAAGTGCAAGGTACACCTTAGCTGCTGTCTACCATTGATCAAGAATATGCCAATATGAACTGTATTTTTCTACATTTTATCCCTGTACATGCCTTGCTGTATTCAAAATGTCATCTGCAGCTTCATGAATTAATTTACATTTATACCTCATTAATCTGGACAGTTCCCAAAAATGGCCAGTCTGTCCAGTCTAAAGTACCCTGCACTGAATTTATTATATGTAGATATGCATACATGTCTATTTATATATGCAGCGCTATACATTTTTACACTATAGTAATAGTAGATGGGGGCAAGCATAGATACAATGACAATAAACAAAAATATAAATATAACTAAGTGACATAGGAGGAGGTGGGTAATTGACCTGAAAATCGTACAAATTAAGTGTGCAATTTTTCATATAAGTTTATATAAGTTTATTTTGCAAACTTTTAAATAGCAGATGAACTGACTTTACAGAAATGCGATTATTTCTTTGATAGGAGGACAATATACTATTTTGCCATATGAATGTGGAGGTCCTGCCTTATTCACCAAGGTAAGACTTTTTCTGAATAACACACGCTTTTTCCCCTAGATATGTGTTATAATATGGAATATGACCTGTCAAAAAAACCAAGGACACATCTGAACGCAAGAATGTGAGATAAACACATTACACATACGGAAACTCATGCAAAATAATAGTGTCAGAAAGGATGAAACGCAAATCTAGCATAGCAAGACTGAGACAGGCGAACATGGAAATTCTGTCTTAGCTTTTTTTTTAGCAAGTTATTTTTACATCAATGCAAAGAGCATCTTATTGGTACCCTTCAAAGTGACATTTCAGGTATGATTTTGAGTTGTGGTATTTTCAACTGTGCGGTGTTCTTCTAGTGGGATAAATACCATCATATATATTATATACACAATGTATAACAATGGTTCTGCATGTTGTTAAATATGTTTGCTTGTTAAAATTATGCAAATTTATTAAAATTTGAAGAGAATAAATATGTATCCTTGTGTGTTAAAAAACCCACCACAAAATAATTAAGCACAACAAGCACCAACTCTTTATTAACATATGCCAAGACACGTCACATTTTTTACGTTAAGATATTACCAAATGTATCATGTGCAGGCTGTGTAACAGGTTTATCTTATATTTTCTTGCAGGAAAAAACAAAAAAAGAAAGCATTTTTTTAACCTTTAAATTACTGCATTCGCTGTTGAGTGAATTCATACCAGTCTGGCAGCTGATTAAGCCATCTATTACTAGCAGAGGGCCTGCATCTTATTTGACCCTTTAGTCAATATAAGGACATTTCCACTTTGCTGGCATTTACTTTCATTGTCTTACTTAGTGTTAAATATGGAACGAGTCTGTCTGGTGCTATTACAGAGCACAGACTGTAATTCTAAACCTTATGGTATGAGCAATATTTTGTCATAAATGTGAAACATACAATCTTTTTTTCAATACTAGTAACATAGTCATACTTAGGCAGGCACTGTGAAAAATCTATTAAATGGTAAAATCCCCGTGAATAAAAATGAATACAAACTTAAAGATAACAATCATTGTCCAGTGTATTCTTTTGATTACTGCTATTACTTTATTTAATAGTTACAGTAAAAACATTTTCCAATGCATATTGCACATTTTGTGGTTCATGCCTGATATGCTTTCTTGTCAGCATGTACAGTGAAACTCAATATAAAATAATTTTAATTAAAGCATGATAATAATATGACTGGTATGTTACAAACAACCCAGGCTTCCAATCACAACCGTTTGCAGCTCTGTTTACGCCTGTCATTCCCAACCCAGTAATTGTTCTGTTGTGACATCAAAACACGACTAATAAAAGCGTGAAATAGCAACTCATCAATTACCATGTGGGAAGTGAGAGGGTTCGTCATTTATATTCCAAACAGATGTCAGTGGCACCATTGTCTCAGAATCCTGTCTCTGCAGGTCTCTCTCTTTCAGCTTGACTCTCTCCTCTTTTCTGCAGTCCGATTGTCTCCTTCTGTTCCTTTAACCTCATCAGTGTTGAAAGGGTCTGCAAAGTAGGAGAACCCAGGAGATCTCTTACAAAAGCATCCTCCACCAACTGTCCATGGAAACAGACGTGTATTTAAAACAGACCTATGTATATCTTAACAATTCAGAGGATAATGGGAAATATTTTAATCTCTAGTCTAGTTTTAGTCAAGTGAGGTCAGCCAAATACAGTATATAGGAGCTGGCTGCTATAATGTAAATGGTATTTGTGATTTAGTTGATTATCTTTCAGCAAAAGGAAAGAGTTAGTTAATGAATATTTTGGGAGAGTAAACAAACATACGTGTTGTGATTCTTCTGGAATCGAAAATTACTGTAATATAAAAGTTCTTTCCTGTTAGCCAGTTTGCTAAAGAATCGGAATTAAATTGTATCCACTTGCTATTAAAAGTATAATGTCATACATGATCTTAAAGGAGGACTAAACCTTAACTAAACAAGTAGGGCAGACATGTTTTACATTGTTTTAAATGCCCTCACTAGCTCTCCATCTTCTTTTTTACAGATTCACTGCACATTCAAATGATATATATATATATATATATATATATATATATATATATATATATATATATATAAACAAAAAAGTTGGTAGCGCACTCCAGGGACTTAAGTATAATTGAATATTTTTATGTAATTATGGCATAATGATCAACGTTTCGGCTCCCCTCTAGAGCCTTTCTCAAGATGCTCTAGAGGGGAGCCGAAACTTCGATCATTATGCCATAATTAAATAAAAATTTTCTAATATACTTAAGTCCCTGGAGTGCGCTACCAACTTTTTTGTTTTTGTACATTTAAATCCCAGGAGCAGCACCCGCACAGATGAACTAAGGGTTAATCGAAGGAGTGCGGATCTGTTTGGTTGGTGTATATATATATATATATTACAAAAAATCCAACGTTTTCCTCAGACAGTTTTTATCTGCATATATGTTTTTATTTGTATGTGTGAGAACTGCCGTACTGTACAGTCTTCAGAGGTAAAAACAAATAACATCCTTCAGCTGCTATGCTAACATATGATGAATTGGAAGATGAGTAAATGAAAAGCCACAACTTCTCTCCTATACAGTATATACTGTTCTAATTGTAAGGTTATCTGCCCAAGTAATTGGAAAAATACCTACAAGGATCAGCCAGGGTATGGTCACCTTCAGGGTATTGACAGCTGAGGAGATTCAACACCAACAGTATATCTGTGCCACCACCAGAACTGGAAATAGGGGTAGGCAAAAGAGGCACGTGCCTAGGGTGCAATGGTAAAGGAGTGCCAAGCATATACCTCTTCTCGTTTACTGAAAACTGATTAGTGTGGTTTTGATGTGATCTTGAACCCACTAACCCCACCCCCCCCAGTCTCAGTCTTGGTTTAAACCTGACCTTTGTAGTCTCAGTCTTGACTCTGACCTGAATCCTTGCAATCTAGGAATGCCACACACATAAATTACAACAGAAACAAGATTCTATGGGCCTGTAGTGTGAGAGCTGATATATACTGTATAAACAGATGCACAAAAATAAAATGCACACAAAAGCCATGCCCTCATAATCAGACCCTCATTTAAGGTGAGCCCAGCAAGGCATTGACTAAGAATTATGGCCTTTCCAGGAAAGCAGACTTATATTGATAATGGGTTGAGTGCAGAGGACATCTTGTATTTGTCTATTAGATTTTTGTGGTCACAACCTCATTGCACCCCCGCCTAATGGTTTTAAAAAGTAGTGGAGAGCACAACTTTCCCTTGTTTGTTATAGTTTATACAGGAGCAGTGATCAGCTCCCTGTTGTAGCCCCCACCCTTCCCAGCTGTAGTCAGGTGATCCCACTGGTGGCTAATAAAAGGGCAACCAAGTTTTGGAGTTTTACTTTGAAAGCAGCAAGTAAGTTGCAGGTAAAACTTAGTCCCTTTGTAAAATGTATAATGAAGCAATAGAATTCTTAATGAATCAGATAAAATTGAGCATAGGACTGGCCAGATATGGGATGACTTTGACGTAGTTGGCCATCTTAAATATATTGCAATATATGGACAAACAATCCCTTTTTTGTTTAAAGGGTAAGGCATTTTTCAGTAGCAGTATGCACAAAATGTCTTAAATATATTGATAATGGGTTGAGTGCAGAGGACCTCTTGTATCTGTCTATGCCAAATTATTTCCTTTTTAACACCCATACTGCAAATGTTCAAATTTGTTCTGGATGAGAAGGCTTCCTATCATAAAACATTTACATTATTAACATAATTATCAGAGTCTTATTTCTATAGTGGCATGTGCAGATGCTGTCGTTTTTAATACACAGGAAGGTTTGTAAAAGTTTACACAGTCAGCTTTCTGACAGATAATTTAATGTGCCTAGTTCCGAAGTTAACTTGGCACCAGCTCAACCAGGAGATCATATTACCAGAGCTCTGAAACCTTTCTTCCCTTGTGCATTTCATACTTTCGAAATTGCACTGTTATAATTTAACTCTGTACGTTAAAAAATAATGTCCTTTCATTATACCTTGTATCAAATCTTTTTTTTGTGGATGGTAGGAGCCATATATTTATGTGATATAGTCATCAAAGTAAAAATCATTTCCCCTGAAACTACAGGCAGCATTGAATTAAATAGCACTGTGTTGCAAAAACAACCTGTTTCTGATTAACAAACTATCTTTTTATGAGTTGTATAGAGAAGATTATTTTCATGTAGTCATGAGACTTTTTAGGTAACCTCCCTGATATGCCATAGCCACATCCATATATGCTTAACCATGCCACCGATCCTACCTTTTGTCATATAAGCTCTTTGAGAAGGGCCTTCCACTCCTATTTTAATTTTGTAATCTTTTCTTAATTATTGTAAGACCCCTATATGTTTTAAATAAGTACTGAGTAATGTTTTGTCAATATATAGATGATAATATACAGTGGTGGATTAGTGCATCTGACACGCATCAGTGACATCACTGGCATGCCAAACCTGACCGTAGAGAACATGGGTGCACATGTACCTGAATCTACATGCATCTAGGTGCATGTACACGTCTTTTTCTCTCAGGTGCACCTGATCAGACCCAAAATAAATATCAAAATAAATAATTATAAAAAAAGGCTGGATGGGCCCTAGGCTATATCTTAAGTAAGCCTCTGCATTAATCCATCCCTGTCAATATAGATGAGAATGATGATGATATCACCAAATGCAGTCCAACATTTGTCTGTTTAGGGGAGTCCATCTGTCTCATGCATTTCAATTTCGGACTTTTCCAGGCATAAAGACTGAGATCCTTTACTCTGTAGGAAGCAAAGTATGTAAAAGGAGCCAGCACACACACACAAATATGTATACAAATTATTGGATAAATGCAACCGGTAGTAATTGTTTCCAGCAAGAAGGGAGGGCCTCAGTTCAAAATTACACAAAGCCCAGAGGCCCCTAGTTTAAATCTCATTTTTGAAATTCCTTTCATATTTTAACCTCTACTTTGGCCTGGCTGCTCAGATGTTGAGGCGTCTGTTCAATGGGCATCTGAAGATAACTGTAAGGCTCTGCTGTGATGTGAGCCAGGGACCTTTGGGTTTTTGGCTCTATGCTTTATCCATTAGGCCAGATGAGTAGCTTGCAGGCGCGCTGCTGTATATAAGGCCAGCCCTCCTCACCACCAGTATCTGAGCATTGGTCTTTCTAAGCACTATGGCATTGCCGCTAGCTCTGGTTCCTAGCTCTGTTTTGAACCTTTTATTTCCTTGCCTTGTCCAAAACTTTCCTTGCTTTGTCTGTACCGTGAACCTTGCTTCAGCTCTGCTCAGCTTTCCAGTCCTGCTCTCTTTGCTCACACCATCCTGTTCCACTCCTTTTATAGTCTCTTGACTCTTCACCCTCATTTCCCTGTTCCTGTCCTTTGTTCTCCATGTCCCATGTTTACTAACATCTCCTACCTGAAGGACTCACCCTTTCCACCTCGTCCTCCACAGTGTCCCCTACCTATTCCTGATAATAACCAGCTGTGGGAATTGAAAACTTTAGTGGACACTGATGCCCATATCTTTTTTAATATTAGTAGACATATATGCTTTTTGACTATCCATCGTGGAATCCTGGGTTGAACTCTGCTTAGTTAGCTATGGTTCTGGCACTGTTTCCTCCTTTCCTTGGAGCTTATGTAATGTCTAGTGGTCTTCCAAAATGTGCACATTTGTTGTTTTCTAAATCCATAAGGTAAATGCAGAACTGCTTTAGGTGCATTCTCCAGCCATAATCAACTAGTGCTGAACTCATTCAAGTCTTATGCTATATAGTGCCCTTTGTAAAATACACAGTGGGAGCCTGATAATTATAAATATGAAAAATAAAATGTATTCCCTTTCAGTGACTGCTCGCAGGCTGATATTTAATAACATGCTATATGTTTTGTATATTATATAGAAGAAAATTCATCCTCCTTCCATGTTGTTGTGTTTTGTATTAGTTACTACCAAGGGCATCACTGAGTCTACAGAAAACATGCGTGCAAAGACTAATACTGCATTATGCAAAAGTGTACTGCATTGTACTTTGGAAAACATGTCCAATTTTGATCAGCTATAGGACACTATTTTATATATCCCCGCAACCAATGGCAGTCAACAGCAAATAGCTTATTTGCACAATATAATTTGCTTTAAATAGGCCAAATCATTATCCTAACAACTACAGAACTTAACTCTGTAATGATTTTACAAACACCATTAATATTGTGCTGTCATCATAACATATCCACGTCTGCTCCTTGCATGAAAAATGTGATGCTTATGTGAAATATTAACATATATAATTACATTTGATGCATATAATTATTGTATGGAATTCTAATCTTCTTGTAGTCCATTGTAAAATCACATTTTCCAAGAAGGTTACAGTGAACATTTTTATTTTTCACAATAAACAAAAACTACCCAATGAAAGTAAAATTCAATGCTATTATATTTACTTCAACACAGTTACTAATATTATTTCCTTACATTAAAATAATGTATTAAATAGTCTTCTATGGGACAAACTTTAGGCAAGCTAAAAAGTGCAAAATATTATATTTTTTCCTACAATGCAGCATTTCCCCCAAAACATAAGTTTCAGTGTGCCACAAATTGTGCCCTTTTGATGCAGCGTTCACATCCGATGTTGTTTATGCATCAATCTCATTTTATTTTGATCCATGCAACACCACCTGACTTGTTGGCTGCGTTTTGTTGATCAGACATCATACTACAAAATAATTTGTGGAGTTTAGCCAAAGGTCATCATACACCATCCAACATTAAGGGTATAATTTTTTCTGGTCAGACTTTTAAAGGGGAAAAACAAATTTTTTTGTGGAAAAAAACTTAAAATGTCAGAAAAACTCTAAAATGTCAGACTCAAACCTGCTGAGTACATGTATAAGTCAATGGCAAATGTCTGGTTGATATCCTGATCTGCGCTGGGTTTTGTTCAATAATCTGAAGATTTCGTGGTTTTAGGCATCAAATCTGAAAAAGTCTGAGGTTTTGGGCATCAAATCCGAAAAATTTGAGTTTTTTTTCTGCACAAGAAATGTATTGATAACTGGTGGGGGGGGGGGAGTCCGTGCAGATTTGGTCGCAGTATATTTCAGAAAATACTCAAATCTTTTCGGATTTTGATAATTGATCCCTTAACCGTTGATTCTTCAGACCAAGATCGAATTGGCACACGAGATACTGGGTGGCAGTTTGTGGTGGTGGATCACAACAAGGCACATGGGGTTTAAGTGGTAGATTAAGTGGTAGCCACGGGGGCACGAGATGGACATGGGTTAGTTTGGTAGTGGTCAGGAGGTGTGTCGATGGTACGATGGTCCAATGCGGTTTCTGACCACAAACCTATTAATTTATTAAAAATCGGCAATCCGCAATGTGTTATAGGTTAGAAACTATATCTTAAAGGAAAACTATACCCCCAAAATGAACACTTAAGCAACAGATAGTTCATATCATATTAAGTGGAATATTAAAGAATCTTACCAAACTGGAATATATATTTAAGTAAATATTGCCCTTTTACATCTCTTGCCTTGAGCCACCATTTCGTGATGGTCTGTGAGCTGTCTCACAGATCACTTGACCAGAAATACTTCAACTCTAACTGTAACAGGAAGAAGTGTGGAAGCAAAAGACACAACTCTGTCTGTTAATTGGCTCATGTGACCTAACATGTATGGTTTGTTGGTATGTTTGTGAGTACAGTGAATCCTACGATCCCAGGGGGCGGCCCTTATTTTTTTAAATGGCAACATACTACTAGAAAAGTATATTATTATGAAAATGGTTTATTTACATGAAGCAGGATTTTTCATATGAGCTGTTTTATGCAATATCTTTTTATAGAGACCTACATTGTTTGGGGGGTATAGTTTTCCTTTAAACAGATTTGGGGCAGATTTATTATGTGGTATAAAAAAACGGCAGAATACTTTGCAGAAATAAAGCAATCATACAATTCTAAAAGTATGATAAATTCAATATGATGTGCCATATGTTATATTTTAGAGTTCTATACTAGTCAAAGGCAACTACGGCTTTGGATCAAGTACAAGATACTGTTTTATTATTATAGAGAAAAGGGAAATCACTTTTTAAAATGTGGATTATTTGGATAAAATGGAATATATGGGAGATGGTCTTTCTTTAATTCTGAGCTTTCTGGATTACAGGTTCCTGGATAACTGATCTTTTACATATGTGTGTATATATATATTTATATTTAATAGTCCTCATAGCGTCTGCACTCTAATGCACAAATCATTCAAGGTGGGGTGCTCGGCCAAATTAATTGTATAGAAAATATAGCCAGACAGGCACACCCTTTTAAAAGAACTTATGCTTTTTCTAGGAGAACATTGCACAAAAAATCTGATGTTTCGGTCCTTATTAGAACTATTCTCAAGGCTAGCGCAACAGCAATTTATGTGCAGTGCTACTCCAGACAAAATCCAAGATAGGTAGCTTCTGCACACAACTTTAGTTCATCTTTAAATGAGAATGATCTTAATTCATGAACAACATATTTTTAGGACAGAATTGTTTGGAAATTATCAGTTTCTGTGTTTGTGATGGTATTCCAATTTAAGGCAATAGGAAGTAACCTCAGGTGAGTCCTACCCTTCTGACCCCCTACCTCTATTTTCTTTCCATACTTGTCACTTTTTTGGTAATCTAGAGCCTACATTCTGTGTTCTCAGTGAGAAAATAATTTGTTATACCATTACCATATAAAACTCTCCAACTTGCATAATAAACATTTAAAGGATATCTAATGAATAGGAATCTGAATTAATTAATAATTACCCTTTTATTGATTTACATTCTTTACATGTAGTATGTAGTGTGTAAATCACTAAGCCCTGTAACTTACAGAAGCACACAGCATCTGTAATAAAGAAAATTGGTATCTATTGGGCGTATTCAAATTCATAGAACTTCACTGCTAAAGGGTTGTGGTTGCCTTGGGTGGATACTGAAGGTCAATACATATCTCAACATTTCTAACCTACTTCTTTGTTTTCCTTTAATTGGCAGCTACATTTGATAGATGTGATGTGGCCAACATTTGCCAATATTCTAGAAAACAGTATCAGTGCATGTTTAAGATCATGATGTTGCTACCTATTTATTATACTAGGTTAGTAAGAATACATAATGGGTATAGTGATCCCCTAAATAGGTTTACTAAATGTTAACATTTCAATTGTTTCTTGAGAAAAGAACTTCAGCATCACATAGAGTATCTCATCTAACCTGTCGCTCTTACAAGAAAAAATATAAATAGATGTTTTCTGTAAAGCATGTAAAATCAAATCTAGGAGGAAGCTTCATAACATCGCTCTAATTTGACACCGAATAAACAAATGTTTAAAATGTCTTTCTTCCTAGATTCAATATCCCTCTGCCATGTACTAGCTTGGAATTAATCATGGAATCCTAAATCTAATTGGTAGTTTGGATTCCATATTGCCGGCTTATTGCATACCCCATTCTATTACATTTATTAGATATTATTACATTATATCATATTACAGGGAAAGGTTTTGAAAAATTCTATAATGGCTCATTTTTCATGTTATACTGTGGATCTTCAAGCATTTTAATACAGAGATTCTGTTTTCACCTTGTTATGGAGCAAATAACCTGCGCTACTCATATTCCTTGTGATGGACATGTTTTATGAAAATGATTATCACCAAGACCAAAACGATGTTGGTGCATAGTATATAAAATAAGAATGTTAAAATTTTAAAGATCCATGATCACAAGTGAGTTGTATTCTGTCTAAAAAATGCACTGACATGCTCTCTAAAACCCTGCTTCATGTAAATAAACCAGTTTCATAATAATATACTTTTTTACTAGTATGTGCCAATGGGTAATCATAAAATTGTCATTTTAAAAAATAAGGACCGCTCCCTGGGATCCTATGATTCATGGTGCACACAAACAAACCAAACATACTAGGTCACAGGAGCCAATTAACAGCAGGGGAGATCCTGGCCCCTCCGCCGCCTGAGGCAGGGGCAGTTGCTGCTGCTGCCCCCCCCTCCCCCGGAAATTCGCTCTTAAAGTACCAGGAGCAGCATTTTTGCTGCCCCTGGTACCTAGTCGGGCGCTGCCACCTGAGGCGACAGCCTCAACTCGCCTCATTGGCGGAGCACCCCTGATTAACAGACAGTGTTCTTCTGTCTTTTGCTTCCACACTTCTTCTTGTTCCACACTGCTGGGATGTCTGTGCACAATCCTGCTAAACTGACACACAGTAGATCTCTTGAAGGTGGCAGTATCTCTAGGGTTCTCCTGTGTCAATAGGTGAAGTTACTCAAGATTTTCCTAATGAAGTACAGTTGCTCAGTGTGACTATGTGGAAATGCAAGGAGAGACACAGAGAGGCATACATGCAGGGCCGGCCTTAGGCCAATTGGACCAATTGGGCCCAATTGGGCCCCGCACCTCTGGGGGCCCCGCACTGCCCCTTTCCTTTCTATTTTGTGCCTGTATGCCCTTATTTTCCTAAATACTTGCTGTGTCAGTAGCCAGCAACACTTTGTCTAGGGGCCCCGCCAACATGGTCCCAATTGGGCCCCACATTTGATAGGATCAGCCCTGCATACATGTATTTTTAATGAGTGGTGCTGATTCATTCAAATACTGCTCCTTTTTAACCCGTTGTAACAACTCACCATGGTCGGACTAGAAATCGTTGTCCGTTGTTAGTTGTAATCGAAACCAATTCAGTTTTATGGGTTTGATTTTGTCTGTGTATATTTATTTATTCTGATTTATTCTGAACTCTATCAATTCCGAGCTTTAGCCTGCCTGACTATTCTTGAACTCTGCCAAAACTGACCCTTGCCTGCCTGACAGTTCTTGAAGCTTGCCTGTACCAACCCCAGCTTGTCTGACCTTGCTTGAACTCCGACAGCACCGACCCCGGCCTGCCTGGTGCTATTCCGTCTATTCTTGTGAAGTTGGTGTTGCCTTCCATCCTAAACTTGTATTACGAACGTGCCCGTTTGCTTGTCCAGAACTCCTTGTTTTGCTCCTCTCATATTAAGACCTGGCGGCATCTGGGTAGCTGAGGGCGCCTCACGAGGCCAAAGGCAGCTGTTACAGGTAGAAGACTGAGCCGTGCCCCATGGTAAACTTAATTTTAATACAAATGAAATTGCTAATTTTTTTGGGGGAAAAATTGGCAAAATGAAAATTCGCACTGAATGGACCAATTTACTTAAAGGCAAAGGAGACAATTCGCTAGCAAAACTTTCGCAACATTTCACCAAGCAAATTTTCGCTCTAGTGAATGATCCTATATCCACAAGTTTATCAAGGTGTAAACTTTACAATACTTCTACCTGGTGAATTTTTAAGATGAAGCGACATCCTCAATATTATTATGTCAGTGATATCATATCCTGTATTCAAAAAAAAAAGATTAAAAAACCCAGAAGTTTTTTGATTTTTTAATGTGGGATTATTGTAACTTTTGAATATATGTGATTTAAACTTTTTTAGCCATTTGCTCATGCCACATTTACCACAATGGTAGGCTCATTTTTAGGACTATAGAGGATTTCTTTTGTATTTATTTTGCTTCCTTGGACATTTTTAATAATACGTGGCTACTTCCAGCAATTTCATCATCACTAATAAAGACATACAAATGACCTATATGTACCTGCCATATTTAAATCTTTGATAGGAAGAAAGTAACCCTAGACAAAATTAGCTAAGAAACTGATGAATTTTCACTAGAAATAGTACGTCACCGTTCATTTGCATGAATTTTCGCATTTGGATGAATTTGTGTAGTCATAGTGTATTAACAGCTGACAAAGTTGCGCAAAGTATGAAGAAGCCACACTCAATTATTCATAAAGACAGGCCTATATATGAATAAATCATTTCCTCTTTAAACAAAGCAAAAATTAAGCTACTGTTTACCAGCAGACACAATGGTATATAAACTACTGTTAGCAAACATATAATAATCACAAAGCCAACTTTGATGTCCAGCATCTCAGAATAATCATCATAGCTGCAGAACCAGATCCGATATCAGGAACAGAACTAGCATTTGGTAGAGGACTCATGTAATATTTAGTATGAGCCACGATGGTACAGCAATGCAAAAGAATAGCCATTGCCTATTGATGTATCCATGGGCAAGTATTTAAAGTAAGGATAAAAGTATTATTACTGAAATATAAATGAAAAGAGATAATCTTATTCTAAGATGAATAGCTGCTTTTAGAAAATCAGAGCTTAAAAGGACTTGAGCAAAATGTTAAAACTTTTATGTGGCACCAAAACAGAGGATTTCACAGGGACATCAATGATGAAGGAGAAAAGGCAATTTGTAATGAAAAAAGAATGGGGGGTTTAAGTGTGACTATAACTTTATTTGATTCCAAAAATGCTTTCCCTGTGCTGAATACATGGGCCTGCACTCATTAAAACCCATTGTACATGGAGTCCAATGTTTTTAAGTCATTAAACACATATGATATTGCTTAAAAGAATGCACAGAAAATAGTTTTCTCATTGGCACAGTAGTGCACCCTCTACTCCTCCCCTGCAGCAGAGACTCATAAAGCATTGCTTACTTTGTGGTGCAGTTCCACTAAATAGGGTCATAACTGAACCTCAGAAACAGGGCTAATTGACTTAACAAAAGAAAAAAAAAACAGTTTGAATCATGAAAACGAATTTGCTGATGTACTGAAAGGGGGTAGCATTTGGCTAATAAAACAAGATAATATTTATTAATCTGGATACAAAACAAGATCATAAAACATAATTCCAAAATAAAAATCAGTTTGAGGTAAGAATATAGAATTCAGGTTTAAATCCTTAAAAGTGGCAAGAACAACTGGAAAACCAGATTAACTTTCTTGGCAGAGGGAATTGTAATGGCTCTTACAACAGCAGCAATTAACTATAAAATGATATTCTGGATGTACTTAACTAAAATGTAGAATAGTGTATTAAAGGCTAAAAGCAACCAACAGAAACCTCATTCCAAAAGGCACCTCAGCTGTGGTACTTGTTATATCCTATGGCACGGCTGTCCAACTGGCTTCCCCTTGTGTGGCCCCCCACCTACCTGCTGTGTTTGCTTACCATGTGTAAACTTTAAATGGTATCACTACAGAGATTAACTGGCCCCTGCATTGTTTAAACCTCAAATTCAGAAGAATCCCCTGTATTGTTCACATCTGTGATCCCCCTGCATTGTTCACATCCTAAAGCCCTGTACTTTTAACATACCAAAGCCCTATACTGTTCATACCCGAGACCCAGAATGAAACTGCCCACATTGTTCACACTTTATACAAAATGCTAATGAGGCACCAGCACTGTGTTTCCCTGTCTCTTGCTCTGTTCTGCCTTTCATATGCTCACTGCGTGTGCCCTGCTCTGGCTGTGTGTGCCCTGCTTTGCCTGTGTGTGCCCTGCTCTGGCTGTGTGTGCCCTGCTCTGGCTGTGTGTGCCCTGCTCTGGCTGCGTGTGCCCTACTGTGGCTGTGTGTTCCCTGCTGTGGCTGTGTGTTCCCTGCTGTGCTTGTGTGTGCCATACTCTGCCCGTGTGTGCCCTGCTCTGCCAGTGTGTGCACCCTGCTCTGCCCGTGTGTGCCCTGCTCTGCCCATGTCTGCCCTGCTCTGCCTGTGTGTGCCCTGCTCTGCCCGTGCGTGCCCTGCTCTGCCCGTGTATGTCCTGCTGCCTGTGTGTGCCATACTCTGCCTGTGTGTGCCCTGCTCTGCCTGTTTGTGCCATGCTCTGTTTGTGTGTGCCCTGCTCTGCCTGTGTGTGCCCTGCTATGGCTGTGTGTGTCCTGCTCTGCCTGTATGTGCCTTGCTCTGCCTGTGGAACATAAACCTGGTATTTGATCTGGGGGTTTGTTAGCATTTGAACATAAATTATTGTTAGGGGCTCCTAATGTGTTTACTCATGTGCTGGGGTGCTGTGTTATCCAAGGGGAAGAGGAGGCATATGGATTTAAGGGTATGTCTTAATATGACAACTTTTTTCACATATGAGTGATAAATTATACAGTATCCCTGAAGTGAGCACCAACCATTTGGTTTTTTGGCGTGCTACTACAATTAATGTGGGCATGATCTTGTGGTAACATGTGGTTTAAAGTGGGAGTGGTTTAAAACAGGGAGTGGCTAACACTGGATTCCATTATCGGCCCTCCACTATGTAGGCCAGAAAAAGTTCGGCCCTCGTTACCACAGAAGTTGGACAGCACTGTCCTATGGTAAAGCAAAGTGGTTAATTATTTATGTACAAATTAAAGTATACCTCTATAATTGCAGTGCCAGGCAGGCAGTATGGTACTTTTCCAATGTGTGCAAAGAAATCACTTGCAGATTACAAATCGAAAAAATTCCCATAACAACATAATAATTAGCCCTTTTATGAGATTTTAGTACACACAATGCCTGATTTAATTAAAGACATGAACAAATCACATATACTATTCTATGAAAGCAAACTTACCTGTTTCCAGGGACTATATTTTGCAGCCTTTTGTATGACAAAAATCTTATTGAGGGCAAAACAGGAATCACTGACAAAATGTGCCCTAATAGCTGTCCTCTAAGAAAACAATGGAGTAAGAAGAATAAACTGCCTTCTCAGGGATGCTTTGGAACACATTGTTTTCCCATTATAACAGTATATATGAAATGGAAATGTTTAAAGAGACAGCCACACTCCCTGGAGTACACACTGAGAAATGGAACGTGAGATTAAAGATGCAACATATACTATTTGCGAACGTTTGCAGTGTATGTATTAAAATTTTGCAATTGCAAACCATTGTCTGCGACAAAACTCCAGAGCAGGTGTCTAACGTTTGCAATGTGCAATTAAGTTTCGAAGCGCAATAAAAGACTAACGAAGAATATTACATTGCGACAGGCAAATTTTTAATCACAAAGTTTTGACCTTTGCGAATTTCATCACATTTCCCCCTAAGAATTATTAACTATTAACCTGGAAACTACAAAGTTGCAAAGTTTGTGCCTGTAGCTCCCAAATCTAAACTTGCTTAACTTTTGGTTCTACTAGTGGATGAAGTTCTGGTGGTGACACCTACTGGCTGACCACTAAGTGACATGAATGGACAGTGTTTATAGTTTTGTTTTTTTCTTTCAGCACTAGCTTACCCAGAAAAATTAGAAAATGTTGTTGCTGATCACTTGATCCTCAAAAAGCAAGAATATAATAAGTATCAGAAATATTGTAATCCCATAATGCAAAGAGCTATGTTTCAACAGCATTTATGTTGTAAGCATTAAATTGGCGTAAGCCAACCTTTGTAAAGATATTAAAATATACATTAGGATTCAAGCAGAGAACATTTAATATCTATGTAAACTGAATGCATTTAGAGACCAGAGTATGGACAAAGTTGGGTCAGAATCACATAAGACTTCCTTTAGGAATCACACTGCTTTCCTGGCAGCATGTAATAGGGTCACATTTACATTAAACAATAAACTGAATTTGCTTTAAAAGGCATTATGCCATTCAAGGAGAACTACAGGCTGAAAAATTAATTATTGCTAGAAATGCTGTATTTTTTAAAGTGAGCTGACTATACCAGCAAAAGCTTTCTGTGACCCTATAGGTAATGATCTATGCCTTCAGGTTTTCACAGAACTACCCCATCTTTGATCTTGTTAGGCCACACTTTTTGCATGTGTAACACTCTGCACATTCTCACTGTGCTTTGGGTTGCTGTGGAAATAGCACAAAGTAAAGTTACATCTGTAGCTGATGCTGCATGCGTGGCTCATTGTTAATTCTGATGCGGAATGCACTGTATCTATGATGCCATATTAATCTGAATTACTAATCAGACATTTATTATGATTTTTTTTTTTAGCAGTTTAGAGCATGTGCTGTGGAAAACTGGAAAAGCTTTTTCCTAGTGCCATCTAGAAACCTAAGCTTACTTTTCCAGCATGTTATGGAGATCAGGACAGAAACTGCTTCAAATGAAGTGGTTCTCACAGGTTTTATATAAAACTACTAATGGTGTTCTTTAGGTAGAAGATACATTTTTTTCAACCAAATATTAAAAGCAGAACCCAAAAATTATACATAAATTCTGAGATTGTTAACCCTCTAGAGACCTTAGGGCAGTGATCCCCAGCCAGTAGCTCGCGAGCAACAGGTTGTTCACCAACCCCTTGGATGTTGCTCCCAGTGGCCTCAAAGCAGGTGCTTATTTTAGTTTTAGTTGCATAAAAATCATGTGTACTGCCAAAAAGAGCCTCCTGTAGGCTGACAGTCCACATAGGGGCTACCAAATAGCCAAGCACAGCCCTTATTTGGCAGCCCAGGAAGTTTTTGCATGCCTGTGTTGCTCCCCAACTCTTTTTATTTTTGAATGTGGCTCATGGGTAAAAAAGGTTGGGGAACCTTGCCTTAGGGCAACACCACAAAAAAAAACAAATATGCTGTATTCTCTATATATTTCTGGATGAAATACTTGTATAAAAGAGAACAAGAAAATGTGGATCCCCTAAATTACAGCCTAACAATGGTAATAATTCTAATAGTTATAGCAAAGGTCTGACTGAAGTCAGAGTAAAACACTTGTATAAAAGAACAATGATCAATGTATTTGTCAAGAGACATGTTCTGAGGAAGATAAGCCAGGCAGGAATGAGTATATATTTATAAAGACAAATTAGAGAGACCCTCTGAACTCACTTTTTGCGTTTATAAACCCTCTAGAGCAGGAGTGCCCATACTTTACTAATGCAAGGTCTACTCTTGTGATCTACATCCATAAAAAGGAATAGAGAAGAAATTACCCTCGCACACCCTGGCCTTCCTGATCTGTATGAGTCCCAGGTGCTCAATGAAGGAGGCGTCGGCAACCTCAAATTCAGTGTGAAGAGCAGAGAAATCACTGGCACAACATGGGTTATTTCAAGCAGGGAAAACCCTTGCTTATTTATTGCGGATGCAACGTTTCGGGGCGTAACCCCTTTGTCAAGCATAACCCATGTTGTGCCAGTGATTTCTCTGCTATACATCCATAGAAGCATTGTTAGCATTCTGTTCCATGGAGAATATTAATTAAATACGGATTTATAGGAACGTGTATATTGCTATATTTGACAAACAACTATTTCTTGTGTAACCTTAAAGGGATACTGTCATGTGAAAAAAAAATTTTTTCAAAATTAATCAGTTAATAGTGCTGCTCCAGCAGAATTCTGCGCTGAAATCCATTTCTCAAAAGACCAAACAGATTTTTTTATATTCCATTTTGAAATCTGACATGGGGCTAGACATTTTGTCAATTTCCCAGCTGCCCCATGTCATGTGACTTGTGCTCTGATAAACTTCAATGACTCTTTACTGCTGTACTGCAAGTTGGAGTGATATCACCTCCCTTCCCCCCCCAGCAGCCAAACAAAAGAACAATGGGAAAGTAACCAGATAACAGCTCCCTAACACAAGATAACAGCTGTTATAAGAACAGCACTCAATAGTAAAAACCCATGTCCCACTGAGACACATTCAGTTGCATTGAGAAGGAAAAACAGCAGCCTGCCAGAAACCATTTCTCTCCTAAAGTGCAGGCACAAGTCACATGACATGGGGCAGCTCGGAAATTGACAAAATGTCTAGCCCCATGTCAGATTTCAAAATTGAATATAAAAAAATCTGTTTGCTCTTTTGAGAAATGGATTTCAGTGCAGAATTCTGCTGGAGCAGCACTATTAACTGATTAAGTTTGAAAATTTTTTTTTTCCCATGACAGTATCCCTTTAACGTTATAAATATCTGAATGAAAAGCATGAAACAGGAGGGTGATTTAGGCAAGCTGTTTGTTGACAGTGTCTTGAGATTTAATGATCACCAGCTAAAGATCTAGTGGTAGATCCTTATCTACAGTACATTTTGGGCACCCCTGCTCTAGTAACCTTAGGGGTGCTTCTTTTTTAATTCTTGACTTGGAGGCAAGTTTTAGTTTTAGCATAAAAGACAGGTGCACTGCTAAAAAAGATTCTCCTGTAGGCTGCCAATCCACATATTGGCTACCAAAGAGCTGATCACAAACCTCATTTTGTACCCCACAGTACAAGCAAAATGTTTGTGTTGCTCCCCAACTCTGTTTATATTTGAATATGGGTTTTGGGAAAAAAAAGGTTGGGGTTCCCATTCTAAACAATCTGATGTTATTCAGGAGGGTTGCTGGGGCCAACTTGCTTAAAAATATAAGAATGAGCATTGCTCACGCTTTAACCAAAAGGTGCCAGAGATTACATCAGTTCACCAATTTTATCAGGAGGCAGTTAACCTGCATGTATGTTTTGGTTTGTGCTTTGAAACTAGAATTCCTGAGGAAATCCATTCATATTTGGGGGGGACATACTAACTCCTTGCAGATAGTGGTCTGATTAAACCAAGGGTTCTGGCAGTGCAAGGCAGTAGTGCTAATCATTGCTCCACTGTGCAGGTTCTTGAATAAATGCTGCTTTGTTGCCTATGACACGAAGGCTGCTGCTTAGAAAAGGAGGCCAAAGTAAGTTTATTCTGCCGTATTAGTCCTGGTCTTTAAAAAGTTATTTTAGGTTACCTTGTCCTGTAGATATCCGCAAAAACTCTGGTAACTTGTGTGTTGCGGTTAGGACCTGGGGATGAGGAGTGGCAGTTCTGCATGTCATGGGTCTCATATATAGCAAGTTGTACTCCTTAAAACATCCCCCCTTTTTTACATCTGCCCCTTTCTGGTGATGTCACTTCCAGTTTTCAGCATACTGATATAAACTTTTAAATGTATCCCCTTTTGTACACACTTACAGAGAACAATTTACTAATATACCATACAATTGTTGTATTTGTGTATTTTAAGGTTGATGCTAGAATCCACCTTAAAACTAAAAGAAAAATAGTATGACAGAATAATTTACTGCAGACCAAACCCGAGGCACATATTGGACAAGGCTTCAGCTGAATTCTCTGAATCAGCTACAAATTAGATGGGCATTTCGTGGGCAAAAGGGTGAACTTGCTGGATATATGTCTTTTTTTCAGCCTCAACTTCAATGTTACTATGTACATAACACTGTGAAAACTGTCTGGTCTTGTTACTGTAGCACTTATCTGTGTCATTTACTCTCTCCCTGCATCTACTTCTTGCTCCAGGCAAAAGTAATTTCCCCAGTCCTTAATTTGATTTCATCTGACCTCCCTCCTGCGGCTTTACAATGCTTTCACATTTCCCTCCATGCTGAACAGGTTTGTGTGAAATTACCATGATTGACATTACTGTTCTGGTCTAGGTAAACCTAGTTATAGCTGCCCTCACTTCTACACTAGACACTTGAATGCAGCCATATAAGAACCACAATCCTGCATGTCTTAAACTAAATATAGATAATGTTGTTATGACAGCTTTCATCACCTTTTTACCACAACACCAATGTTCTTCCTTGCATACCATTATATACTTTGAAATACTGCAAAGTTTTAGGGGGTTATTTATCAAAGTCCACATTTATCTCAATATTTTCTGCTAGAAATCCCGATCAAATCTGCTCAGGTTTTTTACTTATTTATTATTACATTCTCCTGAAAATTTGCTTTGCAGGAAAAAAAAACAGATTTTCCCGGATTTTTCAGATTTTCACGTTTTTCTCAGAATTTTCACCAGAAAACTCCAAAAACGGCAGGTTATTGCACGAAACCCAGCGCACATCAAAAAAATCATTGGGACCTCTCCCATTGACTTATATGCAACCTCGACAGGCCTGAGATGCCGGATTTTCAGATTCAGACTTTTCCATCCTCGGGGTTTAATCCATGCAATGTATTGATCTTTGTACCTAAGAAAATGGTTTTAGATACAACTGGTATTCCGGTCCAATATACAAGTATTAAGGAAATTTTTAGATTCAAGTACCATTGGAACAGCATTTGAATAAATGAAATTTCACATCCCTTGTTGCACTTTGTATTGCATATTGTGATTTTTTTTTCTTTGTTTCAGATGGCAAAAACTTCATACACTTTTATATAAGGTTTAACAAAATAAAAAATATTTTTACAGATGCCAGGTGGGAGTTCAAGGCACATAACTATATTTTATATTTAGATGCTGCTTTTTTTGTTTTATCTTCAGCAGCTATGGAGCTCCCCTATTGTGTGGGAATGATTATAATCCTTTAATTGCCCAAGAAGCTTGCAAATGAGTTACTCTAATTAGTTGCTTGCTCTAATGGTAGCAAAGAAAATAGCAAAATAGTGTAACAATATACCATGTTTATATTTATTCGCTATATGAGCTGTGAGACAGCTACAGTTACTCATTATTAACAAAGCAATGAAAAGAAATTTGTACAATAAGAGACAGGAAAATGAAGTGAAAGCAATACTGGTGAGAAGGAAGTATAGCATGATAATATCGATCAGGGATGTGTTACTTGGTGCTTCCTTCTTTTAAACGTCAATAATCCTTTAATAAATAAGGGTGGCTTAGCGAGGTATAGAGGTATACTGTCACTGATTTAGGGTAATATGTACAAAGGCAAGTCACAGCAACCAAACCCCTTGAATTGCTGCCTAGCAAAATCAAAGGGGAACTAGGGTTTTCAATGCACAGGAATTTAGTTCTGATGACTGTCTCTCAAAGATGTAGGATACAGAATCCAGTGGAGAGTGCAGTCAAAGCAAATTTCAAATGTCAGAGCAAATTTCTAATGTCAGGGCCTTAGGATTGCAACAAGCAGACAGCAGACCAGGGCCAGAACTAGGGGTAGAGTCAGAGAGCTGGCACGTTGGTGTGGCTCGCTGCTCAAACATTCCAAAAGAAGTAAAGGCACAGGTACAGCTTTGACAACCATATTTTTGCTGTTGCTGCTGGCATAGGTACATTGATACTTGGGGGCAATATGATCTGATGTATTTTTTGGCTGCTGCTGCACAGATAAAGATTGACAATATGATGTCTGCTGGGCTCGCTGGCACAGGTACAGGGGGGGCAGTATGATGGCTGCTGGTACATGTACATGGCTGCTGGGCTTGCTGGTACAGGTACGATGCGGCAAAATTATCCTAATGAAAAATTAAACCATAATGGTAAGGTGGGAAATGGTAAGGCTTAATGAGTGGGGGGGGGCACTGATTGAAGCCCTTGCCTAGGGTGCCAATATATCTTGGCCCGGCCAATGCATTCTATAACAGCAAACTGTGACAACCCCTTTAAAATACACATATACATGTTTACAATTTTAAATTTGCAGACAAAATTAACAATAATTTTTTTCAGTGTTAAGTAAACCTTAATTCATAGGTTTATATACTTATACTAATTTAGAAAACTGTACTCTTTTTCTTCATGTCGCCTTTATTCTTCTGCTTGATGGTATCCTACACATATCCTTTATAGAAACATGCTTTACAGTTTAAAAATAAGACAGTGTAAGACTTCTTTTAAAAATACATATTGTAGCAAAAGAGTTAATTATGGTTTTGAGTTACAAATATGCTGAATTTTAAATGGAAAGGGATGAATTGGGGCAGGAGAGGAAAATGATAAGAAAAATATCATTCAGTGGTATACTGTTCTCATGAGAGCTCCCACTGTAATCATTGAGCACCATATAATACTATTTGTTTGCTATTGTGGCAGTTTTATAGGTACTTGTAGGGCTGCAAATAAGGACACCAATTTGCTACAGCAGTGTGTTTTGATAACCGGACCTCTTCATAAATCTGTATTAAAATCAAAAGGGAAAAATTTAAAGCAACTAGGGCAGGGAGATAAATGGAAGGTCGCGTGTCTTTATGGCCTTTGTGTCATTGCTGTAGAGGCTGCTCAGCGGTTCAGGATTCGGTCACAGCTGCTGGAAATGTATGTGACAGGCCACTGTAAGCTTGAGAGATAGCCTAGGTGTCTAGAGCAGGGCAGGGGGAATCAAGTGATTGCATCGCTGGCTTTGAGCTTTAATAAAGAAAGGGAAGCAATACAAAATAAAAATAAAGCAGAGTTAAATCTGACATGAATCATCCACTTTGCTTTGTTACTTTAAAATTGGTTAATACTTACATATATTCTTTGAATATGAAATAAAGATGTGTTTATTCTGTTATTTATGCTAGCACTGCAATTTTATGATTTTTTTTTTTCATAATATTGGTCCCTTATTTTAAAAAGTCTGTTCATTATAATTTGCAGCAATGAATGCTGTCATAGTCATCATGATACTTTCATGTGTTTCTACGGGTATAGGGTCTGTTTTCTAGAAAACCATTATCCAAAAACTCTGAAATACGGGAATACCAGTTTCTATGGAGTCCTATTTCAAGGAGAACTAATCCCTTAAAATGGATATGACTGAAAATTCCAAATTTTATATACTGAACTCATAGAACCAGCCTAAAAGTTCAGCATCTCTATAGTTGTAATGATCCAGATCTTCAAAGTTGTCACATGAGTTTCCCATTTGGATTTTGTGGGAGTGTCATCAACAACACACTCTGTGCAGCTGTGAAAAAGCTAAGCTAAGGGGTTGTTGCAAATCATCAAGCAGAAAAAGAAGTCGTAAGCTAATGCTACAGGGCGGATTATTAAATTTGTATGCTAATTGCGCTGGTCACTTAGCTGCCATGTATATATATATATATATATATATAGTGATGTTTGGGGGATCACAGCAGGGTTTTTTTCAACAAACATGCAGGCCACTCCACGTTAAAGGAAAGATTTCGTTTATTTTCTTCAGTTCAAATAAATCTCTCACAGACAAGCAATGGCATAAAAACCCAAAACAGCTTCAGTTCAGCAACAAATAAGTCCCAAAATAAGAGCCGTGTACTTGCAAAGAAAACTTGCAGTATCCAGTCTGCCTGGAGTGAACTCCCTAGTAATTTAGAAAATAACTTTCTCCAACTCCTCAGTGAGCAGCCACGCATGAAAATCCAAACTTTTCTGTTTAACACAGCAGTGAGTTTCCACCCTTGAGAAAAAACTCCCTCCCCCTTCACCTGCTGCTCACCTCCATTAAACACCCCTTAGATGTCCAGCCCAACTTAACCCCATGGTCTCTTAAAGAGGTAGTTTTAAAACCTAAAGAATGTGGATATATACCGGTCATCTACAATACACCCCCCCCTCAACTTGTACATATCCGCCCTCTGCCTCAACCCAGGGGAGGTGGAGGCACCAGAAGAGCCCAAACAATGGACTCAGGAAAGAGCATCAGCATTCAGGTGCTGTTTTCTGGGTCTGTGCTCTACCCTAAACTTGAACTCCTGGAGTGACAGGAACCACCGTGTTACTCTGGCATTTGCCCCTTTTTTCTGCTTCATCCATGTGAGGCGGGCCTGATCAGAGACCAGCCTGAACCTTCTACCTAAAAGGTAATAACGGAGTGAGTCCAAGGCCCACTTGATGGCCAGGCATTCTCGCTCAACTATTGCATAGTTTTTCTCTGCTGTAGTCAACTTTCTACTGAGGAACATCACGGGATGCTCTTCCCCATTAATGACCTGTGATAATACAGCTCCCAGACCTACATATGAAGCATCGGTCTGGACAATAAACTCCTTGGAGAAATCTGGAGCCACCAAGATGAGGTGATTACAAAGTGCGTTCTCCTCCAGAAAGGCCTTTTCAGCATCAGTGTTCCACTCAATCATAATTGACTTACGACCTTTGGTCAGGTATGTTAATAGAGCAGCTATAGTGGCAAAATCGGGGACAAACCTACGGTAGTACCCAACTATTCCCAGGAAGGCTTATACCTGTATTTTTGTTTTAGGGCGGGGCCAGTTCTGGACTTGTCCATTGCCCTTTGGAACATAGCTGTGGCTGTTTGTAAACCAAAGGGCATTCTCCTATATTGAAAATAGCCATCTGGAATGGAGAATGCTGTTTTCTGACTTGCTGCCTGAGTTAGGGGTATTTGCCAATACCCTTTTGTGAGGTCCAAAGTGGTGATATACCGGGCAGGACCCAACCTCTCTATAAGTTCATCAACCCGGGGCATGGGATAGGCATCAAATTTGGAAATTTCATTGAGTTTTCGGAAATCATTGCAGAACCGCAGAGTACCGTTGGGCTTGGGTACCAACACAATAGGACTCGACCAGTGACTCTTCAATAACTCCAAATTCCAACATTTTTTTACTTCCTCCGAGACAGCCTTTCGGCAAGTCTCTGGAATGCGGTAAGGCTTGAGACACACCTTTACTCCCGGCTCTGTAATTACGTCATGCTCTATGACATTAATGATCTCAGGCAAATCAGAAAAAATATCTTTGTTTCTCTGCAGAAACTCCCTGACTTGCTTGGTCAGAGCTTTTGTCAATGCTGTTGCCACATGGATACTGTCAGCACCAACCTGAGACTCAAGTTTCCCACTAGCCAGTGCCAAAATGGGTTCTCTATCCCTCCAAGGCTTTAACAAATTTATGTGATAGATTTGGTAGGGCTTTCTCTTACCAGGTTGGTGAACCTTACAGTTCACCTCACCCACTTTTTCTACAATTTCAAATGGGCCCTGCCACCTAGCCAAGAATTTGCTATCTACAGTGGGAATCAACACTGCTACTCTATCTCCCACCTGGAATTGTCTCACCTTAGCGGACCGGTTGTATACCCGGCGCTGAGCCTCTTGGGCACTTTGCATGTGTTCTTTAACCAGTGGCATCACTCCTGCAATTCTTTCCCTCATTTGAGAGACATATTCCAAAACACTTTTGTGGGCAGTAGCTTCACTCTCCCAAGCCTCCTTTACAATATCAAGCAGTCCCCAGGGCCTGTGCCCGTATACCAACTCAAAGGGGCAGAAACCTGTGGACACCTGAGGCACCTCTCGAATTATGAATAAAAGAGCAGTTAATAAACAATTCCAATCCTTACCATCTTTTTGTACCACCCGCTTAAGCATTGTTTTTAAGGTCTTATTGAAATCGTTCAACCAAGCCATCTGTCTGAGGATAGTAGACGGATGTATGTAACTGCTTTATCTGGAACAAGTTACACATACCAGCCATAACCTTTGACATGAATGGGGTACCCTGGTCAGTGAGTATCTCCTTGGGGAAGCCTGTCCTTGATAACATTAGGAATAGCTCACGGGCAATGGCTTTAGATGTGGCATTCCTTAAGGGAATAGCTTCCGGGCATTGGGTGGCATAATCAAGGATTACCAAGATATACTGATGCCCTCGGGCAGATTATACCAGGGGACCTACCAAGTCCATGGCTATAAGTTCAAATGGTACTTCGATAATGGGTAAGGGCACCAAGGGGCTACGAAAATGAGAAGCCGGGGCTGTTAACTGGCAGGTGGGACAGAACGCACAGTAGGTATTTACTTAGGACTTTAAACCTGGCCAGTAAAACCGGTCTGTGATTCTTGCTTCGGTCTTCTCTGCCCCCAAGTGTCCACCCAGGGCATCAATATGCGCCAGATCAAGTACCATTCGTCGGTATGGCCAGGGAACTAACAGTTGTTCAACAACCTCCTCATCAATTATCACATCCTTTGGGTTTTGGGGACCCAATCCCACCCTCAAGTCAGTTTCCATACCCACACTTTCCCACAAGTCCCAAGTCTAGTACCAGGGTTACCATACTCCCCGATTCTAGGAGAGCCTTGACAGGAATCTGATTGATGTA
Organism: Xenopus petersii; assembly: GCA_038501925.1. Taxonomy (NCBI): domain Eukaryota; kingdom Metazoa; phylum Chordata; class Amphibia; order Anura; family Pipidae; genus Xenopus; species Xenopus petersii. Next base: position 74,303,986 of record CM076679.1, read on the forward strand.
AACATCACACTCAAATTGCCCCTCAAACAAGTCAGGGCAGGCAGTGTAAACTTTCTGTACATAACAGGAAAGCTGGGACAGAGCCCCACACTCCATGGTCTAAACCTGCCTAACAAACATTCAAAACCCTCCTCCTTTTCTATTGCCATTCAGCCATGTTTCGGCCACACCAATCACATCATATTTTCCCTCCAGCGCCATCACCAACAGCTTTCCCATGTTACCAGTCAGACTCCTTGCATTTGCAAATATACATTTAGGGGCAGATTTATCAAGGGTCTAAATTTCAAAATATTTTTGTGTACTTAGACTAGGGAATAGTCCAAATTCAATTTGAATTCGAAAAAAATTAGAAAATTCGAATATTGAAATTTATCATGTACTGTCTCTTTAAAAATTCAGCTTAGACCATTTGCCATCTTAAACCTGCCAAATTGCTGTTTTAGGGATGAAAATTTAAAGTTCTTGTTTATCGCACCACAGTAGATTACTTCATATAATCAATTAAATAAATAATAATTTAATCATGAATTCAATTAATTGAGTTTTTTTAATCACATCATACAAAAAAGTGATAAATACTATACAATATTAATTCATCAATATATAATTAATTCACCAAAATTCATGTGTATGTAGTCCATTTCATATTAGCACCAATTTTTAAAAAATTAATTATAGCAGCTTTCTCATTGATTAGAATAAAACTAATGAAGCATTAAGGAGGGAAAGTGAGCACATCATCCTGTTAGGTATTCCTTATTATTTAAATGATTATTGTCCAAAATGCTGAACTATACTTTAGCAAAGTCACAGTGCACCGCTTATTTGTTGCCGAAAGATAACTCTGTGACAATGTATGCAACTTGTTTCCACTTAGTTGCCACTAATAGGATGCAATGTTGTGAAGTATAGGAAGGTATTGAGGCCGCTTCAAATTGTAAGTCCCGAAGAGCTGAACCTTACCTTCCTATTGCAAAAGCGCTAAAGTTATGGACAGTTAATAGCACAAATGGCTCATATACTTGCATATAATATCAAGTTGCCTGCCATTCAGCCGCGAGTCAAATATACTTTACCACCAAGTCAGTGTAGTTTCTGTGGCGGCTTCATCGCTAGCTGAACCATACTGGCTGGCACTTCAAGCGCTGATTGTAGAATCGAAGAATCCCAGACTCTCGTTCCTCATGTATGTTAATAAATGATTGGAATGCACATTTGTGATAGTGTCCTTTTGCTCCACATGGCCAACGTGCGTTTCACCTTGAGCGAGTTCGTCAGGGCTTAGTGATGTCATCTTTGCTCGCCTCTTATAGCCCATCTTGTGGTGAAATTTAACACAACAGGGTTAAACCAGGTCCTTAACCCTACTGTTGCTGCTTTTTCGTATAATAATTTAAATTGGTGCTATTTTTCTTATGTATATATACACTTTTTACTTATTGTACACATTTTTTATTGTGTGTGATAAACAAGATCTTTAAATTTAAATTTTCATCCCTATTCAATTGTATTTATCTTACGCATCGCCGCACAAGGCTTAATAAACGTCAATTTTTAAAATTAGTAGTGTGCGCAGCTGATATACATGTAAAATTGCTGTTTTAGCCTATGGGGGACTTTCTACAATCTATTTGGAGTCAATTGGTGGTCTCTGAAAAATCAAAGTTTTTTTTAGAAAAAACTTTGATTCGAATTTGATCGAGTACGATGTTACTTCAATTCGTACGATTCGAATTTGAAAAAAAATGGCCTATTCACCCGAAAAAAACTGATTTTTTAATAAATAAATACATACATTACGGTTGGTCTTTTTTCATTCAAATTTCAAAGTTTTTTTTTATTCGAAATTCGACCCTTGATAAATCTGCCTCTAAATACTGGTACAGGTATGGAATTCATTATCCAGAATCTGAATTATCCATATCTGAATTATGGAAAGTTTGTCTCTCGTAGACTCCATTTTATCCAAAGAATCCAACATTTTTAAAATAATTTCCTTTTTCTCTGTAATGATAAAACAGTACCTTGTACTTGATCCAAACTAAGATATAACTAAGATATCTATAAATGTAAAACTTATGACATTTTAAAATTGTGCATTGGAAGTTGCCTAGAATGACATTTCAAATGCAAAACTATTTTTGGGGGGTGCATAAAAAGCATTGTGAAAGTGTGCAAGTGCAAAGAATAAAACAGCTCTGCATAAATGCATAAATTATAATTTAATGATAAATTAATCCTTGTTGGAAACACAACCAGCCTAGTGGGTTTATTTAATGTTTGGATGATTTTCTAGTAGACTTGAGGTATAAAGATCCAAATTACAGAAAGATCCATTTTCTGGAAAACCCCAGGTCTCGAGCATTCTGGATAATAGGTTCCATACCGGTACCATAATTAACATATGACATGTTTATGCTTATATCTGTTTCCACGCTTTTTTTTTTTTTTTGCATTAACCATTTTCATTTACCATTTTCCACAAATTGTCATACAATAAATGATTTGTTTTCACAATTTTATCTAATTTTTTGCTATTACAAAGTCATGAAGATCCCAGCTGTTAATTGTTCACCATCAGTATAAACCAGTGAATACATTTATTCAACGGCCTTTTGAAATGAGATAATCTTTCTTCTGTGATACGTGCTTTGGGGATCTTTTTATCTTGTTTACAGTGCTACAATAATGCTTTCAGCAGAGTAAAATAAGTTTTCCTAAAATGAAATTCTAGTGCCACAATACTTAACTGAACGGTATTTACTAGAAGCTTCTTTATTTCAACATTCATGAATTTTCAGCATGGATTCATACATTCAAGAAGTTTTTTTTAATATAGCTTCTTGTACCACAGGCTGTACATACTGCCCTATATGCCTATACAGCACTATTTCAATATGTAAAACAATATTGTTAATGTAGGTGATAAAGATAATTTAAATTATTTGGAATGCTAAGGAAAATAAATATATATTTACCTGGAGAAAAGTTGAGAATTTAGCACAATACATTTTTTTTGAAAAGAATGCAAATCTAGGCATCCAAATTAATATATGTAAGATTGGGCTATATTATTGGATGTACTGCAGACATTATGGTGGCCTCTATAGCTGGCTGGACATGCCTCCAAAAAGAACACAAGCCTGTCCCCCCAAATTGTAATCCTTTGAGTAAAACTAGAGTATTGTTCCTTCCAATACTAACTTAAGACCACTTCCTCTGGCACACATGGCCATACACTGTAGGAAGGCTATTGAAAATACAAGGAAGCTAAACTAAATCGGGGCAATGCTGTAAGTGATAAATGAGCCAGCAACACCTTCACAGACGCTATAAAGAGGGGCAGATAGCATCAACTGGCCCACTGGGGCATCGGAAGAAAACCTGGTTGGCCATGGTCCTGTTGGGCAGCACTAGCCCAGGTACATGGGCAGGCTGCTTTGTGCAGTGGTGGAGCTCTTCAGACCCCGAATGCATCAGCCAATAATCTACAGTGTGCTGGTGGCAGTGCCACCAGAGTGGCCGGCCCTGAGGGTGGAGGGATGAAGTGACTGGAGTGGTAGGCCCTTTGCTTGGGTTTTCTTGTGAGCCCCACCTCCCCCAGTCTGACAGTGGTGCAGGCAATTACATTTATTTGGAGGCATAAGGTGGCATTTAGCTGCTGACTTGTTCCCCATACCATATTTGCTAAAATGTTCCTCTTAAGTGTGAAGTAGAGCCAGGAGCAAATGTGATCTCAGTGAAATGAGCAGCTTATGCTGTATGGATAAAGGCTGTCCAAAAAAAAAAATCCAAATTAAGTAAGTGTGAAAATTTTAGGGAAGAAAGTGTGAGAAGAGGGATTCAAAAACTATGCTAGCATGGCAAGTAGGTCTTTCCTTCCTTGGGTTGTCAATACAGATTTAAAATGAATCATGCCAAAAATAGAATACAAAAATACAAAAAAATAAAAAAAACCCTAGACCCTCAGCCAGGAAAGAGGGAAATCTGTAAAGACACATTAAAGGGTTATGGGCACTCAAAGGTTCTACATAGGGCACACTAAAAGTAGTATAAAAGGGAACCCTTTATTTTAGACATCATCTTCTTAGATCTATGTTTTGTGCTACAAAAATACTTGTAATATATATAAAACATGTATGGCTACAGAAATTCTGTTCTAAATATAGGGTTGTCTTTTTTTATTAGTTTTTGTGTGGCCTCTATTGATCCTTTGAGTGTCTATCACCCATAATTGAGTCTTTACAGATTTAAAATGCCCAATGAGGTAGCAGGCAATATGCAGAGAAGTGTCTCATTGGGGACACCTCCACTATATTCTATTTACCAGTTGATAGCTGCTAAGTCAACAGCCTTGTTTAGCAACATAATTATGCTAATATCTTTGAGACATATATAGTGGATTCTTTTTCACAGTTTTCACTGATATATTCTACAAAAATAGAAAGAAAATACTTCATTATACCAGCTTATCGGCGATGTATCCTGTACCTTTTCTTCTTTTTCAAACGGAATGGCTGCCCCTGTTTTATATAAACTATACTAGTCCCTCCCAACTGTCCCGTTTTGAGTGGGACAGTCCCACTTCTGAGAGCTCAACCCGCAGTCCTGCTTTTGTACTGGAAAGTCCCGATTTCTCTGCACTGAACAGCCAAAAAAAATATACAATGTTTCTAATTTAATTAGCTCTGGGCAGAGAGCTCAGAATAGATACTTAAGATATATTTGTAACAGTTTGGTCTCTTCATTAATAAAAACTACAGGAAATGTGTTCAAATTTCCACAACCTGGCAAATTTTGTAGAATGGGCATGGTAATTATGGAGTGTGTCTGAAAAAAGGGCGTGGTCAAAAATTTGCAGCACTACCAGCAGCAAATCTTTTTGTCACTCTTTCCATATCCATAATGTTGGGAGGTATACAGAAGTGTTTGTGAGGCCAACACACCCTTTTGACCAATTCAGTGCAAAAGTACATTATATTTTAATCACACTTTAATAATACATACCTCCCAACATTTTGGAAGTAAAAAGAGGGACAAAAAAGTTTTTCGCACATAGAACAGTGACATGTTTTGACCACACCCTTTCTGTGGCCACACCCCCTAATTACCATGTTCATTTTACAAAATTTGGCAGGTTATGAAAGTTTGAAAATATTTCTCCTTATCTAAACTGTTTTTTGTGTCTCAAAATTGTTACAAAGTATCTTATTTGCACCGGTTAGGTGTTCTGTGTTCTCTGCTAAAAGCCAATTAAGTGAGAAACTTTGTTTCTTTTTCTGGCTGTTCAGTGCAGAGAAAAGAGGGACTTTCCAGTACAAATGAGGGACTGCAAGTTGAGCTGTCAAAAGGGACAGTTAGGAGGTATGAAATACATAGAAAGCACACTGTTTTATAAAGGAGGCAAAAGTGGCATCTTAAAACCATCAGCAAGGACTAATAAAACCTTCAAGGCTTTGCTAAGGAAAATGATTGTCATAACTATATTACAAGTGTGGATAGTAAACAATATAGCCTGACATTAGGGAATACACAAATAGTGAAATGAACATAACTGATGTGGTGAACAACAGCTCTGTTAAGTACAGAAAGTAAAATAAAGTACAAAACTACAAATACCAGCATGCAACTCGGAAGCGCCATGTTGGATTAACATTCCCACATGAATCCGTGTAGGAAAGTGGCAGAAAAGAATCGGCTCTTTTGCCCCGCCCATTAGAGCGCTGGTTGGTTCAGCGCACCGGCGGCGGCTCTCCTGGTTGGTGGGGGAGGTCTGCCTGTCACGGCCGTCTCCATAGGCTGGGGGAGAGTGAGAGGTGAGTCGTTTGGTGTTTTGTGTGTATGAGAAAGGGAAGAGACCCTCATGTGTTGCTCTTATATACATGTATGTGCCCCAGATAGGGGATGGAAATGCCAAACAGGGTTGTTTTGTGTTTGGGTGCCAAGGCTGTATCTTGTGCTTGGTTTTAGGAAACGTGTGTGGGCCTGATAGGGGATGGTAGAAGGGCCGAGCAGAGAGGGACCCCCCAGACAAAGCAGTAAACGTAAATACAGACCCCTGGCCTGAGGCGGGAGGCCGAATGAAGTGTGAGGACTGAGACGTGACTGTAGTTAGTTTGCACATGGCTATGTCAAGCATTTGGCCTATGTAAGGGCTTAGGCATGGAAGTGGCCCACGTACCTGCAAGCTGATAACAGTCCTCCTTTGCACCACTTCTTCTTTCCTTGCCCAACGTAGAATTGTGCCATGCTTAATACACGAGTGCCTGTGGCATCTGCCATTATTAACCTGGAGTTTATGTGCACGTAGCACGTTCATCTTTCCAGATAGCTTGCTTGTGTCCACCATTTGTGGGGTCATGGGTAATGTATGGGAGCAGCAGCTAGTGGATTTTCAGATAAAATTAAACAAATGCAAGTGACTTAATGCTTAAAGGGTAAGTTAACTTTTATTGTGCTGTGGGATATCCTATTATTCTTCATTTTTAAATATTTATTTTGAATGGCCTTCCCTTTCTGCCGCTTTCCAGCTAGTCATTTTTTAATGCTATATCCAGTTGTTGGGGATCACCGACCTTGGCAATCATAAAATAGTCACTCATGGAGGCTACAGTTCTATTACTTTTTATTACTTATCTTTCTATGCAGGCCTTTTCATACTCATCACCCAATCCGTTATTGAAACCACTGCCTCTTTGCTAGGGTTAGTTGAGTCCCAGCAATCACATAGCTGCTGGAAATCCAACCTGGATAGCTGCTGAACAAATAAAAGAACGAAAGAATTCAAAAGCCACAAAATATTTGAAACATTCTTGTTGCAAATTGTTTTAGATTATCTCTTCTACTGTGCATCATACTTCATGTTTATTTCAAACAGAACTATCTATTTTATCTACCGGTAAGAATTTGACTGTATGACCATGTTTATCTCCTAATACCTTCAGCAGGTCAAATCACAACAATTTTCTTATTTTACTTGAGAAATGTATCAATATATATGTGTAGTTTTTTTATTAAAGGAAAACTATACCCCCCAAACAATGTAGGTCTCTATTAAAAAATACTGAGTAAAACAGCTCATGTGTAAAACCCTGCTTCATGTAAATGAACCATTATCATATTAATATACTTTTTTAGTAGTATGTGCCATTGGGTAATCATAAATAGAAAATTGCCATTTTAAAAAATAAGGGCCGCCCCTTGAGATCGTAAGTTTCATTGTGCACACATACAAACCACATGTAAGGTCACATGAGCCAATTAACAGACAGAGTTCTGCCTTTTGCTTCCTCACTTCTTCCTGTTACAGTTAGGGGGCCGATTCACGAATTTCGGGTGAAGGCTTCGAATAAAAAAAAATTCGAATTTCGAAGTATTTTTTGGGTACTTAGACCATCGAATTGGTTAAATTCGATCGAATTCGAAAGATTAGAAGTAAAAATCGTTCGACTATTCGACCATTCGATAGTCGAAGTACTGCCCCTTTAAAAAAAACTTCGACCCCCTACTTCGGCAGCTAAAAGCTACCGAAGTCAATGTTAGCCTATGGGGAAGTTCCCCATAGGCTTGCCTGTGATTTTTTGATCGAAGGATTTTCGTTCGATCGTTGGATTAAAATCCTTCGAATCGTTCGATTCGAAGGATTTAATCGTTCGATCGAACGAAAAATCCTTCGATCGATCGATCGCAGGATTTGCGCAAAATCGTTCGACTTCGATATTCGAAGTCGTACGATTTTAATTCCCAGTCGAATATCGAGGGTTAATTAACCCTCGATATTCGACCCTTCGTGAATCGGCCCCTTAGTGTTGTAGTATTTCTGGTCAGGTGATCTCTGAGGCAGCACAGATAGAGTCACGAAATGGTGGTTCAAGGCAAGAGATGTAAAAGGGCAATATTTATGTAAATATATATTCCAGTTTGGTGAGATTCTTTAATATGTCATTCAATTTGATATAACCTATCTGTTGCTGAAGTATTCGTTTTGGGGGTATAGTTTTCCTTTAACTTGCATATTCGATAAGCACTTACAGCACTAATGAAGCATCATCCTTATTGTAGCATACATCCTTAAACACCAGCAGGGTTTGTAGTACTGTAGTACTGTACAAACAGACAGGAAATTTAACATAACATTACAATATCTACTTATTTGCTTTTATGGGTTCCTGCCATTGGTGCCCCCAACAGAATCTATTACACACAGCTTCAACTGAGCCCTCATAGTTCTGATAGAGGATGGGTTTCCACATTGACTTCTCACATACTTCTTCAATGACTTGGGTGCCAGTCATTTTAAAAAATAAATAAAAAAAGACCAAATTATTGGTGGAATTTTACATAAGATTCTCATCACTAGGATATATTGCTGCTGAACCTATGGGTAAAACTACATGAGAAATACTGATCAGATTTTATGGGTTAGATTTTATCAGATCATGCCATGGAACAGCACAAGATTTGTAGGATCCTACAAAATCAGATCCCCCACCCTATAGCTAGAATTTAAAGTCAGACTTTAACAAATTTTATGCTGTTGGATAAAGATGCAGTATGCAGTGTTCTCCTCTGACAGTTGGATTGAAAATGTTCATGTAGTTTACAGTGATTTTTGTATCTGTCCCATTATATTTTGACCCATGTGATTACATCAGACTTGTAGGATGTGTTTTGTTGACCCCACACCATCCTACAAAATCTCCAGTGGAGTTTAGCTCTATCCCTACATTGGCTGGTAATTCAAACCAAATTAAATAACAAGAGGCATTAAGTTACCCCTCTTTGCTTTCTCCACGCCAACGAGGTTATTTATCAAAGTCCAATTTCTTCTCAACATTTTCTGCTACAAACTCCAATCAAATCTGCTCTGTTTTTACGATTAATTTTTTATTACATTTTCCTCAAAATTTGCTTTGCGGGGGAAAAAGTCAGAATTTCACAATTTTTTCGGATTTTGCGCCTGAAAACTTCGGTGTATGACATGAAACCCATCGCAAATCAAAAAATTATTGGGACGTCTCCCATTGACTTGTATGCAACCTCGATAGGTCTGAGATGCCGGATTTTCTAATTCAGACTTTTCCATCCTTTTGGGTTTAATTATTTCCAAACAATTTGTGACTTTTTAAAAGTCCAATTTTATAAAAAAATCCCAAATTTTTCGGGATTTATCATTCAGAGTTTAGTAAATAAACCCCATAGTGTTGAACAAGAATATGTGCCCCATCCAGCAACGCTGACCTAAATTTGCAGAGTGGTGCAGTTGGAGTTGGAAAGAAAAGAGAAGGATCCAGAAGATACCAAAGTGACCGAACATAGCTCTGCTGCTAGCTAGCGACCGCCACTTCGCCTTTTAGTAAATTTGCCCCAATGACTCTGTCTCGCTATTATTATTAATCACTATTACCCAGGCAGCCATTTTTAGACTTGCACCATAGCCTTTTACTTTTGTAACTGCTTTTTAATCTTATACTGCCTCTTTATAATCTGTGTAGCCCTTCTTCTAAACAATTCTCCATCCCATTCTATGCTACTCCTTAGCCTTGCTTCTCTTAAAATTGCACCTATTTTTATTTTGAATCCTTTACCATTGCAGGAGCCTAGGTAGGTAAGGAACACCACTGAGCAGAGAGCCCTGTGATCAACTACCAATTCAGGTTTTTTTTCAGTTAAGTAGATTTTTGTTCAGTAGCTCTTCTTTTGGTATTTCAAAGTTATCTGATTGCTTGGGTCATATATTCACTAGAAACCTGGTGATAGTTTGAGTAAAAGAAGGGATTATGAATAGGAGAGGACCCGAATAGAAACAAATGTTATACAGAGTAACAAGAACAATAAAATAGTAACTTCACAGAATGTAGTCTTTTGGCTGCTGTGGTCAGTAACCCCCATCTGAAAGCTTCAGATTGGCACAAGAGGAATGGAAATACCATGACATTATGGTGGATTCTTGTTGTATATTATTTTATGTAATTGCTACATAGTCAGTTTTTTTATAAATGGTAATGGTTGTAAAAGTCTTTTGTTTGTATTTTGTTTCTGTGATCATGCAAACAAGCTTTCTTAAAGGGGATCTAAAGTCGCTTTGTGTACAATCCTTATTAGTGACTCCCTCATATAGATGAGCAGATCTAGCGTGTTTTTAACTATAAAATATATCCGCAATATGCTTAAAGGACCAGTAACATAAAAAATTTTTTTTAGAAAATTCGTTCATATACAACAAAAAAAAAAACACCAACACAAATTAAATTTTAAAATAGCAAAGCCTTTATTAAAAAATAACTTACAGAAAGTCCACTTGCTGTCCTCTTCAGAAAAGGCGACCATCCATCCTGCAGCAATCGATTTCTCCTTCCTGGCTTTTCTAGTGACAGCATTCGGCTTCTCCTCCTCCTTGATTCCGGGCCCAGCAGATTCTCAATGAAGAAAGAAGACACCCTGGCTTCCGTGGATTCGCTGTTGTGCAGGAGCATGGCTGTCTGCTCAGGGGCAGCCATATGCGGAAACAGAGTCTCTGAAGGCACAAGGGAAATCCCCAGCCGGCCCCAGCCCTCCCCTCCGTCCTCTTCCCCAGCTCTGACGAGGAGCCTGGGAAAGCTGCGCACAATGCTGGCAGTAGAGACACTCTTCCCCAGCGCTGACAAGGAGCTGCCGCTGGGGAAGTTGCGCACAACGCTGCCAGCAGAGACAGCTCGTGCTCTATAGGCAGCTCTGGAATGCATTCACCAGGGAGATGAGGAGAGCGGAGGAGGGAAGCCAATGAACGGGGAAGGAGAGACGCTGCTGCTGGGACGTCGGGAGGAGTATGCCTGTCAGTGAGGAGCCAGGGAAGAGAAATCGATCGGTGCAGTGTGGATGGTCGCCTTTTCGCCGTTTCTGAAGAGGACAGGAAGTGGATTTTCTGTAAGTTATTTCTTAATAAAGGCTTTGCTTTTTAAAAGTTTCATTTGTCTTGGTGTTTATTTTTTGTTGTGCACTAACGAATTTTTAAACATTTTATTTTAAGGTTACTGGTCCTTTAAATTTCAAGCGCCATTTACCTCTGCAGATCTCCTCTCACTTCAACTAATGTTGGCAAATGACAAGGGGGCCTACTTCCTGCCCCTGAATGATAGGGCAAGCTGAAGCCCTTTTTGCACTTGCGCTCGATATGCTCAAATATATATATTTATATAAAGGAGCATACCCAAGCGATTTTGTTTCCAATGCGCTAGCTCTGCAGGAGTGTTGTGATGCGCACGCAAAACCTAGAGGCATCTGTAAACAAGACTGCCTATTAGGTTTTGATTGGTTGGCGGGCGGGTCTTGAAGCTGAGGCAGGCGGGCCATGCAAAGGAGACGGCCACGGGCCGTGAAGGTTTAGAGGTCTGATGAATTCAGCGGATATGTGGGGGAATTCAATGCGCTGACAGGTAACAGGCTGTTAACTCTATACAGGCTTAAAAAAAATAACGGATTGCTATTCAAAATATGCTTGTATCCGGTTGACAAGGGCAATGGGGGATAAATATTTTTGACTATACATCCCCTTTAAGAGTTTTTATTTTTGACAGTTTCCTGAACTAAAATTAGTCCTATATTGCAATACAATGAAGTATGGCATTAGACACTTCCCATGGCTACTCCTTATGATTCAGTTTAGCATCATAAACTTTATGACAGAATTTCATACTTTATAGAAATGTATACTTTTTTGAAGAATAGTTCAGTATTCTACCAGACACATTTGTGTCATACTTCTTATTCAGCAGGGTTTCTAGAAGGAATGAATCTTATCTGAAGACAAAGGTTGTCCCACTAAATTCCTAGTATAACAGAAGTAAAATTGCAAAACAAACAAAATTTGGAACCTTTGCAAGAGATGGATTCTGCCGGTGTCTCTCTACCGCATTTCTGCTGGCATCTCCCTAACACGTTTCTCTGAGGACAGCTTCTTCAGAGGTGGCAGCATTGAATCGATGCACAAGGAACATATGGGAGAGGGAGACGCTGGCAGAATCCATCTTTGTATTGCAACGGTTCACCGCCACGATCTGCATCATGACAATGGTGAAAGTGATTGTTTGATATGCGCTCAGAAGTGTGACTGATGCAAGTGCAATAAGTTTTAAAATATTAAAAAAATAAAGGCAGAATACACTATGAGCACTGTCCCTGCTTTTTAACATATTTACAGAAAAAGAAATACCCTGGAATTTGTAGTGATATGCTGTTTTAAAATTAAGAATCTTGTAAATTGCTAATCCCAGCAGAGAGAGGGAAAGCCACTTTTCCTTTGTTGCTGTAACAGGTCTAATCTTTTGTAAAGACTTCCCGAATGTTTGAACATTTTTTGGTGGCATATACTTCCATTTAGCCATGACATTAATGAGGTTGGGCATGTATTTTGAACCATCAGACCAGTCTCTGATGGTTATATATCATAAGCTTTTGTAAAATTCATTCACACATTTGAATCTGTTCTATGTCATTAAAGGTACCTTGACACATTTGAATCTGTTCTCTGTTATTGAAGGTAATTAACCTTATACATATGGCAGATATCAGTGTTTTGATATTTCCCCATTAGGAGAAATTTTTAAAAAATATATTTGACCAGATTAGTTTAGCGAACATTGTGACATTTTATATATCAGGCTCTAGAGCTATAATTGGGCCATCTATTTGCTCTTGTAGACATTGTCCTGACATACAGATATGTTTCTCATTTTACACGCCTAATGAACTCTGCACCAATCAATTGCATATTATCAGAATCAGTGACAAATGCATTAGGTATATGATGGCTTAAAAGGAACTTACAACATTTTGTCCAGATAACTTTGCAATTGTCCCTAAAACCTTTATTTAAAAGATAGGTTTTTAGAAAAGTAGTCTTATATAGCAGAGGATGTTTCAATATTGAGAAATTCAGCTGTAAGCATGTGAAATCGTTGATGCTTAATAAGACAGTCAGTATTGGATTTGCAATTTTTACAGGTTGTTAGAAACAAGTCTTCTTTTTTTACTATGACCTTAGCATCAATCATTTTAAGCTTTAGGACCTTCATTTATAAAATACATGTTTAAAGGAGAAGAAAAAGGCTAAAATTAAGTAAGCTTTATTAGAAAGGTCTATATAAATACACCAGTAAAAAGTAATGCTGCTCTGAGTCCTCTGTCAAAATAAACACCACATTTCTTTCCTTCTATTGTGTACACACGGGCTTCTGTATTAGACTTCCTGTTTTCATCTTAAACCTCCAGTGCATGGCCTTGAGCATGCTCAGTTTGCTCTTCTCCCTTCTCCCCTCCCTGCTGTAATCTGAGCCCATAGCTATGAGCGAGCAGGGAGAGACTCAGGCAGGAAGTGATGTCACAGTAAGCCAATAAGTCAGGGTCTGTGTTTTCCATAAAATAAAAACATTGATCATTCCCATTTATTATATGTTAATAAGTAAAACATTGAAATGTATTTTTCTTTTAATATAATTTATCCTCCACCTTGAACAATTAATAAATATATTGCCAGGCCTGGAACTAGGGGAGAAGAGGCATGTGCCTAGGGCTCAGCGGCAGGGGGGTGCCAGGCATGTACCTCTTCTGCCACCTACCTCTGTTCTGGACCTTGTCTCCTCACTGCTTGCCAGTAATTCTCTACGCTGGTAATTAGTCTCATCAGATTGTTCATGCGTGCGAATGTGGCAGGGGGCAGAGAGCTGGCTGACCAGGTTGCCTAGGGGCTAGCTTGGCCTGCCCCTGTGTATTGCTGTTTGTTATTGATTTTTAAGTGCCTTTTACTGTATTTGAGTTTTGTGCTAAACATGTGCAGGCATTTTGCTGCATAGGATTGGTTGACTAAGATTGAAAAAAAAAAATGTAAAAATGAAAATAACTTGTCTGTTGAATATTTTTGCAAAACAATGGCATTTTTTAATGCTATCAAATAAAAATATCACAGAGATGATATTTTAGTATAGAACTTCTTAGAATATTTAAGGGTTAAGGGTCTAACTATTTTATGTGGCACAGTACATACACATACATTTATGCACCTACTGCTTTACTATATGCAGGTACAGTATATGCATAAATCAGTTATCCAGAAAGCTCAGTATTACAGAAAGACCATCTCACATTAAGTTAATTTTAAACAAATAATTACATTGCCTTTTTTCTGTAATATCATTGTCATAATTTATTTATATAGCACTATGCATGAATAGTTAGCGGATGGGTAAAATAATACAATTAGTTTGTTAGCCTTTAGTACATTATAGAATGTCCTATTATAAAAAGTCTACACTGTTTTGCCTTCTTCTGCCTCTTTCCAGATCTCAAATAGGGGTCACAGACTTCCAAAAACCTATTGGTCCAAGACAATACCAAAAAAAAGTTGTTTTTTTTGCTTCAGGCCCACTTCTATTCATATATCATGACATATGTCCTTGTCACTTAGTGATGTCTGAAAGCAAGGATACATTTCACTGATACATCTATCTCCATTCGCACAAACATCCCTGCTGAGGACACTCATTTTATGGATAGACCAGTCAGTCATTAGCATACATTATGTTATAAACATATGCAGCTGCTTGGATGCTGAGAGGAAAGTAGGACATGGAATGTTAAAATCACTGGGGGTGCCAAATGTTAGACTGATGCTTCTGTTTTGTTTGTTTTTTTAATGATTTTTTAGAAGACTTAAAGGGCACCTTTTGGCCAAAATGGCTAATGGAGCCCGCACACCAGTTGGGGGGTAACAGTTTTTTTTTTTAAAAAAAAGAATTGGCCCTCATCGTGCTAGGACACTCACATGTCATACATAGCACATGTGCATTATGTGCTTCTGACGTCATGCAATAATGAGCAAAACGTGGTATTCGCTCATTATGTTCATGCATGTGCCCCAACATGGCTGCTTGTACCGGGAGCTCCCTCCTGGTGCGGGTGGTGAATTTTCTAAAAAAAAAAATGCCATCCTGAGTCCGGGCTGTATTAGCCAACAGGTTCCCTTTAAGATATGAAGATCCTAATTGGAAGATATGGAAATCCGATACTTGTATATCCATTTTTCTGTTTAGGATTATCCAATGGCACATACTACTTGAGAAGTATATTTTTATGAAACATATGGGCTCTTTTATGATCTATATTTGCAATGTTCAGGTGTAGTTTCCTCTCTCCTCTTTAATACAACTGCCATTATAACTATAAAGTATAAAAAAAACCTTTTCAAAGAATATTTTATTAGATGTTGCCTTAGAGTTCCTTGACCCATATGAAGGCACTTAATGTATACATACATATATTCTTTTATTTACTTGGAAGACTAAAGTTAATTTGTTTTTAAAAATTTTCAGGTGCTCATGTAAATGCAGCTGAGACTTCAATGCACTTACTGGGCCACATTCGACCATCAAGGCATCACAGGCAACTTTTTACAAAGTCCCTTGAAGCATCCTCTTCTGCCACATTTTCTTCCTTTGGTGCTAGCAAAGGATCAGGCCCAATGCTAAACAGGAAACTGGGCTGCCAAGGATTTGGGGCATCTGTGGCAGCAATGACATCCTTCCCTCCACAGAGATACCACTACTTTCTTGTGTTGGACTTTGAAGCAACCTGTGACAAACCCCAGATCCATCCTCAGGTAAAGCAGGATGAAAAGGAAATTTTGAAATCTTTAAACTGTGTACACACATGGGTAGATATAGATCACACATTTTCTACCAAAATGGCTAACATCATGCCGTATGTTTGCGACCAAACAAGCTTAGAATCAGAATGCTGTCTATCCCAGCTGTTTAAAATCTGTGTTTGTGGACAGTATTAGGGAATAGGATTGCAAACTTTACAGTCCTCCAGGCTAGAATGAACTGAATGTCTAAGCATCCCAAATCATGTTAGGATATACTGTGACTTGTAATTCTTCACCTGATTTTGACTTCATTGAATTTAAAAAATTTTGTAATTTGGAGAATCACTATTGAATTCCTTTGGTAAGTGTGTTTGGGGTATTATAAAGGAGTTTCCCACTGGCTTTTAGTATACTTTTTACACAACCTAAAAATGTACCGGTAAGCTTTATTCCTTATAAGGCATTAACCCTTTAATTGTCTACAGAATTTCCCATTTCATTTTCACTCAGTGTCGGACGTTTTTTGAATGTTTTGTGCTCTCTCGTTTTAGGGACATTACCTGAAGGGTATTTTTAGTTTACCTAGGAAAACTGTACATTTTTTTTCAGGAGATTTCTAAATCTGCCTGAGCTTTTGTGTATTTCCACTTATGGAACAAGATTTAGAGGTCTAAATACAAAAAAAAATACAAGATATGTATAGATTTTTTTTTACTTCTATAGATCAAAAACTCCCAGCAGTAAATTACCATATTTTCAAAGCACTGCAGCAGAATATGGCATACATTAGATTCCAAAGTCAAAAATCTTGGAATAGTAGGCTAACCCCAGGAAATGTATTTTTGAAAATTACACATTCTGCCAAATCCAAAATGGGTTGCAATGTCTTTCTACTCCAAAGTACTAAGCAACAAAGCTTTTCTAAACTTAGCAGTTTTTATAAAAATGTATGAAAAATCACCTCAAAACTTTCAGTTTGCAAGTTTGTATCTCCCACAAAGCATAAGGTACCAAGAAAAAAACATCCTTAATATGAATGCCAGAGGTCTACTGAACAGTTTGATGCCCATTGTGCATAGGATTATCAAGGTACTGGCCCTTAGAGACACCAAAATGAAGTAAGTGCAAATTCTCCCAGAGGTCACTTCAGCTACTGACAGATCAACACATTTACTGTATTTTTGGGGGTACAAACACAAAGATATACGTTGACCCCCAAAATATTTTTGGAAAGTACACATTCTGTTGAAACCAAAATGGCTTACCATGTTTTTCTGCTCCAAACTACTGAGTCACAATGCTTTTATATGGATTTTATATTTAAAATAATATGTAAATGTAAACCCCTACAGCCAATTAATTTGGGTAAAATGGAATTGTAGCCAAAATAGTGACCATGATAAAGAATGCTAGATATGAATGAAACAATCCGAGGAAAAGGTATATGCTAAAGGACTGATTATAGATGCTAAAAAAATGCTAAATTGGATTGATAGGACTAAAAAAGGACTAAAATAGTAAAAGAAAACAAGATTGAAAAGATTCTGAGGAAACACTGCCATATAGAAAAATGGTTAATGATTTACAAAAACATTTGAGAGAACACACATTTATTTATTGGAAATCACAATCGCAAAGAGGAATATTAGTGTCAAGTAGTCTTCCAATAGGAGCAAAGGGAAAACAGCTTCCTACAACAAAAAATAAATGTACGGTAATGTGTGTAAAAATAAAAACAGGAAAGGAAAATGACTCGGTTTAATTCAAATGTCACTGATTCCGAGACAAAAACATTGTTACTAGTAACACATACAATGACTGTGTAACATACAATATGTAGGGAGAGCAAACTGGTCATTAATATTCAGTTTACAAGAACATATAACAAGTATAAATAAAAAGGGGATAAGTCATACATAATTTCTCTGCATAGATTAAAGAAATATGCAGTTGAGATCCTTTTGCTACATACATTTGTAGGAATTTACTGCAAAAGACCAGAAAGGAGAGGAGAAAGCTTTGTCCAAGCTGTATCCGAATCGGATTCATAAGACAGAAAAAATACATATATATTTTTTTACATATTAAACAAGCAATATTATGTAAACTCCAGAAAAATCTTTGTGGGTTATATGAATATAAAATATGCTTGTGATACCTTCATATACTAGCACTATTGAGCGTGTGCTCAATTTAGCAGTGTTTTACTATTTGTGACACCTACTTTTTTCTCTAGATCACTTGAAAGAAATATATTATCAGGAGGCATAAGAAGTGCACACTATGTGCTACTATTCAGTATAAGGTGATAGAGTGGACCCACTACAAGTGGTGCTGCTAATATTACTTATATTTTTTCTGTACAACATTCCTGTGTGTAAATTTAAAAGGGTTGTTTACCTTTCAACACTTTTTTCAGTTTATCAGAAATAGACTTTGTCAAATTACTTTCTTTTTTCTATTTGTGACTGTTTATCTAATACTGAAGTTTAAAGTTTCAATTTTCACCTTATTTTGTCTTTTTAAAGAAGCTCAGTGGGGGTGGGTTTCTGTTCTAAATTATACATTAATTAGAGATGCACCGAATCCACTATTTTGGGATTTGGCCAAATCCTTTGTGAAAGATTCAGCCAAATACCGAACTAAATCTAAATCTTAATTTGCAAATGTAAATCAGTGTAAAGGTTAAATGTGCTTGTTTGTGTGCTGAAAAGTCACGTGATTTTAAGGATTTTTATTTGGTTCAACCTGGCATTTGGAATCTCTTATCTTTTGCCCTGCTGAGCAGAATCCCTAAGTTTCATTGAAGGTAGCTGTTCTAATTGATACAATAGTTGCTAATATTCCACAGATGCTGCTGAGAAATCTATCAACTAATGTAGTAAATTGTAACAGTTTGTCTGAAGTCTGTACTTGAATCACTGAGCTGTCTGGCAGGAACATTACACTTAAATCTTAAATTTTGAAAAAATGGTAAAAGCAAAAAAAGTCTTTTGTTTCTGGTGAAAAAACACCTGAACTTAAAAAAATGTGTTTGGAAGACGAACAGTCTCTTTAAAAGGGTTTTCACCTTTAAAATAACTTTTAGTATAATGTAGACAATGAAATTCTGCGTTTGAGTCTTGTTTGGGATTATCCAAAATTATAATTTATAAATTGTAAATTATAAATTGTGCAGAACTATAGGTTCCATGCAGGATGCTGCCACTTTGCAAAGTGATCTGTCTAAACTGGAAAACTGGGCAGCAAACTGGAAAATGAGGTTCAACGTTGATAAATGCAAGGTTATGCACTTTGGCAAAAATAATATAAATGCAAGTTATACACTAAATGGCAGTGTGTTGGGAGTTTCCTTAAATGAAAAGGATCTAGGGGTCTTTGTAGATAACACGTTGTCTAATTCTGGGCAGTGTCATTCTGTGGCTACTAAAGCAAATAAAGTTCTGTCTTGCATAAAAAAGGGCATTAACTCAAGGGATGAAAACATAATTATGCCTCTTTATAGGTCCTTGGTGAGGCCTCATCTGGAGTATGCAGTTCAGTTTTGGACTCCAGTCCTTAAGAGGGATATAAATGAGCTGGAGAGAGTGCAGAGACGTGCAACTAAATTGGTTAGAGGGACGGAAGACTTAAATTATGAGGGTAGACTGTCAAGGTTGGGGTTGTTTTCTCTGGAAAAAAGGCGCTTGCGAGGGGACATGATTACACTTTACAAGTACATTAGAGGACATTATAGACAAATGGCAGGGGACCTTTTTACCCATAAAGTGGATCACCGTACCAGAGGCCACCCCTTTAGACTAGAAGAAAAGAACTTTCATTTGAAGCAACGTAGAGGGTTCTTCACAGTCAGGACAGTGAGGTTGTGGAATGCACTGCCGGGTGATGTTGTGATGGCTGATTCAGTTATTGCCTTTAAGAATGGCTTGGATGATTTTTTGGACAGACATAATATCCAAGGCTATTGTGATACTAAACTCTATAGTTAGTATAGGTATGGGTATAAAGAATTATAATTAAAAGTAGGGAGGGGTGTGTGTATGGATGATGGGTTTTCATTTGGAGGGGTTGAACTTGATGGACTTTGTCTTTTTTCAACCCAATTTAACTATGTAACTATAGATAGAATTGCCCTTGTCAGAAAAAGGACAGGTTAGTTCAATATTAGGTGCTCTCATGACCCACAAAACATAGGCATTAAAAGCGTTTGAATTCCATTAGAATCCATTGAATCCATTAGAATTCCAATTGCACTTTCTACATACAGTCCATATACTTTTGTAATGCTTTGCATATTGGCCATCACTCTTCAGATGGTGTTCCTGTCATTCAAGCTTATGATGTTTTACCTAATGTGGCTGGTAAGATGTTTAAAAAAAAAAAGCGTTAGCAAACTTTGCGGTATGTTAGATTGCGTAGAAAGACATATTAAACAATTTTTAATTAATCAATGTGTATTTTCTAAAATATTTGAATGGTGTGCCAATAATGTCATTGTACATATGATCATGTATCATCATGCAAGGCCTGGCACCAATGTTTTTTTTATGAAACATTTTATGAAAAATAAACCTTTAAGAGAGTTGTGCTTGAATGAATATTAACGTGTATAATTTATCTAATTTTAGTGTGCAGATTAATTTGTCTATTTAGAAGTGATATATTGGCTTCCTCAGGAATGT
Organism: Xenopus petersii; assembly: GCA_038501925.1. NCBI lineage: Eukaryota > Metazoa > Chordata > Amphibia > Anura > Pipidae > Xenopus > Xenopus petersii. The sequence continues at coordinate 74,324,290 of CM076679.1, forward strand.
TATCTTGTAATTTCATAATACTGTATAGGTTTTGAAAAATTAAATTAAATAAAGAGACAAGAGATCAATTGTACCTTTAAGAGGTCCCAACTCTTGTTGATATTAGTTGGATAGTGAAAATCCCTTGTTCTCCTCCAAAGATTTTATCCTTTTTAATGCAGGTTTATGAAAAGTCCAGCTATGTTACAGGTTAAATCTTATTGCTCTGCTAGATAACATATCTGTATCGCAGAGTGAAGGATAAAAATACATGATAACTTACCAGAAATTAAACCAACTTTTATTTAACTAATCGATGAAAAGATCCTCCATAAAGAAGCAATTAACTTTGGGCTGCAGTACCTGGTCCATGGAGATAGGAGTTAAGTGGCTGTGATCATGAACCTACGCTGTGAATTAACAGCTTTCGATGGATATAAATTTGCAGCATGCACTGTATTCAGTGCTGAGCTTCAGGAGTTATACACCAGTAAAAATAAAACTTGCCTACTTAAAATCTATATTTCCACCCAAAAACTCTCTATCTCAGGAAACCCTTTTATACCACTTGAAATTTAAAGGACCAATAACATTATACAATTTTTTTTTAAATACAACAGCCTGTCCCCCCTTGCTCTGTATTGAGGGTGACAGCTTTGCAATTTACCGCAACTGATCCACGAGGAGATGTCAGGTTGGCAGCTCTCAGGATTTGTCCTGTGAAGTTTGGCTGCTGACCATTGAGTCTGTCCCGGCTTGTCCCAGTGAAGTCCCCCAGGCAGTGCAGGTATGTGAGTCTATCAGAGCCAGTGGAGTCCCGGTAATCTGTCACCCCCAATACAGAGCAAGGGGTGGACAGGCTGTTGCGGGGGAGGAGGAGAGGAAGCCCCAAACCTGTGGATAGCAGCGTGCAAGGGGGAAGTGATGGCCACGGCTGCCTCTAACCCCTACCTCCCCAGCAACAGCATCCTCTCCCCGGGATCCATCGTGCACTCAGATTCAGGAGGAGTAATGTAGCCTGGTAGCGCCAGGGGGACCCCACGGTGAAGATGGTGCAGAGTGACTTCATGCAGGGGGCAATGGCTGCCAGCAACGGGGGGCACAAGCCAATTGACAGAAGCAAATCCATTAGTGATTACATGGAGGTGGAGGAGCCATGCAGGAGCACTACCCGGTGCCTTACCTCAGCGGTGAGCAGAGTTAGTACAGGACGGCTGCGGCAGCGGCGGCAGGAGGAAGCTACACCGGCATGGCTACCAAGAGGTGGGGGCTGCCGCTGGGCATGCTGATGCTGTTGTCTGGACTCTCTACCTTGGGCACAGTGCTGAGTGCAGGGAGACATGGACTGAGGAGGAGACGAGGTACCGTTTTCTATCTTGATATCCTGACCGGCTGGGAGGATTCAGCAGCGGGCACTGCCAGCCCCGGGCACACTCAGATGGGCACAGCGATGGGGAGCAAGTGGCATGCACACCACACTGATCCAGCTCTCCCAGTACCTGCTGCTGCTGCTGGGAATAGGGGAAGCGCTGAAGACTCTGTCACTAGAATTGAGGAGAAATCAGCTGCTGCAGGATGGGTGGTCGCCCTGTCGCCTTTTCTCAAGAAGAGTGGAAGTGGAGTTTCAGTAAGTTATTTCTTAATAAAGGCTTTGCAATTTTAAACGTTTAATTTGTCTTGGTGTTTATTTTTCATTGTATACTAACGAATTTTTAAAAAAAATGTTTTGATGTTACTGGTCCTTTAATACTTGGGTGCTTTTGTGTGACCAGCAAAAAAAAGAAGCATCAATATGTGTTTTCCAGGAAAGTTTATGACTTTCCCCAGTACAGAATGTGCTGCAGCAGGGGCAGCAATCAAACATAAATGGTGATTGTAGCCATGTAGCTCTTGAATCAGTATACCACCAACAAAAAGAAAAACCTTTTCTTCTCAATGAATAAAAATTAATGCTAACTCTTGCTTGTTAATTGAGCATTTTTAATACTACGACTCCCAATCAGGATCATTTACCTACAGTCATTCTTCTATATTCTGAAATGCATCCTACATCTAGAGAACCCATAATTTAAATCCAGTCTTTGCACAAGGATAATTGGAGCAGAAAAAATATCATCAATCTCGGAGACAATAAATCAAACCAAATCATATTAGTTCATTAAAAGACAGTTCCATAACATTTAAACCAAAACCCTACTGTTCATTTTCATTATGATCCTCCATCTTTCAACCTTTCCACTTTGATTTTTCAAAACTAAATAAAAGCAAGAATATTTTACCCCTTTTCCTCTGCAGGAGCTGAGAGAGAAGTTTAGCAGGCTGAATAAAAATTAACAAAAAGATTAATGTGTGGTAGTTGTACTGTCTGTCGAAAATTGTGTTTTCTCAGTGCAAATATTAAGAAATGTCTTAACTTTTACTTGTATCTTTATGTGTATGCACATAAAAAATAAATAACATTTTACTTATTGGTAATTTTGCTTTAAAGGTTTATATAAGATGACCTATACTGATCACAGTTCACAAATCTGTGTGAATTTTTAGTTTTAGGAAGCATGTACTTTAAATATACTAATTCCAGCACAGGTTCAAGTATTTAGAAACCCATCTCCCAAATGTAATTAATTTAGCAAGAAAAACATATCAGAGAACACAGTATGTATTCATCCTTTAATATCTCAAACACAATTTGAAATCAGTGGTACAAGTTATTTTCTGAAACATGCAGTGTGGCTGCTTTTTTACAGCCATGACAGACAACCTTAAAAAAACCCTGCATTTGATTCTTTTGGAATAATTTACGCTGGACTGGGCCAAATTGGGCAGAATATAAAGTTATAATCTATAACGTGGAGGCCCATCAGTCGAGGTGCTGATGTTGTCCTTGTCTGTCAGGATTTTCAAACCTGGCAATAGATATCTGACCAATGTTAGCCCACATACTGATTGGGTGGGCCCATTGGTAGACCTCATACAAGGGCCAATAAGCTGCTAACTCAGTCTGGAGGGGCAGCACATTTTACTGGCCTGTGTATGTCCAGCTTTACCTAATAAATGTGACTTTGAAAAGTACTTTTGTGTACACTATTTTTTTTAACGTTATACACAGGACAAAAAAATGTATACATACTTACTCTCAAATGTTCTCCAAACCAATGGCTCTAAATGTTAAGGTGAGCCACATCTGCTACCCAAAATTTTCTATAATGGAACCATATTTTAGGTAACCCCTCCAACCCCTTGTATTCCTACTGAGTCTCTTGTCAAGACGATCCAGAAACCTTTTAATACAAAGTCTCTGAAGTACCTCTCCTGAAGGTCTAGAAGAAATGTTTTATTAGGCCATTGTAATTTGTTGCATTTTCCCCAACATTGCCCTTTCTTTCTTAAGCAAATTAAATCAGTTACCATGCTCTTCTCCAGTCCTGCTTAGACTACTGCAACCTCCAGATAGCAAGACTGCCCCCTTCTCTTCAGTCTAAGCCTCTGAAGCCACTGCCTGTGAATGGCCAGCTTCCAATTGTACATTTCCAGCATCCCTTAATTATTTTAGTTGGGAAGGGAATTGTGGGACCTGTAGTTATGCCGTAACTTGATTGACCAGTCATACCTGGTCTTTATATATGCCAAACTGGAAATCTTTAGATTTTCAGTAATAGTTACATAGTTACATAGTTAAATTGGGTTGAAAAAAGACAAAGTCCATCAAGTTCAACCCCTCCAAATGAAAACCCAGCATCCATACATACACCCCTCTACTTTTAATTAAATTCTATATACCCATACTAACTATAGAGCTTAGTATCACAATAGCCTTTGATATTATGTCTGTCCAAAAAATCATCCAAGCCATTCTTAAAGGCATTAACTGAATCAGCCATCACAACATCACCTGGCAGTGCATTCCACAACCTCACTGTCCTGACTGTGAAGAACCCCCTACGTTGCTTCAAATGAAAGTTCTTTTCTTCTAGTCTAAACGGGTGGCCTCTGGTACGGTGATCTACTTTATGGGTAAAAAGGTCCCCTGCCATTTGTCTATAATGTCCTCTAATGTACTTGTAAAGTGTAATCATGTCCCCTCGCAAGCGCCTTTTTTCCAGAGAAAACAACCCCAACCTTGACAGTCTACCCTCATAATTTAAGTCTTCCGTCCCTCTAACCAATTTAGTTGCACGTCTCTGCACTCTCTCCAGCTCATTTATATCCCTCTTAAGGACAGGATTCCAAAACTGCACTGCATACTCCAGATGAGGCCTTACCAGGGACCTATAAAGAGGCATAATTATGTTTTCATCCCTTGAGTTAATGCCCTTTTTTATGCAAGACAGAACTTTATTTGCTTTAGTAGCCACAGAATGACACTGCCCAGAATTAGACAACGTGTTATCTACAAAGACCCCTAGATCCTTCTCATTTAAGGAAACTCCCAATACACCGCCATTTAGTGTATAACTTGCATTTATATTATTTTTGCCAAAGTGCATAACCTTGCATTTATCAACATTGAACCTCATTTTCCAGTTTTCTGCCCAGTTTTCCAGTTTAGACAAATCACTCTGCAAAGTGGCAGCATCCTGCATGGAACCTATAGTTCTGCACAATTTAGTATCATCTGCAAAAATAGAAACAGTACTTTCAATGCCCACCTCCAGGTCATTAATAAACAAGTTGAAAAGCAAGGGACCTAGTACAGAGCCCTGCGGTACTCCACTAACAACATTGGTCCAATTAGAAAATGTTCCATTTACCACCACTCTTTGTAGTCTATCTTTTAGCCAGTTCTCTATCCAGGTACAAATACTATGTTCCAGTCCAACATTCCTTAATTTAACCAGTAACCTTTTGTGTGGCACTGTATCAAATGCTTTAGCAAAATCTAAGTAAATCACATCCACTGCCATCCCAGAATCGAGGTGTCTACTTACATTCTCATAAAAAGAAATTAAGTTAGTCTGGCAAGATCTATTACGCATAAAAGCATGCTGGCACAAACTCATAGTATTATGATTTGCTATGAAGTCCAGTATCTTATCCTTTATTAACCCTTTGAAAAGCTTTCCTACCACTGACGTCAGACTAACTGGCCTATAGTTTTGAGGCTGAGAACGGGATCCTTTTTTGAATAGAGGCACCACATTAGCAATTCGCCAGTCTCTCGGCACTATGCCAGATCTCAATGAATCCTGAAAAATTAAGTAAAGAGGTTTGGCAATCACAGAGCTAAGCTCGCTAATTACCCTGGGATGAATACCATCTGGCCCTGGACCTTTGTTAATCTTAACATGTTCTAGTCTCTTTTGAATTTCATCATGTGTGAACCATGCATCATTAGTTGTATTACTAGAATTGGGACTGTTAAGAAGGAAACCTTCACTTACTGATTCCTCATTTGTGTAGACAGATGAAAAATATGAATTCAGAATCTGCGCTTTTAATTTGTTTTCATCAACCAGCTGACCCCCCTCTGATAGTAAGGGACCCACCCCTTCCTGCTTCATTTTTTTACTATTAACATATTTAAAAAATAATTTTGGATTTTTTTTACTGCTTACTGCAATATCCTTTTCTATAGCAATTTTAGCTTGCCTTATAGCTTCTTTGCATGATTTATTGGCCTCCTTGTACCTTATAAATGATTTGGCTGTACCAGCTAACTTGAAAGTTTTAAAAGCACGTCTTTTCTTACCCACCTCAACACCAACGCTTCTATTGAACCAAAAAGGTTTTGCTTTGCAACGACGTTCCTTGCTTACAAGTGGAATATACTGACAAGTATATTTATTAAGCAGCATTTTAAAGACTTCCCATTTTTGTTCTGTGTTTAACCCTGAGAAAATCATTTCCCACTTAATATGTTGCAGAGATGCCCTTATACTGTCAAAGTTTGCATGTCTGAAATTTAGTGTTTTAGTTACTCCCTTATAGAATTGCTTCTGCAACAGAATCTCAAAGGAGACCATGTTATGATCACTATTCCCTAAATGCTCACCCACACAAATGTTAGAGATGAGCTCAGTATTGTTAGTTATTACAAGGTCCAAAAGAGAGTTATTCCTAGTAGGTTCTTGAACGAGCTGGAATAAAAAGTTGTCATTCAGCATATTTACAAAACTACTAGCTTTTTCTGTCTTAGCAACCCCATTACCCCAGTCAATGTCTGGATAATTGAAGTCACCCATAGCAACAACTTGACCCAGCTGTGAAGCCGCTTGTATCTGCAAGAGTAGCTGGGCTTCATACTCGACACTTATACGAGGTGGTTTATAGCATACACCAATGATAATTCTTTTTGTTACCTTTTGCCCAGTCAAAATCTCTACCCAGAGTGATTCTATACCCTCACCAGTGCCAGCTATTGTTATAGCAAGAGTTAATTTAGAATTATTGGCTTCCATTTAAACTGCCTTTCATCAACAAAAATAATTACATTAATATGCTGGAAATTTCTATTTTGCCCATGAGAATTTGGCATTAAGTGTGTTAAATCTCCAGTTCTAGGTTAAAAATGGATAAATGTGTTAATTAAAATGTCCTCAAGTAGAAATGTTTGTTTTTGGCTGCTTTGATTAAATTTTGAAAACTGTATTTGAATATTAAAAAGCAATAGCTATTACTTTTTTTAATGTGTCTGCTCATGACATGTGAACACTCTCATTTGCATAACGTAGAAAAACCGAGCCTTATTGCTTTGCATCTTTATTAGGGGGGGGACTGACCAATCCATCTTCTTAAGGCACAAAACAAATTGTCACTTTCTTTAGAATGTGCAATTGGTAGGATCAAGAAGATCATAAAAAATGGGATTAACAACCAATAGTGATGATTATGCTTTTATCGCTTTCTTGCTGTTTGTTTTATCGTTCTAAGAAAAGAAAACACATTTTTAGAGAAAAGATATGATTTTTGAAAAAATTGAAATCGGAAAGTTATTACAATTGCCCCCCCAGTATTGAATTGCTTTAAATATTCAAGCAACATACATTTATAATTGTATTTATAGGTGGAAATACATTTCCATCATTTTAATAAGAGATTGAGCAGTTGTATATATTTTAAGATTTGCAGCCTTGATCTGCTCATTCCTCCAGTACTCTTAAAGAGAACATCAGAATGCAAGTTGCAAAGCAGCATCCCTCCTTATTCCTTGGTCTGGCATTGCCACATCCACCAGCTGAGGCTTACTGAGCCATTTGTTTAAATGTCAGAATAATAGCCAGAAATTGAATAGCTTGAATAGAAAGGTCAACTAATAATGCAAATCTTACTTCATAGTCTGGCTGCTGAAGTCTCTCAACCTAGTAACCAATTAATAACTTAGTTTCACTTTAGGAAAAAGTGAGAGATAGAATGAGAGAAGAATGACAAATGATCTAGAACACAGAGATAATAAAGAAGCACCAATTAAAAATGTAATGGATTTACTAATAAATCTACTTGTGAAATTATAGCAGGAAGAAAAAGAAACTGTTAGCTTCACCTTACAAGAAGCCATGTGATTTATTTAGATTCCCATTTTCCTGGATTACTCAATATGTTTATACATAGTAGCTATGATAGATAGAAAAGAAATTAGTATAGGAACTTGTCATTTGACCTTAACCAAATTTCAGCATTTTACTATTCTTTTTCATTTTTCCTGGGTAAAATTATATATTTGAAACGTATCAGTAGTTGTGGCAATTAAAGTTTTGGCTGAAGGAAGCTGATTTTTGCCACATTGCTTCTGTAGTGAATAACAGAGAAACAGAGTTGATTTTTCTAAAATTATGGAAAAAATATATATTTTTCTCATTATTTGGTTGGATATTCATTTTAAATCTGATGTTTTTGCTTGTATTATGCTGTCTTGCATTTTGTTATTATAAATGGAACTATGTATAATCAATTTTGCAAGATCTTTCTTTCACAATTTAATGCTATTAGTGATTTTTCTATTGCAACTGGAGATATAAAATAATTGGAATTTATTAACAGGACCCATGCAAGTCATAATAGTGTAAAATAGCTTTAATATACATAATTTTCTTTTTTAAAAGTTATACTCCCATAAAACCAGATATAAGGCGTTTAACAGTCTTTCCAGACGCCAGTGTGGTTGTCCAGTTTGCTGTGTTCCGTTGCGTCTGGAAAGACTGTTAAGCGCCTTATATCTGATTTTATGTGAGTGTAACTTTTAAACATTTTTTTATGTATATTAAAGCCTTTTTACACTATTAGAAGCACATCTCACCTAGTTAATCCTGAAGGGAATCTGGACGATATCAATGGCTGATATGCTCCAATCTATATAAAACGTCTGTAAGTACCCAACCATTTTTGGTGGCGGAAGGATAAAAAATAAATGTCACTGGGTCCTGCTGAATGAAAGAGCTGGCTACTCATGCAAATGTGTAGATAAAAGCAATCTCACACAAAAGGGTGTTGAAAAACAAACTAACCTACTACACTATATTGGAAAATTATATTTTTCCCTCCATTTCATTTTCTCTTGTCTATCCATGAGCTTCCTTGAGAAGCGCTGTTTCACAGGTTTTTGTATTTGTATAATATTTTAGACAGAATGGTTTCACTAACAATAATATTTACAGAAAACAAGAAGGCATTTTGGGAAAAAGCAGGACAGATTTTTTTAAAGGGGACCCGTCACCCAAAAAAATTATTCCAAATCCTATTTTATCATGTTAGTCAAGCAAAATTAACTTTAATTACAATGTATAAATTATTTAAATCTTGTTTCCATCAGTGGCAATAATTATAACAAGCAATCAGGAGCCATTTTGTGGACACTGTAATTAAGGCAAGCCTTACATCATCTCAGAATCCTGTTTGTGCACCAGAATGGGGGACCTGATGTCCATCCCCATGCCCTGGTTATACAGTTAAATGGTTAAGAGAACTTGGGAAATATGGGGAGAGCAATGACATCTAGGAAGTGCTGAATAAAAAGTGAAAGTAACTGCTTGCCCTGCCTCTATGACTAAGGCATAGAGGAGGGGCAGACAATATTTGATTGACAGCTGAGATTTTTAAATGAGTTTACAACAGCTATGGATGCTTTAATAAAATTTGGATGTCATGTTTAATTTGAAAAGGGCTTTTATTATACAGCTTTTAATGTCTGGGTGACAGGTCCACTTTAATATGCAAGAAAATGAGGAGGGCAAAAATCCATAGACATGTATAAGCTGGGATCAAAGAAAACCGTGTAAAATGCAAGAACGCAGCATTGACTGTACTAAAGTTGGTCTATAAAATAATGGAGGCACATTTATTTAGCCGTAAGTACGTATAATGGAGGTGTTCTACTATTACTGTTTCATTTCTGCACTGGGAAATCCTTCTGTAGCATCACTCGTAAGTGATAAGTGACCTGTCACCACTGAGGCTGTCACCCTGGCTGTTTGCAGGCACTGCAGCTCGTTCATCATTAATGGAATTTACATTTGCCAAAACAGATTTTATGGTTTATTATTTCTGTGTAATACAAATAAATTTCTTATGACATTGAAATAAAGTATATCCTTATTCTGCTAATATTCTTTTGGGGACTATAAAGTCCACAGTAGTAACAGTTCGCAGTAATGTCAGCTGCATAACACAAAATTGTTAATTGCCAATCCAAGTATGTTTATGAAATTTTATTTTATATTGTTGTTTCACAGGAAATAATTGAATTCCCTATTTTGAAGTTAAATGGCAGAACAATGGAGATAGAATCAACTTTTCATACATATGTTCAACCCGTTGTGCACCCACAGCTCACTCCATTTTGCACTGAGGTAAGAAAAGAAGAAGATAATGAAAGAAAATGTAGCGAACGAACTATATGTTGTATATTATGTTCTATGTACTATTTACAAAACTTGGAATGTTTTAAGTATCCTGACTACATTTAATCATCTTTTTTTTTTTTTTATTATAGCACTTCATTTTGTCACACAGGCTTAAATAGTTATATTATTTTTAGTCACACTGGAGGTTCAGAGCTATATAAATTATATCATTTAAAAGTTCAGTTGTTCTTTTTGCACTCCGATGGCTAAGATTTGTTACTCCCATTACTAAATTAGCTATTGGGTTCAAGCAACAGTGGGGAATATGTAAATGTACCTTTCAGGTTATTATTCTCAGAGTTTATCTAAATGTAACTTTGCCATATTACAAAACAGTACTGCTGTTAAGCAGTAGAGAGTCAGTTGAGTGTCTGGAAAGCTAATGCGAAATACATGCACAATAAGGAACAGTGTGTGGGAATGTTCAAAATACTGTTGCAGGTGATGCATTTGTTGTAAATAAAATGTTGTAAAAATGGGGTTACAAAAATGCACTCTGCACTTCTCTAAAGATGTTATTTATCAAAATCTGAAAAGTTTTCATTATTTTCTGAAAAATACTAAGACCAAATCCGCACTGACTTTCCCCTTATTTATCAATAAATGTTAACAAATTTTTCTTGTGCAGAAAAAGTCACAATACAATTGTAAAAAAAATTTAATCCTATAATTTATCATATTTTGCTCTTGAAATCTTTGATTTTTTTTGTAAATTCGCCTGAAAGCTATGATTCTTTCTGGAAACCCAGTGCAACTCAGATTAAGGGGACATCTGCCATTGACTTTTACATGTTCTCGGCAGGTCTGAGTTGGATTACTTTTTTCATTTGACTTTTAACACAATTTGACTTTAATAAAAAAAAATGTGAGTTTTTTTCCCCCTTTAAAAGCAGAAAAATTTGGACCTTAATAAATAACCCCCTAAATGTTTTAGAAAAATGTTCATGTAGAAGAATGTACAATGCAGCTGTATCTTCTGGGTTGGCAAATTCATAACAGTAATTAATTTTCCTTTTATTTGTGTTATAAAACGTTTCTCCCACCAAGCTACAGTCAAAAATTCTTTTTTTTTCTTTTCCGTTTATATCCCTGTAAACAAATTCATGTTCAACTTCTCTTACACAGCAGGGAGTATCTACTTACTCTCAGACTTTTTGAAATATTCTTCCTGTCTCTGAATAATGATTAACCCAGTCCACCAATTGACTAGCAGGTCCCCAATAGGCTAAAACAGCAATTTGGCAGGTTTTAGATGGTGAATGGTCGAAGTTTAAAAGAGGCCGCAGATGATAAATTTCGATATTCGAATTTTTTTCAAATTCAAATTGAATTTGGACTATTCCCTAGTCGAAGTACACAAAAATAGCTCGAAATTCTAATTTTTTTAATTCTAATTTTCACTTTGACCTTTGATAAATCAGCCCCTAAGAGAAAATGCAGAAAATGTATATTCAGTATTTTAAGATATTAATGCTCAGAGCCTATGAGTAAGTGCCCCATCAGGCATGAAACACGTTAGGCCTCTGATACTCTATTTAATAAACAAGCTTTCAATTTTTAAAAACATTTAGTTTATTCAAAGTAATGAAAACCTTTTGTTAAATAAGTCCATGAATTTCTGTATTTTTATACTGATTGATTATCTATTACAATGTTGTCTTCCTTGTGTTCGTTTTTTATATAAAAATTGTACAGCGCTGCATATCCTTGTAGTGCTACATAAATAGTTATACATACATGCATACATACATACATACATCAAATGTAACTATTTTGTACCACTACATACCTTCACATTTTCATGTAAAACCTACAGGTAAACTATCCCCAAATGAAAATGTATAAATATTGGAAGAGAGCTGTTGCTATACATCCTTTAAATTTCGTCATGAATTACAAAAGAAAATCGTAGTGCATCCACTCTCATTTTAATTAACATGTCTCTCTCAAAGGTATTACCATTCTTTGATAGTCATTAGTCACAAATATGTTTGTCCTTTTGTAGTGTACAATGGAAATGTTGAAAAGGGAATGAGTAGGAGTCCTAGTTTGCTGCTTGAGTTAGGATCTATAGATTAGTTTAACACATTTTGCAGAGAAATGGTGATTATCTCTTATAATAACTTGACTTTGGAGAGTGTGTGAGAACTTCTGTGTACAGGTTCAGAGAGAGCATTTGAAGGTGTGCAGGGATATGAAGACTGTGATACATAGTAATGTCAAAGGCTGATTTGTAAAATGTTCCTTGATGTACCCTAGATTTATTTCAGTGTACAACACTATGCACTGCCTGAGGCAAAACAACAATTTTCTTATTTCAATAATTTCCTATTAATTAATTAAGGCTGCCCTTTATACATTACATGACATTGACTTTGACAGCTCTGTTCATAAAGATTAAATGATTGCCATTCATTGCATATTTTAATCTGTTTATGTCATTACTTATATAGTAGACCAAAATATGCTAATAGCAATAATGTCCAAAGTCTCTGGCGCTTTCCCTTTAATCGGACCAAAATACTCGTTCTCCTTGAGCATAGTGCTTGTTGCAAAGCATATGGGTATGGACAAAAAATAAATCCTTTTCATCTATATTAACAAAAGAAGTACATAAAATAAGACAGAGTATTAAATGCATAACAAAACATGTAATATATTGCATACAATGACCATGCGGCTTGCAGTATATAGGAAAAACAAACAGTAAATTACACGATAGGATTAGGGAACACTTTAGAACATAGAGAAGGGTGTGGAATCCCACAGTGTCTACTAAAAAAATCTAGTAAAAATTTAAATTTAAATAAATTAATTTTAGATTGCTGAGCAAGAATTAATCAACTTTGCAGAATGAATTGTTATTATTATTATTAAAAAATCCTACCATTCGATATAAATGAACACAAATTGGAAAATTGATTGAGTACCTAATAAGTGGATGAAATTTGCAACTGACTGTTTCTTAACTGTAACATATATTTTCCATCAAGTCCATCATTATTATTTATTTTATATATATATATATATATATATATATATATATATATATATATATATATATATATATATATATATGTGTATATATATAACAGAGGGAGTGGAGTGCACAACCATAAGAGAAAACTGGATACCTGGGTGCTAGTCCATAACATAGATCCATACTGCAAATATTGACAGCACTCCAAGGAAGTTCACAACGAGTCGATATTGCTAAAGTGGAGGTTTTATTGAAGATCCAATGTTTCGGTTCCTTACTGGAACCTTCGTCAGGGATAATAACACACAGTGCACAAACAAACAAACATTTAAAGATCAGAAAATGACGCCAAAGGGGCTGTCTCAGAGCGCCCATCAATCATCATTAACTGTAAATCATAGAGTAACACAAAAACGCTTTAGTACCTGAATGAGGAAATGTAAGAGTGATCATGGTGCTTAACGTGCGTCCAGCTATACCCAGGTAAGTCTTGGGCAACAGAGCGGTTTACAGTGAAAACCTGTCCGTAGTACAGTCTCAATGGGCCGGAAGTGAATCGCTCCGTGGAACTACAGAGCAGAGAGACGCTAGCTACGTTGCTAGGCAACGCGCCCTGAGCGTATCTAAGTGCCTGCGTGGATAGCGACCGGTAGAAACTCAAGGTGCTCACTGTCACTCCTGCCATGTGAGGTGGAGTGAGCTAGCGACCCAGTTTATGGCGGGGACATCAGATGGACCATGTTATATATATATATATATATATATATATATAGTTAGTCTGTGTCAAACGACCGCACTCTGAAGACCGGACTTAGTATGATCTTTGTCGGGGCAGGGTCCAAAAATTCATATAGAGATTTGTTCGTAAGGATCCGCACACCAATGTTTTTCATCAAAATACCGTATATACCCGAGTATAAGCAGAGTTTTTCAGCATCCAAAATGTGCTGAAAAAGTCTACCTCGGCTTATACTCCGGTCAGCGGTACCAAGTAGCTGAGATTGCAGTCACTTTTAATCATTCCTATACCAACAGTACAATTGGGGAGAGACTGCAATATCCCACAATGCCCTCTGTTGGTTATATGAAAGAATAACAGTGCGCCCTCTGTTGGTTATATGAAAGAATAACAGTGACTGCAATATCACACAGCGCCATCTGTTGGTTATATCAAAGAATAACAGTGACTGCAATATCACACAGCGCCATCTGTTGGTTATATCAAAGAATAACAGTGCGCCCTCTGTTGGTTATATGAAAGAATAACAGTGACTGCAATATCACACAGCGCCATCTGTTGGTTATATGAAAGAATAACAGTGACTGCAATATCACACAGCGCCATCTGTTGGTTGTATGAAAGAATAACAGTGCGCCCTCTGTTGGTTATATGAAAGATTAACAGTGACTGCAATATCACACAGTGCCATCTGTTGGTTGTATGAAAGAATAACAGTGCGCCCTCTGTTGGTTATATTAAAGAGTAACAGTGACTGCAGTATCACACAGCGCCATCTGTTGGTTATATGAAAGATTAACAGTGACTGCAATATCACACAGCGCCCTCTGTTGGTTATATGAAAGAATAATAGTGACTGCAATATCACACAGCGCCCTCTGTTGGTTATACGAAAGATTAACAGTGATGGCAATATCAAACAGCACCCTCTGCACATGGTAGTGGGACAGTGGGACAATGCACACAGTAATCCGTTTGGCAATTCTCTGTCACCATCAACTTTGCAAAGAAGTCCAGTTGATCGCTGGGGGGGTCGCTTTGGCAGAATGTGCGCTGCTGGGAGACAGGGCTGTAGTTGTGTCTAGGCTTATACTAGAGTCAATAAGTTTTCCCAGTTTTCGTAGGTAAAATAAGGTACCTCGGCTTATACTCGGGTTGGTTTATACTCGAGTATATATGGTAACTGTTTTATTCGGTACATAGATACGACGTTTCAGCAGTGAAAAAGGATTGCGGCACTCACAGGGTTTTAGTGAAAAAACAAAAAATGTTTTATTATTCAGCCTCAATGTTTCGATCCCCCACAGGGATCTTCGTCAAAGCTGGATGTTTGTTTGTTTTTGCTCCTGACGAAGATCCCTGTGGGGGATCGAAACGTTGAGGCTTAATAATAAAAATTTTTTGTTTTTTCACTAAAACCCTGTGAGTGCCGCAATCCTTTTTCACTATATATATATATATATATATATATATATATATATATATATAGATATATATATATATATATATAAATTTTGACGGTAAAAAGATAGGGATTTAGCAGGATTTGGAACAAATGTAGATGTAAACCAGCGCAAGGTAACCATGGGAATGGGACGCAAAAGAATTAACCTAGAGGAATTGAAGGAAAGAAAAGGGGTGCATCACCCAGGCAACAGGGACTTGTAAATAGGTGAGGTGCTTGCACAATACAGTCTGACACTTTGAGGAAGTCGGAAAGCGTCGAAAAGCGTCAGTTGAACCCACGTTGAAGGGAAGACAACGTGGGTCGATGTCCAACAACTAACACCACGGTTCCTTTTAAAACCATATGCGACATTTAAAAAAAGGGATGATATGAGATGCTTAATCTTAACCGCAAAATTGTTTATCAATATTTTATAGAGTTTTAAATTATTAAAAGGTTTTACACTATTACTGTGTTCCACGTTAATCTGCAGCAAGGATTCCAGTGGGGAGTCTGTATTTCATGTTATATGCTGAACTTCATTTGAAACATTTGTGAGTACCCACCTACCACTAGCACGGGGTGTATGACTATAACGTAGAAACACAACAATACTACACCATAAGCTTTTCCTTTGCTACATTCCAATTTTTCCCTAGCATTTAGCTCTGACCTCTACAGTATGTTGATTACTTTTATAGTGCTACTTGTATTTGAAGCCTGTGCATTTTTACATAAGTGTTTTAGACAGGGGGAACAGTTGTAACTGTATATAATAGGCAGCTAGGGAAAATATGCATGTATTTTCTATTGAACTGTGTACTGCTCATGCTCTAACCCAAGGGACACTTCTTTTGGTGAGATGTTTGACAGCCAGCTATATAAATTTATAATAAACCAAGAGGTTATATTGACCCAGCCAGGAACCTCAGTTTATATGCTGTATAAGGCTTCTCTCTATTTCTGTCTATTTCGACCAAAGACAGTGAGTGTACTGCAGTTGTTGAGCTTAATCTTGGGAAAGGAAAGCATTAGTTCTCCAACTGTTTCACTGTACACTATTTCTTCTGTTCTTTCTCCATAATGAGTACCGTTTTTGTAAAATGTTTTAAATAACACCTTTCGAAAAAAAAAAAATATGCAAAAGCAAGAGGAAGACATTCTGAGACATAATTTATATCAAATGTTCAAATTATGTGGGTGACTGCATTGATTATATTCTGCAGTTTAGAAAAAGACCCTTTAAATGTCAATCTATATTTATCTGTATATATATTGTTCAATATTATTTTTCTCTTTTTGTTCAGCTGACTGGAATTATCCAAGATATGGTAGATGGACAGCCAACTCTAAGTCAAGTTCTGGAGGTAAGAATTCCTTTTTGTAACTACTGTAATAGGTTTACTACACCATAACACCCAAAAGTGTAGTAGATATTTGATAATTTCCCCAGATTGGCTTTATTATTTTTCCTTAAAGAGGCACTGTCTCCATTATAGAAAAAAAACTGTAATTGATATTTAATATTTAACAAATAGTTAAATTTTTTACAGTCATTTATATAATTCATTATTTATCTGTACATGTTTCAACCTAATATATAACGACTGTGTTCATGTAGTTGACTTAAGTTATGGATATCAAAATTACTCCCTTATACAGAAAACGCAAGGTCCCTAGCATTCTGGATAACAGGTCCCATATATGCACATAATTTTTCAACTGTATTCTAGTGGGAATAGCTGACCTTAAATGCAAGCTTATTTCTTATTGAAATAATAAGTCTTGCTTTATAACAGCCCAGAAACCCTGGGCTCTAGACAAGAATATTTCCAATACCTCGCATAGTGTTTCTTCATAATCTGGTCAAGTTAAGTGCATGCTAAAAAATGTGCCCATGAATTATCAAATTCCCTTAACTTCTATGAGGTTATGCAAACTTTAACATGTCTGTAAATTCTACTGTATTCTTTTGTAATCCAAATTTCCATTTCTTTTCGCAGTATGGATACTGCACTTAAATATGCATTGCTCTAGTATAAGCGTGGTGGAATATGTAGTGATAAATAGTGTACACGTAGTGTAAGATAAGGAGAAAGCACATATTTGCAGTAAAAAATTATGTCCATTGACGTCTAGTAAACATCAAAGTAAGTTATCACATTTATGTTTTTTCCTCTAGGTTTTCCACCACTTTTGTGACCTTCGAGTGTTTGTCCCTTGTTCTGCCCCCACCTCTCTAGTAAACACCTAACAAATCTTGTTAAGAGTGTATAGGCCAGAATAGATAAGATCTCAATTTTCTCCCTGTTCTGATTACAATGCCTTATCTGTGTACAGGCTGTGCACCTTTTTAAAGCTGAAAGCTGCTCATTGCCATTTCTTTTATGGATCTTTCTCTGTTTTATCAGAGAGTCGACGAGTGGATGGCCAAAGAGGGCCTTTTAGATCCAAGTGTCAAGTCCATCTTTGTTACTTGTGGAGACTGGGATTTGAAACTTATGTGAGTAAAAAAACTATTTGTGCTCTTATTTTTCTTTGGAATTATTTGTGAGTAATTCTCTCTGTCACTTCTCATATGCAAAAAATAGAAAATAAAGTGTTAAAAATACATCAGTTTGATAATAACATTTATATAATGAGCTGTGTTTTATATTTCTGCCAGGCTTTTACACAGCTTTATAAATATGACCCTAAATATCATTGTGTGTTGCTAGACTGTGGGAAGCACTTGGCTTATGGTTTTTTTCAACCAGTTTATTACGTTGGTTGTCAGTCAGGAGACCTTTGACTTTTATGTAACAAAAAGAAGTTTAATATGTTGTAATGCTTGTAATGTGTCAATTCTGGGGAGTTTTTGCAATCTTATAAATATTTTTATTTTTCTAGTAAGATTTGATTTTAAAGTACTGCCTGATTGCCACACGCTGTCAGGGGCCCACAGCAATAAAAATAAAAGAAACAATACAAAAACAGTACCAGAAAAACATTGTTGTTAGTCTATTTATTGTTTAAGATTGAATGATTTTGGTTTCATAAATTGCTAAATTAGCAAACAAGGAGGAGAGGTCAACAGCTGCTGTGTTTGCTGTCTTGCAGCATTGGGCACTGTGTCCAAGGAGTTTTATGAACACTCCGTATGCGAGGGTTTCCTCCAAATAATACAGTTTCTGCTTTATATACAGGCAGGTTAACTGGTTTCTGATAAAACTGGCCATAGTGGAGAAGTGCAGTAGGGGCCTTAAATTGTAACATCCACTGGATTAATGTAAATTGGCATTAGAATAATAATACTTTAATTGACATTAAAGAAGTGTAGGCATTCACATGAACTTTAATGCCTGAGTTTTAAATTCCTCGGTTTCTTAAAGGAATTGTTCAGTGTAAAAATAAAAACTGTGTAAATAAATAGGCTGTGCAAAATAAAAAATGTTTCTAATATAGTTAGTTAGAAAAAAATTTAATGTATAAAGGCTGGAGTGACTGGATGTGTAATATAACAGCTACAACACTACTTCCTGCTTTTCAGGTCTCTTGGTTCACACTGACTGGTTACCCTGGTTACCAGGCAGTGACCAATCAGAGACTTGAGGGGGGGCCACATGGGTCAAATCTGTTGCTTTTGAGTCTGAGCTGAATGCTGAGGATCAATTACAAACTCACTGAACAGAAATGTACCATGTGGCCCCCCTTCAAGTCGCTGACTAGCTCAGAGTTATAGGACTGAAAAGCAGGAAGTTGGATTCTGGCTGTTTTATTAGACATTTGTTCACTCCAGCCTTTATATATTACATTTTTGGCTAACTAACTATATTAGAAACATTTTTTATTTTGCATAGCCGAACTATTTACACAGTTTTTATTTTCACACTGAACTGTTCCTTTAAGGCTATATAGCAAGAAAGAAGATATTTGTGTTTAATAGCTTTGTCTCCATGCAGGCCCTCCAGTTTTTGTAGCCAGCTGCTTGGTTTCTAGGATAAGTTGCACTGTAACAACCAAGGTAACAACTTGAAGAAATACAGAGCAAAACTGTTGTGAATGCAAAGAATTTAAAATGAGTTGGAAAACTATTTTCAAAACTCGTTTTTACAGCTGCTTGACGTGGTTCATACACAGTGGCAGAATTTCTCTGTAAAAACGAACACTTAAACACACTTGTCATGAGATAGCTGATTTAAGTAAATGGTCTTGATCAACTTGATGGGGGCAAATCTAAATAGGCAGACATTTGCTAATAATAAAATGTGCCAGGCACCTTTTAATAATAATTAAGGGTTATGTAATAAGAGTTGTAAAGTATGCTGCTGGTGTAGTCACTGGTGACAACTGATAAGAAGGTAGCATTTAGTAGATACAGAAGAAAACATCTAATTGACTGATGTGGGTTACGGCACCTGGGCAAACAGTGCCTCTTATTACATTCTCCTATAAGCGCCTGACTGATATGAATGTTTTCTTTGTTCTGATGAATGCGAAGTGCATTGAAGTGCTACAGTTGACCAAAATGTATTCTTGAATAAGGGATTATTTGAAGTTAAATAAACTGACCTGCCTAGTTTTAGAAGACATACAGTATGTACTGATTATAGCAGCTATAGTTTATTGTCATAATACATTCTTTAAATATAACCCATATTAAGTTGTGCCACTGTGATGCATCAATTTTTCTGTAAAAAGAAAGACTTACACTCGCACACCCTGGCCGTCCAGACTTCAGCGACTCCCAGGTGCTCGATGTCAGAGGGAATGGGCAACCTCAAAAACAACGTAGGAACAGGACACACCGGCACAGCATGGGTAAGTTCAGCAGGTTAAACCTTGCTCATTTATTGCGGATGCAACGTTTCGGGGCGTGACCCCTTTCGGGGCGTGACCCATGCTTGAGAAAGGGGTCACGCCCCGAAACGTTGCATCCGCAATAAATGAGCAAGGTTTAACCTGCTGAACTTACCCATGCTGTGCCGGTGTGTCCTGTTCCTGCATCAATTTTTCTGTACACTGTAGAATACTTGATATGTTTTGCATTTTGATTGGTATCAAGCCATTAATGTTAGTAGTCAGAATTTTGGGAAAAGGCATAGACCAAAACCAAATGATTATAGCCGTCTGTTGTTGCTTTCCCTCAAACATTCAATCTAATGATGCCTCTAAAGACATGAATTATAATTAGGGGTGTGTATTAAGACCATCACTCATATGGCAGTAAATTGATATCTGGAATGTGTAAGTGAAGTTTAGTTTTATTTTGGCATCAATTTTCAAATGTAGAGCTTAATAAGAAAATAAAAAATAATGAGTTACAGACAGCAAATTATATTTTTATAGTGTCCTCTGAAGAGGGAAATGAGACTCAAAGTGGGTTTTAAGAAAAGCCCTAAAGCAAACAGAGAATATCAGCCAAATTTCCCTTTTATTTGCATGTATTACTGCTAAACACGAATATAATATATTCAGGTATTCTCTCTGATTAGTTACATTTTTATATATTAATTTATAAATTATGGTCCAGTACAATTAGATTTGTAATTCCAAGATTTCCAGCCCAAGGGAAGGGAAGCAAATCCCTAAACTGCTCCATTTCCTTTTGGATAGCGCATAATGTAATGGAGCTTGGCGTTATAAAACCAACCAATAAAACTGTAAAATCAAACCAGTGCCATAATAGGTTATGCAGCAGAGGCTTTGAATTTTAGGCACACCACAAGGCCCAAGTAGTTTTCGATGACACTGCAAAGCGTTCGGGCTGCAAGCATAAGTGTCACGTTTGTGGTCAACTGTTTGTGTAAATGCATAACAATGACATTTTTCTGAATTGAATTCAGTGCTTTAGTTAGTATAGTGTTTTCAGTATCACTACAGCTCGCTGTTATCACCATAATGTCTTTGTCAATTGCCCTAAAGATACCCCTTTACTCTCTTCATAGATACTTTTGTGGTATATTTAAGGAAGGTACAATGCACCATTGTAATTATTCCTTATGTATGTATATTTTTATTTGTATAGCGCTTGTTGAGGGCAAAGCACTGTACAGCAGAACATAAATGAGTAGAAAAAATGGGGTCATTGCAATAATAAGTACAAATAAGACCAAAATACAATACACATATATTCAAAGTATATTTACAAGTGCTTATTGTCAAGGAGGTCCCTGCCCCATAGAGCTTACAGTCTAAATGTAATGGTAATGTACAGACACAGATCAGAGGGATATTAAGTGCTGTAGGTTACAGTGGTTGACACTGCCATATAAGTGCCGGTTCCCAGTTCAGGTGTTACGCATGTGCTTCAAGAGGTAGTCTTTGAAGTTAGTACTGAAGACATTGAGGAAGGATACTTTCCAGAGAAATTCAGAAATGACACTCCAAATATAAGGAGCAGCAAGACAGAAGTGTTGGATGCGGGAAACAGCAGTAGTAGTGGGGGCTGCAACAGGAGCGGAGGATTCTGCCAGGAGCATTTAGAGAGACAAGGGGTGAGATGTAGGTAGGCACAGAGGAGTGAAGGGCTTTGAAGGTTATGAGGAGGAGTTTGTAAGTTATTCTTTGTTTTATGGGAAGCCATGATAAGGACTTCAGCAGGAGAGGGACCTGTACCCTTTTGGATGAGAGGACGAGAATTCTGGCAGTATTTATCCAAATTGTAGAGAGGAAAGATGGGAGTAAGGGAGGCCAGTTAGTAGAAGGTTACAGTAGTCTAGTCGGGATAAGATGAGATCATGCATGAACTTGGCTGTAGCAAGCAATGCCAGTCAGCAGCATCAAGGGCAAATAAGTTCTTGCGCTGTATTAAAAGGGGCATAGAGTCATGAGAGGAGGGGGCCATTCTTCCACTGTATAGAGCACTTGTAAGGCCCCATCTAGAATATGCCGTTCGGTTTTGGTCTCCATCACTCAAAGAGGACATTATTGTATTAGAGAGGGTACAGAGAAGGGCAACTAAGCTGGTAAAAGGTATGGAAAATCTTAGCTATGAGGAAAGACTGCCCAAATTGGGGATTTTCACGCTGGAGAAGAGGCGCTTAAATTGTGATATGATAACTATGTATAAATATATAAGGGGATCGTATAATAATCTCTCTAATGCTTTATTTACCAGTAGGTCTTCCCAGCTGACACAAGGTCACCCATTCCGATTAGAAGAAAAGAGATTCCGCCTACATATTCAGAAGGGTTTTTTTTTTACAGTGAGAGCTGTGAAGATATGGAATTCTCTCCCTGAATCAGCTGTACAGGCTGATACATTAGATAGCTTTAAGAATGGGTTGGATTGCTTTTTAGCAATTAAGGGAATCTAGGGTTATGGGACATAGCTCATAGTACAAGTTGATCCAGAGACTAGTCTTAGTGTTAGGTTGAGTTTGAAGTGGCACTGGTTCATCCAGTTGGAGATTGCTAGGAGACAGAGATTTGAGCCTCGGTTTTAGCTGTTAATGAAGAAGTGAATTATTTGGGTATCATCAGCATACAGATGATAGCTAAAGCCAAATTAAGTGGAACTGGAAATTAGGTTTCATTAGCAAACAAGATCATGAATTAACAGTTAGAGAGATAAGAAGGGAGCCAAGATGCAGCCTGGTTATGGATACCAAGCAAATGCAGAACTTGCATCAGGAGAGAGTGATCAATTGTTTCAAATGCAGATGATACTGTAGGTCAAGGAGCATAGGGATAGAGAAGTGACCTTTGGCTTTGGCAACCTGAAGATCATTTGTAACTCTGCACAACACAGTCTCAGTAGAGTGTGTAGGCTCGAAACCAGAGTGCAGAGGTCCACCAGATTATGGGCATGTAGAAAGGTAGTAATACAGGAGAGCACAATACATTCTAGGAGCTTAGATGAAAGCGGTAGAAGTGAAAAAGGACAGTAATTCGACAGACAGGCTGGATCAAGTGTGGCCTTTTTAAGATTAGACTTTACACAGGCTTGTTTGAAAGGAGAGGGGAAGGTTCTAGAAACCAGAGAAGAATTGAAGATGTGAGTGCTGTAGTAAGCTCAGAAGCAGCAGTGTTTAGGCATCAAGAGAGCAAGTTGTGAGTGGGAGGACGAGCGAAGCTTGGAGAATTCAGACGTTGTTACTGGAGGAAAGGAATTAAGACATGCAGAAGGGGGATTATAAAGAAGGAGCTGGTTTGCATCAGTAGAGGTAGAAATCTGATTGCGGATGGACTCTACTTTGTCTTTAAAAAATTCAACAAAATCCTGAGGAGAGTGTGTCAGGTTGGCCGATATTGTAGATGAATGATGGAGAAAAGTACTGAATTTAGAAAACAGGCAACGAGGGTTGGATTTGTGATTGTTTATAAGGGTAATGTAGTACTCTTGCTTGGCCTTCGACAAGGCATGATTGTAGAAATTTATAATGAATTAAGTCTGCCTGAGTACATGATATCTTCCACATACGTTCAGCAGATCTTGTACAGGAGTGTAGGAATCTCATTTGTGAATTCACCAAGTACGCTTAGCCTGTATGGTGGCTAATGAGCCAATGGTGGAGGATATTATGTGATTCTACTAATTTACCAATGTATCCGGATCAGACATCTTCCTAAAGGACCAGAGACTGAACCTGAAAAGACTGAGCTAACGTCGGGGGTAAATATCGCGTGTATTTCACATTAAAACAGTGGGGGAGTGAGAGATGTAAAATTTAACCGTTAAAACCAGAGAGAGTTTTTTTGGCAAAAAGTGGTCATCCTCATGCAGGGCCGCCATTAGAAATCAGGGGTCCCTGTACAACAAAATTTTCGTGGACCCCACCCATCCACATCATAATTTGTTCAACCATATAGGCTTTCATTTTTCATGTGTGAATTTTAAAGCCAGATCAGCAACATGTAGCTGCAGCCTTCAACCCTGTGCTCATCCCTTACAGCATGGACCCCAAACAATGATGTGTACAGTGTGCTCTTTGCCAATTGGGTGCTTGAGTTAGGGGGCAGTCGGAGATGGATCTTAGATAGGGAAGGGGTGGGATTAGCCAATAGGAATTGGGTAGATAGCACGGAACTCTAATATTACTAAATGAGTTCCTGGATCTACCTTCTGTTCCCACCCATATACCTGCATTGAATGTGCATTAACAAATGGGAACATTAAACTTCAGTTTTATAAAAACAGTGAAAAATAAAAAATGGAAAGCTATTGCAAAAATGCTTATTTCTGGTGAACAATCTGAACTGTACTGTAACCCTAGCACGGCTAATATATTCATTTAAGGACAAAGGTAAATGGGTTCAATTTTGATGCTTGGTCCTCTTTTAGGATTGCCTAAAAAATCTTAATTAGCATGTTTTTAGGCAAGAGATTCAATTAGGTATATTATAAAAAAAATAAATACAAATAAAACAAAATTGAAGATACTCTGAGTGAGCAATGGTTGATTGGGTTTGTGGGTGTACCAGTAGACTGAACTCTATAAAGCAAGAGGAGATATTTTTTTCAGACAACTACAGCTCATGCAACATTTGAAGTTTCAGAACAGATTTAGATAAACAGTAATGAAACTCCTATGGACTAGCCATAGGACAGAGAAACACTGCCTGCTTGCATTGGACACAGCTTTCCACAGAGATGGTGCTTGTCTCTCATTAGGAGGTGTGATCAGTGTCTTTGGTCTGCTTAACAGCAGACAGTACATTGACAAGTCTCACATGGACCTAAAGAGGAAAGGAACACTGTGGATGCACCTAAGTCAGCTCAAGGCTTAGAAATGGCACTCCTGGATGCTTATCTCTCCAGCAGTCCTCTTCTAATGTGCCACAACATGCTTCTGAAGACAGAGAGCTGTTTGCAGTCACCACCAGGATTTGTTAGTAATTATTTTCACAGTGTCACACTGCTGTCACTCTCTTGGAGAGACGGAACCTGCCTCGGGCTGCCTACAAGAGAGAATGAGCCTAGAAAAGAAACTGCTTGATTCACAGAGGTTCTCTGCATCCACCTTTTCAACCCTCCTCTGGCATGACACAGCCATGCACCTTAATTCATATTCCCAAATTCACAAAAATCCTTTTACATTTTTAATTTGTTAATTCCCTTCAGCAAGACAATGCACCTATTTCTGAAAGGTCTGTCACACAGCAACCATCTATCTAACAAATCTAAACAAACTTTCAGTTACATACAGTACTTACCCTGACTTGGTTAAAACTTGCACATTCATAATTTCTCATAGTTAAAAAAATAGCAAATTTTAAGCTAGTCCTTGCGCTATAGCTGTTGACACCATCACCTGGAAACATATTTCTAATATTAAAGGATTTAGGGTGGGAATGGCAAGCATGTACAGCTGACCAAAAAAGGCTACTTAAAAGGATACTGTCATGGGAAAACATGTTTTTTTCAAAACGCATCAGTTAACAGTGCTGCTCCAGCAGAATTCTGCACTGAAATCCATTTTTCAAAAGAGCAAACAGATTTTGTTATATTCAATTTTGAAATCTGACATGGAGCTAGACATATTGTCAATTTCCCAGCTGCCTCTAGTCATGTGACTTGTGCTCTGATAAACTTCCATCACTCTTAACTGCTGTACTGCAAGTTGGAGGGATATCACCCCCCCAGTTCTAGTTTGAGAGAAAAAAAACTTTAGTCCTCCAGGTACACAGTTTAGCTGGGGGGGGGGGATGAGAGCAGAGCGGGAGTCTGGAAAGCAGCCAGCCACAAACATACCCAGTTTTTCCAGAGCCCAGATCAGTGTGAGGCTGACTGCAGTTCTTTGGTTGTTCTGCTGTTCTGGCACTCGCTTGCTCTCCCCTGACAGAGGAACTTCACAGGCAGGAGGCGGGCCTCAGAAGATGATCCAAAACTTCACTTCTGTCACAGTCAGGAAGAAAAAGCTGCTCCTGGGTCCTAGTGGTGAGTGATCTGCCGGCCCTGTTCTCCCCCCACCCTCCTTCAGTCTGAGCAGCAGGGCAGTCCTAAAATATAAAATGTCTGCACCTTACAAGCACAGTGTTTAATAAGTGCAGCGCTGCATCTATTCAGGGAGCCGGCAGCCCTCTTAAACGGAGACTAGAGCGGCCCCTCGGGCAAATGCCCGAACAGATTACCAGTCCGGGCCTGCACCAGGCTGACATAAGGAAAAGCTAAAGGAAATTTTTTTTTTTAAAATGTTGTTTAAAATTTCATGCAAAAGAAAAAATCTTAAAAATGTCAGTTTAAAAGACAAATTCGAAGAAGTGGAGAGGTTTGTGAATATCACCACTTTTGTGAATTCCCCCTTTAAAATAAATAAATAAATAAAATTCCACCCTAGAAGTAGTACATAGGAACAGATTTATCAAAGATCAGTTTTCTTTTTACTGGAGCTAATTCTCACTTATGAAAACTTATGACTTTTGAACATCCTTAGTTTTAACCTGTTTCAACCATTTTTTTTAATACCAAAAGGTACAAAAATTTCCAAGAATTCTTCAGATTCTTGATTTGTCTTAGTTGACATAGTTAAAAAAAAGTCAGTGAAAAGTTTTCATGGCTACAGGGAAAAGTCCTTAAACCGGAGAAGAAAAATCTACTATTTTTTTTTTCAATTTAATAACTGTAATATTTATTTGACAACTATTACATTGCAAATTTGTATTGTTTTTAGTTCTTTTTAAAGGCCTGCCTAAAGGCAGTATTTTATGTGATGCAAAAATAATGAACTTTCAGTAAAAGCTTTATTACAAACCTTGCACACTGGGACAAATCTGAGATTAAATTCATGCAAATGTGAAATTGTTCACACAAAACCAAAACTCTTCGAATTGCATACTCCCATTAACTGTTTTTATGTCCCATCAAATAGGACTTAAATAAACTTGAGAAACCAACACCCAAGAAGGGTCCTCTACTGCCTCTTATCAGCACACATGATTATCTTTGTTTTGTGGAAAGTTTTAGAAGTTATGGATAAAATACTTTTATTTTATTTTATTTATGGTTTTAAAATTTCAAATTCTATCTATAATATTTGGGGAAAAGTCACACATGACTAGCAAACAGCACTTTGCAAACATATGACAATTCCTTCCTTTCAGCTGTAAAATCAGTCAAACAGTATGGACACTAAACTCCTTGCTCATTCTAAAATAATAAAATACAAAAATGTAAAAATAACCAATTGAGCTGTTGTTGATGGTGCAGTTCATTAGAGCTGATTGACAGCAGATTGAGATCCCACTCAGTCTTTTTTTTCCAGTTCCCTGCTGTCCTGTTTCCACTTCATGCGCAGTGATATTTAAGGCTGATGTGCGGCTAATAGACTTGTATTGGGACAAGTTAAAGTAAATAAATTCTGTAGGTAAAGGAGGGAAGGAGCAGGGCTCCTTGTCACCTTATCTTCTTCTCTGCCACCCTACTTTGTAATAAGCTCCATCTTATTATGCATCTGGTGTCCTTATTATATATTTGATAAAATGCTGTCAGTATAGATGGTAAATATGTGTACACTGAACAACAGTATGATG
Organism: Xenopus petersii; assembly: GCA_038501925.1. Classification (NCBI taxonomy): domain Eukaryota; kingdom Metazoa; phylum Chordata; class Amphibia; order Anura; family Pipidae; genus Xenopus; species Xenopus petersii. The sequence goes on from CM076679.1 coordinate 74,351,724, forward strand.
AAGTGTGTGAAAATGTTGGTTGCAATTATATTTGGTCTAAAAATAAAAATGTAGTGTATGATGAAGAAATAACTCAATATTAAACTTATTCTGATTGGTCATTAGCCAATTCAGTTCTAGGTTACTGTGTGGGGATAGAACGTAAATGGAATGTGTGTCAAATTAAATGAGAATCTTTTGCAGATTTTTAACAAAGAAACTGTTAAATGTAAGGGTTTAAGGGGAAAGTTAAAAATAACAAAACAATACCTACTGTTACCCCCAAACGGAGTGCAGACCCACACCTATGGTTGAGGATAATGTATTTTGGCAACAGGTGCCCTTTAAACGTTTAACTTCAGTCTTGGTAAACCATTGAAAAATAAAAGATGTAAAGAAATTTTAAAAAGTGTTTTTCTGGTAAACAAAAGCAACTGAACTGGAAAAAGTGTTTGGAAGGTGAACATCCCCTTTAAATATGGGAAGTGTGTGTGGCAATTTCTTTGCAGGAAGATACCTGAAGATACCTGAGGGCAGACCTGTGCATATTCACTGTAAGCATAAAACTCTCCTTAAAGGAGAAGGAAAGCCCCAGGGCGCAAAACCCCTCCCCCCTCCCCTCCGTTGCCCCCCCTCCCTCCTCCCCCCTGGTCTACCTGTCCCCCTGGGCAAATGCCCCTAACTTGTTACTCACCCCTCTGCGCAGGTCCTGTCCATGGAGTTCGCAGTCGCCATCTTCTTCCATGCGCGTCTTCTTCCTGCGATGACCGGCGTTTTCTGGCGCATGCGCAGTAGGAACAGTTACCGGTACGGCTCTACTGCGCATGCGCCGAATGTCACGAAGTGAAATCGGAAAACTTCGTGACATTCGGCGCATGCGCAGTAGAGCCGTACCGGTAACTGTTCCTACTGCGCATGCGCCAGAAAACGCCGGTCATTGCAGGAAGAAGACGCGCATGGAAGAAGATGGCGACTGCGAACTCCATGGACAGGACCTGTGCAGAGGGGTGAGTAACAAGTTAGGGGCATTTGCCCAGGGGGACAGGTAGTCCAGGGGGGAGGAGGGAGGGGGGGCAACGGAGGGGAGGGGGGGAGGGGTTTTGCGCCCTGGGGCTTTCCTTCTCCTTTAATAAAAATGCTCTATATAATATGACAAAATCATTACCTATGCTCTCTATTGTTCTTTAAAATGACTCCTAACTTAATGGAAATTTCAAACCTTTTCAATAACCCTAATTATGTTTTGAGATTGCAAATGTACAACCATACATTTACACACATCACACATTTCAAATAAAAGTAATTGTGTTTGTTGTATAATAGTTTTGTAAAAGTTTTTATAAGTTTTGTCAGCATGTAGTATTGGCATCCATATGTAGAATATTCTAATTGGAGATTTTTTTTATTGTATTCAGCTCTTTGTTCCTTTTTTATCTTGCTTCAGTGACATTTAAATGATTGAAAATTTCTCTGACCCTGGACAGATGATATTTTTGGCTAGAGTTTTGTTCTTGCCCTGCTAATTTAGCCAGGAAAAGTTTAAAATTAGACAAACCCAATAAATGGCACTAAGGCTATGGTAGAACAGAACCGTAGAACAGAAACAAGGTCAGGTAAGGCACGGGCTGGACAAGGCAGAACAGGCAAGGTTTGGAGCGAGATACAGAGCAAGGTTCAGACTAGCAAGAAAAGGTGCAAGGAAGACAAGGCAAGGAAGACTAGGCAGGTTAGAAGGCTAGTGCAGGAAACCTAGCTAGGGGCAATGCCACAGTGCTAAGGAAGGCCAATACTCAAGCAAGGAGGATGAGGAGGACTGGCCTTATATAGGGCAGAGTCAGCTCTGATTGGCTGACCCCAACCAACCAATCAAGATGCTGGGGTGAGACAACAGCAACCAGCCTCCTAGCAGAGAAATGAATGCAAACTTACTGGCTGCTATCCTAGCCTGGAGGTTAGTGCAAGCAGCCAGCAACCAGGAGGTCACAGGATCAAACCCCAGCAGAGTCTGACATGCACACCCATGAGATGAATAGTTTAGGGGTCTTGGTGAACTGGGTGCCTACTTGCTTTCTAAACTTCTGCAACCCCTTCTTCATGCTGATTTCATTTCAGCAGTTACCTATTTAAATGCTGAGCAGGTCACTGACAAGTTCATCAGTCGCAGTAAAATAATGATCTCATTGGAGGCCTAACACAGGTTGAGGGCTAGTTTCTGCTGAACAGCTATACTGTCAAAGTATTTTGGCTCCCTTTCATGAATAAGCCCGAGTCATGATCCTGCGCCTAGTTGTATTATATCTATCTATCTATCTATCTATATCTATCTATATAGGCTCAAAAAAAACTAGCACTCACAGGTCTTAAAGTGGAGAAAAGAGTTTTATTCAAACAAAAAAACTAACGTTCCGGCTAGGTCCATAACCTTTCTCAAAGTGAGTAAAACAAACAGCAGCAACCATTTTAAAACACCAGTGGAGGGAAAAGGGTAGTAGTGACATCATACAGTGAAATGAAAGTACTAAGTACAAACATCAATATAACAATGGAAAACAATAGATATTCAAAATAAATAAATCAAAAGCAAAGTAAGCGTGATGATAGGTGTAGTATCAAAATAATATCCTTAGAGCTGTAGAATAATACATTGTTACCACATTGCATGGCTAAATCAATATTGTGAAAGGGAAACAGTGTAAATACTCGCTACAGGCAACTTTTTAGTCGAGCAGTTTCGATACAAAACAAAGTATGCGCTGTGTCTAGTCCAGGGATTCCCAACCTTTTGAACCTGTGACCAACATTCAGATGTAAAAGGAGTTGGGGAGCAACACAAGCATGAAAAATGTTCTTGGGATGCCAAATAAGTGCTGTGATTGGCCATTTAGTAGCCCCTATGTGGATTGTCAACCTACATTTAGGCTCTGTTTAGCAGTACACCTGGTTTTTATACAGCCAAAACTTGCCTCCAAGCCTGGTATTCAATAATATGACCTGCTTTGAGGCCCCTGGGAGCAACATCCAAGGGGTCGGAGAGCAACATGTTGCTCATGAGCTACTGGTTGGGGATCACTGGTCTAGTCTGTTTATATGGGCTGGGAAAATCTAAATGTGATCACAGACACTGTGTATATATATATATATATATATATATATATATATATATATATATATATATATATATGTTGCGATTGATTTTTTTACTATGCATTTTACATGGATTTAGGTCTTCTGAGATCTAATGCTAATACGGAATTTAGAAGTTTGGGGGTAATAGTTTATAGTTCAATGTTAAAAGTGACGCTTGTAACTTTGGTTATTAATAGGAATAACTTAATCAAGGATTTTCTTTAATATTTGGGTAAATTCTAGTACTCTTTGCAGCATTTACAAAGATTTGGTTGATGCAAAACTCTTGGGGGCAGATTTATCAAAAATCGAATGCGATTTTTTCCCACGATTCAAATTTTTTGCACCCAAACTCACACATTTTTAGATTTTTGAAAACTCACACATTTTTTAGATTTTTGAAAACTCTAATGTCTGTGAGTTAATAAGAAAATAAATAGAAAATTCAAATGTAAAAATAAGTTTTTTATCCAAAATCTCAATCGATGTCATGTGATTTGGTGCTGAACAACTGAAATGTCTAATTTTTTGTTTTTTACAATGTAAATGTTGACAGAAACGAAATGGCAGCGTGTTGAGAGTTTACTTAAATGAGAAGGATCTAGGGGATTTTTTTTAGATAACAAGTTGTCTAATTCTGGGCAGCGTCACTAAAGCAAATAAAGTTCTGTCTTGCATAAAAAAGGCCATTAACTCAAGGGATGAAAATATAATTATGTCTCTTTATAGGTCCCTGGTAAGGCCTCATCTGGAGTTTGCAGTGCAGTTTTGGACTCCAGTCCTTAATAGGGATATAAATGAGCCGGAGTTAGTTCAGAGACGTGCAACTAAACTGGTTAGAGGGATGGAATACTTAAATTATGAGGGTAGACTGTCAAGGTTGGGGTTGTTTTCTCTGGAAAATAAGATGCTTGCTAGGGGACAGGATTACTCTTTACAAGTACATTAGGGGACACTATAGACAAATGGCAAGGGGACCTTTTTATCCATGAAGAGGATCACCATACCAGAGGCCACCTCTTCAAACTAGAAGAAAAGAACTTTCATTTGAAGCAATGTTGGTTTTTCTTCACAGTGAGGACAGTGAGGTTGTGGAATGCACTGCCGGGTGATGTTGTGATGGCTGATTCTGTTAATGCCTGGCTTGGATGATTTCTTGGGCAGACATAATATCAAAAGCTTTTGTGATACTAAACTCTATAGTTAGTATAGATATGTGTATACAGTATATAATTAACGTGAAGGTATGGAGGGGTGTGTGTATGGCTGCTGGGTTTTCATTTGGAGGGGTTGAACTTGATGGACTTTTTTTTCTCAAGCCGATTTAACTATGTAACTATGTAAACATTTAAATATTTTAATTTTCAAATTAGTGGGTGTTTTTTTTTTTTTTACCTAATGTGACCTAATCTTTTGTGGAGGAGACCTAAAATGTCTTTTCACAAAATTTCATTTTATTTTTTAAATTTCATTTTATTTTTTAAATTGTACTAAGTTTTTAGCTGTGTGATACTATAAATTATGTATTTTCAGCTTTTTGCATTGTTAATTTACAGCAAATAATTTATTATTTATTAATTCATTTAGCTTTTTTCTTTGATTTTCTTGTTTTAAGGGTGCATCAGATATTATTTCTGGTCATATTTGTTATATTTTGCATAGATAAGAATGTGAGTCCTTAAGTAAACTTATTATTATTGGTAGAGAAAATGCAAATAAATAAAACAAAAGCTATAATTGCATTCAGCTAAGAAGACAAATTCAAGCTAAGCTATACAGATTCACACAGTGCATTTATGTCTCCCTAGGGAATTTTATTGAGGTTGAAATCAGTCTTATAAATATCTGCATTGTCTACATGTTTTTGCCTGCCCCTGTCACCCACTGCATATCTTTATTTTATAACCAGTGCAGGATCTGTTCTAAAAATACCTAGGCTGACCCCATCCTTTTGTCTCTTGACTACCTGAACCCGGCAGCAGATGGACATTATCCTAGTTTGATTAGTTGGGAGACGGCAGCATTAATTTTTGATACACTGGGACCACCTGAGAGATGAAATTCAATTCCTTACTGCCTCTCCATTTGCCCCTCAACCCCACCTCGCTTTTCCTCACTCCTCTATCCATTTAGATTAATTTATTATTTATTTATATCATAGTAGAGACCAGCAGAACCTGTTAAGATGCAACCCCCCTATTTTTACCAATGACCCCCAGGATAATTAGGGTTAAATTGATAAGTTATCACCCCTCTGACATGTTTTATCAGCTTCTGTTTGCAGGAGAGGATACAATACAAAAGGGGAAGAGTAATTTGTGCTTGACTGTCACTCTCCAGCCCCAGATAAAGGTGTTACAATTTAGATAACACATTCAGTGTTATTTTTACCATTGTTGTTCAATTAGTTTTCTCCCCCTCTTTTCCCTCACTCCCTTGTTCTCTTCACATCCTCAGTTGTATTTCACCTCATGCCATCTCATGATAATTATGCCCTGTTTAGTGTGAGAGTAGATATGGAAGACAGTTTAGCTGCTTTCTAGCACCATTCATCATTACACCAGCACAGTGCTCACTTAAGGAAAGTGATAAGGAGTTGTATGCATTTATCACTGAAATCCAATGTTCTCTCTTCCAGCTGGAATAATAGCTGCTTTAAAAATGTACATTTACAGCCTTGTCTCCACATTTTCTGATATCTTTTAGATTTAATAAATTATTTGGCAACTTCTGTGCCTGACTTCTTTGAAAAAACAATTGTAAGGGAAGTAAGAATTTGTCACCAATTTCATTATAGTCCTTTTTGGCACCAAACTGTTGTTCCTATTACAATATAATATATTTAGATATTACAACCACCTTAGGACAGAAACAGTCTTTCCCTGCCCTGGAACATGGCACAATAGAGAAAGATATTGCTCTTTGTTTAAACAGTATTCAGGTAAATGAGGTTTTGCATAGTTTAAATGGTGGACATCATAAAAAAAACAGGTTATACTTAACTTTCTTTTTTTATTTGTTCTAACAGGCTGCCAGGACAGTGTGAATATTTAGGACTGCAGGTTGCAGATTACTTCAAGCAGTGGATTAATCTGAAAAAGGTACTTTCTTCACAACATCCCTTTTGTCTTCTATTGCATTTGTCCTCGGGTGATTTTCACTGTTATTATTTGTATAGAAATTAAGTGGGATTCCGCAACCACCCGATTTCCTTGGGCTTGACAAGCTTCGCGTACCCTCCCTTTTACCCATTTAATTGGGGGTCCATGCCATGTATTCTAATGTTTTATCTAAAAGATTACTGTGTGTGAATGAATTTCTCCCTTGACAGAACTGGAATTTACCGGTATAACTAAGTGAAACAGAATCATAAGTTGCATTAAAGGGGTTGTTTACCTTTCAAATATCGATGTACCGAATCCACTATTTTGGATTCGGCCGAACCCCCGAATCCTTTGTGAAAGATTAGGCTGAATCCGAATCCTAATTTGCATATGCAAATTAAGGATGGGAAGGGGAATTTTTTTTACTTCCTTGTTTTGTGACAAAAAGTCACGCGATTTCCCTCCTCGCCCCTAATTTGCATATGCAAATTCGGATTCGGTTCGGCCGGTAAGAAGGATTCGGCCGAATCCTGCTGAAAAAGGCCGAATCCTGGCTGAATCCCGAACCGAATCCTGGATTCAGTGTATCCCTACTTTCAAACACTTTTTTCAGATTGTTCCCCAGAATCTTTCAATTACTTTTCAACATAGCGAAATGTGTTTGCGCTATATAAATACATGGTACAAGTATAGGATCCCTTATCCGGAAACCCAATATCCAGAAAGCTCCGAATTACGGAATGGCTGTCTCCCATAGACAAACAAGGGAAAGTTGTGCTCACCACTAGTTTTTAAAATCATTAGGCGGGGTTGCAATGAGCTCCCACCCTCTCCAACTATAGTCAGGTGATCCCACTGGTGTCTAATAAAAGGGCAGCCAAGTTTGGGAGTTTTACTTTGAAAGCAGCTAGTAAGTTGCAGGTAAAACGTATTCGTCCCTTTTATAAAATGTATAATGAAACCATAGAATTCTTAATGAATCAGATGAAAATTGAGCATAGGACTGGCCAGATATGGGATGACTTTGACGTAGTTGGCCAGCTTAAATATATTGCAATATATGGACAAACAATCCCTGTTTTGTTTAAAGGGTAAGGCATTTTTTAGTAGCAGTATGCACAAAATGTCTCTGTCTTAAATATATTGATAATGGGTTGAGTGCAGAGGAATCTTGTATTTTGTCTGTATGTCTCCCATAGACTCCATTTTATCAAAAATTATCCAATTTGTTAAAAATGATTTTCTTTTTCTCTGTAATAATAAAACAGTAGCTTTTACTTGATCCCAACTAAGATATAATTAATCCTAATTGGAAGGAAAAGCAGCCTATTGGGTTTATTTATTGTTTAAATTAATTTCTAGAAGACTTAAGGCATGAAGACCAAAATTACAGAAAGATCCGTTATCCAGAAAACCCCAGGTCCCGAGCATTCTGGATAACAGGTCCCATACCTGTAATACAAATAGAAGAGGGGGACGGTGGTCAGTACAATTTTGCAAACGATTTGTGTCCGATTCCTTAATGGTTGCTCTATGCTGCAACTGCTACAAAGATCCAAGTATAGAGGAAGGAAAGAAACTCCAGCAGTGTTACTGCAAACAACTTTTTATTCCGGGCAGTGGTAAACACCCATACCTGTAATAATAATAATAATGATAATTTATTTTTTGCTGTTTTTTCAAAATCTAAGATTAAAGGGAACTCTGGCTTCCAAACCAAAATTTGATAGAGGCCCACATAACACAGAAACCCCTAATATATCGATCACAGTTACCTGTTTCTTCAAAAAGTATGAATAAATGCCATTTTCTATGCCGAAATCCAGTGGTTTAACAGTTCTTTCTGCATCATTTGAAATACTGTCAGGGAAGGATAGACTAAAACACTGATTGTAACAACTTCTCCACAGCTTACAGACAGCATGTAGGAACTACATAACCCAAAATGCATTGCACTGTGATATTCCTTTCCTTATTGAAATCATGCGTGCAGGGAATTGTGAGGTTTGGAAGATGCAGGCCGAGGACAGCTGGCTGTTGATACAAAGTAACAGTAGTCAGCCAGCTCAGCAAAGTAGTCACACAGATCATCAGAAGAGCAGAGGGCTAGGCTTAGGGAACTGTCAGAAATCATTAAAAATCATGAAAAGTCTGCATATTTTTAATATGATATGTATTGCAAACTAGGTGTTGAATGTGAAGAACCCCTTTAATAGGGTGTACATTTTCAAGTTTTGAATAAATTGCTCTGACTAGACAAGCAGAATGAAAAACACTCTAGGCCTTATTTGCAAAGCTGAACACTGTGCAGAAAGTGACACAATTTGCCAATTTTTTATTTTTTTTTCACTTTGCTATGTTTGCTGTCTGCAAACAGCTGCAGGCTTCTGTGATTTGAAACAGCTGTGGCATGGCCTTTAGAGCCAGCATTAGTCCGTGCAGGATCCAAGAGCGGTTGATGTAGGAGGCTTGCTGATATCCCTTCTCCCCCTACCTGCTACTGCTTTGCATGTCATTCAGATGCACATGGTAGGGAGTGGCAAGGCACATAGCTCAGGTTGGCAAAATACAGTTTTTAACGGGTGGCAGGCCAAACTCTGCCCACAACCTGCAGTATTAGTGGGCCCCCAATTTGTCCACTGACCACCTGTGAATGACTTATTCATATACTCACATCTGTTTGCCTTATCCCCTCTGGTGACTTTTTAGAGACGAGCAGGTCTCGGGGCAGGCTAGGGTTGGGAGCTGGTTGGCTTTTAGTTGAATCGCACATTGCCAGGATGTATTTTATAGAGAAAAGTGATCACTCTACCTATTTTCTTATAATCTCACATATGCTATGGATGCTAGATATTTTTTTTATTCATCAAATAAGATGTAAGCACTAGATTTGTCACTTCTTTAACACAATTGTACAATTTACAAAGAAAGTGCTAAAAACATATAGACTTACTTGACTTTATGCAATGTATCTGCAAGGAAAGCGGGGTTGTGTGCTGTCAGAGCAAATCTTTGAGCTGATTGCTGGCCTTTTGCAAATGCATTCTGAAAGCACAGTGAGGCATTGTGCAGTTCACTGACCATTACTGTTCGCCTTTTGAAGTTCAGTAAACTTTTGGTGAGCGTTTAGTAGCTTGTAGCTGGCAGACCAAGAAACCTAGGCTGTGACTTGGCTAATCAAGATGTGGGTGCCAAGCCTCAGTATATCCTACATTCCCTTTGTATCTTATTCCTCTGCCTTTAGGAGAAATTCATGCACATTCTTCAAATGTACAAAGCTACTGGGCCTAGCCAGTAAAATTCCACAAATTATTCTAATCTAATGTGACATGCAATCACAAATGACAGATTTAATGTTTAAGTTGCCCTCTGTCTGTGCTGTGTAATTAGTGGTGTTTTTAGTAACGTTTTCTAACATACTTGAGAAGAGGATACATACCCCAGTAAATGAATTGAGTTAATAGCATGTTAAACATTTTCTTAACATTATGGGGCACATTTACTAAGGGACGAAGTGAATTCAAAGTGAATTTTCGAATTCAAAAACTTCAAATTTCAAAGTAATTTTTGGGTATTTCGACCATCGAATAGGCCAACTTCGATTCGAATTGAAAAAACTTTGAATATTAGACCATTTGAAAATCAAAGTACTGTCTTTAAAAAACTTTGACTTCGACACTTTGCCACCTTAAACCAAAAAATCATTTCCTTTTTATCTGTAATAATAAAAAAGTACATTGTATTTGATTAAGATATAATTATTCCTTGCTAGAATCAGAACCAGCCTTCTGTGTTTATTTAATGTTTGCAAGATTTTCTAGTAGACTCAAGGTATGAAGATCCAAATTATGGAAAGACCCGTTATTCGGAAAGCCCCTGGTCCCAAACATTCTGCATAACAGGTCCCATACCTGTATATGTAATTACATTTTTGGAGGAACTTGATAATCAAGTTCATAGTAAACCGCAAATGGCATCTTACAGAGAAAATATGCATATTTCAAGAAGTTTAAAATGTAGTATTTATCTTTAGTTTGAACATCAGTGCTCAAATCATTGTATAATTATTTAGTATTGATCAGTATATAAACAATCATTTAGGCTAGTGCCCCACAACCTTTAGATGGGCTTCCTTGACAAGCATCGTGATACCCTTTGCTGCAGTAGGGGGCTGGTAGCCCTTAGTTTAATTGTACATGTTTTCCCCACTACACCACGAGTCAGAAGACAGAAGTGGTCAACTCTCCTTTTATCACTTCCCCTAGTAATTTATGGAACATTCAGTGCAGACTTCTACTAAGAAATGCTCTTCTACCTGTTACTGCTGTGAGTCCATCTGTACTATGGGATGTGGAGACAAACGAGTGGCATGACTGCTGTTTTCTGACTTATAGCAGAGGTGGTCAAGTCACTCTGTATTCCTCATTAATGCTGCATGTTGTATGTATAGCTTTTCACTGGGTTAATGAGATTGGTCAATATTCTTTACAGTGGATGGCGCACAGATATTCTGAAAAGCAGAAAAACTTCACATTAGTAGTAAGCATTGAACATGAAATGAGCTAAAATATCTTGTTGGTTTTCTCTGGGTAACTGAACTGGAAGTCAGGTGTTTGCAAATAGACCCTAGTTTGTGCTGGACCCCGAGAGTTTTATCTAAGGAGTGATTTATTTTTATTTCTGGATAAACTAGAGTATGATATACTGTGTGTCACAGTATTCATATCATCCACTATATTTGTTTTTGATCTTTGTAGGCTTTGTCTTGTGCAGTCTTACTCTTCCTAAATTACAGGGATAATTCACCTAAAATTGCTTTTTAGGATGATGTGGACTTTGGCAGAGCTGTCAAAGCTCTGAATTACTTTTTTTGTAATAATAAAACAGTACCTTGTACTTCATCTAAATGAAAATCTAATTAATCCTTATTGGAAGCAAATAGTCCAGGGGGCAAAGTGTGTGATTACAACTCACCACAAGAAAACTCACCCATGTTCTATTCATTCCTATGGGATTTTTAGAATCGTATGTATCAATGGAGTTCACCATTTGATAAATATGCTTTTAAAGATCCCTTAGGAATCAATAGAAAGTGAGTGAGTTTTTCTGAAATTCACACTTTGATAAATCTGCTCCTACAGGTATGAAGATCTATGTTATGGAAAGATACCGTATCTGCCCCAGGTCCCCAAGCATTCTTGGCTCCATTCCTGTAGTTCATCTTCATGTTTTAGTTTGGAACCATTTAAGTCAGCCCGGATAAGTTCATATTGAAACTGGAGAGCTGTGGAACATTTTTCCATAATTAAAATAACACAAACATTTACAAATAAAAATTAATTTCATATAGTTTTAGATATGCAAATGTACATTTCAAGTTGAGCTGCTCGTTTAATCACGTGCTTCCATTTAATAGTTTGATCTCTATTTTTGTACGGTGACTAGTGATGTCATCAGTTATAAAAGAGTAGTGATGTCATTTTTGTCACATTTTTGTCACAGGCCCTCGGCCTCGTGCTTTTATATGGTCATGGAACTCCTTGTGACTTATAATATCCTTATAGTTTACAATAGGGGGTACTTTATTCACTATATATATATATATATATATATATATATATATATATATATATATATATATATATATATATATATATATATATATATATATATATATATATATCAAAAGTTGTTAGCCCAACACTGTACAGAGCTTTTTGATGTTGTGGCTCCATGTGTTGTCGTATTCCCAAATTTAATGTAAAAATGTATTTACTAATGAATCACCCCACTCTTTTCTGAATATTGCCTTGGCATGGAAAAGGGAAACTGCAAATGATTCTCTGTACGTTGAGGCAGCAGGCTTTATTAAAAATTGTTTATCAGATTTTGTGGCTTAGACATATTAATTAATAAGTCAAAATGAAATAACACCAAATATGCATAACAACATGAAATTAATACACAATTACCAAGTACTTTGACATAATTAAGTAAGAGGATATTATTTAATTAATGTTTAATTGCAGTGTAAACATAATTACAGGTAATGAGTGCATAAGTATGTGATAAGAGAGTACATACTCTGTAACTAGAGTGTAATTAGTAGTAGAAAAACTGGAAATGAGACAATAGTTTCTCTGCTTCCTGTTAATTTTCAATTAGAAAGAAAGCCTTCACCCTAAAAATGTTCCTTTGCAATACACTTTTGGTCACAACCGTAAAATCCTGATCTCTCATAATGAGAAGACTGATTAAATTAATGAGGCTGTGGGGGTTTATTTATTTTTGGCTTCCTTATTTGCTATTAGAAATTGGATCTTCCTCCTTATCTACTTTAAGTACGCCTTAGAGAAAAACTGAACTCTGAAATTTCTTTTCATTGTCTCCCTTCATCTTGTTAACATGTGTTGCCTTTGGGGTAATCAGGGAAAAAATATTATGTCCTTTTACAATTACCGGGTTTTGGAATATTAAAATGTCTCACTGCATCGGCAGAGTTATTTTGATTGGTATTCTAACCTTTGACTAGACCATAAAGTGAGCGGCTCTTCAAGCCAATATTGCTGGGCTGAAATTTAATTCCGAAATGATTCCAGATAATAGGCAGACAGATAATATATGCATGAAGGATATTATGTTTGGGCTAAATGCAGCAGGGCCAGGGCTCAGGAGTTGAATAATAGCCCAGAGTGAGTTATAATCTGTAGGGTAGAAATACCTTACTGTCAAGTCTGGAATAGGAACCATTAAATCAAAAGAAAAGAAAAGGGAGGAGAAGAAAGCCAGAGGATAGACATACATTGTCTAGTTAAACTATTTTTTTCCTTTCTTTTACTTACTATTCAACTTGGGAATCTAAATACCTTACATACAGTATGTCCTAAGGATCAAATGAGAAACAGTGACATTAAATAAATACCTCAACTCATAAAATCAGTATGTTCTTTATTTCCATGTGCTAGAGGCTATTTTTAACTCAACTTGAGTTTGCTTTGGGAACTAATTCTATCTTGTTTTGTGGCATTACATATTAGTTGTGTAGTGATTAGTTTAGGATCTTAAATGTAAGCCAGACGCAAGGTGTATATATATATATATATATATATATATATATATATATATATATATATATATATATATATATATATATATATATATATATATATATATATATCAAAAAATCTTCTGACCAGCACTCCCTTTTAAAAGCTTAATTCTTTTATTATCATTTTGTAATGTCCGATGTTTCGGTCCTCATTAGGACCTTTTTCATTAGGACCATGAAAAAGGTCCTAATGAGGACCGAAACGTCGGACATTACAAAATGATAATAAAAGAATTAAGCTTTTAAAAGGGAGTGCTGGTCAGAAGATTTTTTGATACATAAACAATCACCGTGCACCCCGCCATTGATAACTGCTTTGGAGTGCGGATACTCATTGAAAAAGTATATATATATATATATATATATATATATATATATATATACCGGCACTCGTAGCCGCTTCCCGGGTGCTTTCCCAATTGAAGTAATAGCAATAACTGGAGGCACTCAAGGGCATAAAGAGATAGTGAATTTAATGGAACTCCAATGATCCCCCCCCCACATACACACACACACATATATTTAGATATATATATACACACATATACAGTATATCTGCACAAAAAGTAGGCACTCGCGTGTATTCTGTCCTCAGCATACAGTTCTATATTACAATAAACAATTCCTGGACCAGCAATTCCTTTTTTTAAAGATAAAGGTCCTAATGATGACTGAAACGTTGTATGTGTGTGTGAATAATAAATACCACATCACAAAGGGAGTTGTTTATTCCAATATAGAACTACCGTATATACTCGTGTATAAGCCGACCCGTGTATAAGCCGAGGTACCTAATTTTACCTACAAAAACTGGGAAAACGTATTGACTCGCGTATAAGCCTAGACACAACTAAGACCCTTTATGCTACAATCACTACAGCGCAAACTAAATCACTGAAAATTTGTCCCCCCCCCCCCAGTGGATTTATATTACAGATATTTTTCAGCTGAGACAAAATATACTTTCCACTAGCAATTATACACACATAGACACACATATACTTTACACACACTCTTCCCACAAAATAATCACACACACATACTATACACACAAACTCCCCACACATATACTATATACACACACAAACTCTCTACCCACACCATCATACACTATATACACACACTCCCCACACAATAAGTGAATGGGTGGTACGAGTGAATGGGTGGCACGAGTGAATGGGTGGGTAGAATGAGTGAATGAATGTTTAGTATGAGAGAATGGGTGGGTGGCATGAGTGAATGGGTGGGTGGCATGAGTGGGTGGGTAGCATGAGAGAATGGGTGGGTAGCATGAGTGGATGGGTGGGTAGCCAGGCACAATGCATCCTTACACCACAGCAGACAGTCTAACAGTTTAGCCATTAGTCCAAGCTGCAGCACTGCAGCAGTACATTGATATCCCTCCGCAGCACAGCCCCTTACCAGGCGTATGAAGCCGAAGCCCCGGTCCCGGTTGATAAACACCTCACTGGGTTCCCCGAATTTCTCAAAGAGCTTTTAGAAATCCCCCTCGGTGATGTCGGTGGGCAGGTTCTCCACAAAGAGTAGCACCAGTGCCCATCAGTGATACCCAGTAGCACCAGGGGCTTTTAGAGAAGTCACATTATAAACCTGTGCAGCCATGGAGGCGTCCCCGGCCCACAAGTAGAATAAAAATGCTAAAAAGTGGCGTCACAAGCAAACAGATAACTAAGACATCATATTAAGGTGCCCCCAACCTGCCTGCCTTACCCCGGTAAAGAAGTGCTGCTGATGGTCCTGCTCTGGTACATCCACACTCTCCGCTAACCTCTGCGGTCACTGCTGGCTTCAATAAAGCGGTGTGTTTGGGTCCCAATAAAAACTACGGTACATTTCCCAGCAGCAGCGCGCGTCATGTGCACGTCAGAGAACTATCAGAAGCCGCTCGCAAGGCCTTTCGGGAGCTGTCGGTGGGCAGGTTCCCCACAAAGAGACGGCAGCGCTGCGTGCAGCGCTGCGTGTCTGCCTTCTACCGTATTTCATCTTAAAGACCCGCGTATAAGCCGAGGTCAATTTTTTCAGCACATTTTGGGAGCTGAAAAACTCGGCTTATACACGAGTATATACGGTACACATTCTTTTGCAGCCAGTGTCATTTGGTGTAACATTTTCAGTTAGCACAGAGGAACTCCTGACTGGTGAATACACCCCTTGCTCCCCTATTTCAAGTTTTAGCATATATTGAGATACGTGTCTTCTGCTGATTTATATTGGAGAACACACACATATTAGGTATTAGCTACAGATTTCAAATGTACTTCTGTAGGGATATAATAAAGCTGTGTCTCTACGGCCTTTCTGATGATTTATTTAATTCATGCTAGTGAACCCTGCATCGACATAAATAGGGTTGGCAGAGTTCTGACTTTTTTTTATCATATTCAACGATGCACAGAATCAATTTCTATGTCTGTCCAAGGAAATTCTATAAATTGCTATTTAAGGTGGCACGAAGGTATTGATTCAAGAGGTAGGGAAGACCCTGCCTAACAGAGCTTTATGTATATTTATTTATTGGCTTGGTCTGTAATCATCTTGGGGTCTGTGTTTTAGTACTCTATTTTTCGATGTTCATTCTGTAAATCAAGAAGATGATTTTGTGAGCCATGCATGGCAAGATCTAATAATTTTCAAAAGTCTTGTTGATTTTTATGTGGGTTAAGGTTGTACAAAGCAAAAATTGTCTCTTTTAAGCCATGTTAGAAATAATGCTGAAGTCCTTTATGTATGAGGCAGTGTAATGAACAGGTAGGTCATGTACCCAAAGGCTGAACATTTAAGTTGAGCAGTATTTAGATACATTGTCTAGTGCCTAGTATATAATATTTTGAACAGAGAAATATGACTGGCTGTGTTAAAAGGAATATATATTCTGATGTGCTTTATTGGCTTCTGTAATGAGACATAAATCCTGTGTCCTGATTCAATCTGTTAATAATACAGTCCAACAAAGGGATCTGAGTTTTCCTGTGCCTTACTTATTTTACTTATTTTAGAAAAAGGATGTGAAGCAATTACATCATCACTTTATTTATTAACTATGATAAAGAATTAGATTTCATATACTGGTATAGGATCCCTTATCCAGAAACCCGATATCCAGAAAGCTCCGAATTACAGAATGGCTGTCTCCCATAGACTCCATTTTATCCAAATAATCTAAATTTTTAAAAATTATTTCCTTTTTCTCTGTAATAATAAAACGGTAACTTGTACTTGATCCCAACTAAGATGTAATTAATCCTATTGGGTTTATTTAATGTTTAAATGAATTTCTAGTAGACTTAAGGCATGAAGACCCAAATTACGGAAAGATACGTTATCCGGAAAACCCCGGGTCCCGAGCATTCTGAATAACAGGTCCCATACCTGTATATTGTCTGATAGTAGCATAATCCTACTTAAAGGGGATTAATACATTACAAAAGGATGTCAATTAATAACTTTACAATTAATCTCTTTACTGTGCCATTTCCAGAGTGAATCTGTATGGTTGCTAGGGTAACTGATCCAGGCTACCCAGAAAGATTATTTATTACGATTCATTGCTTATACAAGTACTGTTATTTGATTAATTTTTGTTTTAACTTGTAAGGGGGAACCCTGGGCATCAGTGCTATTTTTTTTTTCTATGGAGCCCCTGGTCACACATTGTATTTTTAACTTGTAAGGCAGGTCCTGGCCACCATTTTTTTTTCATTTTCTATGGGGCCCCAGACCAGCAATGGTTTTTTTTTTTTTTTACCCTGGCCATCAGAGGGTTTTATAATTACTGCGGGGGTAGGCTGGCCATCAATGATATTTTTCTTAACGTTTATGGGGTCCCCTTACCACAATTTTTTTAACTTGTAGTGGCGGACACACTGGTAATGGGTTTGTTGTGGCTTTTTTTTTTTTTTTTTACTATGGTATGGGGGGTGGGGCTATGGCAGGCCCAGGGGGCCCAGAAATTCTTGTACTTTATTTCTGAGGGTGGCCTGATTTTAGCACAGCCCTGTGAAAAAAAACATTTATTGAATTTTCTGGGGCTTTTCTATTCCTTTAAATAAAAACAATTGTTTTCATTTAAAATAAGTAACCTCACAACAACCTTGGAATAATATATCATTTTTTTTAATTCTAAAATCAATGTATTTGCAAAAATGTACTTGGTTATTTAGCTTTAATTAGTATCCAGACAAATCCAGAACCAGCTATCAATGTGTAACTGCTCTGCAGTATTAACCCACTGCAGCATTCTTGTCCACAGTGCACTTGATTTTCATCCTTGTGAAAAAGAAAATCAGTCAAAAATAAGAATCTGTACATCAAAACGTTGTCCGGTTTAAAACATTGAGAAAACTGGATGGAAATCTAGCGAGTTGATGATGGGGGTATTTATACATGAAATAATCTCTGTGCCATCCTTATCTGGAAGAATACACCAAATTGCTACTCATGCCACTGTTCATTTATTTATTCATATTTTATATATTCACTGGGTTGTGTTTAGGTAAAGTGTGTGTGTGTGTTTAGGGGGTGTGGCCAAAAAGTGGGCATGGCCTTTAAACATTTTGCTGTGCTGTGTTTGGCAGGATCGAGGGGTCCATCAGTTGGCTCTTAGCCTAGGGCCCACCAAGGGCTTAAAATGGCTCTGGCCACAAGCAAAGATGGCAGCCTTACATGGACATCAGCAAGAATAGTCAGGAGATAGAAAAACTATGATAGTTGCCACACTGGTTTAACCCACCTACAGCCCAACCTAAGTATTGGAGCAAGGAAAGGAAATCATGAAGTGCTATGATATGATGGCTATTCTTGGTAAAAACTCAAGTTTTATAGGTACTTCAGTCATAACCATTCAGTCTATAACTGTCACATCAACATACATAGCTCTGAGCTAAAATTTATAGGCATAATTTCTATAATTCACACATGGTACGTGCTGTGACTAGAGGTAGCCAGTGCAGTGATAAAAATATTTTGTTTGCAGGGCTATTTATTATTGTTATTTGCTTGTCACATATAATCTGACTTTACGTTACATAGTTGAGAATAAAATATGCTCATAAAATAATTCTTATTCTAATCACGCTGTGACACCAGCCTTTTGGCTTAAAGTACTTCATTTGTTGGTTTTATGGCTGCATAAAAAATATATAGTACAAAATAGAGTCTTATATAGGGCGTGCAAGCACAGTCTGAAGTTCAAGTTGTAAGTTTAAGCCTATGCTATGACATCCACTGTGCTTTTTGATTAAAAAGGAAATATATATAATCACAACTTATTATGTTATAATAAATATATTATTAGTGGTGAGCAAATCTGATTTTTTTTTTTGCCTCACCAAAAAAATGGAAAAAGGCAGAGCCACTACATTAGTAGCCGAAAACACTCAGCATGCATGTAGACAGAAGCCTAATAAACTTTTGCCACATTTTGGTAAATCAAGCCTACTTATCAGGGCTGGAATTAGGGTAGGCAAAAGAGGCACCTGCTGAGCAGGTACTTGTTAAAGGGTCTTCTGTTTGCTCCCCTCTGCAGCTCTCCCCTCCCCTCTATTGCTCTCCCCTTCCTACCCTACCCTCCCTCTGTCATTTTCTCTCCTGCCTCCCCTTTGCTGCTCTCACCCCTCCCTTCCATGGTACAGTACATTTAAGAGTAGATTCACGGTCACACATTCTCACACACAGTGTGTTGGTATTGCACGGGGAGCATTGTGGCCTGCTGGGTTGTCTAGGTTCCAATTCAATAAAAAGAGCTCTAAGTTTTGGGCTCTAAGTTTTGGGATCTAAGTTTTGGGCTCTGTTGCCCTGGAGCTGGGTGCCTTACGTCTGTGCATGGTATAGAGTATTCAAGAGGTTACTATGAAATTTTGGAGCACACTATTGAACCCAGCTGGATCTCTGCTTCAGACCATTGGATTTTAGCAGGAAAAATTACTTAAAGGAAAACTATACCCCCAAAATGAATACTTAAGCAACAGATAGTTTATATCAAATTGAATGTCATATTAAAGAATCTTACCAAACTGGAATATATATTTACATAAATATTTCCCTTTTACATCTCTTGCCTTGAACCACCATTTCTTGACTCTATCTGTGCTGCCTCAGAGATCACCTGACCAGAAATACTACAACACTAACTGTAACAGGAAGAAGTGATGAAGCAAAAGGCACAACTCTGTCTGTTAATTGGCTCATGTGACCTTACATGTGGTTTGTATGTGTGCACAGTGAATCTTATGATCTCAGGGGGCGGCCCTTATTTTTTAAAATGGCAATTTTCTATTTATGATTACCCAATAGCACATACTACTAAAAAAGTATATTATTATGATAATGGTTCATTTACATGAAGCAGGGTTTTAAACATGAGCTGTTTTACTCAGTATCTTTTAATAGAGACCTACATTGTTTGGGGGGTATAGTTTTCCTTTAAAGGGCACCAATCATGACCAAAATAATTTACTAAGTATGTGAAAGTTCAAGAAATCCGAATTTTAAAACAGTTAGAATTGTTTGTATAATGTAAATGATGAGCTCACTATACCTTCGGCAAGATCTCCCCTATCTCCACTGCAGTTCTAGCTGAGGCAGCCATCTTGGATTTCACTGGCTCCTCCTACCTATATCTTCCCAGCCAACTGTAGCTCTGAAATTTCGCACATGCTCAGTTGAAATTCCTTGCTTGCTTATCAACCCTTCTCAGCTATTTTCAAATCAGCCAAACCTCTGTGTTAGCTGCTGTTCGGTAGTGCTGCCACCTGCTGGAAGTTAGTGTGTGCCCTTCATTTGCATAATGACTTTACCAGCAGGGGACAAGATAGGGAAATATCCTGATACTTCTAGTGGAGGAGTTTACTAAAACAAGGAATTCTGGGTAGAATACTCAAAGCAGTTTTACAATCTGAGCATGCTCCTGAAATTTGCAGTATGGCACAGTATAGCCTCCCTCAGTGAAAGAACCCATTTGACAAAGTAAGGGATTTTTTTAAAACCTGCAGTTTTTTCCAAAAAACTATATATGTAGTTTGATTAAACGTGTTTAGCTTGTACTGGTCAGATTGTTAATATGTTTTTGATTTTGGCTGTGATAGGTGCCCTTTAAGGATGCAAGCACACTCCATAAAGGATGCAACAATTGTAAAACCAAATTCTGAATCCAAAGATTAATCCAGAGCCCATAGTTTATGTAACATCTTGCCTGGGTGTGAACTAGTGACCTGCTATTTTCAATGCTGTCTTCAGTACCTCTTCCCTATACGAGCAGTTAAAAAAAAAAAAAAAGAAAAAACGTTCACTGGTGGCTAGGGTTGCCACCTTTTATTAAAATTCCCACCAGCCGATGGAGGGGGCAGGAATAAAAGGACGGCCCTGACGTCAAAGGGGGCAGGTCATGTCAATAAAGAGGGTGGAGCGGTTGGCTGGGCAGATCGTGCTATCAAAGGGGGTGAAGCCACGGCACACATTTTGGCCAGAAGCCGTCAGCAAAAAGGTTAGTTTTGACCAGGCTGGGCATAGGCCACAGGCTTTTGTTAGGTGTATTAAAAATTTACCGTCAGCTACATTGCTGGTAAATTTGTTATCCCGGCCTTGGCAGGTGTTTTACCAGCTAGGCTGGTTGGCAACACTACTGGTGGCCAGCCCCCCCCAGACACACACAAGTTTAAAAAAAATAAAAACAATTGGTGGTCAGGGCTTCAGACAGGAAATAACCAACCAACATAAGAAGGCTAATATTGTAAAAAATCATGAAATATATTAAATACCATCTGAAAAATTGCTTTGAATATGTCAATTTATACACTAAAAATTAATATTAAGGTGAACTTTACCTTTAAGAATTTACACACCGCTTTGCATACCATACCTTCCAACATTTGAAAGGTGTAAAGAGGGACAAAAACATCAGCAGTGAATTATTTTGACCATGCTTGTTCAGTGTCGGACTGGCCCACCGGGATACCAGGAAAACTCCCGGTGGGCCAAGGTGTAAGTGGGCCTCTTGCTTCTAACCATTTAGCCTATTTCATGGTCATTCCCTATTTCTTTATGGGGAAAATATGCTTAATAATGGAAGAATATAGTGTACAAGTAGAAGTAAGTAATACAAGACTAAGAGAATAAAGAGTTTGAGAGGAGAAGAAGAATAATAGTTTGAAAAATGGTCCCACAGTCTACGGTTTTCCATTGGGCTGAAGATCTAAGGTTTTCTGGTGGGCCCCCGGCATCCCGGTCCGACACTGTGCTTGTTTTATGAACACACCCCTAATTACCATGTCCATTTACTAAATTTGGCAGATCAGGATAGTTTGGGAGTTTTAGGGCCATGTTTTATGTGCTATAACAGTTTTGCTAATGAAGCTGAAATTGTCAGTTTCTCCAAAAGACTTGCTTATCTTAAATTTTTACAATTGAACCTTTGCTTATCTTAACTTGTTGCAAATATATTTCTTGGCTCTCTGCCAAAAAAGCCTCATATTTTATTTAAGTTTCAGAAACTTTGTATCTTTTTCTGGCATCAGTGCAGGAGATCAAATGAATTTTCAATGAGAAACCAGGACTGTGGGCTGAGCTGTCAAAATCGGGACTATCCCACAGAGAACGTGTCAGTTGGGAGGTATGGCACGTGGTTGCATTGTGTGAGAATTTACAGTTAAAATGGTTACTGCAGTTGGGACTCTTGGCCAAAGGGTTCCTGAGAGATGTACTAATGTGATTCCTAGAGGGGATGGACAGGGTGTTGACATAATGGCTGTGGCTGGGTGGATAATAGGCATGGTAAAGCCCCCCCCCCATTTAGGCACCTTTCATAGGCCCAGGTGAACAGTGGGTTTATAACTGAGATCCTAGAGGGCTCTGCTAACTCGTATGACTCTTCGTGGTGATACTGTCAATAGATCTGATGCTTTGAACATTTCCAGGTTAAAGAAGAAGGAAAGGCTTTGTACTCTTGGGGGTGCCAAATGTTAGGCACCCCCAAGTGATTGTATTGACTTACCCGAAACCCTGGGCCGGTGCTCCTATCATCAGAAACCTGCACCGGCCCGGGGTTATACCAGTGAGCACCACAGAGCAACCTTTTTCCGTCTTCCTCTTCTTCTTTTATGCGGCTGCGCATGTGCAGTAGAAAGAAAAGCTGATCTTTAACTAAAAAGTCAGCTATTTTCCCCGGGACATTTGAAAAAAGAAGAGTATCGCTCCGTGGTGCTCACTGGAATTGTTGGATCACACTAAAATCGGTCGTTAAGGAGAGAAAAATCTTAACGTCTATGGTGAGCTTTAGGCATGGGATTTGTTATTTGGAAACCCATTATCTAGTAAGCTGTGACTTATGGGAAGGGTATACAGATTTAGCAAGTGGTAGGATCCTTAGTCATTTGTAGCATAGTAGGTTCAACCTTCAGAGTCAGGTAGCGACAGACCAAACTTTCACAAGTGTAGATAATAGTACTCTGGAGAACAAATTGATTATAAAATGGTCATCTTTTTATTGAAATATACACAACATGTTTCAGATCCAAGATCCTTCCGCAGGTGCTTATAACAAGGTATATTTAAGCACCTGAGGAAGGAGATCCAGGGAGTCCTTACACAACCGTGTCCCCGGCAACCCTCTTCAGCCATACTTAGGGGTTATGGTCAGTCACTATGCAAAAGTCCCTTCCATATAGGTATGGCTGAAGTTTTTTCACTGCCCACACAAGGATCAGGCACTCATTCCTTATAGTGGCATAAGCAACCTCTCTGTCCAGCAACTTTCGGCTTAAGTAAACTATGGGTTGCTTATTGCCTTTTTCATTCACTTGACTGAGCACTGGCCCAATGCCATAGGTGGATGCATCTGTTTGAACCACAAAACGCTTATTATAATCTGGAGCCAGAACGGGGCCTTGATGAGGGCATTCTTAAATAATTGGAATTCCACCTCATAAACCGGTGACCAAGAATTGGTGCACGGTAGCCTTTTCTTAGTCAAATCAGTAAAGGGCTAGGGTACTGTAATGGGGTATGAATTTCCTATAGTATTCTGCTGTCCCTAGGAATGCCAGCACCTGTTGTGAGGTTAGGCCTCAACAAAGTAATTAAGTGTAAAAAACCCTTTAAACAAAATAAATGGATACCTTCTATTTTGTAGACATTAGATTGGGTTATACAATTGGTAGATAGACATTCCTACTGCTGCTGTTTGCATCCGAAAAGTCTAAGAAAAAAAATATTAGTCTGCACTCCTGAAGGCACTTCCCTTTTATTCCCCCTATTTGCTTTTGTTTGTGATATACTGTCATTGTATAATATGGTGATCGTACCCAGGAATAGCATTTATTACCTTTAAAGGGTAACAGCTTTATTTATTGCCATTGTTCTTTTATTAAATACATAAAGGATTTCAAGAAAGTAGAGGACAAATACATATTTAGCATAACCAAGCAGTAAAGTATGCCATTTCCAGTTGCTGGACCATGGTAAGCTTATTGGCGGTGTGAAGCAATACAGATATATAGAAAGAATAAATGCTACTGAGAGCTGAAGTATTCAAGACTAATTCAGAGAAAATTATATGTACTTAAAGGGGTGGTTCACCATTGAGTCAACTTTTAGTATAATGTAGAGAGTTATAGTCTGAGACAATTTGCAATTGTTTTTCATTTTTATTAATTGTACATTTTGACTTATTTAGCTTTTTATTCAGCAGATCTCCAGTTCAAATTACCCTAGCAACCATGCATTTTATCAAGAAACTGGAATATGAAAAGAAGATGACCTGAATAGAAAGAATAGTAATAACAAGTAGCAATACATTTGTAAAAATAGAGTATTTGTTTTTTAGATGGGGTCAGTGACCCCCATTTGAAAGCTGGAAAGAGTGAAATAATTTAAAAACTATACAAAATAAATAATGACATTCAATTGAAAGGTTGCTTAGAATTGTCCGTTCTATAACATACTAAAAGTTAACGTTAAGGTGAACCACCCCTTTAAATGCTAATACACAGATGTTCAAAGGATGGCCTTCTTGCACCTTCTCACTGTGAGTGGTCGTGTCAACAACTGAACACTCATATCAGAACTGGTGGACTCCATAGTTTAATCAGTAAGCATTTGCTTCACCATTGCATTACCTTAAAGTAAACCATGATGAAACAAAAGAGGTGTAGTATTATAAAGATGCCACACTGCATAAAGGATAGCACTGTGAAAGCACTTCAAATAATTGCTAGTTAGATCTTCAGTGATGTATGAGGCCCCCTTTTACACAGGTGACTATTTTCATGATTAGTGTTTTAATGAATTCTTAAAACTTGTTTAAATCGGTTGTTGTTGCAGAACCTTTTATTTTCTCTAGTATGCTAAACAAAAATGATTGCAACAAGCAGTTACAGTATTATAGAGGTTCCAAGTTATACAGCAATACTATTAAAGGAAATCTATACCCGTGAATAATGTAGGTCTCCTTAAAAATATATTGCATGAAACAGCCTAATATGTAAACCCCTTCTTCATCTAAATAAACCATTTCCATACAAATATACTTTTTTATATACCAATGGGAAAAACCTATATAGAAAATCTCTACTTTAATTACTAAATGACACTGTCATTCACGGTGCACACAATCAAACCAAAGCACTCATACTTGTTAGGTTACAGTACATCATCTTATGAACCCTTTCATTGCTGGCTGAATTGGTCACCTGCAAACTTATTGTCAGACCATTTTTGAATATTTAGTGCTTTTTCACTTAAGGGATCTTCTCTGGAGGGGACTTAAGGTTTATCCAGGAAAACAATATATTGTTTTTTCAGAACAACCTAAACTTTCAAAATATGCTAGAATTTCAATGTAATTCCAGTTCTGTAATATAAGATTCTGTCAGAAAAATTGTAAAAAATTGCATATTTCCATAATATAAACAAATATAGTAGAAACAATTTATTTTGTGCATGATGTTACAACTGATTTGGAAAAACCCATGTCTCTTGAACACGCCAATACCAAATATGTATAGTTTTATGGACATTTGATTTGTATAGGTCAAAAAATCCCAGCAGGGTGGTAGCACATTTCAAAAGCGCTGCTATGGAAACCAGAATACTTCTGATTTCAAGGCCAAAAACTCTACTAACTGTGGGTTCAAACTAAAAAACTTCTCTTCGGTAATCTTCGGAATGAGACCAGCGAATCGGCGCATGCGTAGTTGGAGAAATTTTCTGTTTCACGACAACTGATCATGTGCGAAACTCACAAAAATTGCCAAGCGCCAGTCTCATTCCGTAGATTACCGAATCGGCTGAAGATGGCGCCCCCCCTGAACTCCACTGGACAGAATCTTCAAGGGCAGCTAGGCAAGCGGGGGTGGTCGGGTTTTTTTTGTTTCTCCTTTAAGCCCTTGCCTGATAGCATGTACAGCATATGTTCTTGGCAGATGGACCCCTTGGGCAAAGGGTTAATGATCAAAGTTCTGTCTTTAACTCACAAACATCCACCTGTTACAGTAAGAGCTGAGTTATTTGTTTCATCCAGGTAAGTGGTTACCTCTCATAAGAACCTTTAAACCACTGAGTGAGTTTATGCCAGATAAAAGTATTGATTATAATGGGCTGATATACAGTTATGCAAACAGGTATAATTATATATGCTTTGGTTGCCTTTGGGATTTCAAGTGTATGTGGGTTGTATCGTAATGAAACAGTTAATAAAAAGGAAATAGAAAAAAGGAAGACCGTTACAAAACATTAAAAATGAAACAATAGAGAAAGTTAAAAAGAAAAAACAATAATAAAAACAGGAGGGAAAAGATTTCATTTGAAGGATAATGAGCCATTTTTTCGCCCTTTTTATAACACAGACCACAGGCAGCTAGTATAATTACACCACAATAAAAGTATAATGTGCAGCTATCCTCGTAAAGTAGCACTTCTGATAATTAGGCAGAACAAACAAGATCTTGTTTTTTCTGAGGCTGTATATTTTATCAGGAGCATGAACTGGAATCTGAAGAAAATGGTGGACTCTGGGAAATGTAAAAACTAAGCAAAGCATTGGGGTTGTAAATGTACTTTTTAAAACAGATAATTTGATCTCTACTGGTGTACAGTTAAAAGCTTTGCATATTCCCTAGCTTACTTTGGCTTTTATACATGTAGCACTCCAGTTTAGGTACAAAATTTTTTTTACAATATCTGTTTATAATACACAAGCCATGAATATCTTGTAAATTATATATTTATAATTTACACAAAAGCTATGAATATCTTGAAAATTATATCCTTATAAATGGTGAGTTCTGATGTAATTTCTGTCACATGATTCACTGAAATTTGTGTATTATAATAAATAAAGTACCCCCCTTCGGCCTCGTGTTTTTATATGGTCATGAAACTCCTCGGTAACTTATAATATCCTTATTTTACAAGAGGGGGTACTTTATTCACTATATAAACGGTGCCTAGTGATCAGTTATAAACGGTAAGCAGTGATGTCATTTTTGTCACATGACTCAATAAAACTTGTGTATTATAATAAATAAAGTATCCCTTTTTGCAAAATATGAGGATATTAGAAGTAACCTCGCAGTTCCATGACCTGTATAACCTATATCAGGGCTGTCCAACTGGCGGCCCGTGACCCCCCCTTCTTTGGTCCCCCAGATGCTGTCTTTTTACCATATGTAAGATTTAAAAGGTATTACTGTAGAGATAAACTGCACCCTGCATTGTTTAAACCTCAAATTCAGACTCTAATCCCCTGTGTCCCACCTGTGATCCCCCTGTATTGTTTACACTTGTGACACCTTTATTGTTTATATCCTAAAGGCCTGTACTGTTCACACCTGAGACCCAGACTGAAACTGCCCACATTGTTCAACTGTTCACACCTTATTCAAAATGCTAATGGGGCACCAGCACTATGTCACTGTATGTAGTACATATTAGAATGATAGCTTTCCTTGTCTCCTGCTCTGTTCTGCATTCCCTCCCTGCAGGGCCGGAAGTAGGGGCAGGCAGAGTAGGCACCCACCTAGGGCGCAATCATGGACGGGGGCACACTTTTAAGGGGAATTTATTTTCTTTCTTTTTTAACCCTGATTTGCTTGGCCTTTAATAGTTTTTCAACTTTATAAACCCCCTGTTACAGACAGAATCACCCCCAGCTCCCCTTTGGCAGCTGCTGGCACAGGTACATATTTGTGGGCAATATCTTGGCTGCTACTTGCACAAGTAAACAGATGATATGATGGATATTTGGCTGCTGCTGGCACAAGTACATATATGGAGGCAATAGTGTGGATTTTTTGGCTGATGCTGGCACAGGTACAGATTGGGGGCAATATAAGGGATTGGCTGCTGCTGACTCAGGTACATGGGGCAATATGGTGGCTGCTGGCACAGGTACACAGATGTTTGAGGGCAATATGAAGGTTTTTGGCTACTGCCGGCACAGATGCAAATTGGGGCAATATGATGGATTCTTTTGGTTGCCGCTGGCATAGGTACAGATTGGGGGTAAACATATGATGGATGTTTTGGTTTATGCTACTCAAATGACTTCACTTATGACCCTTCCATAACATTTGTCAAACCTTGGTTCAGCCATTTCAAGACATTAACTTTCTTCTGCTTTAACCATTCTTTGGTGGATTAACTGGCGGTGGGGTTGTAATTCAGGGGTTTTCGTAATGACTTTTGTAATGTATATATTTTTTTTTTTTGGCAATATTTTATTTTGATAATGAACCACGTATGCCCCCTCATGTCACTGATTGGTTACTGCCTGATAACCAATTAGTGGAAACCAAGAGAGCTGCAAAGCAGGAAGTAGTGTTCTGGTTATTATGTTAGACATCCAGTCACCCCAGCCTTTATTTTTATTGTGCGCATGCAATCTATTTACCCAGTTTTTCTTATTACCCTGAACATTTCCTTTAGGCTGATATGAAAGTCACGGTCCTTTTCAATTATGCTTTCTCTGCAGAGGAATTCCATCAGTGTGGAGTGCCTGAGTGTTTTATAGTTGACTGCAGTAGGTGTGTTATTTGCATCTATGTGTATGGGCATTATCGGATATCTGGTATTTCCTTTAGATGTCGTCAAAATGTCTCCAGGAAAAGAAGAAGAAGAAAAGAAGCAAAAGTCCCCTAATGTGTGTATGCCTTTTGTGAGCAGTTCTCCTATGTTAATATTTGGGATCAAATGTTAGAAAGCAGTAGTTGGATGAAGCAACTACTAGAGTGTATTACTATCTCATAGCTATTAAAGATAAACGTATGCAATTTTATTCGATTGACTAATTGTACATCACACCAACTAAACTTAAAGCTATGGGGCACAATCCAGAAATTAGATGCCACAGATGTGGAGCAGAAGGAGCACACTTCTTACAAGTGGTATGGCAATGCCCACCAGTGGAACAGTTCTAGAAAGGGGTCACCACACTACTATGGAAAACTTGATCTCCCTAATGTATTAACTCCCTAAATGTGTATATTTGGTATTATTGATGACCTAGTCATGACAAGTCATGCCAGACATAGATATAGGACCCTATTGTTTTACACAAGGAAATCCATTGCAAAAGCCAGGATGGGACCCACCCCTCCAACTCTACAACAATGTATATTGTTAGTCAACCAGACATTGCAGCTCATAAAGTTAACACTATTAGCTAAGGGAACATCCCAAAGGTTTGCTTTGCAGAACCATCAGCCAGAGTAAGATTACACCATTAAGAAATGGCCTTACTGTATGTGAATGAGAGGAAATTCCATGAATGTTTTTGATAAAGAGTAGTCTGGTCAAAATGTCCCCTATTGTGTGTCTTGACA
This sequence comes from Xenopus petersii, assembly GCA_038501925.1. Lineage (NCBI taxonomy): Eukaryota > Metazoa > Chordata > Amphibia > Anura > Pipidae > Xenopus > Xenopus petersii. The sequence continues at coordinate 74,380,874 of CM076679.1, forward strand.
AATAGAAAGTCTCTATGTCATACCCTATGTAGGATAGGGGGTAGTGGATTTTAGTATATGGGGGGATTGAATTCTCCGTTAATGGAGAACTTACCCCTAAAAATGAATGTAGCTAAAAATGCCATATTTTATATACTGAACTTATAAACCTAAAAGTTTCAGCTTCACACTGGCAGCAATGATTCAGGACTTCAACCTTGCCACAGCGACAAATACATTATCAATATATTTAAGACAGAGACATTTTGTGCATACTGCTACTGAAAAATGCCTTACCCTTTAAACAAAACAGGGATTGTTTGTCCATATATTGCAATATATTTAAGATGGCCAACTACGTCAAAGTCATCCCATATCTGGCCAGTCCTATGCTCAATTTTCATCTGATTCATTAAGAATTCTATGGTTTCATTATACATTTTATAAAAGGGACGAATACGTTTTACCTGCAACTTACTAGCTGCTTTCAAAGTAAAACTCCCAAACTTGGCTGCCCTTTTATTAGACACCAGTGGGATCACCTGACTATAGTTGGAGAGGGTGGGAGCTACAACATGGAGCTGGTCACTGCTCCTGTATAACTATAACAAACAAGGGAAAGTTGTGCTCACAACTAGTTTTTAAAATCATTAGGTGGGGGTGCAATGAGGATGTGACCACAAAATACATACTGTATAGACAAAGTATTTGTCTATATGTATTTTGTGGTCACACCCTCATTGCACCCCCGCCTAATGATTTTAAAAACTAGTGGTGAGCACAACTTTCCCTTGCTTGCCACAGCGACACTCACATGCTCAGTGGGCTCTGTGCAGCTGTTGAGATGCTAAAAACATACCTTGTGACCTCACCCTTAAGAATTTTTCCTAGTAATTTTAAGACTTTTTGCAGATATCACCAGTTCACCCTATCAAACGCCATAAGGGGGGTAGTTTTCCACAATGTGTATCAAATCTAGCAATTTCCTGGTGTTGTTGGAGGCCGGTCTGCCTTGCACAAACCCAACCCATTTGTGGTAGCTTTAAAGAGATACAACAGAAATTAAACTCTTTTTTTTTTACATCTATCATAATATTCCCTTTAACAGCAATGTATTACTTTGCCATAAAGTATTAGCACAATGCTTTTACATTACCTGTCTGATGCCCCATGTTCCTGTATGAGGGGTCTGCCATATTTGTGCAGCAGGAGTCCGTTAGCATTAGAAACTTCAGCTGACAGGCTGAGAGGGGACAGTCAGGTTGGCAAAACAGTCAGGAAATTCATCTACAAAAACAAACCTCGCTGCAAAAAAGATCAACATGACCTATAGGTAACTTTTAATATACATTCATACTTGTTAGTATCACTTTAATATCCTTTTATTAAATGTAGGTTTTCATATTATATAGTGTTATGAGTGTCCCTAACATTCCTCCTTTGTCTATTGTCCTAGTATATGCTAAGTTATACAATATAAATCCATGTCACTTGTGTTTTTATTTTATTCTCTTAGTACATTTACTACTTAATTTCATCAGGAACTAAGGCAACACTAAAAAGCCTTTTAGATTTTAAAGTTTTCTTTATTATACAGTATAAGGGCATGAAACAGATGGAATTTTGTAAATGTTTTTTTGGTAAATTATTGTTCTGTAAAATTAATCAGGGATAGTGTCACAACTTTTAGATTTCAATGTCATATAAATATAAGAATTTTATTGCACAGACTTATTTTAGGTCATGAATACCTTGGAATGTGTCATCTATCTATCTTCATACCTGTGTATCGTTCTATCATGTAAATATTATAGAAAATAATTTACAGAATGTGCAAAAATAAGGTTATTGGATGTCACAAGAAAGTTTTATGCCCCAAATATGTTGGACTGCAACATATACATAATACACTAATGACGTTGTCATAAGTGACATAACAAAGCACATATTGTGCCATTTGTATAGCGAAGAATGTACCCCTATTGTAAATTTTAAGGAAATTGTAAGCGGAGTGCTTTTATTCAGGCCATGGCACTCCGAGGTGTCTTCTAATAACTGCTTATTTTATTTGTTATTATACACAAGTTTACATAGTCATGTGACAAATTACATCACTAAGCACTGATTATAACACTGCAGTACAACTTTAAATACAGGTACTAAAATGTTACCCTTGCCTCAAATATATTGCTATAGCTATATATAGTTAAGCCAAAGTTCTCTGACATTTCTTTAAATCTGTAGTTTGTAGCTAAAAGGGATAAGGAACAATCAAATGTAATGAATGGCATATAATGACCATCACTGTTAAGTAAATAGCTCTTCTGAGTGATTTGTAGAGATAGCCTTGCACCATTTTGTTACATAGAGAGGCTTTTGCGCTACTTCATCTCCTTGAGCTGTGTTGCTACCAAGCATCTTTCTTCCCCCTCCGCTCTGCTTTTGTCTGGACATGCTTTGAAGCTTGGCCTAAAACACGCACTGGTTAGGATTTCATTAGGAGCAGATATGATGTTGGCATCTCTCTGTCTTTTTATTCTCTTTTGCTCTTCATTATTTTGGAGTAGCTGTGGCTTTTCTCTTACTTCTGCTTCTCCTTTTGTTCTCTTTTTGTCTATTTATCACACTGTGAAGGTTGAAAGAGATGTTATTAATGTGGGAGAATGAAGGCAGGATTAGTGGTATGAATCGGATTTTGAGAGGTGTAATGATAGACAGTCTCGCACGGCTGGCGGGCCGGGCGAGTTTGATAAATGGGGAGCACAGAATACTGACTCTAACATTGCTGCTGCAACAAGCGTATGCCCGCTGGGGCGATTCTTGCTCTCAGATCTGCCAACCATCCCACGGTACCCTTTCTGAAAAAACAATAAGATCTTTGTACAAGCCTGCCTAAATACATTTTTATGCAAGCTTCTGTGTTCCTATTCAGGAACATGCAGATAACTACCGTTACTCCTTAAATATCTTTTTTAATGTGTTTTAACCTAAATGGAGAATATTAGTGTGCTGCTCTATTCTAGGTCGCAAATACCTTAAAATTTACAGGTTTGTTGTTTAATTACATTTTTTTTATCTATCTATCTTGCAAAAAGAGCAGAATATCAATTCTTAAAGATAATATTATTAATTTCAAATCATTGAGTGTGCACAAGCACACATGCATATATACAGTAGAACCCCCATTTTAAATTTTTCAAGGGACCAGAAAAAAATTGTGTAGAATAAAAAAGTGTAACGGTACTTAGGAATAAGGGTCAAATATTTTTATAGATAGTCAATTATATTGGTTTTATTCTCCTCCCATGACTAACATATATAGCACTAAGAGGTCATTCTAGTACAAGGTAGTTTTATAACTACGAGAAAAAGAAAATAATTTTAAAAGAGTTCTTTGTTTAAAACAGATGGCTTTCATGTAATTCTAAGATTTTTGAATATTGGGTGTCTGTATAAGAGATGCCATACCTGTATACATTTACTGATTGTTAACATGGAACTCCAATGTTTTATTGGCTGCACACTAGCTGACTTCTAGGATATATATCCAATGTTTCTGGATGGCTAAATCGAACATATCCAACCAATTATCTTGCAAAACAGTTGTCATGATCACTGCAGAGCCTGGACTCTATTCTGTCATCAGTAAATCTGTTTTCCTGCTTGGTCATTTTAATGTAATTATTAAAAATTCTCATAAAGGGGTCCAACACAAACTGATTTTTTATTTTTTTATTTTTGCGACGTCTAACAGATTGTTGTAATAGATTTTTCTTGTACTTCTGTAGGGCCTACCTATGTTAAATATTGAAACATAGAACACTGTAACACCAGGCCAATGAATTTCAACTAATACAATTGGCACACTGAACCAAAGCCTCCCTCTTTCACTCCTGGGGGCAAATTTACTTACCTCCGAAGTTGCGCCAGCGTTTTTTTGGGACTTAGAAAAAATGTCAACTTCTTTTGAAGCAAGCCCTATCTACTCTATTGCACTTCGCCTGGTCTGAGGTGGCGAAGGCAAGTCTGGCGCAAGAGGTAACGTTCAGCAAAATGAGCAAGTTAGTGAATTAGCGCAGTTACGTCCCTTCAACATAGCGCAGGTTTGCCTGGCGTCAGGGTGTGAAGTGGTGCTAGAGTAGGTCCACTGTTCTATCAAATTTATGCCGTTAGTAAATCGGTGAAGTAATGAAACGAATTTGCACTAGCGTTGGCCGCTTCACACTTTAGTGAATTTGCCCCCAGGAATGGGTTTGCAATCACTTGCAAATGAGTGAAATGAAACAGCCACATTTCCTTTCTGTCCAAGATTATTGCTGCAAAGAGTTTCTTTAGTTTTAGAATGATGCACGAAGGGGCATGGATACATTTTATGTTGCTAATCCCCTGAAAAAAAGTTGTTTGTTTGTGACGTTTTTTTCAAATAATAAGAACCCCCATTTTACATCCCCTGATTTTAAGTTTCCCCTTATATTACATTGTTGTTTTGTGTTCCCACCTATATATTATGCATAATACATTTTCCTGATTTTAAATTTTCCTGGATTTTACACCGTTTTTTTCTGGTCCCCTGAAAGATGTAAAATGGTGTCTTACTCGCATGGGGAAATAGTGATGTGCGGCTTGGGTTTTTCCCAACCGGCCCACACCTGCCTCCGGCTTCCTTTTATAGACCCGCCCCACCCCGCTGATGATGTCACAAAAGGGTTGGGGCGAGCAGGCACAGGGTCTATAAAAGAAGTCAGATGCCGCCAGTGCCAGGTAGCAGCCCGGGAGAGCAGGTGAAGAGCTCAACCCAGACCCACCCGCGAAGAGGAGTGCGAGGTCGGCCCGAATTCGTGCACATCACTATGGAGAAATATTAGTGGAAGAAATATGTGTAATGTGAAAAATTATTCATTTACATGAACTTAACCCCATCTGACTGTGGGAAAAAAATCACACTTTTTATATTTATGAAAACTTGAGAAAAAATAAGGCAAATTTAAGCAGGTCTTTTAAAAAATGCTTTGCACGTACATAACATTCATAATAGTTTTTATGAAAAATACTACAATGCAGTATTTTTACTATAATTCTTAAAATATTTTTATTAAGCTTTTTATTATAGAAATGTATAACTTTGACTTTTAGTATTTGTATTATTCATAGATCTACCTTTCCAGATGTTGATAAACTATAGCTCCCTGCATATCACAAAAGCTGAACTCTCATAGGTTGATGGAAGTAGCAATTTAGGATTAGTTAGAGAGCCAAATATTTGATCCAATAAAGATGATAGATTCAATTTTGTTATTAATAAGTTGTATAGGTTTGTGCACCAATTTTCATACAATTTCTGTAATTGGTAATTTTTTTTTACATACAGTATATAACTAACCTGTACCACTTGTGTCTGCTGATCTCTTATTTTTGCCAAGCAGAGTATTCACACAGGGAACATAGGACAAGCAAAATATGGCACACACAGGGAGAATAGGGCAGGCTGAATATGGAGCATAGGGCAGGCAGAGTATGGAACACACAGGGAGCATAGGGCAGGCAGAGTATGGCACACAGAGGGAGCATAGGGTAGGCAGAGTATGGAACACACAGGGAGCACAGGGCAGGCAGAGTATGGCACACAGAGGGAGCATAGGGCAGGCAGAGTATGGCACACACACAGGGAGCAGAGGGCAGGCAGAGTATGCGACACACACATGAGCATTTTGCAGGCAGAGTATGGCACACACGGAGCAGAGGGCAGGCAGAGTATGAGACACACACACTGTGCATTTTGCAGGCAGAGTATGGCACACACAGGGAGCATAGGGCAGGCAGAATATGGCACACACAGGGAGCATGGGGCAGGCAGAGTATGGCACATACAGGGAGCATAGGGAAGGCAGAGTAGAGCAGGAGACAGGGAAATCGCTAAGATTAACTGTTCATACTGGCCTACATACAGTGACACAATGCTGGTGCCCCTCCAGCAGTTTGTATGAGGGCTGAACAGGTGAACAATGTGGGCACTTTCAGTATGGATCTGAGGTTTGCAAATACAGGGCTTTACAGGTTTGAACATTAGATGTATTACAGGTGTGAATAATGCAGGATCTTAAAGGAACAGTTCAGTGTAAAAATAAAAACTAGATTAATAGACTCCAGCCTTTATACATTTCATTTTTGCCTAACTAACAATATTAGAAACATTGTTTTTTGACCAGGTTTTTATTTTTTTTTTTATTTTTACACTGAACTATTCCTTTAATGTCTGAATTTGAGGGGCCGGGTAATCTCAGTACTGATACATTTTAAAGCTTACACAAGGTAAAGATTCACAGCAGGCAGACTTTCATGTGATCAATTGGACAGCCCTGTCTTAGGGAAATGCCATGTTCGACATTTTGCTGTCTGTATTAAATAATCATACCTCCCAACATTTGAAAAATGGAAAGAGGGACAAAATTATCTGCTGTGAGTAGTGCACTGAAATGTTTTGGCCATGTCCATTTTGTGCCCACATACCCTAAATACTACATCCGTTTTACAAAATTTGGCAGGTTATGGAAAGTTTGAACACATTTCTGGGGGTTTAGGGCCAAGTTTTATGTGTTATTTCAGTTTAGCTAATGAAGATGAGATTGCTCTTTAAACTGCAAATCAAAGTCCACAAAGAGACCCGCTTATCTTGTCTGTTACAATTGTATCAAAATGCAGGGAGTACTTTGGGATCTCTGCTAAAAGCATCTTAATTAAGTTTCAGAAACGTTGTATCTTTTTCTGGTGTCAGTGCAGGAGATCAAAGAGTAACATTTTAATAAGAATCCATGACTGTGGGCTGACATGTCAAAATTGGCATTGTCCCACACAAATTGGGACAGTTGGGAAGTATGAATCATGGACAGGAAAGTGCTTTGCCAATTTTAATTACGTTTCAGAAACGTATCTTTTTCTGGCGTCAGTGCAGGAGATCAAAGGGAAACTCAGGACATTTCAGTAACAAACCCGGGACTGTAGGCTGAGCTGTCAAAATCTGGACTGTCCTGCAGAAAACGGCACGGTTGGGAAGTATGCAATTTGTTTAAAAATTACTTATACCAGTCAATTGGATGTGGGAATATAACAGTGAATTTTTTACTGAATTGTATTTCTACATTTTGATAAATATGTCTGTAAAATTTTTATATGTATAATGATTTCTGAGGCCTGAATTAAGGGTGTTTTAAAGTTGTAAATAAACATATTCTTACTAGACTTCATATTGTCTGTGATATTGTGATTATCACTTGTAATGGAATATTTACAAAGTATTATTTATGTAAAAAAAAATAGTATGATATGTTACAAGCTGGTTTGATAAACTTCATAAACTTCATTAACAAGACTTTCTATTTTTAACCATTGTGTCAACTTTAATAATTTACCATCTTAAATGTTGTTTCTTTTGTCTTGAAGATTCGAGTGCTAAATTTGGGTGAGGTAGAAGGTTTTATCCTTCGGTGACAGCAGCTGAGTTAAATTATTGTCTGATCAGCCTTTGTGATTGGTTGGCAGATGTGCTGTAATCTTCTAGTTTTCCTGTCACTGCAATCACATTTTCTTTTTCAATTAAACCCTCTGTTTGTTGTCATCACTAATCTGGAGATTGTGTGTCAGAGGTTGTTAGATAAGGGCTGTGACAGCATGTTGTTAGCAAGGAAGGGCTTTTTTCTTGGGGGGGAGTAACAAAATGTAAAGCCATAGTGCAGTCTGACAGTGATGTGACAAACTGCCTGTAAATATGCTAAAACCTTTCCTGATTATTTCACCTTCACAGCGTAACCAAAATAAATTGGGGTAACGTTCAGTTGCAGATTTCAGAAAGTTTGGTTTGAAAGCTATCTTCTTGGGTTCAACATCCAGATTGGTAATGACGAAGCTTGACACAATGGCTTTGGAAGGTTATACAATTGTATAGGGTTCCATGACATATTGTACATAGAGAGTTATCTGTGCAACTTTCCTTTAAATGATTTTGCTTTCTGATTGATGTTTTACAGTGCTTAGTTCTCAGGTAATAGTACCTTTTAAAAGGCGCTTTCAGTGCAGCTTCGAACAAATATCTAATTGACAATAATAATAATTGACACTGTCAACAGAAGTACACAGTAGTAGTAGCTACACCTCTTCTTAATTGCTGGCCTAAACCATCTCCCACCTAACTCAGATTAGAGATGTTTTTGGGACTGCGTCTTCTAAAACCACAAATCAGAGCTTCTTGGGGCTAATTATATGGAAGCAATAATGCATTTACTGCACTATTAAAAAAACCCTAATATGATTACCATGGATTTAATATCACATGATATATCATTATATCGTTACATGGTGGCAGATGTAATTGAAATACACTTATTGGAGCCGTGGGTCAGGTTTCATTCAATCAGAAGCACCTCAGGGGAGATCTGAGACATCTGAAAATAATCGCCAGGAGAGACAATTATAATAAAAATAAAGAACCTGGCAACCCTTTAATCTAGATAGCATTAAGGATTCTAGGCATGACTTAAACAGACATTTCTTTGGATAAAGGAGTGCAAATTTGTGGTTTATAGCAGATCTTCAGACTTCACTTGTCACCAAATTGTGCTCGGTGATCATTATGTTTTAATTTATACAAGTAGGAAAATATATTAATATTATTTCAAGCAGTTTAAGAACTTTTGTATGTAGCACACATTAGACTTTACAAGACAAGGGATGTAACAATAAAATTAGCAGATCCATACTGATTCACAGATTCCGTTTATGCATAATAAATATACAGCAGAACCCTGATTTTACAGTTTCCTGAATTTGACACCATTGTTTGTTAGGGTCCCATTCTGGCAAGCTGCATTTCTTTCTTACCCAGATGTAATGGTTTCCTGGAATTTATGCCGTTTTGATATAGTCTTCTGATAAATGTAAAATTGGGGTCCTACTGTATCACCCCCAAACTGAGCCTAAATAGTTTTGCATTAGAAGCTAGTAAGAAGCCCAATTTCTATTTATTTCACTCTCTGAGGGGTAAATTTATGTATAACCCAATAATATTATTATATAATGGTAAACAGAAAAATGGGATTGATTTACAAAGTGCACTTGTTCAAGGTAGCACCTATATTTGAAAATTAGGAATTGATGCCTAATTGCAGGACAATGCTTTGATGCCAGTTATACCCAATATACTGTAGCTCTTTAAGTGAGATTTGAGTTATATAAAATGTAATGAATAGCAATTATCAGCATATTACTCAATGATGTGGATGACTGTTAGATTCATTAACTAAAATGTATTTTTTTGCCTGGATTCAATGTAGATAAAACTTTGTTCTGTTATATAAAATGTTGCTTCATATACTGTATTTTTGTAGGCATCTTAGCATACACATTGATATACGCAATGATATGACTTCAGTCTACTAATATTTTTCCTGATTCTCTAAAGTTCTCTGGATATGTAAAATGTATATGAATATTTAATATTGAGTTATCTTGCAGTTATCTGCTTAAGAGTGAGATAAATTAGGCAGCATGAGCTCATCAAATGTTCTGTGGCTAGTGTATGCCTGAGGGAGGTGTGCAGGCACTTCAGCCTAGCATTTAGCTTTAGGGCTATGGTGGTAATGCTTTGTGAGACAGTTTAGAAGTTTTTGGATTGATAATCAAATAAAATATTGTTTTGTGTGTACATGCTATTGGGTACACAGGGTGATTTCAAGCATTATTGCCCAAACATATGTACTGTAGCTCTGTGGGCAAGGGGCAAATCACGACTATTCACTTTTTGCTCAAACAAGAGTGATAAGTGCTTTTCACTGCTTCAGACTATTTTAGATGATTCCACTTTAAAGTGGATGGGGGACGGTTTTGAACTCCCCTCCAATCCACAATGCTACCCTTAGAAAACCTTTGTTGGTGTTGTTTCAATTTCAGCCTTTCCTGATCCTTCCTGTTGGCTACTTTTTGCTGCCTGACGCTACCTAAAAAGTGAACAGATTAACAACCCTTTAAATCAGTGATGCCCAACCAGTAGCTCGCGAGCAACATGTTGCTCTCCAACGCCTTGGATGTGGCTCCCAGTGGCCTCAAAGCAGGTGCCTAGTCTGGAATTCCTGGCTTGGAGGCAAGTCTTGGTTGCATAAAAAAACAGGTGTACTGCTATATAGAATCTCCTGTAGTCTACCAGTCCACATAGGGGCCACCAAATAGCCAATCACAGTCCTTATTTGGCACCCCAATTTGGACTTCGGAAATTTTGACTGCAAATGCGGTTGAGCTAAAACAGATGCAGCAGTTGCATGTATTGACGCTGATCATTAAAGCTACTTGTGTCCAAACATGCTCCATGCACTTCCATTTAGATATGCCATGAACTATTTTGTCCAGCCCAGTGGTGTTACAATATATCACTGGGCCCCACAGCAAATTATTTTTCAGGCTCCCAAAATGTGTAGAGGTTGACCTGTTATGCCAATATATATTGAAATGATATATTAATCAGGGCAATATGGGGCCCATATACCTCCTGGGCCCCCTGCAGTTGCAGGGTCTGCTTCCTCTGTAGTTACGCCCCTGGTCCAGCTTTTTTTCTCTGCTGAATTGAGCACAAGTGTGCCTATTTATGCAAGGGATACCTGGAGCTAATTCCAGGGTTCTTACAGCAGAGTGACTCAATTGCAGCAGAAAATGTTAGTTACAACATGCTTACAGTTTGTTACCACACACTGCTGAATGCATTAATTTTATGGCATCACACTATTTAACAGTACTAAAACGCAAATTGATTTCAGTTTTTTATGAAAACAAAGTCAAGCAAACTCCCTTCCACGAATTGAACTCATTTATCAATTATTTTTCTCAGAGAAAACAGAGCGACGATACATTGCGACAAAATCAAGCTTCAAACTGTATTGTACAATTGACATTCTGAAAATGTGATTTTAACGAATTTTTGCTGTCAAATCTTTTTCGCATTATCGGATGAAAACCCAGATTTTATCGGATTATACACACAGATCACAATGTCATGAAACAACTTCAGGAACATCTACCATCTACATGACCTTGACAGGTTTGAGTATTTTCGGATTCGTATTTTTAGCAGCTTTTGGGATGAAAATGAAAATTCGAGTTTCTATTTTTCCAAGAAAAATTCGAGTTTTTCTCCTAAAAACCTTGACCACAAAAAAATGAGGATTAACAAATAGGCCCCTAAATGTTGTGTTTCTGCAATAAATCTGGAATTATGGGAGTAAACTGCATTGTGGGTTAAAAAATGTTTATGAAAAATTAAGCATTTGTAATTTTCCTTCACTGTGCAGCAGCTAGTGATTTACCCATGTACAGTAGTGTGGAACTTTATGGTTTGAACAGCTTGTTTTGGCTACTTTTTGCTTCTATCAGTCCTTTTTTCTAGCCTTGAATCAGTACTACTGTACTATGTTTTTCTTTGTTATATGCCAGTGTTCTTAAATACTTCTTATTTGCAGGGCAGATTGTTAAGATGATGATGGCATTATAATTATCACTAAATTATGATGCCAAATATGTCAGTATAGCCGTGGACATGCTTACTGTTTATATGCCAGTTCAATAACTGTCTCATGGAACAAACAACTTTTGTCCAACAGATCAATTTTTCTGTATACTATTTTTACTTTTCTATAATTGTTCAACGGTGATATGCATTTATATTTTGTGTTTTCCTTTTCTTCCAAAGAATTTTATCTAAAGAGCAAGGTACTGTGCATTTTATGTTTTGCTGCATATTTATAGGCATATAAACCACCCTTTAATTGTCCTCAGAAATACTAGATATCTCTGTATTATCTATATCTAATTGCAAGAAAATATGGTTTGAGGTTTACTACTCTCAAATGAGTTCAAGTATATTTGATTTATAGTATGTTTAGTGTTCTTGTAGAAGATCCTGAAAAGAATCATTAAATATATGTGTATAAATGACATATTACATATGTAATCAGTATCAAACACACACACACACACACACTTGTGGCAGCTGTTAAATCCATCCTTAAGCCTGCTTTACTTCACGTTAGTGATGGGACTGACAGTGCATGGAGCAGGCTGATTATACACAATTTCATTTTAGCGATGTCGTTTCACAGGCCCATCAGGGTCTGAATGTAATGGCAGCCTGTGCTGGGTGTCAGAATATTAAAGGGGCTAATGGAAAAACTCCCTGATACACAGGAGGGGTGGGTGAACCAGACAGCAGGAAGAACGGGAAGGGAGTGGGTTGCAGGGAGAACAGCAAAATTACTAGTGATGCCACAGATGGCTGGGCACAACTAATGGGGCAGAATGTACAGAACAGGGACAGCTTAAACCTAAATGCAGGGCACCTGCTCCCATGCTGCTGAGAAATGTAACCTTATGTACACAGGCAGCACACTAAAGGGAGATCATATCTAACCTCCTCCAATACCTGCATTCAATATGCATATTACTATTACCGGAAAATATTGTTATACTAATTATGAAATCATATAACCGTTTTTAGTAAAAGCCCCTGAATTAAAATCCCAAGTCCTGAGCATTGTGGATAAAAGGCAGAGCAATAACATGGATGGTTGCTGGAAAATTTAAGGCAATTTATTTTATCCACCCTGTGAAAGTAGTGCATATTAGATCTACTGATGTTGTGATACACAGACCAAACAGAGTTAGTTTCAAATCACTCTGCAGGATTCTCATATACATACCAAAGATCATACAGTCTGATATGAAAAATGATAAAGTCCTATATAATAATTTTTCTTGGGTCACCTGCATTTGGTAAAAAAACGGTTGCTTTGCACTTAACACTGGAAGAGTAATAGTAGCCCTCTGCTATTATTCTCTATTTATCCTTTATTTTATGGTGGTAGCATTTTGCAGAGCTTTACAGCGATTATTTAGCAGTGATATGAGTTCTTGCCTGAGTGGAGTTTGCAATCTTTGTTCCCTCTCGCAAACTCACTGAGGTCAATTTCATTATAAGCAAATTAAGCTGCATGTTAGACTCATTTATGATTGTGAGTGCAAAGTGCCATGGTTTTGAACCCACAATACCGCATTGTTGTTTTTTTCAGAATTGCATAATTTCGAGCACCCACTAAATAATGTGTGCTTCAACAGGTAGTTTTTGAAATCAGTGGATGGTGTTTTTGGGTAACTTTTTCCAAACCATTTGACTTTTTTCTCAATACATTGGAGTCTAAAGGCTTTTTTTGTTTTTTTCTTTTGCTGCAAAACCTGGTGAAAACTTTTGCCTATCCCCAGGACTGGGCCAAATTAGAGGTGCCTCGGCTCCCCTAGTTCAGACTCTGGAGAGTCTCAATCTATGGAAAAATTAATGATTCCCTGCACAGGAGGTCAAGGGGGCAAGTTGTTCTCGACTTCCCAAAAAGTGCACGGAATACATTTTTCCAGAAACTGAGACCCTCCAGTGACTGAACTAGGGGAGTGCAGGCAGAAGAGGTATGCAGCCATGCCCATCCCTAGTGGTAGTTTTACTTAAAAGTAATAGCATCGCTTCTGAAGCACTTATGTTGAACTTCCATAAAGTCATTAGAATATGTTTTTTACTCCCTTCCCAGCAATTGAATTCTAGCAAATATGTAATTGTCAAGAAAGTCATTGTATGTTTTATAGTTGGCACTGAATAGCCTGGCAAATTACATTCTCCTGGCATCCACCAAACTCACACTTTCCTGGCAGACTGCTAGACAGTGAAGTGTAATTCATCTTCATAATTTGTTTCTAATTAACAGGGCTATATTTATATGCAGGCACTTGAGGGCCTGTGCTTGGGGTGCCAACTTTAGGGGGTGGCCCTTGGGTGTCTACATATTTAATATTTAAAAAAAAAACCTCAGCCTTGACCACAAATACAACCTTGTACTTCAATAGATGTCATTGTGTTTGTGATGCATGGAAAGCCATGCAATGAATAGTTGATATTGCTTCCAGAGTTTGGAACTCAGTAGTAAGCATTCCAACTAAGGACATTGTACTAGGAGTGTGGACAAAAACATCTTGACATATTGTGTACTTAGGATACTTGTCTGGTTTTAAATAGTTTTTCAACACACACTCAAGCACACAAACATAATAAGTGCACGTACCTGTAAAGTCACACTGTCCACCTAAACACTAAACACTGTTCTTGCCAAAGAAAGAAAAATGTGATTCTAAGCAATTTTCCATTATACATTAAAACAAATGTAATCGTTTGGGAGTTATTTGTAAATGTCTGTGCTATCTTTCTGGCTGTTTATATTCTCTGGACGTATGTGCCATTGTGTGAGGAGTCAGAACCAGAAGACAGCTGGTTAGGAGACCTGGGGGAAAACTGACTTCTGAACAGTGGTTCTGAATTTTGGGAAGGCTGTCTTCCATAGACTCCATTTTCTCCAAACTAAGAAAATGGAGATGCATATAAATGTAAAACGGATGACATTTTAAAATTGTGTATTGGAAGTTGCCTAGAATTACATTTCAAATGCAAAACTATTTTGGGGTTGGTTTCCCCATTTACAGATTTTGTCAAAACCAAAAAATGTTCTGTTGTTTACTCTCATAGTTAGATTCCTGCGTTGATATTTAGGAACAGAGATGTCCACACAGGCTGTATAAAAAGCATTGTGGAAATGCAAGTGCTAGGAATAAAACATCTCTGCATAAATGCATAAATTCAGTTTAGTAATAGTATGCACTTTAGCATACTAATCTGTATTATCATCATGTTTTGGCCACAGGGCTGAATTTATTACTATATTCCACCATTATTTTGTTAAGTGTGAATTGAAAAAAATGAGATAACATAAATTGTATTGCATTGTGTTTAGTAAATGGTTGAGGAAAAGCTGTGCAATGCTCACAAAGCGGAGGCTCATGCAATAGAGGAGGAACAAATAACTCTGGTGTCAGGATAGCGATAGCTCATCGCCCTTTATCTGGGAATATTAAACTGTATTGCATGACATCCAGAGGCAGCCTGAATAGATTTGCCAATTCATCTCCCACTCAGACTTTGACAAGCTAGACTGCCCTTGTTGAAAGGCATCCGTCAAAGTTGGCCTGTCTGTTCCCTTTCTGTTACTCCATTCTGCTCCCCCAGCCCCCCTCTCTTCCGTCTAAGCTTTCCATGCACAAAAATTGAAAAGCTGGAAAATAAGGATGAGAATAATAAGAAAAAAACCTAATACTTTTTTAAGTATCCCTCCTCCTCCTCTCTTTACAAAAGGAAATTGATAAGAACCCAAGTGTATTAAGGCATGTTTAGATAACATTGAGAATATTAAAGTGACTAAAAACAGGGCAGAATGAATAAAATAAAACGAAAGGCAAAAGGTAGGGAAAGTGACGGCAGATCGGCTTATACAAGTGTTTAATATTTGATGTGTTGGGATAAAGCAGGATCACCTTAGAATCAAATGCAGTGTCAGGCTGAGAATCTATTACTGAAATACCAATGTGATTTGACAGAAAAGCGCAGTGTTATTCTTCGCTAGCAATCTTCTTTCCTCTATATAACTTAAATATTTTTTTCTTTGCATGAGTAAATGCGCATTATGCTTCTTAATTTTCTCTTCCTTTTTCCTTTAACTTTACATCAAATCTGTCTTTTCTGAAGGTGATGGTGAATATTATTTCATTATGTGTCCTGATAAATAATCTGACAATTTTCCCTGTTAGCACAGTTATATTCTGAATTTGGGGAGATGTATACTCACACCCCCCCCCCTCAACACTGGAAAAATGAAGGCCCCCCATTTTGACCTGTCTGACCTAAAATTGGTCCCTTTTTTATGTGGCAAAGAAACTCTATTTCAGGTACACCGATGAAGTAATTGTCCATTTTCCCTTTAAATGCCATGCTTTTTCTTAGTGAGATGACAGGGAATTCACTAGTTTCTGGTGAAAATAGTGTTTTCCCATGATTAATGTTTACTTCATCACAAATGTATTTTCCTAGTATTAGTTTTAGTAGGAAGCAAGAGAAATTTCTGTTTATTATAATGATACACAAGACGTAATGCATATTTAAACGGACGTGCGCATTTCTCTTTTTGTCATCCTTTAGGAAAGCTAACCATTATACTAATCAAGTTAGTTAAACCGTGGGTACTTTGTTCGCTTCAGTGGAAAATGGCAATTAGATCGCTCAAGAAGAAATGTTTAACAACAAATGGAACCATTTGAAGCTATTGATTATCACTTTATAATTTTATTCTCGCCAAATGTCTCATCAAAATGCATGTAATAATGATTTATATGGCTGGAATATGTTCATGCACTGATGACTTAATTCTAAGGCCAGTGTTAACGTATCAGCATAATTTACATATTTGCTCAGTACAGTATTATAGTGAAGTCCCAATAGGAAACATTGTTCTACTCTGCACAGCTTACATTTTTTCTCTCTGATAATCTTTTCCTATTATCATCCCCCACCCTCATTTTCGTTATCTCACTTAATTTGTGAGCAGCCTCGTCTGGGTCTGATCAATGCCCCGGGCACTTCCTTCCGAAACCCAGGAAAAACAATTTAATCCAATCGATCCTGCAGGCAGCTTTGAATATGCATAACATGCCTACTTGACCTTTAGTAGTGGGCCAGTCACTGGATGTCTAGTGAGTTAGTAAGGAATGACCTTGAATTGTTAACCAATATATATACTGCTGCCTCTGAAACATTGAGGGCTTTCTCCATGACCTTCAATACAAATTACTTAAATGTTTCAGAAACTAGCCACATAATACTAAACAAATCTTTATATGTTTTTTAATTAATGCATGTTAAAATGGATGCCTTATGGAGCAGATTTACCTTATTTGTGCTTCACCTAAGTTTTTGTAAACAAAATGGTAATTTAGATGAGCAATAGCAAGACACTTTTATCTCAAAAACAAAATATTGTATTGGCTAAAGAACAAAAATGTGAATGTCCTACAATGTTAAAGTCAAAGCCCTGATTTCAATCCAAACCTTTACAGGGGCACATGTACACACTTGAGTTGATCAGTCAAAATGAAATATTTACCCTATCAGGGGCTCAATTTCACATTTGTGTCTGGCCATGTAGTGCAATCTGATCATCTGAAAGACTGACCAGCGTTTGGTTGTGTCTTTGTGTGGCTAGCTCTAGAGCTGCATAGAAGAGAAGGCAGGAAGCAAAGCCTGTGATATCTGAAAAGGATTTTGGGGCCAAAAATATTTTAGCATAATGCATTTAAGAGTGAGGCAACAGTTTGCGAAAAGCAGTGAAGAATTCATATGATTCCATATGCATATAAAGCTAAAGTAGATTTTTAATTGCCACTAATGTATTTTGCTTGAGGGAAGAAGAGATAAAATAAGTCTGGATATTCCTGGGGGCTTTACTGATGCAGTTGGCGGTTCCTGTTTTGTGCATATTATGTTCATATATGGGTTCAGAGAGTAAGCAGAAAACAGAAGCCTGTAAAGCAGGGGGTCCCCAACCACCGGGCCGCGGACAGTCTTGAACTGGGACGCCAAGCCTACTGACCTATTAATGGAATTGGATGCCGACCCCTCCTGACCATCCCCCCCCCCGTCCTTGCAAAAAAATTTGCCCTACACCGTTCCCCTGGCCAATAAAGTTTGGGGTTGCTGTAAAGGCAAAAATGTGAGGTTATTAAATTACATGTATGACAATTAAGGACAATGCATAAATACACTGTAAATCCATTAATATTTTCATAAATATTACACCAGAACAATAAAATAAATTACTTTTTTAAGGTTCATTTTATGTTTCTGTGATGTTTGATTATTTTAGTGAGTCTGAATTGAGGGATATGGTTAATTGAGTGTTGATGGTGAATTAAGGAATTTTTAATCCACAAAACACATCTTTACTAACAAAAGACATAATGAGAGGCTATTTGCCACTGTCTCTCTATAAACCAACTGGAACACTTATATCACTTACAAATCCTCTAATAAAGCCCTGATGTGAAACAGACTGAGGTCTTGGCTTGGGGGGAAAAATAATGAACAATAAAGATATCAACACATATTTGTACAAGGCTAGACAAAACCAAACAAACTCCCTTTTGTGTACATAAACTGTAATTTCAGTGTATTATGCACAGACTTAATTAGGAGTTTTAATTGCTAATCATCTCCCAATAGGTTTAGCACTGTTATCAATTAATTATCCACAGAGCAGCAATTGGCTAAGAGGAAAGTGAGATGGCTGCAGAAAATTGTTACATATACTGCCACTTAATTATGTACTAAATAAAAGTGAAGAGACAAGAAATATTGCATTGGCTTCTAAATTACATCAAACACCTTACTACTCTACACATTTACCTATTATGAGCTTTCTTGCCTACTGAGTATGTATTTACATGATTGTGTTATAATTTAGGTTCTTAACAAAAAGAGTGTTTTAATGTGCAATAAAACTTAAATTACTGTTGCATGTTTACTTCAGGAACCCTAAAATGTATATACTAACAGTGGCTAAAGGAGAGCTCTAGGGTCCACTAGGGTGCAAATATAAAACAACTGCTAAACTATACATTGTGAGTATTTTGAGTGGTTTGCAAATTTTGGATTGAAAACATTTTTAATGTGTTTAAAGTGTTGTCTTGACCTATCTAGAAGACTCCTATCGTTAACCATTTTATGCAATAAAAATGTTGTAAGCAAAAACTCCATAGATCATCAACCCATGGGTCATAGGCTTAAAGCTGGCTATACTTATACTGATAAAGATGATTTTGCTACCCATGTTTAGGTCCTTTCATGGGCTGATATACTATTGAGTTGGTTTGGAGGGCATAAGTCAGCAGCTTTTATTAGTCCTTATATAGCAAGTGTTCTGTTTAATAGCGTTGTGTTGGGGCCTACTTGACTGAGGAGGCTTTGGTAGTGTTGTTTGTGGAAAGCAGACTTATGAACTCTAGATAGTATCAGTCAGTGCCTCGAGTGTACAGTGTAATTTTGGGCCCCAGTCCTAAGAACGTTATTATTGAGTTGGAAATGTCTATAGACATGCAACCAAATTTGGAAAGTATTGGAATAATTAAACTATGAGGAAAGTTGGGACTGTTTTCTCTGAAGAAAAGCTTGAGAGGGAACATGATTACATTACTTACAGGTATGTACAAGTACATTAGAGGAGATTGCGGACCAGGGGTCCCCAAACTTTTGAACCCATGAGCAACATTCAGGAGCAATACAAGCATGGAAAAAGGCCCTGGGGATGCCACAATAAGGGTTGTGATAGGCTTTTTGGTAGCCCTATGTGGATTGGCAGCTTTCAGGTGGCTGTATTTGTCAGAACACTTGGTTTTTATTTAACCAAATGTTGCCCTGATGCCTGGAATTTAAAAATAAGCACCTGCTCTGGGGCCACTGAGAACACCATCCATGGGGTTGGTTAGCAACGTGTTGTTTGTGAGCTACTGATTGGAGATCACTGTTGTAGACAGATAGCAGTTCATTATAATTTTTACATCCTATTTACATTTACAGACCTTACATTTATCAACATAGAATCTCATCTGCTACTTAGTCACCTAGATTGCCACTTTTTCAAGATTCTGCTGCAAGGATATAATATCCTGGATAGAATTAATTAGGCTGCATAGTTATGTATCATTTGCAAACACTGATACATTACATCTGATACCCTCTCCTAAGTCTTCAATAAGCAAGAACCCTGCAGGACTCCACTAAGAAACTTATTCCGAGTATAGAATGTACCATTAACAGACAAAATCTGCAAACAATATTGAAACCAGTTTCCCATCCATATATAAACCTCACCTTTGTGTATTAAATACTGTATTAAAATGCATCTTCTCTCTCTGGTATGAACTTCCTATTCTTTTTTCTTATTTCCTAAATGACACCTGCAACCCTGATTCTCTTTGGGCTAAATGTGGGTAAACTGTCTACACTGCACTTGATATTGTGTGCTCACCCAAGCATGTTATACTGTTATGCAGAGCTCCAGACTCTCATAACTCGACTGTCCAAATCTGTTCTAATTATGGGTCTTCTTTGCAATGGTAACTTGGTTCTGTTTATACATGTTTACATTTGTGTTGTAGAATTGGCCACTGGATAGTTTTTATTCATTTTTTTTTTAGAGTTTTTTTTATATATAATAGAAATGAATCTACATTGTGGGCAGATCAAACCACCTGGTGTGTATTTTTTTAAATTAAGTGTATAGAAATCCCTGGGGGGGGGGGGGGGGGTGTGGGAATGATAGATATTAAGGTTACATGAGGCCCAAACCTGAACTATTGAAAGACTGATGTGGTTAGAGTTGTGCTCTCTGGTAGATTTCACATCAAGGTAACATAATTCCTATGTAGGTATGGGATCGGTTGTCCAGAAACCCGATATCCAGAAAGCTCCAAATTTCAGGAAGGCCTTTATATTTACCATGTACCATACCTGATAAAAAGTTTGCTGCATTTGTTTAAAGATGTCAGCTATATGAACAACATTGGCAGTGAAAGGGTGGTAGTTCTTCTCTGCTAATAGTCTTTTGTTTCTAATAATATTTCAGGCTTACAGCTTTGCTATTGGAACTTGGCCCAAGAATGGCCTCCTAGACATGAACAAGGGTATGAGTCTTCAGCACATAGGGAGGCCCCACAGTGGAATAGGTGAGTACCATATTTTTTGATGCAAATATGCTTATATACAACATGCTATGCAAACTTCACTGTTTATGGTGATGTACTCCCTCTATACACTGGCTGCTTGAAACAGGGGCCAAGGATGTCATTATAAAGATGGTAGCTCTGTGGGTGATATGTAATTACACTGCTAACATTTTGGGAAGGAGGGTAAGCATAAAGAAGGCGTAAAAATATTTGGATAACGTATATGAAGATTTTCATTTGGGCAGATTAGGTGTAAATGTGTTTTGTAAAGTTACTAAAAATTGAATGTGATGCGTCAGAACACTAAATATCATCATTTTGCTGATTCACACACAAGGAACAGTAACACAAAAAATCAAACTGTTTCACTATTTTGTGCTGTTGCTGCACTGATACAACTGATTTGTTTGCTTCAGAAACACAACTATAGTTTATATAAGCAGGCTGCTGTGTAGCCATGGGGCAGCCATTCAAGACTGAAAAAGGAGAAAAGGCACAAGATAAACAGCAGATAACAGATAATCTCTGTAATATACAATGGGACTCTTTGGAACCTATCTGATATCTACTGTGTACAGCCCCATGGCTGCATAGCAGCTTGTTTTTATAAACTATAGTAGTGTTTCTGAAACAAACACAGCAGTTTTACTAGTGCAGCTCAACAGTACATTATACTGTTATTTCTTTAAAATACTTACATTTTTTGGTGTTACAGGTCCTTTAATTGGTTTAAAGGACCAGGGCTTAGGGATATTCTATACTGTATATATGTTTTTACTCTCTTTTACTATCTCCTTAGTTTCATAATAAATGCTAAAAAGCAAAACACATCTTTTCAACGATTCTTCTTATTGTTTTTTTCTGCCATTGCTTCTTCTAAAGTCTCTCTCTATAAGAGCTTTGTTCATCCACCTTCTATACTGCTGCATGGATTAAATATGCACTGGTAGATTTCACATGCAATAGCTATCCATCTGGGCTGTGTGTGTGTGTGTGTGTCCATTTTAACCGAAAGGGTTAACTTTGTTGTTGGCCTCTATGTACCAAGCTCTCAAATCAATACATGTTAAGGAGATGAATTATTTAAAACTTAGCAGCATTTAATTAGTAAGACTGGTCTGAGGGATAGCTCGCCGAGAGTTATTGACAGGAGTTGCATTAAAATTTGGTTCCCACTTTAAGTGGGCATTCAATTTACTGTTATGTGGGGACAGCAGTGGAGGTTTTGGTAACCACATTTTCAGACAGGAATAACAGCACTAAAAGCAAAAGGGAAGACGAGTCTCAAAATATATTTTCAACACATTTCAAGCATGTTGTACTTTGTTTTTCTTTTGATGATTAACTTCAGCCTATGGCACAATAAAAGGGAAATGCACTTTATAGTTATACATTAAAGTCACAGGAGTTGATTCTACTACTGGCCATTTTCCAGTAACTGTATTTGCATGGTTAATTGTAATGATTTCTTTGTACAACCCTCTTGTGCAAGCAACCTTTTCCAAACCAGAATAACAAAGCCAGGTCAGTTAATAAATTATCACAGTAAGTCTGTAAAATGGTGATGCAGTTTCAGGGCTTTGCCTGGCAGATCTCTGAAAAAATCCTGGTCATAGGTTCAAAACCCGACCTGACTGACCCGCCTTTCATCCTCAGGAGGTAGTTATGGGGTTTCCAGTTATAATTTAGTCATAATATCAATCATTTGTCAGGAGGAGCTTTCCATGAGGCGTATGTGAGTGTCTTTTACTTCCATTCTGCAGCTTTGGATACAGCCCATTACACGCTAAGAGTTCCCAGCACTCCTGCAATCAATGGTTTAATTGATACTTCATGCAGTTGATGTATCCAAGAATTCAGTAATATTGTCCCCTCAAAATGAGTTCAGTGGCTGCGCCGAGTTATGAAGTGTTCTCTCTGTTGGTTTGTCTCATCACCTACAGTTTATACATTGCTTCCTCTACTGGATTTAAAATGAGTGCTTAACATTTAAAGGAATAGTTCAGTGTGAAAATAAAAACTGTGTAAATAGATAGGCTGTGCAAAATAAAAAATGTTTCTAATATAGTTAGTTAGCCAAAAATGTAATATATAAAGGCTGGAGTGAACAGATGTCTAATAAAACAGCCAGAATCCTACTTCCTGCTTTTCAGTTCTATAACTCTGAGTTAGTCAGCGACTTGAAGGGGGGCCACATGGTACATTTCTGTTCAGTGAGTTTGTAATTGATCCTCAGCATTCAGCTCAGATTCAAAAGCAACAGATATGACCCATGTGGCCCCCCCTCAAGTCTCTGATTGGTTACTGTCTGGTAGCCAGGGCAACCAGTCAGTGTAAACAAAGAGAGTTGAAAAGCAGGAAGTAGTGATCTGACTGACTTGTTATACATGAAATCACTCCAGCCTTTATACATTACATTTTTGGCTAACTAACTATATTAGATACATTTTTTATATTGCACAGCCTATCTATTTACCCAGTTTTTATTTTTACACTGAACAATTCCTTTAAAGACTATGTTCTGTTTGTATCATTAATTGTAAGAACTTGTGTAGTAAGTGCACTGTTTTGTCAGAACAGAGTTTCAGTTTTGTTTTAGTTGATATTTCTTTAACCTTCTGATTTTATTGCATAAATCTCTAAAGTTTAACACTTTTACACAATATGTTCACATGGTTAATATGCCGTAGAAAGCAGCATGGTACACCAGCAATGAAACTGAACACCTTGCAAACTTAATTGTTAACTGAAGTTATTTGTTAGTTATTTTTGTGTGTCTAATTAAGTATACTTTTCAAAGTGGCATGCAGGAATGTTAGTAGGTCTCACTGATTTTGTTTCACAGAGTCAGTGATTTCACAGAACAAGGGAAAATCAACATCTACATTAAAGACTTGTTGCAGACTTTTTTTTCTTGAGTAATACTGGTTTCATGAAACTTGGTCTCCTAATTATGACCAACAACATGTGAGTGACAATGGTCAGGGATGTGCTGATCCATAATTCTTGGATTATGCTGAATATTAAACTAAACCTGAACATATTTTCCCAGAATGGGGATGTAATCAAGTATTGTATGTCAAATTACACACAATTATGCTAAAAATGTTGATTTTATTTTAAATAGCCCTGTTTAGTAGAGTACTTTTGGTATAATATTTCTTTTATATATTTACTGCTTGGAAATCTTGACTGTAATCTGATGGGAGACCTTCAGCATTGGTGAAATCATGTTTTTGCAATGTTTGATTCCACATAGTTTGGGCAAGTGATTTTATATTTGGTACATTATTATCCCTAAATTACGATTAAGAGATTTATGCAATAAAAAGTTAAGCATTTGCTATAGATTTAGTAATCTATTGCATTCAGTCAACAGGTAGCATGTATTAGTCACCTTTTATTAGTTGCTATGACTGTGGGTATTATGGCACCAGGTATTAATGGGGTAGGTGTTCCCTTCATTTATATTGTCTATTTTAAATGTGGCTTCTCCTTATCGTTATAGGATCACCATTTTTTAACAAGCCAATATACCGTTCCAACTTTATCAGTGCTATAATTTTTCAACTGTTATCATTTGCTTTCATGTATAGACCTATACAAACACTTATGTACACAGAATTATGCATACATGTACAAAACAAATGTAGATAACATTAGTCTTGGGAATCATGCTTATCTAAGAAGTCATCTTAGCCCCTCTTAAAGGCATTCTGTTCATTATGTCCTGTGGCATAATTGTGTCCACCTGCATGCACCTTTTATCAAAAGAAAGCAAACCCAACTTAAATATTTTATTTATAATACAGTCTTCGTATACTAGACACAGCTATTATACAGCTATATGCCAGGTTCAATTCATATATAATATTAATTATAATATATACATTATAAATAATGTTTTAGATTTAAGTAGATTTTTGGTTTAAGTAGTTTAACTTTGATTTTGTTTTAGAATTACCAAAGGGTGTGGTTTATATTTTTGTGCTTTGGGCATGATAAAATACCTTGTATGTTGTATTCTTAACTTCTATCAATCATCATGGAAAATACATTAGGAATAGTAACAACAAAAAAGGAGAAATGTACAGGTTACATAGCACATAACAGATAAGCCCTGTCCAATACAATGGTGTTTTATCTGTTATCTGCTTTGTAACCTGTGCCTTTTCGCCTTTTTTTCCAGCTTGAATGGCTGCCCCATGGCTACACAGTAGCTTGTTTATATAAACTATAGTAGTTTTTCTGAAGACAACACACAGCGGTTACCAGTGCGGAGTAACAGTACGTTATATTTTGATTACTTTGATACATTTCAGTTTTAAATATTACTGTTCCTTTAAAAATAGAAGAGTTAGAGTTGGAGGTACCATAAAATGAGGAGTCTGAGTTGAAGGATTTATGTCCGACTCTACAACCCTGATTGGATCTTTCATGCATTCCACTGCAGGTGAACACAGTATGAAATGCAGCCCAGACTATTAAGTTATTTTGTTCTCTAATGCCACCTGCGTTTGGCACTTAACCTGTGCAACACTGAGCAGATAGGAAATGCAAGCCTGAGTTTCTTCATGCATTCCCCTGTGGTGTAATGCATAAAAGATACAGTATAAAAGACTCTCAGGAAGTGCCTAGTATAGGGCACGAAACACGTAGGACTCGTGATGGGCGAATTTATTCGCCAGGCGAGAATTTGCGCAATTCGCCGCCAACGAATAAATTCGCGAAACGCCCGCGAAAATTTGCATCAAAAAAATGGGCGCTGGCGTCAAAAACGAGACGCCAGCGCCGTTCCGCAAATTTTTCGCTGTGTCGCGAATTTCGCGCAAAATTCGCGTATGTATCGGCGAAGCAAAACAGCGCAAATTCGCCCATCACTACGTAGGACTTGTCTACACACCCACTACATGTAACGCACTGTATACCGAAATAAAGCCGCACTTATACTGCAAAAAGGTGTCCCTTGATATGAATTGGTCAGCGCTCTGTACGTGAGTAAATTGTTTTCTCTGATGGAAACTTCGGGCGAGTTGCCAAAATCTCACAAGAGCTAGCGACCAACAACGAGACGACGTGCTGGAGTGGGCTCCACCATCGGCGCACCGGATTACTAAGAAACAGTATAGAAGACTATCCCTAGAAATAAAGAATTATTGAAAACTGTATCTCTAAGGCCATACTTTTGATATCACCATGTGTGAGTCAAACTTGGAATTACTACTGACACTGACTGTGGAATGGGGATGCACAGTACTCCTCCACGGCCTCTTTAGTGATCCAAATGTGCAGATCAGCGCAGTTTGGTCATCCATATGTGGTGTAAAACTAGACACAGTCTGCTTATCTGACACATGAGCCAAGTCAGTAGATCTTAAATTTCCTAAGCTGGCAACACAGTAGAATAAAGTGTTTGTAGACTCCTATCCAGGTCATGCTGGGGATTTGAGAAATAAAGAATGATTATACTGCTATAAACTCTGATTTTAGATGGGGCATTTGATGTATTTGAACATCATTCTTTGCTGCAGTTTTGGCATGTCAGGACAGAAAGATGTAAGTACAGGATTCATTTAACCAAAGGGGAGTAATTGGTGATGACATCATAAACTGGAGAAAATATTAGTAATGGATCAAAGTATCAGGACCAGATTAATTTTTCCTTGAAGGAAGCAAGATGGATCTACTTCCACGCCCTAATAGCATTAGACCATGGCAGACAAAATCTTATGTATCCTAGAGTAATAATGAGTCTGAAAATAATTGCAGGGCATTGTGATATGGTATAAAAAGCCATCATGGAAACTAACCAAGAATTGGGTCATAAATCTGGCAGAGTAAAAAACATTTGAACTTTATGTTCAAATAAATAGTATGCACCTTTATAAATAGAGAAATGGGTCAGTGTTGATATGTCTTGTAAGAGTTTAAGCCTTTATGACAAAGGTGCAACAGAAGAAAGAGTTTATGTAGACTAAATAAATATACATAATGTATGTATATAGTTTGTACTTTTGCTTGACTGGGTGAAAAGAAAGAAATCAGGGTGCATATTTTAGAATAGATAAGAAATATCACCTGGAGAGTTCACAAAACAGCCATATTTAGTTGCATAATGTTTGAAGGCTGGTTTGGCTGAAACATGTACAGTGGTGCTTGGGAGTTTATGAATCCTTTAAAGGGATACTGTCATGGGAAAACATGTTTTTTTCAAAACACATCAGTTAATAGTGCTACTCCAGCAGAATTCTGCACTGAAATCCATTTCTCAAAAGAGCAGTTTTTTTTTCATATTCAGTTTTGAAATCTGACATGGGGCTAGACATTTTGTCAATTTCCCAGCTGCCCCATGTCATGTGACTTGTGCCTGCACTTTAGGTGAGAAATGCTTTCTGGCAGGCTGCTGTTTTTCCTTCTCAATGTAACTGAATGTGTCTCAGCGAGACATGAGTTTTTACTATTGAGTGTTGTTCTTAGATCTACCAGGCAGCTGTTATCTTGTGTTAGGGAGCTGTTATCTGGTTACCTTCCCATTGTTCTTTTGTTTGGCTGCTGGGGGGAGGGAGGGGCTGATATCACTCCAACTTGCAGTACAGCATTAAAGAGCGATTGAAGTTTATCAGAACACAAGTCACATGACTTGGGGCAGCTGGGAAATTGACAATATGTCTAGCCCCATGTCAGATTTCAAAAATTTAATATAAAAAAAGAATTCTGCTGGAGCAGCACTACTAACTGATATTTTTATATGAATGTGACCTAAAACATTTCAGAAAAGTCCTAAAAGTAGATGAAGAAAACCTAGTTAAACAAATGAAACAAAAATTATATTTGGTCACGTATAGTGATGGGCAAATCTGACCCATTTTGCTTTGCCAAAAAGCATTGGTATGTGGGAGTCATTTTCGCAGCAAAACTTTTTTCCATAAAATTTTTTTGCTCATCTCTAGTCATGTATTTATTGAAAAAACAATGATCCAATAACAGCTAGGTTTTATTCATCTACTTTTAGGGCTTGTTTAAAATCGATTATGTATTGGGTCACATTCATATAAAAAGATAGAACATTTTAAAGGATTCAAAAACTTTCACGCACCACTGTAGTACTCACTGTAGAAATTCCTGCAGTAAAAACACCAAGATGAAATCATAAGCTATGTATTGTGCTCTTTGTATGTTTTTTTTAATCTGTTTGAAAGTCTTTACAATTAGCACTGGTTTGCTGCCTGTTGAGAAGACTACACTGAAGGCAAGAGGTCCAAGTACTCTTGTTTTGCATAATTTCTAGTTGTATCACTGGGGACTAAGAATGTTAGTGAGGAACAAGGGACCTGCCAAATTATTCTCTTTTACCTGTTCTTCTCTGTTTATTATCGGTGTGCCTGTCCATTACATTTTAATAGCAACTTTTGGTTTTGTACTTAGTGTTTGCATACTGACCAACTTTTTTAAACAAATTTCTAATTATTGGTTTAGGAGGTCCAAGATTCAGGAGCTTTGTCATTATCAGAACATGACTTAATATAAAAATTGAACGCCTCTGCAGCCTATCACTACTATCAAGAACATGTTGCCATAGTATTCATCATTGTAGTTTACACCATCACCTGTTTTTCCTTAATATGTAAATATTTAGGGATGTGTATATTTATGTTTGTATTTGTGTTTTTAGAATTGAATATCAGTGAAAAGAAGAGTGATCATCACTTTCTTCCTCAACCCCCTGTATCTGCTTATGCTTTTATTTAGGTAGTAAAAGCACAGGAAGGTCAGTGGAATACTGTTCCACTTGCAAAGTATTAATTAGGCCCAGCAGAGAAAGAAGAGAAATAGCATTTTTTTCTCCCTCTCTCTCAAACGAAGAGGTTAATGGGATGTTCTGAGAGTAGACAGTTTTAATGAGCTTCAACTGGATGTGCCACAAGTTTACTCTTTGTGTTAAAAGGGTCACACTGCAGTAGTTTGATTTGGATTGTCTCTTGAACCCCCAATGTCAGAGGTGAGCATCTGTCAGAGCCCAGGCAGAGCTGCATTCACTTAGTGACACGATTCTAATTAACTATCGGGGAGAGCTTTCACCACCAGGAAGACAGGATCAGGTCTGAGGTGAGGCCTTCTTGCCTCCCAAATTGCTCTTTCTGTATACAGATCTCTGTTTATTTGTTAGAAAAGTAGCACCACAGCACTGTGCCGTGACATTGAAGGACTAAGAAAAAGAAAAACACATTTGCTAAGTGCAAGTCCTGTGGAACAGTACATGCGACCTTTAGCTAGCAGTGTGAGCTCTTTCACTTGTGTGTGTGTGTGTGTGTTGCTCTCTTGACAAATGGGGCACCCAAGTTTAGACTATGTGGAGCTCAAATAACCCCTGGGTCTTACTGTTGCTGTCTGTTGTATGCAATTCACTGTCGCATGCCCAAACTACAGTATTAACTAACATTAACTCAGATTTCATTGAATGCCTACATTTCTTTGCTTAATTGTCAATAAGTCTTAAAGTAAATTATCAGCAGGCAGTTGTTTGCGCTGAGGAGTATTTTTATGTGCCTAACTATTATGTCTTGATTATGCTCGTTTCTATATTTAACTGTATTTACTTATTGGTCATATTATACTTCTTTGTATTTGACAACAACTATTTCAGATTTTTGTGTGAAATTATTTCTATATGTATCTGACATCATCAAAATAAGTCAGAATAAACGCTACAGTCACCCAACCCTAACCCACAAAATGTTTCCATTGTAGGACCCGTTCTATGACATAAAATCTTCGCAAGCAGTAGAGTACTTCCCCAGTCACACTCAACCCTAAGCCGCAATGGTTGCCACAAATTTTAAACCCAACCTGTCCAGCCTGTGGTCAACCCACTGGTCACCTCGGGTTTTTAGTCAACCCACACATCACTGATGTTTAAAGGAGAAGGAAAGTAGGCTGTATCAGAAAGGTTTATATGAATAAACCCTCAAAGTAATGCTTCTCAGAGTTCTCTGTCACAAAAAACCCTCAAATTTCTTTTCTTTTATTGTGTATACATGGGCTTCTGCATCAGACTTCCTGTTTTCAGCATAAACCTCCAGAGCATGGGCTTGAGCATGCTCAGTTTGCTCCTCTCTCCTCCTCCCCCTCCTCCTCCCCTCCCTGCTGTAATCTGAGCTCAGAGCTAAGAGTGAGCAGGGCGAGACTTAGGCAGCAAGCTGATATGGCAGTTGCTATCCTAAACAAACAGAGACAATGTCTAGAGCTGTTTACTCAAGTATGGAAAAGTATCCTAAAGAATAAAAATGGTGTTCTAGCTTGAGCTGTTGTGGCTAATCTATTGGCAAAAACTGTCTTGGTAGCTTTCCTTCTCCTTTAATGCATTTTAGCCACCATATTGTACAAATTTTTTTGTGCCTACTGCTTAGGAAGAAGGTATGTTGCTGAAGGCAGTATTGGTAGTTCAAGTTTGGACGAATCATCCTTAATATAATAGTTCTCCTCAATTCCTCAAAGTTTAGACACCATCAGGTAATCAGTGAATTATTTCATGTGTACACAATTTTTGTGTTATAGAATAATTGATAATTTTTGGTAATAATATGAGTTACCAAACTCCATAGAGTCTTCCAGCATCTAATTAAACCCTCTACTGACAATTTATGCTGCTGATGCAATTTATTTATGCAAAAACATGAGTTAATGACATAACTTCATCTTTTCATGCTTTATTTTTTTGCATGAAAAAGTTGTAATGGTTCTTTAGTCTTGTAAGTATCCCTTTTTATTAGTTAGAATCACTTGTTAGCATCAAAATATGACACATAGTAGCTATCAAAGAGCTTCCTTCCCAATAACAAGTTAACCCAGAAAGCTAGCTATCTTCTGTATATTTTTATAGTTGCTGAGTACAGGTATGCCCTGCAGGCAAGAGCTCAGTTAATGAGCATTAAGAAACCTGATTTCATGCGTCTTAGTCATATTGCACTTGTGTTTGGGGCAATTGTATATGAAGTCTGCAAGGTGGAAATATTAACTGCTTTAATGCTTCCCTACCATAAAGTGTATCTTTTTTTATCTAAGTGAAGTCTGCGCTATTAACCACTTAAATGTTGCCCTGCCATCAGGTATAACTTGGGTACCTATAGAATCCTTGTAAACCAAACCCTTTTATGAACCTGTAGCTCTTAATAAGGAAGCAGCAGTAAAGTGACCAGCACAAGTGATCAGCACAAGAGGCTTCACTAGAGGAGCATAGTACACACCTGTGTGTGGTTAATAAAGTGTCAGACAGGATTTATTTTGGATAAGCACATAGTGGACACTTGGAACACTTTTTTCTGTGCAGTTGTTTTCAGATTATTCATCATAAACAAAAACTCCCCCCCCCCCCTCATAGCTTCTTCAGAAGGTGAAAATTAAGCTTTACATTTCAATATTAGAAAAACAGTCACTAATAGAAAATAGAAGGTAATTGGAAAAAGTCTTCATTTCTGGTGAATTATCTGAAACCAGCTGAACTGAAAAAGTGTTTGAAGGTGAACAAGCCCTTTAAAGGAGAAGGAAAGCTCCAAGACAGTTTATTGCCAATAGAATAGCCACAATAGTGCAAGCTAGAACGCTATATTTATTCTGCAGAATGCTTTACCATACCTGAGTAAACAGCTCTAGACACTGTCTCTGTTTGTTTAGGATAGAAGCTGCCATATATGCTTGGTGTGACATCACTTCCTGCCTGAGTCTCTCCCTGCTTACTAACAGCTCTGAGCTCAGATTACAGTAGGGATGGGAGGAGGGAGGGGGAGAGGAGCAAACTGACATGCTCAAGGCCGTGCCCTGGAGGTTTAAGCTGAAAACAGGAAGTCTGATACAGAAGCCCATGTGTACACAATAAAAGCAAAGAAATGTGGTGTTTCTTTTGACAGAGGACTCAGAGCAGCATTACTTTGAGGGTTTACTGGTGTATTTATATAGACCTTTCTGATAAAGCTTACTTAATTTTAGCCTTTCCTTCTCCTTTAACACAGCCCTGTCCTATATAAAAAAAGGTTTTCCATTATGTACTTGGTGATAGTGTAACTCCACATGCAGACAATAGATGTGTAAGCAGGAGGGATAAGATACAGGAAACACTGAGGAGGCAGGAGGGACAATAGTCCATCACAGTCCAGTCAAAGCACATTAACTTGGTGACATGATTCTAATTAACTAGCCTGAAAGGTGTCACAGCTGGGATGACAGCAATGCTAAGACAGCTTGAAAAGGTGGAAAGAAACCTGACAGCACCACCCCGGCTCACTCTTGTTCTCCACCTTTGTTTCTTTTAAAGCTTCTGCAATTTCTACTCTGTGTGGATGTATAGCTATGAGATAATTAGGAAACCTGTCTACTTGGGAAAGAAGTTTAAGGAATGAAATCACATCTTCATGCTTCTGTGTATATCTGTTGGGAACATCGAAATGACACAAGTCAGTTTGTATAATAAACCTTGAGCTTTTAAATAAAGTAGCCTGCCCTTTCTGGTCACAATGCCATACCCTTAAAAAGTGACATGAGAATAAATGGCACCCTTAACCACTACTTTTATTATAGTTTCTTTTAATGGACCCATGTGATTAAGACTGTGAACTACAGAAATCATTTAAACACACTCAAGCACCTTCGTTTAAATACACTCAAGCAACATCAGACTGTATTTATTTAGTGAATATCACCTGTATTTTTTTTGTTACATAATTTTATTGTTGCATATAACTGCATATTTCATTACTTTGTCTCTCTCATAATAAATCATTATACCTTTTATCTATATGTATGGACTATTACAATAGTAGCAGTGCCTTTCTCAGAATGGCATGATTGATATGATTCACAGGATGGTCAACCAAGTACAGTATTTACATTTTCTAGTTCAGGTTCCTACACACTTTAGTTTCAAATACTTAATTTTATTTTTTACATGGACTAATTATTTGCCTCTTTAATAAAAAAAAAATTATGCTATAAGCCCTGTGAGTGCGGCTACTTCAGCAAGATACATTCATCATTATGTGGAACTGCACCCAGGCAACAATGACATCTTTTTTGTGAGTGCCAGCATCTACTTCACAAATGGCCAAGTGGGTATCTGCAGTAGTCATTATAAATATTGATCTGACATGCAGTTAATAATTAATTGGTGACATTTCAGAAGAAGTTTTAAAAATGTAATTTATTTAAACCCACTGTAGTCAATTTATTTATTGAACAGCAGCTAGTTTGCAATAGCACAATGTAAATTAGGTATAATAATTTTAAAAATTCTTTTAAATGTAAAAGTCCACAAAACAGAAAGCTGACTACCTTCCTAGTGCATAAGTACACATATATATATATATATATATATATATATATATATATATATATATATATATATATATATATATATATATATATATATATATATATATACACACACACATATATACAGTCCAGGTGTGTATCCGCACTCTCACTTGTCCAAATGGGTGCTATATCAAAATATGATAAATAGCGGTGAAGAAGATAAGCACTCCAATATTACTGATCAATTATTTATTCCACTATGCACAGTGGAATAAATAATTGTTGATCAGTAATATTGGAGTGCTTATCTTCTTCACCGATATATATAATATATATATATATATATATATATATATATATATATATATATATATATATATATATATTTTTTTTTTTATTTAAAGCCTTTTTTCTGCAATGCAAAGGATAAACAGTGGCACTATAGCTGTAACTATCATGAACCTTTTGCTGAACATTTTTGTTGCTTGCATCCTTTCTGCTGTCACATCATTGCTGTACACACAGGCAAATCAATGTGAGCCAAATTATTACTTTCAAATAGACCACCTTTGAAAATGGAGGGTTGTGTTTGCTGATGACCCTACGCCTTTTCCAAATGACCCGAAGACTGGTAATGGTTTTACTGACTTCAGTAACACTGCATTAACTACTTCATTGCCTGAAATGAATTGATCATGTGCCTACCTAAAACTAATGAAGTCACTTTTTGGAAATAAAAAAATAGACTTCAACCAAAAAAAGAAAATATTCTATAGTGTTATATACAAGGATGGGCGAATTTGACCCGTTTCCTTTCGCCAAAAATTTGCCGCCGGCAAAATGTCGCAGACGCCCATTAAAGTCTATGGGCGTCAAAAAAAATTTGCCTCGCGGCGAAATTATTTTGTCACGCGTCTTTTTTTTTTTTGACGCACGTCTCCATACAAGTCTATGGGCATCATTTTTTCGGCGAAACGAGGCGAAAAAATTCGCCCATCCCTAGTTATATATACTGTATATAGCAGTTTTTAACAGCTTTTTTCCATTTCATCATATATTTCCATTTCCAACATATATGAATGACTCACATTTCTGCCTTTTTGGCCTATAAATAAGAATAAGCAAAGCTTCTTAAATGTGTCTAAAAGCAGACGTTAACCTTCAAATTATCTTTTAGTACAAAGTACCGTAGATGATATATAATGTTTCTCTTTTTGCAAATTAATAAACGGCAAGTAAACTTTAGATTTTCTTGTTCTGCATCTCTCACTTGAAATTTTAACTGATCTGAATATTTGACACCCTGGTCTAAAATTTTAGCACATGGAGGTTTTCTACAGTATGTTTTATCTCAAAACTACTACTTGATCAAAATCTGAGCAGAGCATTTTCAGATATTAGTTGGACCAAATATCAATGCTGTCTGTGCTAAGAGAAATGACCAGAGCTGGACAAAGGGTTGCACTCCGGTTAACCTGCGTGTGTGTTTTTGGAGTGTGAGAGGATACTGGATACTGAAGGTAACCAATAAAGGCATGGGGAGAACATATAGACTCTGGGCCCTGGCTGTATGCAAACGTAGTACACCAGCATTGTAAGGCAGCATTATTGTAATGCTTTATAATCACATTAGCCTGACTTGGCTTACCCCTTGAGATGGATAACTGTTCTCTCTAAGGTGTGTGCATGCACATGTCTACCTACACAAAATAGTGATAAAAGGTTGTATGAATGCATATAATGTGACTACTTCTTGTAGTCATTCAACCCCACCGAACCCCACCATTACTTTGTTCTATTGAAGTGATGGAAATTTTAAATTTCAATTCCCAAAACACTTTTTGGCCATTTTTTACAGCCAAATGAGCTTATCTTAAAAAGTATATGTTATGTTAACTATATGAACAGCTTTATCTAACTTTATTAAAATAGAGGCTTTTATGAAAGTGACTATGGCATTCATGCAGGCCTGGACTGAGACTCAAAATAGGCTCTGGCATTTCTTGTACACAGAGGACCAAACAGCCCACACAGTGGCCCAACAGTCCCCCACCAGCCTAATAAATAGTGACTGTCTTTAGAAATTTACAGCAGCCCCTCTGTCATTTGCCAGAACATACAGATTGCCAGTATAGCTTGCACACACAGCTATATGTCAAATACCGAACTGTGGAAATTCCCAAGTGATACTTGCTTAAGTGTGTGGCCGGTGTACATTTATGAACTGTACTAAAAATATGAATTTTTTAGCTTTGAATTTCAGCCTTCAGTATATTGTGCCGTAGTGTTAAAATACATTGCAAAAGTCCCAGTTTCATTTCCAAAAAGAACTGTGTTTGAAATTATTGTCAGTACACTGAAGGAATATTTTGTTAAAAATAGAGGCTTTTATGAAAGTGACTATGGCATTCATGCAGGCCTGGACTGAGACTCAAAATAGGCTCTGGCATTTCTTGTACACAGAGGACCAAACAGCCCACACAGTGGCCCAACAGTCCCCCACCAGCCTAATAAATAGTGACTGTCTTTAGAAATTTACAGCAGCCCCTCTGTCATTTGCCAGAACATACAGATTGCCAGTATAGCTTGCACACACAGCTATATGTCAAATACCGAACTGTGGAAATTCCCTAGTGATACTTGCTTAAGTGTGTGGCCGGTGTACATTTATGAACTGTACTAAAAATATGAATTTTTTAGCTTTGAATTTCAGCCTTCAGTATATTGTGCCGTAGTGTTAAAATACATTGCAAAAGTCCCAGTTTCATTTCCAAAAAGAACTGTGTTTGAAATTATTGTCAGTACACTGAAGGAATATTTTGTTGCAGAACTACAGAATTAGTAAATGTAATCCATGAGAGATTTTAGTTGGATTAAAAAGCAAAGCTGACGATTTCACTGTGTCCATGTCACCTCTTTCTGTCCTTATATACATGCTCGCACAAGCAGAGACGTGCACCCCGAGAATTAATTCCAGCAAAGCTCCCTGTTCATCAATATTCACAAGTCATTACCTCCAATGGCAGTTCAAGGTGAGACACACAATGTCAGCATTACAGAGGGGAAGAAACAAGTGAGACATTTTTACAGTGACTTGTTTTATTGAGCACAGTTATATTCTTTACAAACTGTAAATTATATTTTTAGCAACATGATTTTACGGGCTTTGTCTTTATCAGTGCTAGATATATGCTTTTTATTTTGAATTTCAGCATATGTTTATATTTTGGAGCTTTATGCTGAATTATATATCCTAATGCTTGCCACAAAGAGGTACTGGTTTCTTTACTAACTTGCTACCCATTGTAAATTTTTAACTAATGCCACCCCAACAGAAATACCCCCAAGCCGCATGGGTGCTTGCCCTTAATAACCCCTCTGGTTGGTGTTGCTTTCCAGGAGCCAAATCTGATATGGCTTAAGATGTTTGCCACCAGCTTGCTGCAGAACTTTTGAATTAAAGCATTAATACGAGGGCCACAGATACTATTCATAGCAGACTTTGATGTCGTTTTGATGGCAGAGGCCTCTGCAATGGGTTGATATATTAAAACTTAGGACAGGTGTTTTAGTCTCTATGTGAAGTGCACCTTTTCTTCTGCAAGAAACTGAACTATTCTGCGCATCACTAGTGCACTGCAATTTGTTGAGTCTGAAATTTGAAATCAACCCATCAGAGCAGTAGAAATATGTAAGCAACTTTGAGTGGTGTGTGCAGCTTGAGAAAAACTGTTAGGAAATCATTAAATATATAATGAACTATAATGAAAAAAACAGACTTTATTAAAATATTTTATACTAAAAAGGTTCCCATATATAGCATGTGTTTTTTACTGTCTTACTTGTGATTGTGATAATGAAAGGTAAGCTATGTTGTGCTATTAGACTAGTAAAACTAAACACAAATAAGCCCTCCCTAAGCATAGACCATGACATGTTATTGCACCTTTGTTCCAAGCAAAAAGCAGCAGCCTGCTGAGGACCAGTTGGCCTTGTTGCTGGCTTACCCTGTATGCATGCGGTGAGACCCTCCCTTAACAGGGAGTTAACGAGAACTTCTGTTCTCCTTGGTGACCTTCTGCCTCCCTGTCTGCTGGAAGCTTCCTTGATTAAGCTGGACTTGAAGATGTTCACCTACTTTGGCATGTTTTACATACTTTCTCTTAATTGGTGGCAGCCTTTCTCTCCTCTCCCTTGAAAGCTTGGATAATGAACTTGGAGAGTGTGAACAGGAACAGGCAGGATGAGCATTACTAAGCAATAGATGGGAGTGAAGAACTGTGAGCAAAATTACCCAAAAATGTCTTAACCCATTGCCAGCTGTATAGCTGGCATAGCATATTCGAATTGTTAATGCTATATTTGTCATGGTGATCATAGTAGTTCTGTAAGATCCCACTTCATATATGGGTTAACGTGAGACTTTATTATAAATCCCATCCTACCTGGTTACTGTATGTAAAGTGAACACATAACAAGTGTAATCCTTTTCATCATAATTTTGCGATTTCAGATTATTTCAGATTATTCATATACGCAATAGAGTTAACAGGTTGTCATCCCTTTGGATTACATGTCAGCACAATTTTTGGCATGCTGTTCTACTCTCCAAAATAATTTATAGGCACTGTTAGCTGTTGTGCTGCACACTATCCATGAATTTTTTTATTTTTTGATTACAAATCACCTTATTCATACAGAATGGTATATAGGTTGTTTTTTTTTGCAAATGCACATATATAACCTTAATATTTTGAATGTTAAATATTAATTTGTGACAAGGTAATTGGGCAAACCAATATACTTGGTGTACCTACTACTGAAATAAATTGACTTTTATAAATATATTTGTTTTATTATGTCCTCACAAAGTACTAGCAAATGAACATGCAGCCATTCTGTTCTGTTGAAGCAGGTTTGAATAGCATTTAGTTATATATCTGGATACTTGTTTGCAGGTAAATTTGTAGGATATCAAATATCTCCTATGCGGATAAAAATGTATATACAAAAACTCTGATCTGGTTTGCTAACGATGAAACAAACATGTTGTGTGTGCATTTGGGGTCTTCATAAATAAATATGCAAACACATCCAATGCAAATCAATTAGACAAGTAATTAAATGTAAGGCTAAGGTACACAAGCCTTAAGGTGACCATATATTATAAGATATAAATTAGCTGGTCTTCCCCCCAATATGTACCCCAATGGAACAGCAATGAGCTCACATTAATCTGACATGATAACCAAACCTGGCCAGATATCGGTCAGGTAGCCCCACTCGAGTGCCACAAATGAAAATCCAGTCCTTGGAAGAACCAATTTGCAGTTCTCCTCAAAAAGGATATGAAAAGTAGCTCCAGAACTCCACAAATTTCAGAAAACCTGACATTGTTTTAGTTCTAACCCTGACTCTAATGGCATATCTTCCAAGCCAAGTACAAAATGCTGAAGGAAAACAAAAACCCTAAACTGAAATGTCTCTCTTTACAGTAGGACAGGGTGATTAATTACAGTCTTAAATTAAAATTAGCCTTTCTGTCAGTTCATAGTGCTGCTGTAGACTTTTTTTATGTACAGAAGCCCTATGTGCAAAACCTGTGGCCACTTAATTCTCGCATACAACATCTACAGAACCTTCCATCCAATGGATACTTTCAGTGTAAATTCATACCTGGCAAAACAGCATTTGCTTAATTTCATCTATCATTCATAATGTAGTTCTGCCTTTTCTCCACTAGATGTCATACATTTTTGTGTTTGTTAAAAAACATTCATTTAAATACATCAGGTTTACCTAATTCTAAGATAGGCTTGCTGTTAGAAGTGATGTGTAATACCTGTATATGCTGAGATGAGCAACACATGAAACATTTGTTCTATGTGGATTTAGATTTAAGGTCACCATAGGATCCTAACCCAGTTCTATACTATTATTAACCGACTATATTTGCAAGCTAGAAATAAGTCTATTTGCTACAAACAACAGCAGGCTGCCAGTAATTGTCTGTTTTTATTTAGGATTATTCCACTTTTTCATTGTAATGAACAATTTATCCACAATACCACATGTTTGGGGTCAAGATTATCCTCTTGCTGGGGACCCTAAAAGTCTCTTGAAGGGTCACATCTGGGCTTCAGGCCTTCTTCTGTACAGCTCTTACCTGGAATATATATGATATTCCTTTATTAGTGTCTGAGTTTTGTCATAATTATAAGAATGTCACACATATTTTGTATTAATTAAAGGTCTGCTTTATGACCAGACTGATGTTTTTCTTTGTGTTTCTGTTTTATGTTCTCCCATGTGCAGTTGTCCCATAGACTAAAAGTTCTGGTACATGCAAAAATGAAGGGGAAATGTAAAATTACATTTGGCAAAGTATGACACAGGACAAACCTGTTAGCAAATGACCTGTCTTTATTAGGAAATTACCTTTTGTGTGTGTTGAAGGACACAAAAGTAAATTTTAAAACATTTGTCAAAGTTGCCCTTTAAATCCTAATGGACCTCCATATTTAGTAAAGAGCAAAAAAACAGGTGTCAAAGTCTTTTGATTTTTAGTGCCTTGTACCGCTCTTCCCAAAAGAGCTGCTGATCACAGCTTTATTGGCTCATATCCTGTTTTACTTTTTATCTCTCCGATTGAGTCGTTCCCGGCAGGAGCCCTCTCTGGCACACATAGCACAGCTCCTAATGAGAAGACGGCTGCTAGTTAGCAGAGGTGTGTGTAAGTCGAGCTAAAACGAGATAGTTAAACTGTGCTGATTGAAGGTGGAGGTCGGAGGTCAGCTCAATTATGTTCTTTTAGAATAATCGGTGGCCTGTTTGATATGAAAGTTCTAAGCTATTTCAGCAGCTCAGACAAGCTGCATTTTGTGCTTTCTGTGTGAAACAAAGACAAACTGAGGAGTGTAAGAGAGTAGTTAAAATCATTAGAATCCATTTCTCAAATGCCTCCTCCTTTCTTGTCTTCAGTTTCACCAGTAGTACATTTTAAAAGTTGATTGGATTTTCTGGCTTTTGGTTTGTTCTTGGTTTGTTTTTTCAAAACTTCAGAAACTGGTTTTATTCTGTAAATGGGACTTGGACTCTTTGAAGCATCAGAACTTAGTTACTGCACTGACATAATCATTGTGATCCTTATAATTTAATTCATTGGGATATTCTGTATTAGATTTCTACAAATAGGCCAAGTTCCAGTTCAATATAGACAAATCTAGTTGAAACAACTGCAAAAACACTATTTCACCTGCTCCTCCAACACAAGAATGGCCAAGATAAATACAGTTTCCCATTAATGCTTTTAAGCAGTATAGACAGCTTTGGCATTTATGTAATAGCTGCTAAAGAACCAATTTGTTAGGTGCAGTCATGTCGACTGTAAAACCTTTTAGTTTGCCCTAAGTCTTTTGTGAGTGAGCATAACTAGCTACTGACAATTGCTATGATTTGTGTATAAGAGTATTTTGTGTATGTATATCTGGGTGGCATTCGATAATGGTAACAAAACAAGCTAAAGTTATATTAGTTATAATTATAATTATAATAGTTATAAACAGATTAAATCATTATTGTTATTCTGAATATGTAGAATACCAAATAAGTGTTCACACTAAATATCGTACATGCTGACCATGACACTGGGCAGAAATGAATAGCAAATAAGTCCCAAATGTCATCTTGACTGGCATCGAGCTAGGTGCCTTATCCATTACTTTAGACTCCCTAGGTTAGCATACTTAATTTTTTTGAATCTCTGGTTTAAAATGTAAAAGAGCAACTTTATTTCAAAAGAGGATGATAGTGTGATATCAACACATTGGTAATGTGGCTCATTTTATTCTCATTAATTGAACCAGTTTATGAATAAAATAGTGAGCCTTGCTACTTTGTAGGTTTTTCTAAACAGTATTCATGCTGAAGACATTGGGCATAGGCAAAGATTGATGTATTGCTTACACCATTTGGTTGTTGCTGTCGGGTTAATACAGAGGAAGAGTAATTTTGCCAGTAACCGAATAGCAATATATTTTTTTCTCAGTTAATTTTATACTGTACTTTTTCTTCATCAATTCTTTCCATCTCAGACCCTCAATATCCATTAATAATATATAACATAACATGGTGTCTTCAGTATTAAAGAAAAACTTTTATTTTTGAAACATATTGTCATACAGAGATATGATTTCACTGCAAAGCGAATATTTTATTTTGTGTATTATTGGTAAGATTGGTTATAGAGGTCTATACAGTAAGGGAAGGCACCGTTTGCCTCTAAAATGATGAATTAATTCATTTGTAATCTGTAATCTCTTCTCAAGGCAGGATTACTGTTAGTTGCTATTCTGCAGCATATCCTGGAGGCATTCTTCAGAAAGCAACACCTACATTGGGGCAATTTGTTTGATGTTATCAGTGGGTGTACTATCATGCCTTTCACTACCTACCCAAGATGTTCAAAAATGTATTTCTTTTTAAAAGTCTCCTAATCAATTGTGTTTTCCTGTACAATTGTGCCTTTGCAAGAAAGTATCTGCACAAATATAGATTTGTAGCAGTACTATGCAACATATGCTAACATATCAAAAATGTATTGGTTCTATCATATTAGACAATAATGTTAAAAGCAGAAATCTGTGGAGATATTAAGCAAGCTGATCCATAAAACTTGAAGCGTTACATTCGGTTCACAGACGTCCAGCTGCAATACCCTTTTTCATCACATCACAGGATAAGCTATGAGCAAACTTAAAGGTGAACTATTGTGAACATGTAATATAAGCTAAAAATACTGAAATAAGAAACTTTCATACAATCAATTAAAAATTAGTACCGCTTCTGAAATAATCAAGTTTATCTTCACTATCTCTCAGCATCTGTTTCTCTTCATTCTCTCTTCATTCAGAAGTTGTGTGTCATAATCATTGACAGTTAGATCCAATATATCATATAGGGGGGCTCTTTTTGCCTAGAAGACGCATTAGAGCTCACGCTATTAAAATCAGAAGAAATCCTGTCTCAGAATTTGTGCAAAAGGCAGTTATTTTGTTAGATTTTGTTTGTACTGGAATAAGTTATTTGAATGAGCTTTAATACATCTGTTAAGAAAGGAAGCCCCCCTATAAGATATATTGAATTTATCTGTCAATGACTCCCAACTTAATCTGGCACCCAACTGCTGCATAAAGACAGAATGAAGAGAAACAGATGCTGAGAGCGGGACAGTGAAGATAAACTTGATTATTTCAGAAACAATCCAGAATATTTAACAGATTGTATTTATAAATTTTATTTTTTCAGTATGATGAAGCTCATATTTAATTTTTATTTTCATGATTGTTCCCCTTTATGGGATTGGCAAGGCCTCTGTTGTTTCAATGTTAGACCCATTGGACCAGGCTACCATCATGCCAGACCACTATCCTTGGTGTATAGATCATACCCTGCTGCTTGCTACTTTACAGTGCATTATTATGCTACAGGATTTTGTTAGTAAATTTTAATGGAAAACCATTATGGTCTTGTGACCATTTATGATGTAAGTTTCGTACAAGATTGCAGATTCTCTGATGTCTGAACTAGGTTAGTTCTTTCTAGGTACCATCTAGTATTGCTTGGCCTTGGCACAGTGTAATTTCCTGAGTTTGAGAAAATCTTTTGGG
This sequence comes from Xenopus petersii, assembly GCA_038501925.1. Classification (NCBI taxonomy): domain Eukaryota; kingdom Metazoa; phylum Chordata; class Amphibia; order Anura; family Pipidae; genus Xenopus; species Xenopus petersii. The sequence continues at coordinate 74,423,497 of CM076679.1, forward strand.
CAAAGTTAAAAGTAGTTCGCTGAAGTAATAAAATCTTGGATACTTGCCTCTCCATAATATAGTGTAGAGACTCCCCTCAGATAGGGTTCACATATTTCACTTGGCCATTGTCCTATATTTACAAATACTTTCTGTTGAGGCCCTGGAACAATTTTGAACAGAGCTTGCATTTAATTAAGCACTGACGGTAATGCCAAATGCAGTGTCTGGAAGCTTTCCAAGTTCAGCAGAGACTGATGTTTTTAAATCTTGATCGTGGCTTATTGATAGATCTTTAAACTTTCTTCTCAGTGCAGGATGACAATAACTGGCAAATACAAAAAGTTGAACTGATGTTTACGGTTTCAGTAAAAGTTTACAGAACGTTTTACAGCATTTTCTTCTATTATACAATGTGTCTATTTTCCATTCTTCTAATTATGTTGTCAATTGATAGTTTTAAATACTAAATTTCTTTGCAGATATTGTTCTCTGAGCTCCCCATCCATTTAACAACAGCCCTTTAATCCTAATTGTTAGAAAATACTGAGGGAGGGAGGGAGGAAGAATGTGAGCTAAATGTTAGCTAATTTCTTAAGTAATTAGTTACCTCCTCATCCCCGTGTTGTAATTGTGAAGAAGCTGTAATGTTTAATTAGTCTGTAAATGAAACCCCAATCTCATAATGGTTTGGATGACAGTACTAAGTGAGACAAGCGCAGAAGGGGATGCATTGTTTCAGCTCATGATGAATCCGTCCGTCAGCATGCCATGCTTCTCATGGAGAAAATGGAAATGATAAGCGAAGTGAGGCTAATTAGCAAGATCATACAGGCCTGCTGATGGCTCTCATGAAAAAGGAGGAGGTAATGAAGCTTGGCCGCCATGATTAGGATTAATTGGAGCTGATGTCTGTTCCTCCATAGAGCAGCAAAAGTGGTTGAAGTGCAAAAGAGCAGGCCTAGTACCTAAATAATGCCTTCACTATCCCCTATAACGTATTTCCTCTGTTGCAGGGAGGTATCTGTGTTATCAGTGTGCAATTACTGGGGGTCATTAAGAGCAGTGGTGCAAGTTACTTGGCCCCACACCAAAATCATTCTAGGGCCCCTAATTCTTGGGAAAAACACAGTTTTAAATAACAGCCTAGTCAGTGTCCCACTGGGTCTCTTGTGCATAGTTCTTTGGCTCTCCAGTAGTCACAGGGTCTATTTCCTATATCGTTATGCTCTGGATATCTAACACACAAACCACCCCATTCCCTTTGGTATTGTTTTAAGAAGATATGATCACTTAATACTTACAGGGTTCCAGATGAAAAGTGGAAAAGTGTCTTGTTCATTGTTTTATTGTGTTGGATAACCTCTCATGCAAGTACGTCTTAGTTATTTTCTAATTATATTTGGAGTAGTTCTTTTCAAAGTAGATTTAGGCTAGTGGCACACAGGGCATTAGGCTTTTCTCCACTTACATTTTCTACACAGGAGAAAAGCCAATGTGCTCCTATCCACTCTTTACAGGTGCACTAATAGGCACAGTGTCAGCTTTGGCATTTTCACATCAAAGTCCACTCCGTGTGCACACACTGACTAACAGTGCCTGTCAGTCGTAAGAAGAAGTAGATGGGAACGCATCAGCTTTTCTCCCCCGGTAGAAACGCAGGAGGAGAAAAGGTGATGAACTACCAGTGTGACTTAACAATTACAATCTTTCCAGGAAAGATCATTCATTTTAATACACACTTGCAGAGCTAAATCATCAGATATACAGGTAGAAACAATAGAATTCTATCTGACAATTCCGCACTAACAATGGTTGGTCTTTGGATGCCTTCAAAAGCTCCCGATCAAAATTTTCCGGCCAGCCCTTTCGACAAGTTGACAGATATCCATGTCTTCTACTGATATCGGTTGGCTCATTTCCCACCATACACACTGAATATCGTACGAAAATCCGTTTCATACAATATTATTGGTGTGTTTATGGTCACCATAAAAATATCTGTGCTGTATAATGGGTACCTGCAAATTGATGATTGTGAGATAATTTTCTTCAGTTTTCTAGTTGTAAACAGTCAATAGTGTTGTGATTTGCAGGCTGAGAACAGCATATGCTAGTGAACTTTTTGATCTAAAAACGGATTGTAGAAAGGATTTGGAATAGCAAGTAGTGATGGGCGAATCTGCCCTGTTTCGCTTCGCCAAAAATTTGAGAAACCATGAAAATTGCATTGGAGTCTATAGGTGTCATTTTCACCGCAAAACTAGGTGAAAAATTTTACTTCTCACTAATAGCCAGCTGTTAAACAGCATGATTGTATATTTGGCAACAGAAAAGAGGTTGTGCACAAATAAGTTATACAGTATAATTTCTTAAAAGTATAGTAAAAATTAAAAAACAACATTTATTTATGAATACATTTTTAAACATGTACAGTTTTTTGTTTATAATTATGACAGTTCCCCATTAAGCCTGGCTTAACTAGACTGAAATGTTATTCCGCTTTTGATGAGCTTGAAAATCACTGGCTCAGTTAGGTAAGTCATTTGTCTGTCTATGGTTCTTATTTATTTAAACCTGTAGAAAAAATATTACTTATTCAGATGTTTACAAAAGCCTCTGACACCCAATAGTTGCTCACTGCCAACCCATTGTGTATTATTCATTGCAATAATCTTGTACGATTGTTATAAACTGTAGGAATGTCAGGCCCTGAGCAGCAACACGCTGAGCCACTCTGCCTCTTCCCTGCCCGCGCTGCACTGAAATATTGGCAGCTGCATTCATAAATCTCAATTTACAAGTCTGACTATTGCACAGGGAGTTATGGTTATACTAATGATTACTTCTCTGTCTTATTTTTCATTTTGCAACAGAGTAGTACATTTTTAAGAACAGAAAAGCCAGAGCTTTAGCAGAAGTGAGAGCTTGATTTTTTCGCTTTTATTCCATACATAGGTTAACCCCTCTTGCTTTAGTTTTTAAAATAGTGTTATACCATATTTTATTGTAATACTAATGTTAAAGATTATGTTGTATTCATTTGTATGTCTGTTACATAAATCAGTTTCTAGTTTTCCAGCTATTCTAATAAGGAATGATTATAAGAGCAAATATTTGCTTCTAGATTAGTTTCTGGTAAATCAGGACCACAATACTGTGCACCTTCACATGTCTACAGCAAAGACATTACCGTTTACAGCTAAAGATATTCCCTATCTCTCTGTGTTTTTATTTATAATGAAGATACTTAAAGGAGAAGGAAAGGCATCCTGCACCAAATGTTAGGCATCCTCAAGTAATTGTATTGACTTACCTGAAGCCCTGGCCCAGTGCTCCTATCAGCAGAAAACTGCACTGGCCCGGGGTTATACCAGTGAGCACATCAGAGCACTTCTCTTCCGTCTTCCGCTTTCTTTGCACGTGTGCGCATGCACAGTAGAATGAACAGCCGAACTTAAACTAAAAAGTCGGCTATTTCATTCAACTACGCATGCGTTTGCCCCAGAAATTTGAAGCAAGAAGTATGTATGTATGTATATTTTTATTTGAATAGCGCTCCTTGAGGGCAAAGGACTGTACAGCAAAACAATAAATTAGTAGTAACAAAAAAATTAAGTGCTCAGTGTCAAGGAAACAAAAGGCTAGAGGACCCTACCCTGTAGGGCTTACAGTCTAAATGGGAGGGTAACATACAGATATAATTCAGAGGGGTATTAAGGTGCTGCAGGTTTCAGTTTGTTACACTGTTATATAAGTACCAGTTCCCAGTTCAGGTGTTATCCAGGTGCTCCCAGAGGTAGTCTTTGAGTTTCGTTTTAAAAACACTGAAGGAGGATTCTCTCCTGAGAGATTCAGGAATGGCATTCCAAATATAAGGAGTCGCAAGAGAGAAGGGTTTGATATGGGAAACAGCAGTAGTAGTGGGGGGTACAACCAAGTGGTTGCTCTGAGAGCATTGGAAGTTTTGGCCAGGAATATATAGCGAAATAAGAGATGAGATGTAGTTAGGTGCAGAGGAATGAAGGGCTTTGAAGCTTATGAGGAGCAGTTTATAAGTTATTCTTTGTTTTATAGGAAGCCATGATAAGGACTTTGGCAACAAAGGTGCCTTTTGGATCAGAGGAGGATAATTCTGGTAGTAGTGTTTAATACAGGCTGTAGAGGGATGGAAGTTGGGAGGCCAGTTTGCAGAAGGTTACAGTAATCTATTTGGGATAGGATGAGAGCATGCATGAGTGTCTTGGCCGTAGCCGATGAAAGGAAGGGACGGATTTTGGCAATATTGCATAAGAAAAAGTGACAGGTTTTGACAGTGGTGTTAATATGATCAGAGAAGGAGAGAGAGGAGTCAAACATTACCCCCAGTGTGCTGAGTTGACAGGATTAATGAGCATGCCATCAATATAGATAGTAAATAGGGGAGTAGGACCAGGCTTAGGTGGAAAGATGATTAGTTCCGTTTTTGTTAGGTTGAGTTTAAGGTGGCGCTGGTTCATCCAATTTGAGATAGCTAGGTGGCAGATAGAGATTTGAGCCTCTGTTTCAGCTGTTAATGATGGGTGGATAAATATATTTGGGTATCATCAGCATACAGATTATAATTAAAGCCAAAGGAACAGATGAGATCTCCCAAAGACAGAGTGTACAGGGAGAACAAGAGCGGACCAAGTACAGAGCCTTGCAGCACATTAAGTGGAACTGGAGATGAGGTTTTGTTATTATAGGAGACAGTGAATGATCGGTTAGAAAGGTAAGAAGAGAGCCAAGATGCAGCCTGGTTACGGATGCCAAGCGAATACAGAATCTGCATTAGGAGAGAGTGGTCAACTGTATCAAATGCAGATGATAGGTCAAGGAGGAGAAGGATGGAGAATTGACCTTTGGCTTTGGCAACCTGAAGATCGTTTGTAACTCTGCACAAAGCATTTTCAGTAGAGTGACCAGGCAGGAAACCAGATTGCAGAGGGTCCAGCAGATCATGGGTGTGTAGAAAGTTAGTAATACGGGAGAACACAATACGTTCTAGGAGTTTAGAAGCAAGTGGTAGAAGGGAGACAGGACTGTAATTTGATAGACAGGATTCGTCAAGCGTGGCCTTTTTAAGAATAGGCTTTACACAAGTATGTTTGAAAGGAGAAGGGAAGGTTCCAGAAGCTAGAGAAGAATTGAAGATGTGAGTAAGTAGTGGTGTAAGCTCTGCAACACAGTGTTTGAGCAGAGAAGAAGGCATAGGGTCAAGTGGGCAAGTTGTGAGTGAGGAGGACAAGAGAAGCTTGGAGACTTCAGATATTGTTACTGTAGGGAAGGAATTAAGACATGCAGAAGGGGGTTTAGGAAGGAGGAGCTGGTTTACATTAGTAGAGGTAGGGGTCTGATTGCGGATGGGCTCTACTTTGTCTTTAAAGAAATCAGCAAAGTCCTGAGGAGAGTGCGGCAGGTCGACTGATACTGTTGATGAGGGATGGAGAAGAGAATAGAGAAAACAGACGTCGTGGGTTGGATTTGTGATTGTTTATAAGGGTACTGTAGTACTCTTGCTTGGCATTTGACAAGGCAGAATTGAGGCAGGAAAATAGAAATTTATAGTGAATAAATCTGGTTGCCTATGGGATTTCTTCCACATACATTCAGCAGATCCTGTACAGATCTGGTTGAGGATAGTATGTGATTATACTCACTTACCAGGGTATCAGGATCAGACATTTCCTTAAAAGAAATGGGACTGAACCTAAAAGACTGAGCTAAGGCTGGAAGATCAATGTCACATGTATCCTGAACTAAGACACTGGGGGAAGAATCAGGTGCACACGGAGAGTGAGCGATGGAAAAGGGGGAAGGGTTCAATGTTAAAACCAGAGAGAGAGAGTTTTTTAGTAAACACTAGATCCAGAAAGTGGCCATCCTTATCATTAGGGGTGTTTGTCCACTGCTGGGGCTCAAAGGAGGAGGTTAGGTGGAGAAAACGAGAAGGCCTGGGTTGTGAAGCATCATCAATATGGAAGTTAAAATCCCCAAGAATGATTGCAGGGCTGTCATTGCAGAGGAAGAAAGAAAGCCAGGTGTCAAAGTCCAAAAGGAAGGCACCAGAGGACGAGGCTGATGGAGGTCTGTGAATGACAGCTACACGCACAGAGAGATGGTGGAAAATCTGAAAGACATGCACCTCAAGAGAATAAAATGAGAAGGCTGGAAGAATAGGTTTGAACCGACAGCGAGAGGAGAATTCCAACTCCCCCACTACGTCCAATGGTTTTCGGGATGTGAAAGAAAGAAAGACAGCCATGAGCGCAGCCTCCACGGCAGTATCATTCTGTGAGAGCCAGGTTTCTGTTAGTGCAAAAAGACTGAAAGTGAATTAGAGCAAAAAAGATCATGTATTAATGTGGATTTGTTAGTTTAAGAGAGGGTATTAAGAAGCGCATATGAAAAGGGAAGACAGTAAGAAGGAAGACTCAGAATCTGAATAAGGTTAGAGAAAGTAGAGGAACGAGAAGATTTGCGCAAGTTGGCAGGAAAACGAGGTTGAATATATGTTGGTATGGAGCAGAGTCCAGGGTTTGGAGAGATATCCCCTGCAGCAAGCAAAAGTAGGTAAAAGAGGAAAAAGATGTGGGAAGAGGATTTGAAGTGACGACATATCCGGGTTTTGTTAGTAACTGGAGGACAAAGGTGTTGCAAGTAGTTGTAAAGTGTATAAGTAGCCGATAGAGGATCGCTCCGTGGTGCTCAGTGATATAACCCCGGGTCGGTGCAGTTTTCTGTTGATAGCAGCACCGACCCAGGGTTTCAGCTTGGGGGTGCCTGACGTTTCAGTATCTTTTTCTCAGTATCTATTTTGATGTTGCCGGTTACCTCTATCACTGATCACCAAGTGGACTTGGAGTTATCTGTTAAGACAGGTGTGTGGGAGCAATCACCAAGGTGCCTGACATTTGACACCCCTAAGTGCAGGATGGCTTTCCTTCGCCTTTAAAGGAAATGTAACATTGGATAAATTGTTTTGCAGAGAAGTTTCATATATTCATAGCATGTGGCTAGAACCAGAGACGCTATTCATGATAAAGGCATGTAACTTGCATAAGTTTTTTTAGGGCCTGTATTGAGACAAAACCATATACATTTTGCTTGACACAATTCTGCACATATATAACACAGTGTGTGTTTTAATTACACCAGTGAAGTAACACTTAACGATAAATTACCCAGATGATGTCTTAATGGTGTTCATTTTCTGTAGTTCTATACTATATTTTGTACTATAACATTAAATAAAAAGTATTTTATTTACTTATAGGCAGAAAATATTTTGGTTTCCATTATTGTACAAATTAGCAGATTTTCTATCCCTTTCAATTATGAACTAGTCTACAGTGACGTATAAGGGCCATGCCATAATTTTCTCCATTGATGTGTCTGAAAAATCACTGATCTTCTTCTTTCTGTCATATAAAAAAAGTTACGGGACATGACCCAAAATCTCATTGTTATGTCCCATGTTGCCCCTCTTCAAATCACTGATTGCTTAGAGAGGTGTAGAGGCAGATGTTCTGGCTATTATGTTAGACATCCATTCACTTCAGCCTTTATAGATGACATTTTTGCCGAATTGTATGGTCCTAATAATGTGTTCTTAGATGGGCCCTATTTTTTAGGGATATCCCATAGGGATAACATTCATGTGTCCTTTCTCTTTGGATCTATATATGATTCTGCTAAACCACTGTGAAGAAAACTTTGCTGACTGTAAGTTGTGGTGCTTCAGACAATAATATTCTCTGATAACCTCAGAAACGTACATAATCATACTCATGATATACAGATATGGTTCACTATAGAATAAAACTACCAAAATGTTTCACCTCCGCTTATACTTTGGGATTTTTATATGAATTTAGCAGTAAATATTCCCTTCTGTTGTCCAAAAAAAATCAAAAGACTAATAAATCATAGGCATATTCAGGACATAATGTAGAATTTGCTTTGGGATATGACTGAATTTAAAGAACGAAGAAAGTCTAAAACCAATATTTATATGCAAATTATAACAGCGCACAATTGTAGAGGGGTGGATTAGAGTTATGCATGTGTATTCAGTAAAGGCCTCCTGGCTATGACATTTTGGCAACAACTAACTTGCCTTATTAATTTGGGAGGTGATTAAAGTACTATAAAATCACATTGATATAACACAGGGGTTAAGGAGAGTAGTTGAATACCAAAGATTGGGTAGTTGCTTATAAGGTTTATTTTAGGTTTTTAGCAATTTTCCTAGTATTTGGATTGGATTTAATCCCAAATGCTCACCCAAACGGAATATGGATACTGGAGAAAAAACCTGCAACAAAGCATGTGCCTTTTTTTTCCTCAAGCATGTTTTTTTATATCAAATATTAGCTTATATAAGAAAAACTCAGTACAGTCACAGACATGTGTCATGTTATTTTTTGTTGTTGCAGGAAATCACACAAAAGCAAGAATCACATTGTTTTATTAATATTCAGCGAGGCTGAAACATTTTATTTCATGGTACTCCGATATGAATATCAAATCTGAATTGTCCCAAGATTACTGTCATCTACCCTCCTTCCAAGTCAAATGCTCATTAGTTATAGGGGCACTTGTGATCTCAGCCCTTAAACACATGCAGCATCTGTTCTTTCCACAAGAAATACTTCCTCCAAATTATATTAGGGATTTGGGGGTGATAAGTGGGTATGCATAAATGTTTACTAATAGCAAATATGATTCTAGTGTAATGTATTTTTAGCTTATATATTTTATATGATGCAGTATATATAGCTATAGTAGTGAAACAACTCTAGTATAAGTTGGTGGAAAAAGCAATTATCTCTTGGAGCTATATGTGTTAAAGGGGTGAGATACTGGAAGCTTCCAATATATATTTAATCATTAAACAGAGAGGGTTAAAACACATACTAGAAATGCTACATTATATTGTTGCTTGTCTTCATCTGAGTTATTGGGTAATAAAGGGCTATTAGTCTCCATTGCTGGCCATAGGTCATGGACCACCCCAAATTGATCAAATAGGGGCACATTTACTTAGCTCGAGTGAAGGAATAGAATAAAAAATACTTAGAATTTACTAAGTATGTTTTTTGGCTACTTCGACCATCGAATTGGCTACTTCGACCTTCGACTACAACTTCGACTCGAACGATTCGAACTAAAAATCGTTCAACTATTCGACCATTCGATAGTCAAAGTACTGTCTCTGTAAAAAAAACTTCAACCCCCTACTTCGCCACCTAGTTCGCATCAATGTTAGCCTATGGGAAAGGTCCCCATAGGCTTTCCTAGGTGTTTTTGATCGAAGGAAAATTGTTCGATCATGGATTAAAATCCTTAGAATAATTCAATTCGAAGGATTTAATCTTTCGATCAAACGATTTTTCCTTTGATCGTACAAACGAAGGAAATGCGGTAAATCCTTTGACTTCGATATTCGAAGTCGAAGGATTTTACTTCAACAGTCGTATATCGAGGGTTAACTAACCCTCGATATTCGACCCTAAGTAAATGTGCCCCATAGTATGATAACTCTGCTCTTTTTAGCCTGCTACTCTCCAGAACAGCCTGCTTTGAATAGCTCCATACTTTATTAACCAGTGCTCCATCTTAAAAAGAAAAAATAGAAGACCAGACATCAAAAGCACAATAGCACACTTTTTTTGCATAAACAACAGTTAAAAGTTCTACGTAAAAGATTGAGCATGACAGGATCTACATAAATATAGCAGTTTTGGCATCAAATTATATACATTTGAAATGGCTATTGCTTGTTCCATAGTTGGTGTGTCTTTTGTACTCTTTTAGCTGTTTGAATGTTCAGTCATATAGAATATATAACCATGTATCACTTTTTATATACAGAATAGGTAAGACCACATTGGGAAAATTGCTCCATACACAAATTAGGAGATCGGTGCTATATTGAAGGAGGTCGCCAGATTGGAGATTTCATAACCTGGCTTGCTTATTAAAAATGGTAAGAGCCTCCCAGAGGACTGATGAAGTATAGATCTTCTGCTCCTCGTACGCTGTAACCCTTAATGAGATGTCTATCGCAAAAGAGCAATAGCAGCGCTCTGCCATCTCATGCGGGGTACCGTCAGCTGGATGGCCTGGCTGTAAACAAGGCCGTCTGTCTTAATGGGCCTATGCGTAAAAACGTCTTCCACTCCATAAATCAAACCATGCATTTCTTATAGGACTGCCTGCTGGAACACAGGCATGGCAAATACAATGTTTTTTCAGTCACATAACCCTTTTTAGGACAGCTGCATTTTTCTTAAAGTGGACCTGTCACCCAGACACAAAAATCTGTATAATAAAAGTCCATTTCAAACTAAACTTGAAATCCAATTTCTATTTTTTATTAAAGCATTCATAGCTGCTGTAAGCTCATTTAAAAATCTCAGCTGTCAATCAAATATTGTCTGCCACTCCTCTATGCCCGTGGCATAGAGGCGGGGCAGACAATTACTTTCACTTTCCATTCAGCACTTCCTAGATGTCACTGCTCTCCCCACATTCCCCCGTTCTCTTTACCATTTAATTGTGTAGCCAGGACATGGGGATGGACATCGGGTCCCTCATTCTAGTGCACAAACAAGATTCTGAGATGATACAAGGCTTGTCTTAATAACAGTGTCCACAAAATGGCTGCTGCCTGCTTGCTATAATTTTGAAATGCCAGACTGAAGGAAGCAAGATTCAAATAATTTATATAGTGTAATTAAAGTTAATTTTGCTTGACTAATGTGATAAAATAAGATTTTGAATAATTTTTTTGGGTGACGGGTCCCCTTTAATACAGCTTAATGTCTGCCTTTATTAGTTTCATGTAGAGGTTGGTTACAGTAGTAACGCTCTCTTTTTTATTTACCATATTTCTAGATGCACCTGTCTGTTTTCAGTACAAAAGGAGTATATCCTAAATGGCATGTTTATCTAGCAAGTAGAAATTGCCTAATTTCCCTGTTCCATTATTAAGGAACGTATAAGTTAATTGGATGAATGAAAGTCTATATGATTTTGTTGCTATACTGGGTTGGTACTGAATTGCCACCAACTGTGGTGTTGTTTATAGAAGTAATTATTATTGGAGGTGTACAAAAGAATTATTCTAAAACAAAAAAAAGGGCTCACACAGTAGCTGCCATTAAATGTAGTTGGGATGTCTACATCTGGGAACTCAAGCATTTGCTATCTGTCATTTTAAGAATAAAAACAACTTTGATCAATGCAACAAAGAGAGATGTGTGTGTCAAATCATTGATGTATCTGATATACCGTAGCTTACTTTTGTTGTTGGTTCTAGAGCAAGAGCCTGTATGGCTTTTGGTGGGTAAGTATACAACTCCCTGAGATCATTGTGATATCTTAGGAAACCATCCTAAACTATCTTAGGATAGCAGTGCATGTATGCGCACGTATGTTACCAGGATATGTCGCCAAAGAAACACTTTCGGCAGTTTCTTCAGCTAACCTTAGTTTTTATGGCTGCTTTGGGAATAGTGTATTATGCAAGATGTTTTAGCAACTTCCTGCCATCTGCCACCTGCCACCGGCATTAAATGTGAAGAATAGTTCATCAAAGTCTTTTTTTGATGAACTTTTCGTGGGATGTGCATGTGCACTACCTTGATTTATGTGCGTCTGTTTCGGTGGACCAATGCATGCACAGAATAGTAAAATCTTTCATTCCTCTAGACATGGATCAACACAAGGAACCACTGGTACATTGACCAAAGATGGTGGTGCAATGCTCACATAGAATATGTCTTGGGCTGGTGTCTTTTTCATTGAAGAGGCTCATTGGCCCAGGTGCCAGAATTTGAGATTTTATTGACTGGAGGGTGCATAAAATGACTTTCCCCCAGTCAATATAACTTTCTTGTCCTGTAAATGACAAGTTCTTCAATTTCACAAGCTTTGCTTCTGTATAAACTATTACATAAATACACTTTTGTATATAGAAATTCCTGGTGTAAATGTGCATTGGAACTGTTTTTGTGCACAAACATTAATAGGAAAATGTATGGTTTTCTTTAGTAAGGTAAGTTAATTGATGTTTACTTGTAAAAGCAAGAGGTGTCAGCATGATTTATATTCACTGCTCTCAATTCGGCCTTGCACGGTGGGCACTACTTGTTAGCCACAAGTAAACAAATTTGATAAATTATAAATTGTTTTCTTAGCTCTATGTACTCTTCCTTCAAATGACTTAAGATTGCATGGAGTGGCCCTGAAGTAGTTTACCTTCTTCTAAAATATTTATGAAGCACAGAAGTTTGTTCTTAGCATATGACATCTGAAGAGACATTTAAATAAACATTGCTTTTCTTGTAACATACATAGGAGTCTCTTGTTTGTAACACAGATTTCATATAGGCATAAACTATGATTGAATGGCAAATCTTAATTTATTTAGAAGTTTGTTTGGTTTTATTATTTTGTAAAGATATACAGTTGTGGTCAGAATAATAGCAGTTTGACATCACAAACCTGATCAATCATTGTTTTTGGTAGAAATTATATTTCTACATGGCAAATAATTTACTAGTAGGTGTAGTAGAGTAATAGAAAATCAGCAGATCCAACAGTCATGACATGCATGCTGCTTATTCTGTGTAATTGAATCATTAAGTCTTGTTCCAAATAATAGCAGTGTACAGCCCGTATTTAAGGAAGGAATGCAGCAAATGTTGTGCATGCTTGTTATAGTGCATTTCTCTCTGAAAATCGGAGTAAAATTGGTCTCCAGACATTGTTCAGAAGAATAGCGTGCTTTTATTAAAAAGTTGATTGGAAAGTGTAAAACATATAAAGAAGTGCTGAAAATGATAGGCCACTCAGTTAAAATTAATGATAATGCTTTAAAATTGCAACAACCATTCAAATGGATAGAAGAATATCCAAAATGGTAAAGTCTCAACCAATGATCGGCTCCTGTAAGATCAAAGAAGGTTTAAAGTTATGTGTGAGTACTGTCACATTTAGAAGACACCAATGTGAAGCCGAGCTATCACCAAGAAGCCTCTTCAAGGTCCCAATGTTGAAGAAAGACTTGCTGAAGAGGTTACAATATGCTAAATAACACATTGACTGGCCTAAAGAGAAATGGCACAACATTTTCTGGACTGATGAATGCAAGATTGTTCACTTTGGGTCTAGGGGCCGCAGACAGTTTCTCAGATGACCCCCAAACAATGAATTCAAGCCACAGTACACTGTGAAGCATGGTGGCGTAAGCATCATAATATGGGGATGTTTCTCATGCTATGGTGTTAGGCCTATTTATCACATACCAGAGGTCATGTTGCCTTATGCCAAAGAGGAAATGTCCTTGAAATGGTGTTTCAACAAGACAACAACCCCAAACACACCAGTAAATGAGCATCATCTTGGTTCCAGACTAACAAGATTGATGTTATGGAGTGACCAGCCGAATCCCCGGTCATTAATCCAATAGAAAACTTGGGGGGTGACATAAAAAATGCTGCTTCTGTGGCAAAACCAAGAAATGCAGAAGAATTGGGGAATATAAGCCAGACGTTGGGTGACTCCATGCAACACAGATGTGCAGCAGTTCTCAGTTCTTATACAGCTAAATAGTAGTTATTCAAAGGAAAGCAAAATCTTGAAACATTTTTTACAGTCAATGTTTGAGTTTAATAAGAAAACGCAGACACTGCTATTTTTTGGAACAGCCTAATATTTCCTTTTCTTCCCTTTCTGTAAAGGAATAAAACAAATTATACATGTCTTCATTGTTTAATTTGTAATAGATTGTGCAGTGTTTCCAATGTATTAGTGTGTATGGAAATAAAAGCTATTTTGAACTTTATTCCCTTTTTAAACACACTGCTATTATTCGGAAGCTCTGATAATTCTGTAGCTTTATTCCATGGGCAACAGATGCTCATATAATCAACTTCTCTTGGAATTGACAGTGGTGCTGTCCTTCTCTGTTTTAGTTTATTTTTTTGCACATATTTTATAAAGGTCTTTTTTATAGCCCTTATTCACCAGTGGAATAAAAAGTTTTTTGCTGTTTTTGCCAGTGCACAATGTTTGCAACAACCTGCTGAGAACTGCTGTAACATCTTAACCACGATCTGGTTTGTTCTTGATTAGACAAAAACTATGAAACACAGTTTGTTCACGATAAGATAAAAAAATAAGCGGTACCTATAATTTCAGTGCAGCCAAATCTCTTGTCCTACAATACCGGTATGTGCTTTCAGAACTTCTGCAAGGCCAGACCTGTCAGTAACTGTCAAGAGAGATGAAAGCAAACATGGCATCTTTCTCTCCCCTCTCTAATCGCCTTCTCCTGCTGACATTTGAATAAAATACTGCTGCCTGTTCACTGTATGAGTGGTTTGGCTGATGTTCCGCGGGCGGGTGGGGGTGAATGAATGAAGAACGGGAGGCTGCCAGTTCGAGAATGCTATGTGTGCTATCACATCCACTCTATCTTCTCAGAGGGGTAATTTGATGATAACAAATAATCCATTGCTGGAAAGGAAACATGTGTAGCGAAGTAAAGATTGGATGTAGGTGGATTGTGCCCTGAGGCTGATGCAGCTCTGTGACTGAGAGAGATGGGCAGGCAATGTCCTTCTGTTTGACACACAGCAGTGGCTGAGTCTTAAAGGAGTGAAAACCTTATGTTTAAGAACCACCTCTTAACCTAACTTAATTTACAGAGCATTCTAAACCCTATTATGTTTAGAAGAAACTGTTTGTTGTACTGCGGTTGCTTTTCAACCGTTTCATTTATAAATCTTTAAGGCAGTTCTAAAGTGACTGTAACACAAAATATAAAATTCTTCAATTGCTTTTACAATTTACACAAAGAACTTTTAGTCCATGGTAAAAAAAAAACTAAATTTTTTCTTGATACTTAAAAGAATACTGTCATGGGAAAACATGTTTTTTTTCAAAATGCGTCAGTTAATAGTGCAACCCCAGCAGAATTCTGCACTGAAATCCGATTCTCAAAAGAGCAGATTTTTTTATATTCAATTTTGAAATCTGACATGGGGCTAGACATATTGTCAGTTGCCCAGCTGCCCCCAGTCATGTTACCTGTGCCTGGACTTTAGTATGGAACTACTTTCTGGCAGGCTGTTATCTCTCCTACTTAATGTAACTGAGCCAGCAGCCTTACTATTGAGTGTTGTTCTTAGATCTGCCAGGGAGCTGTTAGCTTGAGTTAGGGAGCTGCTATCTGGTTACTTTCCCATTGTTCTTTTGTAAGGTTATGGGGGGAAGTGATATCACTCCAACTTGCAGTACAGCAGTAAACAGTGACTGAATTTTATCAGAGCACAAGTCACACGACTGGGGGCAGCTGGGGAACTGACAATATGTCAGATTTCAAAATTGAATATAAAAAAATCTGTTTGCTCTTTTGAAAAATGGATTTCAGTGCAGAATTCTGCTAGAGCAGCACTATTAACTGATGTGTTTTTGAAAAAACATGTTTTCCCATGACAGTATCCCTTTAAGTTTCTTTATTTTAAGAGAATTGTACCCTCGACCAATTCTCTAATTTTATTAAGTAACAAATCTATTACAGTTACAGTTTCCTTGCTACAGCATGGAAAGAGTTGACTCATTTGCTCTCAAGAAAACAGTAAGGGCCTTCGGGTAAGGCCAGATGAGGACTTATCGCCATGTCTTTTGCGCGACTATCTCCCCGAACTGCCTCAGCGTTTTTTCCCCATAGACTACAGCGTAAAATCGCCTGCGCTAATGCACACGCGGTGATGTGTTTTCAATAGTCGCCCAAAGTTGCAATTTTGGGCGACTATTGAAAACGCATCGCCGCGTGTGCATTAGCGCAGTCGATTTTGCGCTGTAGCCTATTGGGAAAAAACCTGAGGCATTTCGGGGAGATAGTCACGCAAAAGACGTGGCGATAAGTCGCTAGACGACAAAATCTCCCCAAATCTCCTCGTCTGGCCTTACCCTTAGGGTACCGGCACACAAAGAGATTAGTTGCTCACAAGAAATCTATGCACTGCGGGCGACTAATCTCCTGCAACGTTATTTCCCACCGGCAATAGTGTAACCCCTGGTAGGAAAACATACCTGTTTTTCCCAAAGTAGCAACAAGCTTCCTCGCGTGGCACTTAGCCTGTAAATGCATATTCTCGCTCTGTGTGCTACTTCTGTACATGCCTCTTGTTTTAAGACAGATTCCAATGAATCCTGCTCTCTTTGTAATGCTGGACTGGCTCAAAAAGAAGGTGAAGGTCCTGAAATAGTCAATTAAAAGCCCTGATCTCCGTCAAAATGAGAAGCCATGGAAATATTTTAAGTTGGGATAAATGTTTTATGCAGCAAACAAAAAAAGTGTGGGTGGAAAAATATGCCAAAATCATTCTGAAACCGAAGCTTGTACGTATATTGCTGCAAACAGTGGCTCCACAAAATATTAATGGAGTACATGTTCTTAGGCAAACAGCATAATTTACTTTTATTTTTCTTAAGATTTTCAAATTTTACTAGAATAAGAATATAACAAAAAATGTCATATTTGAGTTTTTTTGAAATAAATATATCCATAGAAAACAGATTTGTTAGGGTTTTAATATTCTCTAAAATGGGAATATTTTTTCAAGGGTCCAAATACTTTTGCAAGGCACTGTGTGTAAACATAACAGATTTATACTGACCAGCTCTCCCATAGTGAATCAAAATGAAAAAAAAAATTTGTTGTGGGTCATCAGATTTTAGGACTGCACATATTTTACCTGCCTACTAGGGATGGTGAATTTTTTCGGCTTGTTTCTCTGTGGAAATGTCGCCCATAGACTTATATGGCGTCATCTGCGACATTTCGCCGGCGTCTAATTTTTGGCGTAACAAAATGGGTCAAATTCTCCCATCCCTGCTGCCTAGTCAAACATTAAATGATGTATCAGTCATCAATGATGTACATGTTTCAGACCATATATATAATTTGTCTTAACCACTCTCTCCTGCATTCATAGAACAAATCTAATGTTGAGTGTATATTTAAGGTGAGTGTGAATGCACTGCACTTCGCTTGCAATTAATGGCAATTTGTTTTTTTACTTGCAGTAATGTACTGTTTAGTGATTTCTTCACACAACCTATCCACTGAGAAATTACTTATTTTCCTTTCATTTAAAGGGATACTGTCATGGGAAAACATGTTTTTTTTCCCAAATGCATCAGTTAATAGTGCTGCTCCAGCAGAATTCTGCACTGAAATCCATTTCTCAAAAGAGCAAACAGATTTTGTTAAATTCAATTTTGAAATCTGACATGTGGCTAGACATATTGTCAATTTCCCAGCTTCCCCCAGTCATGTGACTTGTGCTCTGATAAACTTCAATCACTCTTTACTGCTGTACTGCAAGTTGGAGTGATATCACCCCCCCCCAGCAGCCTAACAACAGAATAATGGGAAGGTAACGATATAACAGCTCCCTGGAAGATATAAGAACAGCTATTAATAGTAAAAGCCAAGTCCCACTGAGACTGATTCAGCTACATTAAGTAGGAGAAATAACAGCCTGCCAGAAAGTAGTTCCATCCTAAAGTGCAGGCACATGTCACATGACTGGGGCACCTGGGAAACTGACAAAATGTCTAGCCCCATGTCAGATTTCAAAATTGAATATAAAAAAATCTGTTTTGAGAAATGGATTTCAGTGCAGAATTTTGCTGGAGCAGCACTATTAACTGATGCGTTTTGGAAAAAAACATGTGAATAAAGATTTAGTGCGCTGTATTCTCGAATGGCAATAACCTAGAAAGGAAGAAGAGGCCTAGATGGTGTATTAACCTTTGTATAAATGGATATTTATGCGCTCGGATTTACTCACATGGAGATGGCGATAATCAGACATTCAAATATGTGATCGCTCCTTAATCCAGGTGTATACAGCCCTCCCTACTGCGTGCCTGGCGGGGGAGAAGCTCACAATAGTGCAGAGCGGCTGATGTTAAATGCAAAAACTAAATATTTCTGCGCTTACCGGAAGATGAATAATCACAGTGCATTCAGTCCTCTGGAGGTAGCGGTATGCTGCAGCAGTCCTTGCGAGTGTATTCGCCGCCCCGGTTCGCCGATCTTATTAGGTAGAGCTGGGAGATGGAGTTGAGTAATAGGCGGTGGATCAACCTCTTTCCACTTCCAAAGGATAGCGCTCAGCTTGTTCTCCACACTTCCAGGTGAAGGGTTAGTCTCCACTAATCCTTTTTTGGCATTAACACATTCAAGCCCATTTCAGGGAAATATCCTCCAGAAGCTAGCTTCTGACCTGTAAACATCTCTCTGCAGCTCTGATATAATGATCGTTTAGGAGGATATTTCCCTGAAATGGGCTTGAATGTGTTAATGCCAATAATTGCACTGACAATAAGGCTGGATTAAAAAATCCTAGATAGTGGACATGGGTGTGATCCTGCTGCTACCACACTTCCGTGTTCCTGTGCACCTTTCTAAGACTTGAGAATGTAGTAATTGAGGAGGGACAAAAGTCCACTATTCTGCTTTTAAAAAATCAGTTAGTAACTTCATTTAGTAAGCTGTGGCTTAAATATCAATTAGAGCAGAAATGGAAGATGTCTTAAACTGCAGCCATATATTTCCCCATTTCTCTGCTGTTATCTGTACCAATACAACAGCACTAGCTCAGAACTTAGCTTTTCTGACTCATGGAGGTTAAAAGAAAAGACTGCTAAGGTGAATCAAAATAATATCGGACAATCATCTATCACTGTCCTTACTGGCTAAGACCCTATTGCAAAGCAATGATCTCGAGTAACCGTAGCATAGCTGAAGTCAAACATAACCAAGTTATGTTTCTTTGAAGCTCATCCACTGCTAAATTGAGAAGCTGGTCTTCCGTAAGGATGCCCATTCTGTCACATGTATGCGATCCTTGTTCTGCTTGTGATATTGATCTAAGTAACCTCACATGACAGTGATTTGGGAGAAATCAATACCAAATCTCTCTAGAAACATGGAATGTGTTGTTTTAGTACTGTCAGCCATACTGGTGTCCATGTACTTTTTTCTTTAAGTTGATGGGAAAGAAGGACGGAGGTCAGAAATTGCAGCATTGAAAGAGTTGGTAAGACTGGAAGGATAATATGTCTCTTGCCAAGAGTGTCTGGGGAAAAATAAATTTATATGGCAGACCTGCAATAAATTAATACTGCAAAAAGTCTTACTACAAACCCATTAATTTAGTTGACACTGATTTGCTCACAAGTGCCCGAAAGCTATCAATATCTCAGCTAGAAGTAAAGTTCTTTGCTGTAACTTCAAATGCTGTTGAAAACTGCTTTACTGCAGTACTGTTGTTGTTTTATCATAATGTAAAAATAAGTAACCACAAAATATGACATTGTAAATTAAAGAGATATAGAGGTATGGGATGTATTTAATAGAATGTGTGGGACCCAGGTTTTACTGAATTATGTTTTTACATAATGTTGAGCTTTAAAAAAACTTTTCAATATTTACAAACAATACATAGAATTGTTTAGCCAACAGCATGCTATAGAAGCAGCATATAAGTTGATCATTAATCAAAGGAATGAATGAAGAATTGTATGTTTTAGTGCAATTGCTGCAGTTTTTTTACAAGGTCAAAACTTAATACAAACTTTTAAATGAACAAGCACACCACTGATCGTGAATTATAATGATTTACATTACATTTACATGTTGGATCACAAAATTTGAAGCCAGTGGTGCAATTTTCAGCATATCAGTTTTTTTTTGTGTTATAGGGATCTGTACCTCTAAGGTGCATGAGCTTTATAATTAATGTTCTTCTCTTTCTGCATCATGTGAAATCCTGGCAGGGAAGGAGAGACTAAACACTGATGTTACGGCATGTGACAGCATGCAGGAACTACATAACCCACAATG
This sequence comes from Xenopus petersii, assembly GCA_038501925.1. Lineage (NCBI taxonomy): Eukaryota > Metazoa > Chordata > Amphibia > Anura > Pipidae > Xenopus > Xenopus petersii. Next base: position 74,443,433 of record CM076679.1, read on the forward strand.
CATTGCACTTTGATGTTCTGTTCCTTATTGAAATCATGTGTGCAGGGAATTGTGGGGTTTGGAGGATACAGGCTGAGGCATCCACAGATGGCTGCTGATACAAAGTAACAGTAGTCAGCCAGCTCAGCAAAGTAGTGAGACAGATCAGCAGGAGAGCTGAGGGCTAGGATTAGGGAACTGTTCCAAACCATTAAAAGTCATGAAAAGTCTGCATATTTTTTAATTGATGTACATTGCGTAGTTGCTTGAACGTATGTTTACTTTTCAAAAAGCTTAAGTTATGTTTGTGTGGAGTTCCCCTTTAATGTTACTGTCTCTCGTGTTTCAGTCTGGCATGTGCAGATTCTGAACTGTTAATCCATGTGCAGATTCTGAACTGTTACAATTGGATACATTTAGTGACTACATGAGTTGATACATTTTTCAGCCGTATCTGTGGAATATTAGCAACTGTTGTATCAATTTTAACAGCTGCCATTAATGAAACTCGGATTCTGCTAAGCAGGGACAAAAATAACAAAAGTATCAACTAAATGTATCAATTTAGAACAGTTAAAGAGTTAGCAACCCCCTCCCAAAGCTGCTCTAGAAGGTGACAAATGAAATTTTACACTTCGACATTAGGAGAACTATCACAAATCAAAAATAAAAAGTAATTGGAAAAAGTCTTTATGGTGAACTACATGAGAACAAGTGCAGAATTCTGCTGGAGTAGCACTATTAACTGATGCATTTTGAAAAAAACATGTTTTCCCATGACAGTATCCCTTTAAATTCCTTTGAATTCCATGAATATCATAACGGAACACATTAAGGCTCCATATACAGGTTTGAACTTACCATTTGTGCCTGCTCTTTTTTGCCTTTTTTTTTTTAATGACTCCATTTAAATTCATCTGTTATGAAGAGTGTTGCACTGATATATATGGCAGATTTTTTCTTTGTTCATCTGCTCTCGTTTTTCACATTTCCTTCTGCCTATAACAGCCATTTTTCATATTCAGATTGAGCTGCCATCCAATACAAATCCCATAATGGAGCTGCATGGTCTCATGGGGATATTCCGAACCGGGGGGGGGGAGTGACAGGAGCAATGTCTAGCTTTGCCATTTTCTCTGGACATAGTAAAAGTCATAATAAGGACAGACATTGAACAGGCAGTATTTGAGTACAGAGCAAAGGCCAGGATTGTCAGCAAATAACAACACAGGGCCAGGATTGGCAGCAAATCAAACCAGATCAGAAAAGCAAAGGCTCGCAAAATTCTTTAAAAATAAACCTAATTGTTCACAATAGGGTGACTTGTGACGTAAAGCATGGCAGCCATCAAGGCTTATGCCACAGTCTGATAAATAGGGTAGGCTATGCACATAAAAACATAACAATTTGTGTAAGGGCCACATGTCAGAGTTCCAGTGCTCATCCAGCAACAATATTTAAGGCTCATTTCTAAGTGCAGTGAGAAAAGTGCAATTGTGAGCACAATCACCAAGTTTTTTTCCCATAATGTGCGATTTTCCCCAAAATGCCAGCATCCCTGCAGACCCACACAGTTGTGCTTTATTGCAAATCAGGCGCAATTGTGTCACTGGTTCCCCTGCATCAATTGGTGTAGTAGTGCCCAATCAAGCGGCTGAGCTGACTGAGCAGCGTCGAGCACAACTTTACAGAAGTGCGAAGAGTGCTTTTTGACGCAAGTACCTTAATAAAATAGTTTTTTTAGATCTGTAAAGAAAGTACAGGTTTAATGTGGAAGGCAGATGTCTGTGTGGACCACTGACCTTTACCTAATGATATTATTTCTTTTAAATGCAAAAGTTAACTTATATAAACTAAGATAAAGCATTTTTTTTGAAAACTGGTTTACCTTATACATTTCTTGTCTATATTTTAATTAAAAAATTACCCTATTTATTGTGCAAGTAAAACATCCCCCTGCAACCCCTTGCTCTTTTGTCACAGATCAGGCACCATCACCATCTCCGACAGGGGTCAAAAAGTTGTTCCAATAATGCATTTGTCCAGTACCTCCAACAATCTTTATCAGAGTGCGCAAGAAAAAATATGATAACACTTTTCAACAAATCCTCAAGCTGTCACAGATTAAAAAGGCCTTGGTATGGGGCATTAGCAAGCTATTCAACTCTCTGAGCATCTTTTTTTCTTCTCCTTTTGTCTCCTCTCGCCTTCTCCATTGGATTTCTTGCAAACTGTATTGTAGCCAGGGATCCTGTAAAGATACAATAGCAAATCAGTTTTAATCTGATTTGCGATTGGTTTTCCTGAAGCTGATCTGTGTTATATCATTGATCCGTGTGCCCCTGAATGCTAGTCACCTTGTTTGTCTGGAAAGGAAGTGATGGGATGAGAGATGTTGTGAAGTAAGAGGCTGCTGGTGACATCTGCTGTGAAACACACAACCTAGCATTCACTTTAAACTTGATATATACAATTGATCTGCAAGTGTGTACGCAAAGACTTCAACTTAGGCTGACATGAAAGAAGCTAGTGGAAATTGCCCTCATCAGATGAGTTTAAATGTCTCTGACCTTCTTTTTTATTAAAATAAGTATGAAAAGTAAACAGCATTTTTAATAGTTTGTATAAAATACCATGTACATGTTTTAGAATGGAATCAGTTCTGATGATGTAGCTAAATCACTCAGTGTACTTGTGCTTACCAAGGCATGAATAGTTCAACCAATTTCAACCAGACATTAAGTGCTGACATGCGCAGTAGAGGGAAACATATTTTTTACTTCCTTGTTTTGTGACAAAAAGTCACGTGATTTCCCTCCCCGCTCCTAATTTGCATATGCAAATTAGGATTTGGTTTTGGTTCGGCCTGGCCGAATCCTGCTGAAAAAGGCAGAATCCTGGCCGAATCCTGAACGGAATCCTGTATTCGGTGCATCCCTAGTTAAAATTAGCACAAATGGACTGGCACTCTGAAGCGAAGTGGACACAATTTTACTGATAAAGTTTCTCCGTTTCTGTACTACATCAGTTGTTGCAGGCCACTGTGGGATCCCTGGAGCTAACAACTGGTTCATAGGTGTGGTGGTAGCCACAGGGTTCCCCAGCTTCAGTAGTCACTTGATTTGAAACGGGAGGCAGAAAGAACTGATTGGCACAAATACAAGTGCAAGAAGCCCCTTTTGAAGCAAGTACCTTAAATGAATGGGAGTATTGTGAGAAAATTTGTGCATCCACAACTTTACTAACAGCCCTAAATGACCCCTATTGTCTCATTCTCTGAACTAAATTTATGCCATCATAGTTATTCCTTTGTTAAAACAATCTATAGTCCAATTGATGGGTAAAGTGTCCCGTAGTGTTGGTCCAAATTCACTTGAGATCAAGGATTTCTATTTTATAATATTCCAGTGCTAATAAAATATGCATGTATCATTCTTTATATTGCTGGGAACAAATATAATGGTTTTCATTTTTTGGAGGGTGAGGATCAACTTACTATATTAAACTTATAAAAATTGAAAGCATCAATAGATGGGGGACTACAGTCACTGACATTTTTAGAGAACCTAGCTTTCAAGAATTCCGTCAAATGTTTTTTTTTTTGATGTATACAGATTTTAGCGGACATGGCTGACAGTCATTTTGAAACGTTCTAAAAAAAACACTCCTTGGTGTTTTGTTTTCCTATTCTACCCTGTCACAAGAGGCAAGGAGTTTAAGCATGGAGCCAGGTTAATAAGCCGTATTTCACTTTTAATTTTGACATATAAGGTAATGATCTTTTTTTAAGCTTCTCTCATATTATGTGCATGGCTGGGTTATTGAGCTCTCATCACTTCCAGATAACTTTATAGCTCAGATGAGCCTTAGAATTTATTATCAGTCAATGAAGCTCAATACTCTAACAAGGCATGTAATAAGATATACATATTTAATGATCTGAAGTAAAACATTCTGTTAATGGGATGATGAGAGTGCAGATTTTAATTTTCTTCCCAAACCTTGCATGTTCTTTCTACTTTATATGTTGCTATATAATATAATGGGAACATGCTGCAGGCTACCACAATGTCTACTTTAAATACTAATATTCATTCTGAAATATATTGACTGTTATTTATAAATGAAGGGCAGGCCTGTTCTTGGTACTCTACATACATATATACATATAAATCATATATTTTTTTTTTATTCTATTGCCAGTTGTTTCTTTTCTGAACATGCTTAACGAATCCGCTGTTTTTTAATGTAGCGGCAATATCTTCAGGGATGTTGTTGTATTTGTTTATATGTTAAGGGTTATTTTAGTACAAACAGTTGTTATTAGAGTAATATAGAGGACAAACAAAATATTTGGGAGCTTGGCCACCTTTGGGCCCCTAAACTAAAGCACTGAGAAAAACAGTGTCTGAAAGCTAATTTGGGGTGAATCTACATTTTCATTCAAAAATACTGTTGGAGTTATAGTGGTATGTATGGTATGGTATGTTTTCTTACCACTGTGTGAACATGTGGTGGAGAGGAACAAATACTGGGTTAAAACAGCAGGGCCAAAGTTTAAGATATCAGACATTGCATTAGATTTTAATATATAGCAGTAAACACTAAACAGTTAACTCTATTCGATGATCTCTGCACTTTACTTCATGCATGATGTTACAGTAACATCATGCAGGCAAAATCATTTGTGCATTGGTTTTCTGAACAGTAATCTATTAAGAGCTTTGATAACTGGAATGTATTTGCTGTGTATGAGCTGGAAATATTTCCCATTACATAATTATGGCTACTGTTGCCCTGTAAAATGTTTACTGGCTAACACGGTACAGCAACTTTACCTGCAATAATTATGGCTAGGGAGATTTCTGGGCCCCCCGTGTAATTCTAGGTTGTACAACAAATGGCTTCATACCAACTACTGTAATCATCTACCATCCTTACAGCTATGTATGGTGTGGTCTCTTGACCATGACCAGTATGCCATTTCAAGGAACAGTTCAGGGTTGAAATAAAAACTGGGTAAATAGATAGGCTGTCTAAAATAAAAAATGTTTCTAATTTAGTTAGTCAAAAATGTAATCCATAAAGGCTGGAGTGACTGGATGTCTAACAGAACAGAAAACTACTGATTTTCAGCTCTCTAACGCTGAGTTAGTCAGCGACTTGAAGGGGGGGCCACATGGGATATAACTGTTCAGTGAGATTGCAACTGATCCTCGGCATTCAGCTCAGATTCAAAAGCAACAGTTATGACCCATCTGCCCCCCCTCAAGTCACTGATTGGTTACTGCCTGGTAACCAATCAGTGGAAACAAAAGGGAGCTGCAAAGCAGGAAGTAGTTTTCTGGCTATTATGTTAGACATCCAGTAACTCTAGCCTTTATATATTACCTGTTTAGCTAACTTACTATATTAGAAACATTTTTTATTTTGCACATCCTATTTATTTAGCCAGTTTTAATTTGTATACTGAACAATTCCTTTAAACAGAATGCTGTGGTCCCAACTATGTTACCTACTTAGTATTTGCAATAAGAATACCACATAAAAAAATATATATGAAAAATTCAGCACTCACCCTTCATTTTATCTTCTTGGAAGTGGGTGATATGTATAACCAAATTTACATTAGAATAAAAAATACATCAATACATCAACAGATTATAATATGCCCTCCCCATATTATATATGGGGAGGGCAAGTGTTAAGGGTACGAAAAGGTGTAAACCAGCCTGATACCTGCCATGGTGCCTTGTTGTGTTCCCTGGTGCCAGCATTCTTTTCCATTTAATTATTGTTTCTAATGTAAGTTTGGGGAAAAAATGGCAATATTGCCACATTTCCAGTTTGGTCATACTTATATACTCTTAGAAATATGCAGAATAATCTTGTAAATTGATTAATCTATTGATTTGAGGTGAATTATTATATTTTGATATGTAAAACTTTTACAATTTTAAAACATGCATGTTTTGGGATACATGTTTTCCTTCAAATAATAAGAAAACAACCCCTGAAATACTTAGCAGTTCTGGAGATTTATACACTATGGTGCAGTATGGCATAAATATAAGAACAGTCTGCGTATTTTGGTAGTAATTTTTGTATATGTTTTGTATTCCCGTAATATGCCATGGCTTTTTACAGATTGTACAGTATTATATTATCTGTCACCATAAACTGCTTTTGTGCCTTTTTTGCTTTAACTATTTAGGAATCTGCTCAGTGGTACCTGTAGCGGAGTGGAGTTTTACTCTTGCAACCATTATCTCACTGCAGGTTAGACACAAGCTCCTTCTTATCTGGGGCAATTGGGGAGTGGCCCAAAAAATGTTGTCTCTCTGTCTATAATAGTTCACTATCATCTTTATTCATCTGAACATAAATTCACATACTTGACTTAAATCTTTCAGTTTCTGTATGGGATAACTTTTAACTATGCAGGGAATATTTCTTCTTAAATTAACCTACATAACCAACTTATTTTGAATATTATGACACTGCTTCCATTTGTTGTATTTATTATCTGTGCCATCTCCTGTCACCTTTCTTCCTTTGTGTATTATTATAAAAAATGGCTTAGATCTGTAATATACAGGCTATTTTGGATGCATACCACCATATGTAATAAGATGACTCAAGTCTGCCCAGGTGCAAAAACCCATAGCAAATAATGAGATTTACTTATTGTCTAGTAAATGTTTCCTGTTGATTAGGTGACGACTTGTAGCAAGCTTTGCACCATATATTGAGTATTATAATGCAAGGGACAAACAGCATGTTGTATAAATGTGTGGAGAATATAGTAGGAGGTCGGGTAACATTCTAGAAGAGACTAGAATGCTTACTATACCAGCATAGTCAGTGAATAAGGAGGTGTTTGTGAGGAACAAGTTAATATGGAAGAATGGTAGGGTGGTGGGTGGTAAGATGCAAAAGAGTCAAAATCAATGTGCACAGCACAACACACATAAAGTCTAAAATTACAGTAAAAAACAAAATACACAGGATTTCTAGTCTAGTTTCTTTTTAAAGAAACATTTATTGAATAGTTTATATGAGGAAACTGGATGATAGAACATTATAATCCTCGTATCCTTATATCTTTGCATCTACAGAAAGCATGTACTTTTAAAAGAGAACATTGTTGTGAATGTGTTTTATGCTGTTGTTTTTTTGTGTGTTTTATGTGTTTGGTCTTTTTTATGTTTGCTAAAATGGATAGAAATAGATGCGGAACTATTTAATTATAAGCATATTACATCAAAATTATAACTTTCCTTCTATTTCATCGCCTATCTGTCATCTACAGCAACTACTTGCATTTATACTTTTACACTTAAAATACAAGTTGATTTTATATAATGAATTGAAGCATTTTTTTACTTAATGTAGACTCTTACATGGCTAAAGGTGAAGTAAGATTCATCGTGGCATCCTGCATGACATCTCAATGTACCTGTAAGCACCGGTCTCTTAAACTCTCCATATAGTTGTGCTTTTGGAACCACTTGGTTTTCTGGGCCACTGCTTCCTGCTGCATCTCCTACTGACTTTAAATGAGTTTCACAGCTCTTTCAACAAAGCACTTTGTAAGGCTTTCAAAGATCTGTCTTTGTGTCACAAAAATTCTCTCACCAAGCCAAAGAGACGGTTGAGGGAAGAGAGAGTTTGATCTGTCTCCTGCAAAAAGGAGACAAAGGCGGAACAAGTCATTTGGAGCGAGTATTTAAAAATAGGCCAGTCTCCCTGTAAGATGAAGGGAGCTGCCCTGCTGCAAAATTAAGTTTTTAGTTCTTATCTCAAGCCCCTTATATGTGCATATGTGCTATGTGTGTCTCTCTCTTACCTTTTATTTATATTTAAAAAGTAGGAATTAAATTATGGTATGACTTTTGACTTCAGTCTAGGGATTCAGCTTCATAAAAGCTTTTTCAATATTAAAATCCAGAGCGCAAGAAGGAACCTGTGGCAATCAATGAATTAGCAAATTTTGATTATTTTAAGGATCAGTAGCGCTAGAACTCGTTCACAACAGCGGACACACTATCTCTGACTGCCCCCTTTGCAGATTCAACCACATTTCTCCTCTACACAGACTCAAGCTGCTCTAAGTTAAAGTAACTTTGGCAGCTTATTCATTATACAAATGTAGGCTCTATTATTGGAAGGGTTAGGGCCCATATTTTTCCCCCAACTTTGTACTGTTTGAAATCTGCTAATACACATTTAAAAATCTCATAAAAGGAAATATATTTATTTTGCAATTATGAAGGATAAGCACTGGTTAAAGCTTAATCTTATTATTCCATGTACGGGTCCAAAACATTGGCCCCTCTGATCAATATCTGGTCTGGGCTTGTCCAAAAATTGACCAAGCTAGTTGGAGAATTCCTTTGGACAAGAGCTGTTGGTTTGGTCCTCTCCTGATGGATCTAGGCAGGTTTCCCCATGTGATCCAATCATTGACATGGTGGTGAAATGGTTGGATCAGTGCAATTTAATGGCACTTAATGCTTATGCAGGTGCCCATAGTAAATCAAATCAGGAACAGTTTGCCACAACATGACAAAAATAATATGTAACATCTGTACACCCTAGTAATTTTGTATTTTTGTCTTTCTTTTATTGCTTTCCTTTTGTCTGTATAGTCCACCTATCCTTCTTTATTTTACTGTATTCTTCTTCTTAAAATGGTCCAGTTTTGGACCTTTTTTTTATTTTCCTTTCTACTCTTTTAGCTATTTACATGCACTATGACATCCTTCCTTTAAAGCTATTGGCACATGGGAAAAGTCGATTTACGCCCTCTGTATGATTTGGCACGGATAGGTATGGGATGATAGAATGTCACTGTGAAAATACATACTTTAGTATTTCTGTTCCAAAATCATCATCGTCATCATCATTTATTTATATAAATATAAAATTTATATAAATTTGCTTTAAAATCAACTCTGTATGTGCGCTGACAGGCAGATCTCATGTCATTGCACATGCATACATATAGGGAGTAGAAGCCAGCAGATCCGAGGAGAAAAATGTCCCATGTTCTGTTAGCCTTAGTGTTTTTTTAAAAAATTATTTTCTGAACTTAATTCCTGTAATGAGTGTCCACCATTTCAGTACACCATATATGTTTGTAAGTACAAACGTGAATATTTACATAAAAAAATTATTTTCTTCCTATTGCTACCCTTTTCTCTTGTAGTAGGCGACACCGTATTTTAGTTTCATCGGTGCCATTAACTAAACAAATTCAGCCCATACTAAAATATTTCAAATATGAGCAGTGTCTTTACCAATTCAACTGTTAGGATATTCTGGTCCTTGTCTGTTCTTCTTTTCCCAGGAGCTCATCTAATACAAGACAGGTTGTAATATGGAGACAGATAGTCTCAATACATCATGTGAAATGATTTACATTTTCCAAAGAATTGAGCTATCAGCATCACATCAGTCCCTAATCTATGTTGCAAATTATATTGTTTCTTTGTGCAGTAATCACATTTACTATAATGCTTGCATATTTGTATCTGAAAAGTATATAATTTTGCAAGATATATGGTATAGGATATATTATCTGGAAACCTCTTTATTTGCTGGAAAGCTCCAAAATACCAAATGATGCCATTTCCCATTTTGTTTGAAAAAACTATTTTTTATTTGCTTCTTCTCTGCAAATAGAAAAAAGTTCAGTACCTGTAAGTGCTTTGGCACATTGGGTGATGGTTGGGGCCCACTTCTGCACTATGACCGTATCATTGGTCTTGGGTCAAATAATCAAATGATTTGGATGGCCAAATAGACAATGATCTAATTGTATAAAAAGTGGATGTTTCTGCATGTGATGAGTTTCATGAAATTAAAAGCCTGCACCATGATTTCTTACTTGAGATAATACCAGTGTGGCACTGGAAATAATTTTGGCATAATTAAAACGAAACCATTTCTACATCAATGAGATTACTTTGCAGAAAAATATAAATGTGCACAGAAAATCAAATACTGATTTATAGTACTATAGCTATAAAAATTAAAACTGCAAAACCTGAAATAGGACATAAATGCATTGTTTCTGGGCACTGTACATTCTTGAGAATATGTTCAGAGGTCCGCTACAGTGTAGATTGTTTAGGTAGTGGCCTAGCATATACCTGTCAGTTAGATAATTAATAGTCAGAACTTTGATTCATTATTTTAACACTGAAATTAAGTGACCTTATGATTATCAGTTTTTGCCCATGAATTTAGGTTACCTTTCCATAAAGCATTTCTCTGTGCAGCGCAAAACAGGTACATGTGTGGAATAAGAATCCTGACATCGGATAATAGGTTTTTTGTATCTATTGGAGCATTCTGCCAGTTAATGACAGTATGTATAATAAATATATATTAAAGAAAAGTATTTCAGGAAAACAGCTGTGTATTCATATAATATGCACACTGCAAGTTATTAAAGCTGTCATCAAAATGGTTTATTTTATTTTGGGCTACCTGAAATGTGGTCTATTATCTGACCCAGGCAGGCTCTGTCAGTCAGGATGTACTGTTAAAGAGGGAGCTTATCTCGTCTGTGTATGAATAGAGCTGTCCAGCTGATTGTGATATATTGTTTTTCATTACCCACTCCCTGGTCTTCTCCACCCCACGTGTGGAGATTCTATTTGTTCCTTAATTTGTTAAGAAGACGGGGGAGGAACACTTTCCTTTCCTTATCTGAGCCCAATCAGGGAGGGGTAATTGGCTGAGCCCAATGTGAGGCTTGGGTCTTGATGAAGAGATATGTGTCTGTTTGCAGTGTCCAAGCGTACTGCCCCTGCTAAACAAGCCTCTCTGTCCTCAATTAATAACGATTTGCAAATGGCAGACAAGCAGTAACGCAGAAAGATGGTCACCCATCCTCTCTCCCCCGCTCCCCTTAATTTCCTCCTGTAATATAAATTGTGTGGTAACGGAAAACCAGCATCATAAATTCTGAGATTGCTTATTCACCATAATAAATGACCACCGTATCTGGCCCATCTTTCTTTCTTCTTTTTCCCAAACCCTTTTCTCTAGCATTTTCATTATCTCTTCTACTTTCAGTTCTCCTTAATGCTTCTTTCTTTATTTGTGTTGCTGTCACATTACATAGCCCGTACACCCTTCAGCTTATTGTTACACCCAACTACCATGTTCCTCTACTTTCCTCAAAAATGTCTTTGCATGGTTTCTTCTATTACCTTTTGATTCTTATCTTTGCTTTACTCCATCACATACTTCTCTTTCAGACTTATTCTATCACTTGTCACTGCTTCACCTAATGCTTCTTGTACAGAATAGCATTCCGCTGTCCTTCGCTTCTTTATCTCTTGCTCTCTCATTTAACCTCTTAAGTCTTCTCCACTTCTCAGCATCCTGTTCTAACCTTGTTTATGTTGAACTAGCATTTACTCTGCTATCACAATCCCCCTCTGTCAGCATTCTTGCTGTCAGTGTATCTTTACATACATTTAATTTTTTCACTGAAAGATATGTATTATTAGTTACATAAGAGCAAAACAGGAAGGTTCTGAAAGTGAATTTGCGATCTCAGGTGTGCAAAAAAAGTTAAAGGTTAATGTAGTTACAATAATTCATAATCAGTGTAAAATTTTGCTGAATGAAATTATATTTGTTGTTTATTCCATGCCCTATTCTATAAATACCTATTTTAAGAGTTCTATTATCTGTCCCTCTTAATTCCAAATCTTCTGTGTTTATATTAAAACTATTTACCTTTGGTACTCTCCTTAGTTTAACTTGGAATATTCAAATTCATTCATTTGGCTGAATACAAATGTTGATTTTCACATTAACTAAATTACTGTGATGTATGGCCAGTGCCCCCCTTTTCTCATGTAGTATCAATTTACTGCTCCCCCTTTATCAAACCTTGTCCTCTCTTTCCCCACTCTATTACTAATTCACATTCTCCCTCCCATTCATTTGTTTTTAATCCTTAACAAGTTTAGTGTTTTATTAGCTGGCTTTAAGTGTACTGAAGTACATCTGTGATACATAGGAAAAAGGGTAGAAAGCCAGCCTGCTTAATCATGCCAGCATAATGGATGTATAATTGAGTCATTTGAATGTTTTTTTGCCTACAGGAGTGCATAGCATTAAAAGTATGATAGCCCTAATTTCCAAACACATCATTATGCCCTTCTTAGCCGCTCTTAATAAACAGTTTACGAGGATTTCACACATACGCACACTGATATAGGCAGACACAACAGAATACCTCAGGCCTCCCTTAGTTATGCCAAGTGATAAACTCTAATTAAGTCTAATATTTAAAAATATGTTAATGGGGACTTGTTTCAATAAGTGGTCTCCATTTCCATAATTTCATTATTACATAAAATACGCTAATTATTCCAAGTGAGCTTATTACTTGGAGAGAAATATTCTGTCTTATAATGAAGGAAATTGTTTCCTCCACTTCATACTCTTCTTGGGTGCAGGTCCTTTCTTTAATATTCAGTTAAATTTAACCTAGTTTTATAGGGTTCTCATAATGTCTTTTAAAAATGCCTTACTCAAACAACATGATAAATATTATATGACACATGCTTTCAATTAGTTTTAAAAATTATCATTCTAATCATTACCTTTAAAAATGTCACCTTAATTGGAGCTCTATATAGCCTCTCTCGCGCTCTCTCTCTCTCTCTCTCTCTCTATATATATAGTGGATAATGTACCCCCTACTGTAATTTATAAAGATATTATGTTACCGAGGAGTTATGTGACCATACGGCCGAGTGCTTTTATACAGGTCACATAACTCCGAGGTGACTATTAATATCTTTATAAATTTTAAGTGGGGGGTACATTATCTATTATAATCTACAGTTTCTGGGTTCAGTTTTACTTTTTTTGAAGTGTCTCTACAAGTTGGTTTTTATCTTTAACTGCAGCTCTTTTAGGTACCTGTATTTTATTGTTGCTTTCTAAATGGCACACGTCTCCTGCAGCTGCCTCCCTGGTCTCGCTCTTTTCCTCACAGGATTCCTCTACATTTTCACTCCCCCTCCCGTCCACTATCTAAAGAATCGCTCCCCCTCTGTGTCACATCATTTTCTTTTACCGGTCATGCAGGGAAGGAGGGGGAGCGAGTGAACGGGAGGCAGAGCGAGACTTTGTAGTGTAAGGGAGGCAGAGCGAGATTTAGGCAGTGTAAGGGAGGCGGAGCGAGAATTCAGACACTGGACGGGAGGGGGAGTGAAAATGGAGCCGAATCCTGTGAGGAAAGCGACACCAGGGAGGCAGCTGCAGGGAGACTTGTGACAGGAGTGAGAGATGCGATGAAGGAAAGAGAAGCCCTTCATCGCATAAAACTGGTAAATCCGTTGTGGGAAGTGATTAAATGGGGAGCCCCGAAAGCTATAGCGGTGGGAAGCAAGGCAGCAGCTGCGAGTGCTGTCTCTTTAAGCTTATAATCGGCGCGTTCTGACGCATGAACGCGCCGTTTATAAGGATATAATTTACAGTCTGGTCCCATAGGGAAATGACCAGACTGTAGATTATATATATATATATATATATATAGTCATATGAAAAGTTTTGGAACCCCTCTTAATTCTTTGGAGTTTATCATTGGCCGAGCTTTCAAAGTAGCAGCTTCCTTTTAATACATAATATGCCTTATGGAAACAGTAGTATTTTGGCAGTGACATAAAGTTTATTGGATTAACAGGAAATAAGAAATATGCATCATAACAAAATTAGACAGGTACATACATTTGGGTACCCCAACAGAGATATTACATCATCAGCCTCCTTGTAGCAGCCTGTAACAGCCTCTAGACGCCTCCTATAGCCTTTGATTAGTGTCTGTCATTTGACCATTCGTCCATACAAAATCTCTCCAGTTCAGTTAAATTTGATGGCTGCCGAGCATGGACAGCCTGCTTCAAATCATCCCATAGATTTTCCATGATATTCAAGTCGGGGACTGTGACAGCCATTCCAGAATATTATACTTCTCCCTCTGCATAAATGCCTTTGTAGATTTTCGAAGTGTGTTTAGGGTCATTGTCTTGTTGGAATATCCAACCCCTGCGTAACTTAAACTTTGTGATTGATGCTTGAACATTATCCTGAAGAATTTGTTGATATTGGGTTGAATTTATCCGACCCTCAATTTTAACAAGGACCCCAGTCCCTGAACTAGCCCCACAGCATGATGGAACCTCCACCAAATTTGACAGTAGGTAGCAGTTGTTTTTCTTGGAATGTGGTGTTCTTCTTGCTCCATGCAAAGCACTTTTTGATATGACCAAAAAACTAAATTTTTGTCTCATCAGTCCAAAGCACTTTGTTCCAAAATGACTATGGATTGTCTAAATGAGCTTTTGCATACAACAAGCAACTCTGTCTGTGGCTTGAGTGCAGAAAGGGCTTCTTTCTCATCACCCTGCCATACAGATGTTTTTTGTGCAAATTGCGCTGAATTGTAGAACGATGTACTGATACACCATCTGCAGCAAGATATTGTTGCAGGTCTTTGAAGGTAATCTTTGGGTTGTCTGTAAACATTCTCACAATCCTCCGCATATGGCGCTCCTGTATTTTTGTTGGCCTGCCAGACCTGGTTTTTACAGGATTGTTTTTTGCACTAAAATCCCGGTTTTGCTGGTCTTGAAGAGGGGCCACATGGGACATAACTGTTCAGTGAGTTTGCAACTGATCTTTAGCATGTAGGTCAGATTCAAAAGCAACAGTTATGACCCATGCCCCCCCCCCCCAGTGGAAACCAAGAGAGCTGTAAAGCAGGAAGTAGTGTCCTGGTTATTATGTAAGACATCCAGTCACTCCAGCCTTTATACATTACATTTTAGAAACATTAGAAATTGTTTTTTTATTTTGCACAGCCTAGCTATCTACACAGTTTTTATTTTTATATTGAACAATATGCAAATTGTTGAGAGTAGCTGGCAGATAAGGGCTTGAAACCTGCCACCATGAATATGTTCTGCCTAAACCATTCTCCTTAAATAACCAGATTCAATCAACAAAATATGGTGAAGTTACTATGGGTCAAATGTTTATTTAGTCATTATCACACATGGCGTGTCTGTTTTTTCTTTTGTTAAATATAGCTTTTAGTCTTGTATTAATTTTTGGCTCTCTAAGAGCTTAAATTCTACATTTCATGCAAAAAATGTATTTCATTCAGCCATTATCTTTTAATAAAATAGGTGTACATCTCCAGAATATGTTTGACCATATCACAAAACTGAGATACAGTATCTTACTTCTGTCCATAGAAGATCCAATCAAGGCGTTTTCTCCATATCCATGGTTTTTTTTCTCATGGGAGTTAGACTTACAAGATTCAGTTTTCTGAATTGTATCATTGGTATTACAGTGTCTCATTTGGGTCACAAGGTTAATAACTTCTCCTAATACATTTGGCCCTCTCATTGTGAGCAATCCAGAGAAGATACAAATGTAGCACTGATGACTGGTCGATATGGTGTTTATTGCTGATCATATATAGCTTGCGCTTTTTTATTCTTGAAGATGTGGCAGTGATAAGGAGTTTTCAGCTCTTTAGATTCCGCATTATTTTTAAAACAAAATGGACATGCTTCTCTCAGATGGCTTGCTTTGTGCAAAACTATTTATACAGTTACCGTATATACTCGTGTATAAGCCGAGTTTTTCAGCTCCCAAAATGTGCTGAAAAAATTGACCTCGGCTTATACGCGAGTCTTTTAGATGAAATACGGTAGAAGGCAGACATGCAGCGCTGCACGCAGCGCTGCCGTCTCTTTGTGGGGAACCTGCCCACCGACAGCTCCCGAAAGGCCTTGCGAGCGGCTTCTGATAGTTCTCTGACGTGCACATGACGCGCGCTGCTGCTGGGAAATGTACCGTAGTTTTTATTGGGACCCAAACACACCGCTTTATTGAAGCCAGCAGTGACCGCAGAGGTTAGCGGAGAGTGTGGATGTACCAGAGCAGGACCATCAGCAGCACTTCTTTACCGGGGTAAGGCAGGCAGGTTGGGGGCACCTTAATATGATGTCTTAGTTATCTGTTTGCTTGTGACGCCACTTTTTAGCATTTTTATTCTACTTGTGGGCCGGGGACACCTCTATGGCTGCACAGGTTTATAATGTGACTTCTCTAAAAGCCCCTGGTGCTACTGGGTATCACTGATGGGCACTGGTGCTACTCTTTGTGGAGAACCTGCCCACCGACATCACCGAGGGGGATTTCTAAAAGCTCTTTGAGAAATTCGGGGAACCCAGTGAGGTGTTTATCAACCGGGACCGGGGCTTCGGCTTCATACGCCTGGTAAGGGGCTGTGCTGCGGAGGGATATCAATGTACTGCTGCAGTGCTGCAGCTTGGACTAATGGCTAAAGTGTTAGACTGTCTGCTGTGGTGTAAGGATGCATTGTGCCTGGCTACCCACCCATCCACTCATGTTACCCACCCATCCACTCATGCTACCCACCCATTCTCTCATGCTACCCACCCACTCATGCCACCCACCCATTCACTCATGCCACCCACCCATTCTCTCATACTAAACATTCATTCACTCATTCTACCCACCCATTCACTCGTGCCACCCATTCACTCGTACCACCCATTCACTTATTGTGTGGGGAGTGTGTGTATATAGTGTATGATGGTGTGGGTAGAGAGTTTGTGTGTGTATATAGTATATGTGTGGGGAGTTTGTGTGTATAGTATGTGTGTGTGATTATTTTGTGGGAAGAGTGTGTGTGTAAAGTATATGTGTGTCTATGTGTGTATAATTGCTAGTGGAAAGTATATTTTGTCTCAGCTGAAAAATATCTGTAATATAAATCCACTGGGGGGGGGGACAAATTTTCAGTGATTTAGTTTGCGCTGTAGTGATTGTAGCATAAAGGGTCTTAGTTGTGTCTAGGCTTATACGCGAGTCAATACGTTTTCCCAGTTTTTGTAGGTAAAATTAGGTACCTCGGCTTATACACGGGTCGGCTTATACACGAGTATATACGGTAAAACACATAAGAATTTATGCACGTTTAAAATATGCATAGTTACTATAAAGACCAATAATAATGTAAAGTCTGGTGTGTAATGTCAAAGCAAAGGTGAGGCTAATACTACTTGGCATAACTTTAGCCACAGTCCCATATATTTCAGAAAAGATTACACATTACAAGTATTTGTCATTTAAGGATGGTTTCCATCTTCAGTGCTGGATCAAAATGTGCAGATTAATTTAAGAGAGTGACAGAATATATCAGGTAAACTCTGTGTTAGATTATATCTTGGCAATCGTCCAAGTTTTCAAAACAGATTTTTCAAAATCCCAATAGATTAAACTCCAGCATTGGTATTATACCCTGATAAACTCCACAGAATTTTCCCCTCAGTCACCAATAGATGTTGGTGGGAATGTGATCAATTGGGAGCATTGTCTCATATGTTATGACATTTCCCAAAGGTCATCCCTTCTGGGAGATAGTGAAAAAGCTCCTCTATAAGGTTCTTTGTACCAATATACAATGGGACCCCTGTAATTATGTCCTGGGTAAACCCATACTTAAATTTATTAAAGCTGCTGGAAGATTGATGAATCATATATTGTCAGCAGCCAGGAGGTTGCTTTGTCAGAAAGGGAAACAACAAAGTATACCTCTAGACAAGAATTTATGAAACAGAATAAAGGATGTAAAGACAATGTAATACCTAGCATTTCTGTATATGAATACTATGCATACATGTGATGAGACATGGGGCAATTTTACTTTTCCTGATGGGTGTAAGTGATCAAGGGCCAAAGTAGGACATGTCCTTTTTTCTTTTCTTCTTTTTTTCTTTTCTTTTTCTCTTAACTTACCTTTTTATTTACTGTTGTTTAAGATTGTTTTTGAGTTGATAAGTGAATCATTCATATTGACCAATGCACCTTTTTTTAACTTATTGTAAGTATAAAAGATGCCCAGGTAGGGTGCATAAGATCTTGAATTGGTCAGCTATATTTTTTTTTTCGACCATGTGGTGTAATGTGCAAGAGGAGTCTAGTATATTGCTTCTGAATGGAAAAACATACATTCAGTACACTGTTGCCTTCATTTCTGTGTCAGGAACCATGACTGCAAGGCAGTACTGGGATTAATTAATGATGGAAGAAGCAGTTGGAGATTTGGAAAATGAGTATTAATTGCACAATTATACAGCTCCAGAGATGAAAGATTGAGCTTTGCTCAACACCAAGTGAGGAAGCTGTCAAGGCAAGTCAATAGAAAACTAATTTTCATTCTTTGACGGAGAAATGAGGTGTGTGGCGTTTAGGTAATTGGCTATAATGAGGTAACTTCTTCTTAATTTCTGTAACTGACACAAATACCTGCAGGTGAAAGAGCTGAGCAAACCATGTGATCTCTTTCTCTTAATCAATTTTTTAAATATGTTGTGGCATATAGTTGCTTGTTGTGCCATACAAACTAATATTTTCCAGTGCCATACCTTTTTTTTAATGTTGTCATCACAGTTCCCCCCCTCTCCATGCATGCAGATACAAGACTATACAGGGAAAAATATTGTCAAATATTTACACAACTAAAGGCAAAATCAATGATGCATTTATTTAGAACATTGGACGGTACCAGAGCAGTACTAATGAATATTAGTATTTTAAATCATATGATCGTACAGAGAATACTATTACTCATAACTAAAGTAAACAATACTGTTCATTTTAGTTATGAGCAAAAAGTTTTTTTTTCCCTGATGGGAGATATGTAACCCCCCCTTTGTCATATTTTTTATATTACATTGTAATCAGACATGGTGATAAAGGACAGACTAGCCTTGTTTAGTGCTGATAAACTGTGCTTAATGCTACCAACTCCAATTTCAGGAACAAAGAACATGGAGCCAGATTTATGCAGATCATCTGGGTTTCTCATTGGACGATTTGTGCATTTAATGCAGCTGCTGGCTATGGAGACTTGGGGAGATGTTTTATTGTGCAATATTGCTTTATGAATACAACTCTGATGTCGCTGGACTACAGCTTCCAGCATGCCTCATCCTTCATTAATTGTTATATTATTCTGGGTTTGTAGTCCAGTAAAGTTTGGTTGAGCAGTGCAGCAGGGTTTACCACCCCTTTAACCCTTTAAGTGCCACAGAACGTAGAATCTACGTTCTGTGGAAAAGTAACTTGAAATGCCACAGAACGTAGATTCTACGTTCTGCAGCACTTCCGGGTTCTGGAGCGGAGGAGCGGCTGTTAGAGCCGCTTGCTCCGTTCCTCTTCGATCCCCTGCCCCTAGGCAACGAGCAGAGCAGGGGATCGAGTGGCCCCTGGGGCGCGATCGCCCAGGGGCCCCAAAGCAGCAGCAGGCACGTGTTACTTACGTGTCCTGCTGCTGCAACCTACACTGCGCCGTCCAGCTCCGCCCCCACAGCACAGATGACGACGCAGATCTCTTCCTGGGGCTCTTCCATATCGCCTGCAACAGTCTCCAGCGACTTTTTCAGGTTAGTGCAACAATTACACACACAAACACACCAACACACACTTATTACAGTAATACACACTTAGATTCACACTTACACACACTTACACATACATTTTTGGGGATTGGGGGGGGTCACTTACACTCACTGCACTCACACACACGTGTACACGCACACACGTGCACATAACATGTAATTTGCCAATTGTACTTTTTTTTTTTTCTTATCGCATCGTCTCTTTTTTTGGCTGAAAAAAATGTTTTATTGCTATTACGAATAGCGTATTCGCTAACCGTACTGTGCAATACCTTTTGTATGTTATTTCGGTGATTATATTGCAATTTTGGGTATTTTGGTGCATTTTTAGCCATTTTATTGCATTTCCAGCTCTGCATATGTTGTGTTCACTTGTAGCCGTATAACCTGTTTGGCCCAGCTAAATATTTTCAGAAATCACACTATTTTCATTTGGGGGTCTCTGTGCGCCACATAGTTTGTTATATCTATGCATATTGGGCATCAAAGTGTTCAGTAGACCCCTGGCGTTCATATTTAGGATGTTTTATGCTGATAAGTTACGAAATGTGGGGCATATAATGTGGTAAAATTCAAGCTTTGTGACGATTTTCAGAAATTTGATAAAAAAACGTTACGTTCAGCATTGATTTGCAGTTTGGCAGTTTGCAGTAGAAACACTTATTTACCCATATTGGATTCGTCAGAATGTGTACTTTCTGAAAATATATGGTTTTCTGGGGTCTCTGTACTGTTAGGGGGGGGGTCTAATGTCGCATAATACACACACCAGGTGCTTATATTGCAGCAGCCAGTGCGTCAGCCGTGAAAATGTATATACACTATTGTCATTTGGGGGTCTCTGTGCGCCACATAGTTTGGTATATCTATGCACATTGGGCATCAAACTGTTTAGTAGACCCTTATGTTTATATTTAGGATGCTTTATGCTGGTAATGATACATGGACAATACGATGCTGGAAAGTTGAAGCTTTGAGGCAATTTTCAGATATTCACCAAAAACCGCCAAATTTGGCAAAGCCTTGCGACTCAGTGGTTTGGAGCAGAAAGACATGGGTACCCATTTTAGATTCTGTAGAATGTGTACTTTCCAAACATATATGGGGTTGGGGGGTAAACATATATTACTGTGTTTTTACCCCACACAAATGCAGTCAATGTGTTGGTTTTTCATTAGCTGAAGTTACCCACGGGACAATTTGTATGTGCTAACTTCATTTTGGGGCCTCTAAATGCCATATACTTTGGTAAACCTATGCACAGTGGGCACCAAACTGTTTGTAGGACCTCTGGCAATCACAATTTGGGTGCTTTTTTGTTATACGTAATGATACATGGGTGATATGATGCTGGAAAGTTGAAGCATTGAGGCAATTTTCAGAATTTTCACAAAAACCGTCAATTTTGGGAAAGCCTTACGACTCAGTAGTTTGGAGCAATAAGGCACGGGTACCCATTTTAGATTCTGTAGAATGTGTACTTTCCAAAAATGTTTGGGTTTGGGGGGTAAACATATATTTCTGTGTTTTACCCCACAAAAATGCAGTCAATGTGTTGATCTTTCATTAGCTGAACTTACCCACAGGACTATTTGTATGCGCTAACTTCATTTTGGGGCCTATAAATGCCAGATACTTTGGTAAACCTATGAACAATGGCCCCCAAAATGTTCAGAGGAACCCTGGCAATCATATTTAGGGTGCTTTTTCTTAGTACGTAATGACACATGGGTGATATGGTGCTGGGAAGTTGAAGCTTTGAGGCAATTTTCAGATATTTCACCAAAACCGACAACTTTGGGAAAGCCTTGCGACTCAGTAGTTTGGAGCAATAAGGCATTTTTTTTACCCTACAAAAATGCAGTCAATGTGTTGATTTTTCATTAGATGAAGTTACCCACAGGACTATTTGTATGCGCTAACTTCATTTTGAGGCCTCTAAATGCCAGATACTTTGGTAAACCTATGAACAATGGCCACCAAACTGTTTGGAGGAACCCTGGCAATCATATTTAGGGTGCTTTTTCTTGATGCGTAACGATACATGGGTGATATGGTGCTGAGAAGTTGAAGCTTTGAGGCAATTTTCAGATATTTCACCAAAACCGACAATTGTGGGAAAGCCTTGCGACTCAGTAGTTTGGAGCAGAAAGGCATGGGTACCCATTTTAGATTCGGTAGAATGTGTACTTTCCAAAAATATATGGGTTTTGGGGGGGTAAACATATTTCTGTGTTTTTACCCCACAAAAATGCAGTCAATGTGTTGATTTTTCATTAGCTGAAGTTACCCACGGGACTGTTTGTATGCACTAACTTCATTTTGGGGCCTCTAAATGCCAGATACTTTGGTAAACTTATGAACAATGACCACCAAAATGTTCAGAGGAACCCTGGCCATCATATTTAGGGTGCTTTTTCTTAGTACGTAATGACACATGGGTGATATGGTGCTGGGAAGTTGAAGCTTTGAGGCAATTTTCAGATATTTCACCAAAACCGACAACTTTGGGAAAGCCTTGCGACTCAGTAGTTTGGAGCAATAAGGCATGGGTACCCATTTTAGATTCAGTAGAATGTGTACTTTCCAAAAATATATGGGTTTGGGGGGTAAACATATATTTCTGTGTTTTTACCCCACAAAAATGCAGTCAATGTGTTGATTTTTCATTAGATGAAGTTACCCACAGGACTATTTGTATGCGCTAACTTCATTTTGAGGCCTCTAAATGCCAGATACTTTGGTAAACCTATGAACAATGGCCACCAAACTGTTTGGAGGAACCCTGGCAATCATATTTAGGGTGCTTTTTCTTGATGCGTAACTATACATGGGTGATATGGTGCTGAAAAGTTGAAGCTTTCACATACAGAAGGGAAAAAAAGTTGTCTGCAGGCAACCTGTAGGACAGGGTCCTCATTGGTGAGCCTTGTTTGCATATTAAATGTAGATATCCATGTAAATTGTGAAAAAAACTTTACTTTATACAATAATCACTTCACAACTTGAGGATCTTGTATTCATGTCAGTAAACCATATTTATTATGATGTCTTTTATAATGAGCATGCACTTTTGTAAGTACTGCCAAATGTCTCTGACTAAATGGCATATCGTAATGCACAACTCATGCAAATCATAAAAGCACAATGATTTTGAAGCACACCATTTTAGAGTAGTAGATGTAACACTGGGTACACTTGTACCATGCAACCACCAAAAAAAATAGTCAACACAAAATATTGAATGTTTTCAACATAACGTTGAATATTAGCAATATGTTGCACTACACCAATAACCTAAAGTTTAGCTCTTTCAGTGAAGAAGTCTTCTAATGAAAGGGTTATAGTTGCCCCAGGAGCAACCTACAATAAGCTACAATAATTTTGTTTATTGATTTTGTTCTTTATACCTGTAAAATAAGAGTACGAGTAAAAAGTTAACAAAACAGCCACATTTAGTGCTGGATGAATTCATTATTACCATTTTGCTGCATTTCTCTTACAATCTCTGATAGCTACATTAAGTGCTTCACGGTAATTCCTGCTAAATAGGACAAGGTGCAGCATTCTGTTTATAGATGTATCTGCACAAACAGATGATGCTCATAGAGTTCTATTGCACTGTAGGGGACACTTTAATGGATGCCGTTAATCTTCTTATCATTCATGTCGTACTATAAAAGAGGCTGTAAATAAGTTGAGGGAAGGCATAATGTGATAATTTGCTATTAATCCAGCTGTACCAGAATTTCTGTAGCATTATCATCTGGAAACCCTTATGTTTTTTCCCATACAAAATCCCTGTGCTGGATTATTACAAGAAAAAAATGCCTACATGTCTTTTTGTGATATATTTTCTTTCCATGGTATTTTATTTAAAAGAATGCCCTGGTCTCTGTTCTGCCTGCTTCCATTCTACATTATCTACGAGGCAATGCGATTCTCATGAATATTCAATTTTGTTTTTATAAATGAATTGTAGGGAGCAGCCTTACGAATAAAAATTCTAGTAAATACCAAGCTGGGGCAGACAGAAAATATGGTATAAATGAAATGATTGTCATGGTCTTTCTATTGCCATTTCTTTCTACTGGGATTAGTGGGATGCGACATATTGGAGAAAATTTTAACTTTCACCAATCACTACCTATAATTTTACCTGGCAGTAATGTTTAGTAAAATTCAATGCTGTTGTGACTTTGGAATGAAGACTATGTGCAGACATGCATCACGCTGCAGGAAGGAAGCCTCCCCTGGGAAACACAAACTTTGTGTAGATGAATACAATTTATGTGTCCTATTTATAAGATAGGCTTATATTCAATTTATTTTCCTTTAAGTAAACAGTAAAATATGCTGCCATAGCTTATTATCTGCAAGGAAATGTGTTTGCATATTGACATTTCCACATATGAATGTAAGCTGTGATACTGCCTGTTTCTTTAATCTAAGGTATTTTCCATAGACTACGGCATCCCTGATAGATGTAAAAACAGAACTAATTCCAAACAAATCCGAAGCCTAGAAATTGTATTCCTTATGGTTACAATTTACCAGACTAGCCCAGGTGTATAGTTACTCAATGACAGTAACAATGTGTCACTCTAAATTTTGCTATCTAGCATCCTATATTTGGTGTAATCTTTGTACTTTGCTTGTGATCTTGCATGTGACCCTGAGTTACCGTATGTATTTTCTTGCTTTAGGAGCAATGCAAAATGTCAGGTTGAGGCAAGAATGTGAGTTTACATCAGCAAAGCCATTACTCTACCTTTTAGTCCATACCCAAATTTTGCTAGTAAACAAATCTGATTCCACAACTTTAGTCCTGTCTGCAAACGTGGCTATTGTGCTTTCTTAAAGGACAAGGAAAGTCTAAAATAGAATAAGGCTAGAAGTGCTGTATTTTGTATACTAAACATAAGCATGAACTTACTGCACCACAAAGCCTGATCAAACAAATGATTTATGCTTTCAATGTTGGCCACAGGGGGCTGTCATCTTGTAACTTTGTTAAAGGGATCCTGTCATGGGAAAAAAAAAATCCAAAATTAATCAGTTAATAGTGCTGCTCTAGCAGAATTCTGCACTGAAATCCATTTCTCAAAAGAGCAAACAGATTTTTTTATATTCAATTTTGAAATCTGACATGGGGGTAGACATATTGTCAATTTCCCAGCTGCCCCAAGTCACTGTGACTTGTGCTCTGATAAATCACTCTTTACTGCTGTACTGCAAGTTGGAGTGATATCACCCCCCTCCCTTTTTCCCCCCAGCAGCCAAACAAAAGAACAATGGGTAGGTAATAGGGATGGGCGAATTTTTTCGCCTTGTTTTGCCGAAAAAATTACGCCCATAGACTTGTATGGTGGCGTGCGACATTTCGCCGGCTGCGAATTTTTAACGAAATGGATCAAATTCGCCCATCCCTAGTAGGTAACCAGATAGCAGCTCCCTAACACATTCAGTTACATTGAGAAGGAAAAACAGCAGCCTGCCAGAAAGAATTTCTCTCCTTAAGTGCAGGCACAAGTCACATGACCAGGGGCAGCTGGGAAATTGACAAAATGTCTAGCCCCATGTCAGATTTCAAATTTGAATATAACAAAATATGTTTGCTCTTTTGAAAAATGGGTTTGAGTGCAGAATTCTGCTGGAGTAGCACTATTAACTGATGCGTTTTGAAAAAAACATGTTTTCCGATGACAGGATCCCTTTAAACATCTTTGCCTAACCCTGACCCTGCACATGCTCAGTGTGGTCTGGGCTGCTTAGTTATCGTCATAAACAAAGCTGCTTGAATTTTGCAAGGCTGGTAAGTAAGGCCGGGCTCCCCCTACTGTTCATAAGTATGATTGTTCCCCTGCTCAGCAGTTAGGGACCATCTGACAATTCCATAGCAGTAAATGATGGGAGAATTTCACTGCATACAGTCAGGTTTCTTATAAAAACGGTACACATTTTTTAATTAATGTATATTGGAGATAGGTTTCTTTTTCATTAAGGAAAGTAAAAATGGAATTTTATTTTTTTTTCCCTTTCCTTGTCCTTTAAGGTGGCCTTACACAGGAAGATTAAAACTGCTGATATCGGTCCTTTAGACCGATTCAGCAGCATACACCCATGTGTGGGGCTCCCGACGGGTTCTCCCGATCGATATCAGACCAGATATCGATCGGTCAAATTAGATTTTTTTTTTTTGTATGATCCAGGACCGCATCGGCTAATTGATGCGGTCCTGCAACCCGTCGGAGCCCATTTGTAGTATTGTAATCCGATCGTTCGGCCCCATCCCATATTGCCCAACTGTTAGTGGGCATATTGGGTTAAGATCCGTTAGTTTGGCAACCTTGCCAAACGAGCGGATGTTATAGTGTATGGCCACCTTTAACGGCTGTCAATGTAATATAATGATGAGTGAATCTAACCTGCTTAACAGAAAATTCACAAAACGGCAAAGAATGTGCCAAATGCATTGACGTCAATGGGCAACACTTTTTTTTGACAAATCTTTTCAGTCCATGGGGGTCTTTTTTGCAATGAAACCTTCCGATAAATTTCGCTCATTACTAGTTACTAATAAAGATAAATGACATTTAACTTAACAAAACACTGAACCATGTGGTACCCAGTTTACAATGCTGACCCTGTTGGAATATGTTCATTATATAACAACCATCTGGTCTCAGACAGTTCTACATGCTGTTGTTTGGCTTTTGAGTCATTGATATAATTTTTCTGTGGTTATCTTGTTCCATGTGCCACATCAACTCGCTACCAGTCTTACTGATGGAACTTACTTGGGTGTTGTATCTTACTATACCACTGAATATATTTTCAAAACCTAGAAAATAGATTAATCATCTCTGTGACGTATGTACACACGTTGTAGATCCATTTGCATTTTACTTGCATCCACTTGTCCCTGCATGCATCGAGCAAATCCATGGAAATCTGCACCAGGAGGAAGAGGAAGACAGAAGGTCACTGTGTTTTTCCAAAGTAGAAAAATGCTGCAGTTCCAATCCACATGTATAATTACATTACTGTTATTTTTTAATAGATAGATATGATGACTGTCAAAATAATGTACTTTACAGATTAGACTTTATACATGGAAAAGGAGGAGGGGAGAGGGAATATTGGATTAAGGCTGTGGTCATAATGTACAAAGGGAATTTTAATTCTTCCTACTGATCATGGCTACTGGTCCAACCCCCAACATTTGTAGACATTCTACTTGACTTAAAGGAACAGTAACACCAAAAAATGAAAGTGTTTTAAAGTAAAGAAAATATCATGTAATGTTGCCCTGCACTGGCAAAACTGATCTGTTTGCTTCAGAAACATTACTATAGTTCATATAAACAAGCTGCTTAGTAGGAATTGCGGAATTGAAAAACCGTTATATGGCACAGGATAAATAATAGATTACAGATAACATTATGTTCTACAGAGCTTATCTGCTATGTAACTTGAGCCTTTTCTCCTTTGAATGGCTGCCCCCATTGCTATACAGCAGCTTATTTATATAAACTATAGTGGTGTTTCTGAAACAAACACAGCAGTTTTACTAGCGCAGGGCAACACTGCATTATATTTTTATTACTTTAAAACAATTGCTTTTTTGATGTTACTGGTCCTTTAACTTAAAAGCAGCAATAAAAATCTATTGACGTAGCCCTTAAATATTTGGGCAAAAAAAAGATAGGAAATAATAAAAACTGTTATTCTTTGTATAGCACTAACAAACTATTCTGCAGTACTTTACAGATATCGTTCATTATTCATATTAGTCCCTGCCCCAGTGAAGTTTCAGGTTATGGTCTCTTCACACACAAAGGCACATACTTGAGTTGATTTTAAAAGTTAAGAGGTATGAGTGGGAGAAAAAACTGGGGTACGCAGAGAAAGCCCACACAAGCGCTTTCAGATGTGAAGGAAAACTGTTAGGGTAAGATATTGTCTCCTTTATTTAAATAATCATGTGAAAGAACATTGCCTTATTTCTTAAATATAATATATATATATATATATGTCGGCACCCAAAGCCATACAATGATATACTATGCCTTCAGGCAAATCTGATAATTTCATCTGGAAAAGGTGGCTAGATTTACAAGTTAAAGCCTTATTATAGTCTCTTTGTGTGAGTGTGACACTAGGGTGTGATTATTGTCAGGAAAATGTTCTTTAGTTAATAATCACCAAGAGTGCCATACTCCTGTAAAAGCCACAAAGACATGTGTGGCAGCATAAATTGGGATTTCATATATGATTAATAGAGAATGTTTTGGTTGGGGGGGGTAAACATTTTAGATTCTTATCTGTATCCTTTTTTTGGTCACTTTACATATTTAGCTACTGGATATATTCTTTATTAAGCTACTGTTTTACATTTTGGTTTTTTAATGTCTGTTTCTGCTCTATGAAGCATATATATTTATTGTCTTTTATATAATGTTGATATATATTACATAGCACTTTGCAGAGAATATTAATACACATCACTTCTGCACCTCAGGTCTAAAGTGTAATTTTTCTACCAGCTATGCCAGCACATTGGAGTGTGGGACAAAACACCAGTAGGAGATTAACCCAAACACGTGAACATCCATGAAGTTAGCAACATGGTCAGGGTTCAACTAGAGCCAGTGCTGGAAGGCTATCTTCTATGCCACCATTCTGCTTCCAAAATAACTTATAAATTATGCTCAGTAAACTTCTGATTTGTATAGAGCACTTTTGCCCATTTCGATCAAGCCTCATATGGCTAAAACACCCTACAACAAATTTAGAATATTTATGAAATGTTGACAACTAAGCATCTATAATTACTTATTTTATCTGCTTCAAAGCAATTAAATATTTAAAGGGGACCTGTCACCTCGATGATTTACAAAAAACATCCAGAAATGCAAACCATACATTTAAATAATATATTTACGAACTCCTCTACCTCTGTAAATTATTCCAGTAGTGCCAAACCCATCTCTGTATTTTACTGAGTAAGGCACCATATTGATCATCCATCTTTACCTCTGACATAGGTCCTACATCGTTTAATATTGAGCATGCGCTATTAGAGAAGTGATGTGTCTAGTTCGTAGCAGAATTGTGTGCTCTCTCTCAATGAAACTGTGCAAGATTCTTTGCCTGAACTAGGGAGGGGGAGAATAGAGAGTTGTGACGTTGAATACACAGAGATGCCTCTATCCCTTAAGGGATACTGTCATGGGAAAAAAAAAAAAATCCAAAACGCATCAGTTAATAGTGCTGCTCCAGCAGAATTCTGCACTGAAATCCATTTCTCAAAAGAACAAACAGATTTTTTTATATTCAGTTTTGAAATCTGACATGGGGCTAGACATTTTGTCACTTTCCCAGCTGACCCATGTCGTGACTTGTGCCTGCACTTTAGGAGACAAAAAGGGAGGGGGGTGATATCACTCCAACTTGCAGTACAGCAGTAAAGAGTGATTGAAGTTTATCAGAGCACAAGTCACATGACTTGGGGCAGCTGGGAAATTGACAATATGTCTAGCCCCATGTCAGATTTCAAAATTGAATATAAAAAAATCTGTTTGCTCTTTTGATAAATGGATTTCAGTGCAGAATTCTGGTGGAACAGCACTATTAACTGATGCGTTTTGAAAAAAAAAATTTCCCATGACAGTATCCCTTTAGTTATATAGCATATAGGTGGAGTTGCTTCATTTTGATTGACAGCACATATAAGCAGAAATATCTTTGTAAATATTACTTCAACAAAAAAAATGAGACTACTGTATTTTAGTACTGTCCATTGTGCTAGTTCAAGGATTTCAAGGTAAGAGTGACAGGTCTACGTTAATAATTGTTTAAAATGTCTAGACTTGATTTTATTTAAAAAGTGTAGACTTTATGTTCTGTCGACCCTAGACTCTTTATGTTTGTAGATTTTTTTCTCTTCACCCTAAATGAGCCTGTCACGATAGCAGATGTCTTTTTGGTCAGATGGTCACTAGGTGGTGCTGTAATTTCGTAGGGATGGATTGATGAATTACTTATTACCTTCATGCAAAAGCAATGCTTGGTCTGAAAATAGCACAGTTGACCTTGCAGATCCAGTATAAATGTGTGAGCTCTGCAGCTAGTATGTCCGTAAACTCTTGGTTGTGTTTGTCATTTAGCAGCAATCAAAGCTTCATCACTGGAGTGACAGTATAATAAACTGTCAGTGACATCTGTAGCAAGTAGTTGTTTGTCTGTATTGGGGAATCAACTGCTATATTTAAGCCATGTTGATCTTTTGTTAACACTTTAACTGTATGTTCAGACATATAAATGAAATATTCCTTTCACAGTCTGTTTAAAGTGAAGAGACCTGTGCTTATAGCTCAGCAGAATCTGACACGTATGTGTGGGGTTTATTATTTCGTTATGTTTATAGTTTATACAGAGCAGACAACAAGATTTGTTGTTAAATCTATAATCCTTATGGACCATCTGAGTGTAAAACTGAACTTCCTTATGAAGCCCACATAATTTATTTTTAAGCTCCTGTAAGACATGAATTCAGAGGCTGAAAGGCAGAAGATGTAAGGACTATGACCTGCTCCTATGCTCAGAGAAGCATTCTGTAGAACAGGCAGCACTATTATTCATTAACAGGCATCTGCCATTTTAACATTGATGGATAGCATCTCGTCCCTCTGAGGCACACAACTTGTACAGACCATAAAGCATGGGCACAGTTTAAATATGGACCTGCTCAGCTTCAGGGCTGCCAACTATCTGTCTTTCTGACTGTAGCACAGGTGCAGTCTTGGGTTTCAACAAATGAACACATTTGTACACTCACAGAATGTTTGATAACTTTTCTTGTTTAATAGGACCCTCTAAAATTCTACGGGCAGTGTTTTATTTTAAAATGGAGCATATGCCAGAGAAACACAATCTTCAGTCAAAAAATAATGTCATGTAAAGAAATTGGCAGTGTTGCCCAACTTAACTTAATGGTATTCTATATCTGAAGAATGGATATTTCAGGTTTCATTACAACTGATGGAAGTTTTTCCAGTTTACTGTATATTTCCAGGCTGAGTGTAGGCTGGGGGTCCCCATACTTTTTTTAACTGTGATCCACATTCAAATGTAAAGAGAGTTGGGGAGCAATCCAAGTATGATAAAAAGTTCCTGTGGTGCCAAATAAGGGCCGTGATTGGCTATTTTGTACCCCGTATGTGGACTAGTAAATTACAGGAGGCTCTGTTAGGCAGTACACTGTTTTTTATGCATCTGCTTTGGGTCCACTGGGAGCAACATCATAGGGCAGTGCTGTCCAACTTATATGGTGCAGAGGGCAGGAATTTTTCTAATTTACATGGTGGAGGGCCGATAATGGAAGCCGGTGTGGGCCACTCCCTGTTAAATCCATATGCCTCCTTCTCCCCTGTGTATAATACAGTACCCCAGCATATAATTAAACACCTTAGGGGCCCCTAACAATAATTTTCAAATGCTAACAACCCCCCAGAGCAAATACCAGACTTATGTTCCATAGGGCTCATAGGTCAGGCACAGTATGGCAAACACAGGGTGCAAAGAGCAGGCAAAGGGAGCATAGGGAAAACAGAACAGAGCAGAAGACAGGAAAATCAGGACCAGTCTAATATGTACTCCATACAGTGACACAGTGCTGGTGTCCCATTAGCATTTTGAATAAGGTGTGAACAGGTGAACAATGTGGGAAGTTTCAGTCTGGGTCTCAGGTGTGAACAGTACAGGCCTTTAGGATGTGAACAATAGATGAGTCACAAGTGTGAACAATGCAGGTGATTACAGTGTGAATTTGAAGTTTAAACAATGCAGGGGCCAGTTAATCTCTCTAGTGATACCTTTTAAAATTTACACATGGTAAACAGACACAACAGGCAGACTTTGATGTGGAGGACCACATAAAGGGTAGGTCGGCCCACGGGCCGCCAGTTGGAAAGCCCTGTCCTAGGGAATTGGTGAGCAACATGTTGCTCGCGAGCCACTGGTTGGAGATCACTAATGTAGGATGTACATTGAAACTAATGGGACTAAAATACAGGATATAAATATAGAGAGAGAGATACAAGATTCCTCTGCACTTTGAGCATACTGCTACTGAAAAATGCCTTACCCTTTAAACAAAACAGGGATTGTTTGTCCATAAATTGCAATATATTTAAGCTGGCCAACTACATCAAAGCCATCCCATATCTGGCCAGTCCTATGCTCAATTTTCATCTGATTCATTAAGAATTCTATTGCTTCATTATACATTTTAAACGGGGACTAAGTTTTACCTGCAACTTACTTGCTGCTTTCAAAGTAAAACTCCCAAACTTGGCTGCCCTTTTATTAGACACCAGTGGGATCACCTGACTGGGAAGGGTGGGAGCTACAACATGGAGCTGGTCACTGCTCCTGTATAACTATAACAAACAAGGGAAAGTTGTGCTCACCACTAATTTTTAAAACATTAGGCGGGGGTGCAATGAGGCTGTGACCACAAAATACATATAGACAACTACAAGAGTCCTCTGCACATTTTAACTTAACTTTTATGACTTGTTTTATAAACGCTTAAATAGCATTTCTGACGGAATTCAGACGCTTATATCTCTGACAGGAAATAAGAGCATTGCTATGGGCCCTTAAAGGGTTCTTAAATGTGTGTTTACCAATAATACATATCTGTCGTGCAGCCCTACTTCTTAGCATTGTTTTAACTATGGATTGTGCTAAAGAAAGAGTTTTGTGGTAAATCTGCTACCCTTAAATGCAGGATCTGATAAGGACATTCAGCCATCAATGCTTTCTGCATTTTTTGTCACTGTATGTTACCTATATAGCAAGTTGTACTAATATGTGAGTCTTCATGAATGAATTATACATTATAGGGCAAGTATATTACCCCACAGTACCAGTGAAAGGACATACCCTTGTTGACTTGATGGGCATTCCTCTGTTTTTCTGTCTAATCATGTATATGCACTCAACGTTCTAGAGGTCGATTGTATTTCTTTAAATCTGAAACTAGTAAAACTTTCCCACAACTGCATTATGCTGCAGTCTATTATTTTATTTTTTTTATTGATGGTCCTCTCTCTGTTCTTCCACACAAATTCTTGGGTGGGGGCTTTTTGCAAGCAACATGCAGACATCATTAGAGTGTCAGCTTTTCCATTGACCGTTGGATTTGCCCTGAATTTTACCCCTTCTCGATGTGCTCTTTATTTGCTAGCAGTGTCCATAGAGAAGCACAGACGCTATCCTCTCACACATGCATGCTCAGGCACAATGTATTTCTGGCTTTATGTGCACATTTTTCTTGTCAGACTGACAGACTCGCTAAGTGGATTTCTCCCTCATACACGGACGGATTATCACATTACCTCAATGTCCTACATAAACATATTACTTTATAGTCAATAGGCCTAATGAATATAAATTGCTGCATACAGTTTCTTTTTGGGAATGAGGAAGGCTGTATAGATTTGTAATGAAGGAAGATATGACCACCTCTACAATCTTCCCCACATCACCCAGAGTTCAGATAGATTGCAATGAAAAATCAATGTGTTTATTGTAGGAATATTGTGTATTGATATTGTAATAATAAGTCAGGATTGATTTAGGGCTACACTATCAAGTGAATGGGTCAACCCAGGGTTAATGAAAGTGCATTTTATATGTGGCTTATTTTATTTCTGCTTTGGTTGGAACCCTATCTAATTGTGCATATGTATATGATAAAAATATATGGTAATGTGCATCTTTCCTCCCCAAAATATGAATTTTATGGTTAACCTTTACTTGACATTTTCAAAGTATAAACCTTTATATTGACAGTTCTTACCTTTACCTAAAATTAAAAAAAATAATGGTTTGGTAAGATAAGTGTCCATCTACATGCAATACCAGTCTTAACTTAAGTTGTAACTAGTCTCTTTGGAATAACACATGACCTAATATGGCGTTCCCCATATCTACACAGACATAAATCAGCTGTTCCTGCAAGTAAACTCTACTGGGTAAAGTTGTCCACAAACAGGTAGATGTTCCCCTTCAACTAAGCAGTCTAACAAGAGAATCATTAGCCAGTTTGGCTTTGTTTGTGGGTCAAATTGGACAAAAAAGTCCCAGATATATTCTTTTTGGCAGTCTTTAACAACAGTGTTAGTATTTAGTGCTGCTTGGTAGGGAGCACTGAGCACTAACATTCTTCTCTAAATCATTAATCCTCAATGCAAATTGCATTAACAATTTATTTTCTGCTGGAATGTTTTCTTTTTTTCATCAAAATCTAAAATATCAGATTTAGATAATGATAACACAGCACAATAAGTCACACACAGTGTATAATTTTTAAATCTGATTGTTGCCCTGTTTGAATACTTTGAAATGAATTGGCTGCCACACAGTTGCAGTTTCAAAAATAGGTCACACTAAAAACAAAATATATATATATATATTATAATACTGCTGGATCATCACCCTGTATGGCCAACATGCACAAATTCTAATTGTTTAACCTACTGGCACAGTAGCATCCCCAAAGAATTGCAGATATTTTAATCACCCAATATTCATCTACAGTCAGATCAAAATTATCTGGTCGTAGGAGCAATCTTAGGGCATTAACAATGATGCTGAACTGGGCCATTATGTTTTATACAGAAATTAGCCACGTTTAACTGTGACAAATGGCTTTATTTCCAAGATATATTGCTAGTTATTGGCCAAGTTCATGGATGATTAACTGTATTCCAAATGAATATTTGTGTTACTAGAACAGAACTCTTCTGCTGTTCCATGGGATTTGTTTCCTTGTTCCTCGATAATGTGCTGCTAATGGTTGTTTTAGTGTCATTCATTTTCCACGCAGAAATCAGATTCAGCAGGTAATAATTCCCCTAACAAGCTTTCATCTCAAGGCTTTTGTGTTTTTCTCTAGCAGTTTTTGCTTTTGATTAGAGTTTATAAAATTCTCTCTTCTCATGTCCCATGAGCCTAGCCTGTAATGTGTTATTAAATCAGCTGAAGCGGATTACATGATAAAATCAATGACAAGCTGTAATTGCATATTAGCAGCTGTTTCTGCCATTGTTGTGTTTATATTATTATTATTTATTTTTCATTGGAGAGGGGGAGTGGTCAGAGCATCAATGTAATAACACTATTTACCATGCGCTTGATGTGAATCTGTGTTGCCTTATTAATTTAATGCGCTAGAGGCTTCTGTTTGTTTCTAGCTGGGAACATTAAGCAACAATACAGACATGACATGAAAGAAATATATCTTTTATTTCAAAAAGCTCCAACATATTCCACAGCTTTGTACACTGCTAGCTCTCATGACATTGGTATGGTATAAAAGAGGAGATATTGAACAAAATATATAGAGTTTTAGCAAATATACACATGTCTTTTTTAACTTCAGTCTAGCTCAAAACTTTCAATTTGAGATCAAACAAGTTGATCATTGAGGCTTGCCAACCTAGCTACCAAATAAGTGCAGTTTGCTTGTGTTGATGCTCTTTTTAAGCATTTGTTTTGCTCTCCCTTAGCTCAAAACTAGGTTTTAGATGTAAAAAAAACATAGTAATACTGTAGTTAGCATATGATTAATCCCTTGTGGAAGAACCTCTGCCTTAAAGTTTCCTCTACCCGTGTCATTTTATTTCCAAGATTTTCCAGAGCAGCACTGTACCCAGATGAATAAATTACCATATAGGGGCAGATTTATTAAGGTTTGAATTGGAAATTCAAATTAGAATTTTCGAGTTGGATTTTTGGTCAAAACTCACAAAGTCTTGTTGGGAAGAATTTGAGATTTATCATACCTGGACCCTGGGAACAATTTGAATTTGACGATTCGCCACCTAAAACCTGAGTAGATGTAGAAGTCAATGTCAGAGGTCCAGTGACCCATTTGAAGATGTTAATAGCCTTCCTGACATTCTCTGAAAAAAACCTCAAATGAGTTTAGTCGTATTCGATGAATTTGATTTGAGTTTTAGAGATTCTATTTTTTACTTAAATAAGATAATATTCGAATTTCGAGGTCATTCCAGTTCATTCGAGTTAAAAAAAAAAAACTCTTATATTCGACTTTTTATAAAATTGCCCCATAATGTTCAACATTCCCCACTTTATGAAAACTGACATTCCTGACATTCTCTGATCTGGTAGAGCAGCTTTATGTATTTCAGTATTGTCTGGCTAATTAAAAAAACACTAAACTAAATACATAATTATTATGTACTGATGTGTGTAGCAGACCAGTCAGTGATGGGTGAATCTGACCCATTAAGCTTTGCCGAAAACTCATGAAAGTTGCCAAAATGTATTGAAGTCTATGGGTGACAACATTTTTTGACACACAACAAATCTTTTTTGACACAAAACTATTTTGTTATCAATTGGAGTCTATGTGCGTAATTTTTTGCTGCAAACCTTGTTGAAAGTGTTTCCTTATCAATAGATACAAGTAGTAATAATAATCTCATAGTTTGCCTCCCTTCTATCACCTGCCTAGGGACTGAACTATAATGTAAGTTCTATTTTACTGCAGTATTCATCTCAG
The DNA here is from genome assembly GCA_038501925.1 of Xenopus petersii. Taxonomy (NCBI): domain Eukaryota; kingdom Metazoa; phylum Chordata; class Amphibia; order Anura; family Pipidae; genus Xenopus; species Xenopus petersii. The sequence goes on from CM076679.1 coordinate 74,479,556, forward strand.
GCCTGCACTTGCCAGTTCAGTCTAACTGTCATACAAAGAGGTTTTATATATATATATATATATATATATATATATATATATATATATATATATATATATATATATATATATATATAAAACGTATTAAAACCGAGATACTTTTATGCCCTAAAAGATAAAATGCTATCCTTATAATGTCATGCTGTTTTTCTACTTTATAAATAAAGGGGCAAGTATTTTCTCCATCTGTTCATTACCAGATTACCATCTTAATAGCATATCGTGACTAATGTATTTGTTTTTTATCCTAAGAAAAATGCTTTGAATTTGAGCAGATAATACAGTGCGTTACAGTACACATAGAGAAGGGCTAATCTCGTGTTCTTCTTTCTATACCTCCTATAGGTGCCCTGAATTAGTTTGACTTTTCCTTTTGATCATTTCACATTTGTGCTATGGGATAATGTTTTTAGGGTTCCATATTCACATGTTCAGTTAGGTTGCAAATTAACTGAATTGTATGAAATATCTGCATGAGTGTGAACAGCTTTAGAAGCTTGAGAAAAGAAGCTGATAAAGTCAAGAAACATGTTTACAAACATTGTGTGCCAAGAGAACATTAGATCTACCCCTGCCTCTATTTGCTATTCCACACTGAGCAGCTTGTTGAAGAAGATGAAACAGATGAGCCCATTATGAAGAGTTAATGTCTATCCTGACCCTCTGTCTTCTTTTTTTTTTTAAAGGTGAAATTTTATTGTTTTATAACACATAAAACATACAACAAAATTTATGCCGTAGATGCAGTTGAGTTATTAATACAGAGCTTGGAATAAAAGATGTACGTACAGAATCGTTCAGTAATTTGATGGATACACTCGAGATCTAAAACACAGTTCAAACACATAGTAAGTCATATAGTAAGATGGGAATGTTGTCATCAACATACCAGACAGTAATACCACGTTCTAGATAGAATTAAGTGTTTCTGCCTTTTACAGCATAAGAAACGTTTCCTTTCATGTTCGGGAGCCCTGACCCCCAAGCCCCGCTTCCCACCATGGACTCCATATTTTCTCAAATCTTTTCAATGAGCCTCTGGCTAGTAAGGTTAGCTTAATGAGAGGCAGATTCTGATTCATCAGCGTTAACTCTGGCATGGTTAGTGTATACGATTTCATCTATGACTCCTAATATGCACACCTGTGGGGTCAGCAGCCTAGGGAAATCTAATTTATCTGCTAAGACATCCATGTCTTCAGTCCAAAACGTGGAGACTGGTGGACACGACCAAGCCATGTTTCGGAAGTTTGCTCCTTCAGCCCCACACCTATGACATCTTGCAGTTGGGTTATTTCCCATGGCTTTTATTCGCACAGGGGTGATATAGAATTGATGAAGCCATTTAAAGTGAACCAGTTTGTCGCGTATAGAGTAGAGATGACTATAGCCTTTGTCTGTTGCTTCCTCCCACTCCTCATCTTCGAGGTCTTGGATGTCAGCTGGCCATTTTTGATATGCTGCCTTAAAGGGGGAGGCATGTTTGTAACAAGGTCTTATATAAAGTGGATGTAAGTTTGGTTATGGTAGGAGACCATAACACAGTTTCAAATTGTGGTTGTGAGGTATGTATTTCAGGTCTTCCAAATTGTGCTAGAAAAACTTGCCGCAGCTGGAAATACCTAAAGTGAGATAGAGTGGGCTCCGCAAGTTTTTCATAAAAAAACTCATATGAACCAAACATGGTACCGTCTAGCACATCTTGTAATCGCCTAATGTGTTTACGTGGCCAGTAGAGAAAATCGGGGAATTTATGGAAGTCGGGAAGGCGGGAGTTAGCCCACAACGGAACATTGGGTGTTAAGATTGGGGAATTCTTTGGATACAGCTTAAGTGCCAAATTCCAGGCCTTCCTCTGGGTTGTCATAACCGCTGGGAGTTTGTCATGATCTGTGGTTGCTCTATATGGAAGGTGCCTGAGTCCTTCCAATGACCCCATAGCCAGCGCCTGCAGTGTTATATTGGGGTTATAAGGATCGGGTTCGAACCACCAATTAACATGCAATTGACTGGCTAGATAGTAGAGGTATAAGTCTGGTAAGCCCAGTCCCCCATCTTTCATGGCGGGGGTAAGTTTCCGCCAGGCTAACCTGGGCTTTTTACCTCCCCATTTAAACCTTACCACAATCTGAGTGACAGTTTTAAAAAAACTCTTCGGAATATGAGTAGGTGAGTTGTGGAATACGTATAGAAATCGTGGCAAATATACCATCTTAAAAATGTTAATCCTCCCCCAGAGCGTCAATGGAAGCTTAGACCACACAGAGAGAGTATTAGTGAGAGAGGATACAACTGGGTCCAGGTTGTGTGGTATAAAGGTAGATAATTCTGGGTTGATATTGATTCCGAGATATTTGAATTCCCCCACCACTAATATCGGAATCTCCTGTGGCAAAGCAGGAAGGGGAGTTGGGTCTACTTGTAGTAAGGCGGATTTGTCCCAATTGACCCGCAGCCCTGACAATCTCCCAAATTCTGTTATAATGGTGGCTAAAGTAGCTAACGATGGACCCGCATCTGCCAGATAGATCAACAGATCATCTGCATAGAGCGATATTCTCTCTTCCACTAGTCCTAGTCGCCATCCCTCTAATGTAGGAGCCTTTCTAATGTGGATTGCTAACGGTTCAATGGCCAGAGCATACATAGTCTGATTCAGCCTCCTCTAACTCCTTTTCGGCCTCCAGTACTTGGGCTTTAGATTCCATTCTGGCCCTAGTGACTGCGTTACTAAGTTGCCCTCTCATGAAAGCTTTCGGGGCATCCCACAGTATAGGAGGGGGGGCTGAACCAGTATTTAATTCCCAGTAGTCCTTAACTGCTGTAATAGCCTTGTCCTTTACCATAGTGTTTTTAAGCCACAGTGGGCTAAATCTCCAAAGATTAGTTTGAGGGGAGCTAACCACACTCAAAGTAATAGCAAGTGGAGAGTGGTCAGAGAGAGCACGAGGAAGATATTTTATCTTTACCACTTTGGATAAGAGGTCGGGTGTAACTAATGCTAGGTTAATCCGTGATAGTGAGTGATGGGTAGCGGAGTGGCAGGAAAAGACCCTCTGTCTTCTTAGTAGGGCCCTGAAGCCACAGAAGTCTCTGTGTTCTAATGGGAACTGGGTTCTGTCAGAGAGAGCTGATCCCAGGAACTATATAGTCCAATTCATCGCTAAGTTATTGGGGACATAACCCTGTCCATTAGCTAAAAATTACTGAAATTACTTCTCGTCCTGCGCCGAGAGCTTCAGGGCTCTGTCATATGCGAAAATTTAACTAGACCTACAATGTGTTGCCCTGGGCAACTGAAAGAGCTTTAAGTTTAATTAAAAGTTGTTGTTTTTTGTAGGGGACCTTAACTTGATGCTCGTCCCACACTGTCCTCTGTGCACTGACACATTGTCTGACACATTCTCCTGCTGGAGTAAAGAGCACTCACATTTATACGCTTATATACTTTGATGCACACACATAAATGAAAAGGTTACAAATATATTCATTGATTTTGAATAGCAAAGTAAAAAATATGATGATGAAAATATTTACTTTAGTTTGTGTTCTGTTTTGATTTCAAGATTTTTCATTCTTTGTGAACCGTAACAGTTTAGATGACTGGAATGAACAACGCAAATAAAAGCCGCACACTCAGCAAAAAACTGTAACATGTGGTTCATTTACCATCCAAAAACATTCATGGGTTTTTTTATTCCAGATTTCTGGGGTTCCTTTTGCTCTTGAATCTCTCTAGCCTTTCAAATGTATGGATCTCTTTATGTAATAGCAGATCTTATTTTGTTTTTCATTTTCTTAAGTGAGAGGTCTTGAGAATCTCAAAAGTGACTGTAATCATTGGTTGAAGTGGAGCAGTTCCCATATTCCTGGGGTACAAGAAGACTTGGGACTTTAATAGATCACCGCCAAATGTCCTTCTCTCTCTGTTAGCCACCTCTATTTGCTATCAGACAGCACTTGTGTCTCCTAGACAGTGAAATATGGCCACAATTAGCCCGGATACAGTTCAATTATGATAAACAGCGATCGCACCCTTTAAGCCATGATTAAAAGGCCTCCCCCTTTGATAGAGAGACCTAATTTCACATTATTATCGCCTGGGCTTGATTATAAAGCACTCTGCAGGTTTACAGGGAGAGATGGATGTGGAGTCTTCTTTATCATTTACACATCCGTAGGAATACAGCCTCCTCTACTCCCTAACATTCATTTTCATTTTTCCTTCCATCTTTCTCATCTCTCTTCCGGGAACCCCTTCCTTCCCCTGCCTAAAACACCCTGCAAATACACTACCCTGGCACTGCCCTCTGCCACACATAAGTTGGCAAAGTCACCCTTACGCTAACAGTTTGATAAATGTCTACGGCGTAATGAAATGGAGACATCAAGGCGTGGGGGTGAAGAAGAAAAAAGCGTTAATCCGACAGAACGCAGCTGTCCCAAAACGAAGGGAAGAAGGATGGCCAGCTCTGCTGTGTTCTGTCAAGGGAGAAATTACACATTTACTTTTGCTTTTTCTTAAGGAGACGGTCCTCATAGATCAAAACATGAATTTACAAGCCAATTTCCAACATGAAATATAGACCGCGGGAATCAATTTAAGTCCAGGTTCTATTTTAGAGGCTGTTCTTGTCCTGCCTGTTCACCCCCACTAATGCTCCCTCCCTTGCTCCACACATTCTCTTTCTGTTTAACCCCTTCCAGTGGAACCTGCTTATCTTGCACAGCGCATGCAGCCATTTATATGAGAAGTTGCTTTTTATTTGTAATTATTGAGGGAAAGGCTACTACTTTTAAAATCTCTTAGGGACATTAATAATATGTCATCCATGGTGAGGGTCATTTACCTTTACCCAGCGCCGATTCTGGGGCTGCTGCCGCCTGAGGCAGCAGCCCAGATGCCGCCCCCTCCTCTCCCGCTCCGCGCTTAAAAATTAGCGTCGGAGCGAGTTTCAGGGGGCAGTATCACTAGTGCATTGAGCGCTAGAGCGCTCTTTGCACTAGCGGAGCCAAATTTCCGGGTTAAAACCCAGAAGTTTGGCTCTTAAAGTTACAAGAGGCGGCCTTTTGCCGCCCCTTGTAAGTGGCCGCTCGCTGCCGCCTGAGGCAAGGGTTTCACCTTGCCTCATGGCAGAAGCGGCCCTGCCTTTACCTCATTAGAAGCTTTTATTACATGGGCATAAAGAATATGAGCCTTATTAGAAATCTATCAGCAAGCATAAACCAGAGCAATATATCAGAGAAAGGAGATATTTCGCAGAATGGGCAGTCGTCTTGTTATCGAATCACTGCCTTTGGGGGGTTACAAGTAGGGGTATCAACCCTAGTGCTTTCCCAGAGTATCAGTTGCATATAAAGGAAATATTAAGTAACTTCAGTTATTCTCTTTTGTTAGAGAGGGCTTTTACTACAAAATATTTTGTGTATTAAGGTGTCGTAAATAACACATTTTGTTAGACTGTTGTTTGACTACTACTCTCAAATCGCCCCAACACTCTCTTGATATGTAAACGACGTGATCTCAGAGAATTAATTCTGCCATGTACAAGATTTTGACAGTTTTGGGTAACTGGTGACTTTTAATTCTTAGTTTTTTTTTTTCTCTCTGTATTTCCCTTCAATTAAGTTACCAGCTTCTCTTTTGCTTTTATCCACAGATGACTGCAGGAACATTGCTAACATCATGAAGACACTCGCTCATCGAGGCTTCATCTTCAAGCAGACGTCCAGGCGCATTTGATATAGTTATGGGACGGCTGTGGGTTGGGAGTGGGGCAGGAGGCTGCATGTAGCGCTTCCCTTACCGTGTGCTCACATGACAGGACATACAGGACTCAAGGTGGAGGGGAACCGCAGCTTGTTACGGACTGAGCATTGGTGTAAGAAAAGAACCAATGCTGTAAATCTGTTACATACCTATATATGTCTCATACAACTCCAGCTATCGCTGTGTATATCTGTTAAACAATATGCCATTGCAATTCCAACCCATCTCACATGCATTTTTAACTCAGTTTACCCACTTTGGGTATGAAGGCCTCGCGAGAGAACAGCCTATCAAACAAAGTTAACGCATGGCTATAGATTTTCTGAACAGGTTCTTCTTGTCTATGTTGTGTGATGGAGATCCTGGTAGAAACTTCCATATGAACCTTCCTGAAAACAGTATTTTAATGGTGGAATAATTCACGAAGAAACCCTAAAGAATGTTCTATAAGTGTGTAGGGACAAACTCCCTTTGCATTCGTAGAGGTTTATAGGAAAGTTTTGGGGTTTGCCCTTTCTACACCCACTTTCTGTATAACATAACAAAAATATTGATATCCTGCTTAAAGTTACAGTATCAATATATCTAGTATGGTCAATGCATAATTATAAATTCTGTGTCGCTAGTGGTGGCATTGGGCTGATTGCGGTGCTTTTTGTTTGTTAGATTTTTTTTTTGTTTTAGGTACTTGTAGTTAGGTTCCCTGCTGACATGCTCCTATAGTTTGGTAGTGGTCTTTGGGTTTTTGCTGGAAGGCATGCTATTCACTAATGTCACTCTATAGTCTTCTATCTCTCTCTCTTTCTCTGCTCCTATCAGCTGTTGATTTATCCAGTCAGTTAAATTTGTAAGACCTACGTTCCCACTTTCTATTGAATGTATTGTGAAGTATGGGAATCGCTCACGACAGCAGATTAACTGCAATTATGCTGTTTATTGTGTCACCACACTTATTATTGTGTCCCACTTTCTATTGGCCTGGTTTCTCAGCAGTGTGTTTTCTCAAACAGATTTTGTTGGAATTTGAAATGTGGTGGTTTTGTTTAGTTCATTTCTGGTAGTTTACAGTTGCACATTACATGCCAAAACAAGCCTTCAGATTTTGGCATGCGATAAAACATATCTGACAATGCTGTATTCAGTAGAACTGTCTGCCTGAACACAGGTTAGCAACTAGAGGTAAAATGATAAATTAGAACTCAAACTGGGGTATCATCCAGTTATTTGATCTATAAGGTGTTCCTCTACTGGAAAGGCAGTATGTGCTACATCTTTACCAACAGTAGAATACATTAAATGTTTCTTCTATTATATGATCTTGGTTACCACATTCAAATTTGCCTAACTTTATTTGCATATACTATTTATTAAATGAAAATGACATGCAGGTTTGACCCATGTGTTTCCCAGCCAGCCTCTGCATTTGAGAAATGGAAAGGTTGGATGAGAAATGGTAGACTTTTTTGTGTTAAGAAAAAGTTTATAAAAAAAATTACTTTTTAATTACAATTCAAACTCGAGCACCCATCAACTCAATTTTAGCCTAAACCCTTGCAGTAATAATCTTTGATTTCATTTTGCACTTCCCTTGCTAACTTTTTGGGCAAGAAACTTTTATCTCCTGAATCTCTGTGGTTTCTTCCATTTGTAACAGCTATTGTCTTTCTAGAATTATCATTTCTAAAGGTTTGAATTACAGATTTATTCCATGGACATTTATATACACTCACACAGATATATATATATATATATATATATATATATATATATATATATATATATATATATATATATATATATATATATATATATATACAATGCAAAATATGCCATAGCAAATCGTTTTCTTTTTTTCAAACAAATCTTTTCACATGTTCTACTGATTGTATGAAACAGATAATGTCTGATATCTGATTGACAGTCACACTGCCTGAGACTTCTTAGCAAGAGACTGAGTGTAGATTATATTACAGTTTTTTAAGATTTGTATTTGTGTACAGAGGTGGCCAGGAGGTAAAGGGGCCCAATGAGGCCCTAATTCATATACAAATTCAATAAAATATTGGAAAAACAAGTCAACCTCAAAACATTATGGGGACCTGAAAAATGATTTGCTGTGGGGCCCGGTAATATCTAGTTACGCCACTATTTGTGTAATTGTTTTGCCCACATAGCAGTGCCAGCTCCAGAAAGAAACTCAAAGACCTGTAACCAGAATTAAGCTGTTTTTGTTTTTACTAAATACTAATATGATACATTCAGTAGTCAACAAAAAAGTCTTAGATTGTTTAAAGAGGAAGAAAAAACTGTGTGTTGCACAAATAGTCGCAGCTGAGGTCTTTGCAGGATGATATGAGCAAACCTCTGGTAAAGACAGGCTGTGCTTCCTTCTTTGTAAAGTGATGGGTCGCTATTCTGTGACGCTCCCATCCACATGATAAGTCATGGAGTAATAACACAAAGGGAAGGCCTATCAGCAACCTATGGTATATGTGTGCACATATGCACGTCTGTTTGTTAGAAAAGCAATTTTCTATTTGTGTGTAAATGAGGCCACTGAGTCTAAATGCAAACAAAAGCAGAGACTTTATCCATGCGCTTGAGAAGTCTCTTAAAGCCCTTTTGCCAGCTATAACCTCCATCTGTTACACGTTTAAAAATATGATTTCAATTTCATCATCTCAAAAATTAACCCAGTCTTAATGAAATACACACACGAGAATATTCTCTACAAACTATTTTATAATGTCGGGTTTTCCCTAGGAGCTAACGTTTAAAGGTGGATGTCACATGAGAGAGATACTGTTACTAGAATTGAGTTCCCTTTCTTTGAACTACAAATAAAATGAACATTAGCTTTGCTTTTTCAGATGTGAGACAAGTTGTCCCTTTACTTTTTTTTCCAAAAAGACTTAGCCTCCTGCCCCTCACTGATACCCCTTCAGATAACTTCCCATCTGAAAGAGGCAGTAATATCATGTCCTGCAGCAACAGGGAAAAACCATGAAGCAGGAGTATCCAGGCACAGACCTCACCGATACTTCAAATGCACGACGGGTGTTGTTGTTCCAAATAAGTGAAAATGAATAAATGAACAAAATAAACAAGAAAAATAAAACAAATGAAGCTAAGATCTTGTGTGCGTTGTATATGTGTAATCATTGTCTGTTTGTGGGTCCGACTGTCTAAATAGCCACACTACTTTTATATTTCCTTGGCAGCATGATTTCCTAGACACCAGAACTGGCAAACCCTGTGAGAATAGTGGGTCCAGAATACCTGAAATCCAGTAAACCAGACCGAGCATTGAAATATGCAAGTCCTAAATGAAGATGAGAAGAACAGTAACTTATGTGAGCCAATTGTTGGTGCTTTTGTGTGTACTTATCAGCAAAGATCATTGTTATGTGTGGATCTTAAGAAGCCTTCAGAGTCAGTCAGTTCCATATAGACATTGGTTAAATATTTCAAGCCCTCTTCTGCCTGGTTAGAGTTCCCCCATGCATTGTTTTGTTCCCATTTATTGAACTGCCACAGGTTATTGCATTTATCTGCTTCTCTGCCCAGACTGGGCTTCCTAGGGACACACCAAAGAACATCAAGGGCCCATTCTCACAACAACTAGATGTGAATAGTGCTACAAGTGATAGATGTTATATAGACATCTATCACTGAAGGAAATTGTCCCTGTTTGGGCTCCACTGGTATTGCCTGACCCCTCATGTCAAGTTTTTATATTTACATTAGATAACTAAATGAGGTAAATCATATATATATATATATATATATATATATATATATATATATATATATATATATATATATATATATAAAAAACGAAACAGGTCTCTCGCACACCTTCAGGTACTCACAGAAACCAGGTGCTGCTGTCTTGTCAATTATGTAGAATTCAGGTTGTAGTTAACAGCGCACACTGGAATTATTTAAAAGGTTAATTTATTTATCAAATGTTAAAATTCACATGTATCGACGTTTCGGTCCGGATCTTGGACCATTTTATGGTACCTGCACTCCTTCCTTGTTGGTCGAACCTGGGTGCTTGGTCAATCAGAGTATACAATGTTCAAAGTGGACCAGCACACCAAATCTTCAATCAAAAAAGGTTTATTTCAACATCACTCATGTGTCCAACGTTTCGGCCCACATTAGGGCCTTTATCAAGGATGAACTATATATATATATATATATATATATATATATATATATATATATATATATATATATATATATATATATAGTTTATGAGAATGCACAGATTTATTTACATTTAGGGGCAGATTAATCAAAATGTGAGTTTAGAGCGTAATAAATAACTCACCCACGTATTAATAGGTGAAAATTATAACCCACTATTTAATAAATACAATTCTAAAAATCCCATAGGCAGTGTCGGACTGGGACACCAGAGGCCCATCAAAAAACTTCGACCAGGGGCCCATCAATTAATGGGGTGCACTCATAGTACTATTTTTCTTCCTCTCCTCACTCAACCTTTATTCTCCTAGTGTCTTTTCTTTACATGCTATACTCCATTTTCCATCTATTTAGCCTTTGTTCTCATAGAAATAGGGAATATCCATGAAATATGCGAAAAGTTTAGCAGCATCAGGGTCCACTGACACCTTGGCCCACCGGGACTTTTCCTGGTATCCCAGTGGGCCAGTCTGACACTGTTCTGTGGGTATGCAAGGGTATTACCAGGGCAGGTGCTTTGCCCAAAGAGGCACCTTAGGGTCTGACATATCCAGGTGGGACATCCTATTGCACTGTGGCCTAGGTAGTACTGCAAGAATGACATAGGCTGAAGTAGCAGTGGGCTCCACCACCCAGACATGGACTGAAGTTGGACTGTGATGGGAGATACAAGAAGCATAGACCATTTTGCATGTAGTTGTTTGCAGTTACTACAGCATAAGACCTTCCCTTATTTGAGTTGTGCATTTTGGTAGATGATCAGTTTGTATACTATACTTTAGGCTTTTTGGTTCTGCAATAGATGTAAACCTAGTATTGAATTTGCTACTGCCTGAAGTAAACTTGGAAACAACTAGTGTGAATTGTGCTTACTGGGAAAGCTCCTGCCTTTAAATGTTCCAAAGCTGTGCAGTCATAAAGTCTCAATGCAGAGATCACCAAGTCCACCTAAAACAGTACAAGCCAAGGACTGCAAATTCTTTCACCCATAGCAAAGCTGTCGACACTGCTGCCCAAGATTAAAAGAGTTGTCAGCTTTCCATCTGCTAGCCTCTAAAATCCATGTCACAATGATGGACTAGCTGATGGTGTAGCTCAGAATCAAGTTACTTTACAAAAAATCATGGCCTTCCATTTGGAGCCTTAAGACAATAACATTCCATACAAAGCAAGACAATACACACAAAGCAAGTGCACCATAACATGATCATTTATCAGTTTTAGAGGTTAAAGACCTCTGCTCAAGGGGAGCGGCTCTATAGCAAGACTCCGTTTGCCCTATTTAAAAGAATTTACAATTGAATTGAAGAAATTACAAAAAACATAGATGTTTAATGTTGAACGAGGGGGTATAGTGCTCCTTTAAAGTCTGCTTTAAATGGACTAGGGGTCCTGTTGTAAACCATGAAAAACAGCCCCAGACATACTGAATATCTCCTGTAGTGTTGCTATTATACATTCAGGCAGGACATGTTCTCCTGGCATCTGCCAAACACACATATTTCTGTAAAATTTCCAGATGGTAAAATGTTCCAGAATCTCAATGGCATTGGCCTTAAAGGAGAACTAAACCCTAAAATTAATATGGCTAAAAATACCATATCTTATATACTGAACTTTTTACTTTTGCGCCAGCAGTGTCGGACTGGCCCTCTGGGATACCAGGAAAAGTCCCGGTGGGCCCAGCTGTCAGTGGCCCCTCATGCTGCTAAACATTTGGCCTATTTCATCGCCATTCCCTATTTCTATGAGAACAAAGAGACTAAATAGATGGAAAAATAGATTATAGTGTGTAAAGAATAGAGACTAGGAGAATAGAGGTTGAGTGAGGAGAGAAAGAATAATAGTACTGAGGGTGGGCCCCTGGTGTCCCAGTCCGACACTGTGCGCCAGCCTAAAGTTTCAGCTTCTCAATAGCAGCAATGATCCAGGACTTCAAACTTGTCACAGGGGTCACCATCTTGGAAAGTGTCTCCGACACTCACATGCTCAGTGGGCTCTGAGCAGCTGTTGAGAAGCTAAGCTTAGGGGTTGTAATAAATTTACAAGTAGAAAATTAAGTTTGTCTGTAATATAAGCTGATTCTACAGGACTGATTAAATTCTTATTCTAGTTGCACAGTAAGTTGCAATGTAGTTATCTGTATTAATTACTAATCAGCCCTATATTGTGACATTTATATTCTATGTGTACTGTATATTGTGAGTTGGTCCCTAAGTTCAGTAAGTGACAGCAGCACAGAGCATGTGCAGTGAATCAGCAGAAAAGAAGATGGGGAGCTACTGGGGCATCGTTGAAGGTACAGATCTTTCTTGCTAAAGGGCTGTGGTTGCCTTGGCCTTGTACAGAGCCCAAAATATAATGTACAACATTACTAGCTACTTCTTTACTCCTCCATACTAAACTTGGCAGCGCATATGGTGACGTTAGGTTTGTTTGCCTTTAATCACCCATAAAAACCCTGTGCTCCCTATAACAGTTCTTCCAGAGTCAGTTTGGAACACTGTGAGGATTCCAATTTAGGTTCAAGTGTCCAGATGTGTTTGGCCATGGAGATGGTTGCTGTAAGTCGTGTTTATGAACTGGGGACACATTAGGTTAGAGCTCATCCCTTGCTGGGGGTTATAAGAGCCGATCACATGACTCTTGGCTGTAAATGCCAAAAAGAACAGTTTTGGAGCAGAAAAAAAGTGTGATTTGCCAATACACTGCTCACTAGCCAATACTCTACTCAGTACTGCGCATTTAATAAATAAAAATAGATTTCAGTTTTCCTTTAATAGTGCACATTGCTAAATAGCTGGTGCCCTTTGTGGAACATTATAGGCACTTGCTGTACAGAATGTAGTTTTCTTCTCATCTGGGGCTTTAAATTATTTACTGCTAGTTTTTCATTTATGACACTCAAGGTTCTGAGACAATTTGTGCAGCAGAGAAGAGCCGTTTAACTGAAGCGTCAAATCAATACAGCAAATCCTTTGATAACCATTTGTTTCCCTGAAATATGGGATGAAGAAAGTTTCATTTTGTGACCCCAGAGCCAGCGTCACTCTCCTTTTCCCAGTGTCTCTGACTTTGTACTGGGTTTTTAGTGTCCTTCTAAAAGATGATGCTTAACTCAAATAGTTCCTTGGGAATTGTATTGTTCCTTTTCCCTCTTCTCTGTACCTAGTTACAAAAAGAGAGCTGCTCTAGATACATTTACCAACTTTAACCACTTAACTGACTACTCTCAACACTGGAATTGTCACCTCCACTCTCCAGTTTTAGCCAAAGTTTTTTCTTCTCACAATTTGTGTTAAAATACGTAATTATCCAGAAAGCTCAGAATCACAAGAAGGCCACATGCTATAGACCATTTTATCAAAATTTTAAAGAATTATTTCCCTTTTCTCTGTATTAATAAAACCGTATCTTGTACATGAATTAAACTAAGACATAATTAATCCATAGTGGAAGCAAGACCAGCCTATTGGGTTTATTTAATGTTTAAATGATTTTTTAGTAGATTTAAGGGATGAAGATCCAAATTATGGAAAGATCTGAAAAAACCCAGGTTCTGAGCATTTTGGATAAGAGGTCTCATACATGTTCTCAGTATTACTCATTATTACTAGTAAATTGTTGGGGGATGGTGAATTTCCCCTCTGTCCTATAAATTAGAAAACTGCTAGACAAGTACAGCTTTGTCTTTGTGTATGATATGCTCATATGAAACAGAGATTATCACGCTTCCAGGGCACACATGGTCAGTAACAGGACACTGCTGGTATAGCATGAGCAGAAGCATCTCATCTACTCATAACTAGGGATGGGTGAATTTGACCCGTTTCGGCAAAAATTCGCCGACGCCCATTGAAGTCTAAATGGGCATCAAAAAAATTGTCGTGCGGCGGAATTTTTTTGACTTGCATCTTTTTTTTGACGCACAACGCCATTTCCGCGGTGAAACAAGGCGATAAAATTCGCCCATCCCTACTCATAACCTGTGCAGAGATCCAGTGTAAAAATGTGCCCACCCAGTTACCTCTCTGTATTATTTAAAAACTCTTATGCTAGTTTGGTCATTGGATAAGAGAATATACATCATACCGTATATAGCATTTACTTTGCCTTTACTGTGTTACAGTGCCAATTAATACACATGAAGATAGTAGAAATCTGGTTCTTGATCTTGGCTACCCAAAAGGCAGACTACAACCTCAAGCATTCTTCAATATATTATTAAAGGAGTTGTTCACCTTCCAAACACTTTTTTCAGTTCAGTTGTTTTCCGATTGTTCTCCATAAACAAATCAATTTTTCAGTTGTTTTCCGTCTTTTATCGTTTTCCCAAAATCTAAGTTGACAGTTTAATGTTTCTGTCTCAGTCTGGCAGCTCAGTGATCCAAAAACATTCTGAACGGTTATAATTTGCTACATTTACAGTAGTTGATACAATTAGTTGATACATTTCTCAGCAGTATCTGTGGAATATTAGCAATTATTGTATCAATTCTAACAGTTGCCTTTAATAAAACTCAGGGATTCTGCTCAGCAGGGACAAAGATAACAAATGTATCAACTAAATGTATCCATTTGAGAGTCGGCGACCCCCCCCCAGAGCGCTTTAGAAGGTGAAAAATGAAACTTTACACTTCAATATTTGGCACAAATAGAAAGAAATTGGAAAGTCTTTGTTTAAGGAGAACAATCTGAAACTAATTGAACTTTAAAAAGTGTTTGAAAGTAAACACTCCCTTTAGAGCTTGCTGGATTTGTAGTCCTGCAATTAGCATCCTAAAGCTCCCCATAGACGCGACGATTCTTCTTGCTGAACGACCGATTTTAGGGAAGTCCGACCAATCCTTCGAAATTATCGTGCGGTTAGTGGGAATCGAACTATCGTACATCTAAGATTTCTCGGCCGACATCTGTCAGGAAATTGATTGGCCAGGTCAAAAAATCTTTATTGGTCCCAGTGCAATCTATCTATGTTTGCAGGGCCAAGCAGGCAACTACCCTTTGTTTTCCTGGCAAATTGGTCTTTTTAGTTGATGGTCAATTCGTACGATCGTTCTGAGAAGATCGTGGTCTCACGATCAGGATCTTTTAAAAATCTCAACATCTATGGCCAGCTTAAGGTGAAGATATGGTACTAGAGCAAGTAGATTACTAGTTATAGCACTTATGAATGAGCTACTGAACAAAGTTGCAGCAAACAGAAATATAACCCCCCTCTTTTTTTATCAGCCTGTTTATTCTGTGCAAGACTGTACCATTTCTAAGGCAGGGATTTTAGTTGCAAATCTATATAAAAAAAAATCCTGCTTTGTAGTATTTGTTTGGAGAAAATCATCTTTTTACTACCAGTTACACCATTCTAGTCACAAATTTATTACAAAAATGTTGCCAAAGTAAGCCACGTGGGTTGGTGCATATTTTCTCATTTTTCAACCTTTTTAAAATAATCCATTAAAATATTTCAGCGGCTGTAAATGCTTGCTGTAACTGAAGATTGTCAGGTGTGGGTGGATAGTGAATCTTGCAGGATGGATAAACCAATCACAAGGCTGCATACATCCTCCATACTAATGTGCATCTGGCTTTGCTCAGGGTTGTGTATAAGAGAATTTGGGCAGACTTAGCTGCAGATAACTAATGTGCATTCAGGCATGTTGAAATGTTTGTATATACATTATACCACTTTGTTATTTTTTATTTCAAAAGGGTTGCCCTGTAACATTCCTACTGGCTAATACGGTACAACAACTATACCTGCAATGGCGTGAGATAGTAACAGAGAATGTGTTTGTTTAGAACTGCCCACATTTGGTTTGTCATCCCGACCCCTGAGTTTACAGAAAATCAGGGGAATAAAATAAATAATAAAAGTCGCAAAGAGCAAAACAATTCACACCAATAAGACTAAAAATCCACATCTCGCAATGTAATATTGTTCCTTAAACTGTTAATTGCATTGCGACTTTTAATTGCGCATTGCGAATTTTAATTGCTCACTCATAAGAAGTGCTTGAAGGTATCGTAATCTTTTGGAGCAAACATAACGACTTTTTCAGTAAGAAGTTTTATTACATTGACTGCGCATTGGCGCAAACTATAAAATTCGCAAACAGTCTTTCACTGTCGGAAGTGGCCGCTAAACAGTTTCCGGGCTCGCAAAAGCTATATTAAATTCGCACAAAGCAAAATGTACATATTTCTTTTAAATATAGCTCTGAATGGAATAGGTGTTTAAATAAAAGTTAGAAGTTCATAACATGTTAAAAAGAAAGTACATATGTGCTATTATGTGCTCATTTCTAAGGATGCACCAAATCCACTACTTCGATTCGGCCGAACCCTCGAATCCTTAGTGAAAGATTCGGCCGAATACCAAACCCTAATTTGCATATGCAAATTAGGGGTGGGAAGGGAAAAACATTTTTTACTTCCTTGTTTTGTGACAAAAAGGCACACGATTTCCCTCTGTGGCCCTAATTTGCATACGCAAATTAGGATTCTGATACAGTTCGGCCAGGCAGAAGGAATTCCGAACTGAATCCTGGATTTGGTGCATCCCTAATTTTAACATAGAAACAGATCAAGCTCCAAAGTACAGTTGTGTTCAGAATAATAGCAGTCTGACATCACTAACCTGATCAATCACTGTTTTTGGTAGAAATTATATTTCTTCATGGCAAATAATTTACTAGTAGGTGTAGTAGGGTAATAGAAAACCAACAGACCCAACAGTCATGACATGCATGCTGCTGATTCTGCGTCATTGAATCATTAACTGAGGCTTGTTCCAAATAATAGCAGTGTTCTAAATAATAATAGCCTGTTCCAAATAATATCCGCGTGGAGTTCAATTAGTGAGGTCATTCATTCTGTGAAAAAAACAGGTGTCAATTACAGCCCTTAATTATTTAAGGAAGGAAGGCAGCAAATGTTGTATAGACATGTATGGTTATAGTGCATTTCTCTCTGAAAATATGAGTACAATGGGATGTCCAAGACATTGTTCAGAAGAAAAGTGTACTTTGATTAAACAGTTGATGGGAGAGGAGATTACATTAAAAGTGCTCGGCTAAAATGATCTCAAATACTTTAAAATGGAACCAAAATCTGAAAGATATGGAAGAAAATGGAAACTAACCATTCAATTGGATAGAAGAATAGTCAAAATGGCAAAGACTCAGCCAATGATCAGCTCCAGGAAGAAGGTGTAAAGTTACCAGTGACATTGTTACAATTAGAAGACAAGTGATGAAACAATTGGGCCACTGTACAACTGTAACTAACACACAGAGTATTGTTGGTACAGGCTTCCTGTTGACCTGGCTTGGTCCTGGTACTAGTGCACAATATACACAGAGCCGCAAACACTCACATTGGTGATACAATAAATGGAGTAAGCTCCCCAATGTATCAACATTTCTGGGGGTACACCCTCCCTTTGTCCTAATGAAGGGAGGGTGTGCACAAGCAATTTTTCTGTATATTCACAATTTTATTCAGTTGAGGTTTTTATATTAATAAACAGACATTTATTTATTTTTTCACACATTTTTTATTAAAAAAAAGCCCATAAATGTGTAGCTTTACAGAGCATTTGAATGATGTAGTCAGAATCCCAATACAAAATAAATAATGAAGACCAACTAAATAGTTGCTTAGAATTGGCCATTCCATAACTTAGGTAAGCTTAAAGGTCAACCACCCCTTTAGTGACACAAATCTTCCCTGAACAGAGAGTTTCCTCAATAAGGTTTATTGTAAACTGTTTTTTAGTTTCGTTTTATAGAAATCGACAAATACAAATATTCTGCAAAACCACTGGTGAATTTGAGGTTCAGCGCCCTATTACTCAAGCTGGTAACAAACCACCCGACCAGGGGCGTAACTACAGAGGAAGCAGACCCTGCGGCTGCAGGGGGGCCCAGGAGGTACAGGGGGCCCCATGAGGCTCTCATTGATGAGCAATTTGAACATATATTGGTAAAACAGGACAAACACTGAATATGTTGGGGGCCCTAAAAATAATTTGCTGTGGGGCCCAGCAACATCTAGTTACGCCACTGCACCCGACTGATTTACCAAATGTTTTGGCGGAAAGGAGATCGTATGGCAACTAAACAAAATTTTGCTTTCATTGTTTCCCTTGCATCTGGCTGAACACAACTGACCACTGATTGGTTGCTATGGGTTAATGGCCAGGTGTAAATTTGACAATTGTTAGTAAATGAATGTGCCTGGGAACATAGCATAGAACTGCAGCTTTCTGTTGTAATTGGGTGTCAATAGTAAATCACTGCTCCGGCCATATACTTGTACCTCATCACAGCTCAAAGTCTCATGAAAAGAGCCTACAATGCGCCTTCCCATTTAATAATGCACAAACTGCGTCAGCAATGATAGGCTTATGTAGTCGATTGCTAAAGGCTGCAGAAAACATCAGTTTGGAAAGAAATAGAAGCTTGCTAATTATGTTTATGATATTATGTCATAATATCAAAGGTCAGAATCATTTTCACATTGGTATTGAAGTTGTAATTAAGTAACAAAAAAAGAATCCTAGCAATGTGTCCTTTATCAGGCAGGTCAGTGTCACTGTTTATTGATGATCAGTTATGCTTGTAAGATGGAGTGCTAATGAGGTGGAGAGTGTATGAAGAGTGTGTGTGTGAATGTAAAATCATCCGAGCTTTAAAAAATATGTGACATGAAGAGGAGCCTGAGGGTTTAATAAACACCTTAATTGTCCCATGTGCCATTGACTAAAGTAAGCTTGGCTTTAGCTGGTCATGACACTTAATGTCAGAAAGAAAACAAAGAACAAGGACACAAGCTGATTTTCTAGATCAAAGACAAACAGTACTCACCAACGGCCTGTCAACTTCTTACCAATACTCCTTGTTATCAGCATTCAACCCTGCCCTTCCCTGGTCTCTCTGTTACTCTGGGACTTCTAAACACTTTCCTATCCTTTGGTTCCGCTTATCTTTCCAATTGCCCATTTAACGTCTTTTACGATGAAGCTTTATCTTATTCCTTAAAGGAGAACTAAATCCTAAAAATTAATATGGCTAAAAATGTAATTTTATATTCTACACTTATTGCACCAGCCTAAAGTTTCAGCTTGTCAATAGCAGCAATTATCCAGGACTTCAAACTGGTCACAAGGGGTCACCATCTTGGAAAGTGTCAGTGGACTCTTAGCAGCTATTAAAAGGGATTGGTCACCTTTGAGTTAATTTTAAATATGATGTAGGGAGTGATATTCTGAGACAATTTGCAATTGATTTTCATTTTTTATTAATTAAGGTTTTTGAGTTATTTAGCTTTTTATTCAGCAGCTCTTTAATTTGCATTATAAACAATGTGGTAGCTAGAATCCACATTACCCTAGCCACCATGCATTGATTTGAATAAGACATGTAGCAAACCACGTACACTGTAGCACATCACACTTGAAGATCAGTGCATCAAATTTTCTTTATTGGCCCCAAAAAGTAGATACATGCAAGGCAACGTTTCGGACCCCACTGGGCCCTTTCTCAAGCCTGTCTGTGACCAGTGACAGTGTACCTGGTTTCCTACATGTATTATTGGATCACAGGCGGATGGTCCTCTCACTGTTAAAGCACCCTACCCAGTAAAAAGGGGTTTCTACAGGTGGAAGCTCCATAATTGTGTTGATTTGAATAAGAGACTGGAATATGAATAGGAGAGGACCTGAATAGAAAGAGGAGTAATAAAAAGTAGCAATAACAATAAACGTGTAGCCTTACAGAGCATTTGTTTTTTAGATGGGGGTCAGTGACGCCCATTTGAAATCTGCAACGAGTCAGAAGAAAAAGGCAAATAATTATAACTAAATCTATAAAAAATATATGAAAACCAATGGAAAGGTTGCTTAGAATTACATACTATTTTACTTAAAGGTGAAGCACACCTTTAAGAAGCTAAACTTAGGGATTGTAGCAATTTATCAAGCACAAAATGAGGTTGGCCTTTAATATAATCTGATGCTACAAGACTGATTATTAAATTCTGATGCTAATTGCACTGATTTCTGTGCTGACATGTAGTAATTATCTGTATTAATTACTAATCAGCCTTATATTGTGACATTTCTATTCTATGTGTACTGTATATTGTGAGTCAGTCCCTAAGCTCAGTAAGTGCCAGCAGCACAGAGCATGTGCAGTGAATCAACAGAAAAGAAGATGGTGAGCTACTGGGGCATCTTTGGAGACACAGATCTTCTGTGCTAAAGGGCTGTGGTTGCCTTGGGCTGGTACAGAAGCCCAAAACATTAAATAACACATTTCTAGCTATTTCTTTAGTTAAGCTTTAGTTCACCTTTAATGCTTTCTGTGGGGGTTACCTCTAGGCTCTGTCCTAGGCCCATTACTTTTTTTTGTTTAGATTTCCCCTTGGGCAATGAATTAATGAATATACCCTCCCTTCACTCATGAGACTTCCTGGTCTTGCCAGTCGTTGCACCTTGTAGTTGTCCAAGTCCTTCCCCAAGCAACTCCCATCTATTATATTACTATATTATTATAAATTGTGCAAAAGGATGGAAAGGTGGCACTCTGGTAAAAAGAAGAGGGTGGTTTATTGAAACCGGTCACAAACCAACATCACCTGACGCTTTTCGGGAACAACCCCCTTAATCATATGAATAAGGGAGTTGCTCCTGAAATGCGTCAGGTGATGTTGGTTTGTGACCGGTTTCAATAAACCACCCTCTTCTTTTTACCAGAGTGCCACCTTTCCATACTATTGCACAATTGAATACAGTGGGAATGCGGATTGCTGAGTCTTGAGCGGCCAATATTCTTTTGTTCTAGATTATTATAAAACTCCACTATCACCTCTGTCCCTGGGCTGGAGATTTAGACTTATCTTGGATGCCCTCTCCTTCCCTCCTCCTACCCAATCCTACCCTAACCTGGGGACTGCCTGTAATGCATTTTGTATTACTATTTAATTTGAACACAACGTTAACTAAACTTTTTTTTTTTTTAACAACACTTTTGCTCCTAAATCAGACACCCCAAACTTACCAATGCAAGAGGCTTCTGCAATGGGAATGCTACTCACTAGCTGTGTCAATCATGTGTAAGATATTGAGATTACAGAGCAATTATTACTTAGTCCTCAGCAGTGCAGCTGTAGTTCATCATGGGTGTTCGGAGCTAAAGAATCACATGAAACCAAAATGTGAAGCAACAGAACACACAGGATTCTCACTGGCACATTCTCTTTACATCATGTGAGCTGTAGGCCCTGGAAATGGGTGTATTGGGCAGTATTACTTGAAGTCTCAATCATCGTGGTTGCTGCATTACAGTTCCCAGCAAGCTTCTACTCATGATAATATACCAGGGAATGTAGGAAATTGAAGTCCAGCACAATTTTGAGAAATTGCTCCTACATAAAATGGCATGCCTCCTTTATTGCATCACAGAGCAGTTTTGAAGACCAAATCAAGTCAGATGGCAGTTGTGCCAACAATCACCTTCTTAGTGAAATATCTCTGAGTTGTTTCAAATCCTAAACAACAAAGATTTCCCTGGTACAACATAAGTGCAGTGAAGCAATAACTGAATTAAGAAGCCCTACTATAAATGTGATGAGATTGTGGAAGTTTTATGCTGGTTTGTCAGGCAGTCCCTCTCTTTCTCTGGCTGAAAAAATGATCAAAATATACTTGTTGGATCAATCTTAAAAATTCCCAGTGAGATGTCACAAACTGGTTTGAACTCAGGTGACAGTTCAGGTACAGAGACTTTTACGATACGTCTGCCAAGAAGCTTTGCTGTTGTAAATGGCAATAAGACAGTTGGCTCTGGTTTCAGTTAGAGCCAAGGTAAATCTGTTTTTTTTGCTCATTTAATAAGGAATTTCCACCATTCCACCTTTTGTTTCTGGACTTGGAACATTCGAATATATTTCCGGTCTTTAGGTTTTGTTTTCGCTCTTCCCTTCCAGCTGTAACTCTCTAGGAGTGTGTTTCCCAGTGCTTATTATGCAGATCAGATACTGGAGCCCAGAGTAATGTAAGGACTTTTGCTGCTACGGTAACATTAAAGGTTTAATTGTAATTATTGATTGAATCATTAAATAAAACACTGTAATGGTAATGTTCTTTTTAGCAGAGACCAACAGAAAAAAAGAATGAACATGTCAACAAACATCACACCATCCATTCCAGGTAATGCTTGGGACATGCATTTACCCTCAGCTTCTGAATGAAGTTTCTGATTTTTGTTTGCGGGTTTCTTTTAGTGCACACGTGAAGACTGGAATGTATTACTACTTTTAGTTAGCACCGCTGTCCTGAGCCCTTGGTTTGATTCCAGTCAAGGCACAATCAGCAAGGAGTTTGTATGCCCGTCTCCCAGAATAGTGGTGTATAAAATGGAAGTCTCAAATCAGTATGGGCACTAACACAAGATATCCATGGATATGCCTTATTCTATATGCGGAACTACTGACATAGCTTAAATGTTCGTCATCTCTAACAGTAATGGTCACAATTGATGCAGGACATAACCATCTTGGATTTTGTTAGGAATGTCAGTGACGCACATGCTCATTATTGTCTAATTAGCTGTTCAAATAGGTTTAGGGGTTGTCACAAATCATCAAGGAAGGAAAGCTGATGCTACATAGTTGATTCATAAATTTTGATGCAAACTACACTGGTTCCTGAGCTTCCATCTAATAAGAATCTGAATTTATTACAACTCAGCCTTATATTGTGGCTTCAATATATACAGTATATTGTGAGTTGTCACCGAAGCTCAGTAAGTGACAGCAGCACAGAGCATGTACAGTGAATCAGCAGAAAAGAAGATGGGGAGCTACTGGGGCAACTTTGAAGACACAGATCTTCCCTGCTAAAGGCCTGTGGTTGCCTTGGCCTTGTACAGAAGCCCAAAACATAATGTACAACAATTTCTAGCTACTTCTTTAGTTAAGATTTAGTTTTACTTTAAGAAGGAGGAGAAGCCATTCAAAAAAATAATCTAGTGTTTTTGCAAAACAATTCTCTCTTCTTCTTCTTAAGTATGAATCAGGGCTGTTGAAGTTGTTAAATTTGGAGTTCTTGTCAGCCAGCAACTCAACTACTACTGGATAGAACGAGGATCTTACTGACCCTTCAAGAGCAAATATATTTTGAAAGTACTAACAAAGTCAACAGATGCTTTCGGGTGCTATAAAAGAGACAGGCACATTGACTGTAAAAACAGGAGAAGCTAATTTATTATGTCCCACTTGTCTAACACATGACCTGTTTGTTAATAGAGAGACCAGCAAAGCAACAACTCTGTCCCTCCTTTCAGTCTCACACGTGGTCTCTCTATCCTGTTTCCTCAGATCTTATAAATACTTTACATCCTTGTAACAATTTTGCTTTCCTTTAGAACAAGGACACAAATAGTAAATTATCACTTATTCTGGAAACCATATTAACTACCCCAGAGTGTTCTAAGGGCAGAACCAAATTGGTAAACGTAATATACAGAAATGTTTTTACTGTGTGCTCCTTTTCTAAACACAAATGTAAGGAGACAATATGTTCATCCACATTACTAAAATATAATAATCTACTAGGTCAGTTGTCCCACATCTTATCTGGTTTCAGCCCAAACACTTGTGGAACAAGGCCAAGGATTCACAGAGCCTCTTGCTTTCTGTCTGTGCCGCTCAGTTGTCTCAAGGCTTCTTCATCTTCTTCATCGATGATGTGCTGGAGGCAGATTCCCTCCTTTTTCTCTGTAAATAAAGGGAATTATTAACATTACAAGTAACTGGGCCTGGTACACACACATTCATAGCATTAAAAGTCAAAACACATGTCGCCAGAATTAATAGCATGTATAATGGCACTCATTTCCCAGAAGATACAACAGTTACAACTGTGGGAAAAGAACTTGGAGTTAAAGGAAACAAAGACAGCACAGCAATATTTACCACGGATCTCCCCCTACCACCCAAGTGCTAACAATTAGGAAAAGATATTGCCCCATAAACTAATGTTAAAACAAGCAGAATCACGATTGGTTTAGGGTTATAATAAAGTAAAAAAAAAAAATGCACAATTGGTTCTTCCCTGCCTTCCAATTCTCTCTATTTAAATAAGAAATTAAAGTGTTAAAACTAACACAGGGAATAGGAAATGCTCCAAACCATTCAGCATGAAACAACAGACTGTATATTCCACACTGCAGCGCTTGATATTGAGAGTTACATGTTGGATTGGAGCCATTGAAGCACTGTCCTTTATTTATTGCACTTTGTGTATGTAGAGATGCAAAAAAATGCTTCATTGACAAGCAACACATCATTACATGCCTTGTCAGGTCACATGGGTCTCATTTACATAATGAAGTGAGATCATTTACACATCATTTGCATATGAATGGGCCATGCTTGAAAACTTCATTAGTTGGGGAGGAGAGTGCCAGATGCAGCAGTGGGTGAATCAGTGACAAGATACTTTGATACTTTTGATTCAGAAACATATGAACTATAGTAGTGTTTCTGAAGCAAACACATCAGTTTTACCAGTGCAGGGCAACTCTACATGATATTTGCATTAGTTTAAAACACTAATTTTTTAGTGTTACTGTTCGTGCAAAGTGGTATGAGACACAGTTGGAAGGAGGTCCCTGCCCATAGAGTTTACAGTCCAAGTGGGTGGGTGGCTGACATACAGGCACACATTGGAGGGGAAATAGTGGTACAAGGTAAAGGCATTGTCCAAAATGTACCAGGACTACACTAATGTTCTAGTGCTCCAAAAGGTAGACTTTTAGCTTTTTCCTGAAGAGATTGAGAGAGCACTCCTTATGGAGGAATTCAGAGAAGGAATTCCAGGGGAAAGGATCCGCAAGAAATTTTTGAGACGAGAGGTGGCAGTGGATGGTGTAAAGAGAAGGTGACTGAGAGAAGCAGAGAAGAGACCAGGAGCGTACAGTGAAGAAATGTAGTGAGGAGCAGGGGAGTGAAGGGCTTTGAATGATAGCAGAAGGATTTTATATGCTATCATTTGCTTAACAGGCAGCCATGATAAGGATTTTAGTTGAGGTTGAACAGGTTCCCTTGTAGAAGAGAGCAGGAGTATCTGGATAGTGGAGTTTAAGATTAATTGGAGGGGAGAGAAATGGGAGTCAGGAAGACCAGTAGGAGACTGCAATGGTTTAAACAGGAAAGGATAAGGCCATAGATTAGTGATTTGGTTATTTCTGAAGGAAAGGGGAGTATCGTGTCTATATTGCAGAGGAAGAAGCAACAGGTTTTGGTGTTAGTATTAATATGGTTAGAGTAGGAAAGGGACTGGTAAAAGATGACCCACAAGCAGTGTGCTGAGTTAACAGTAGTGCCATCAGTAGTAATGGTGAAAGGAAAAGATGGGCAAGGTTTGGGTGGAAAGACCATGAACTCAAATTTGGGCAAGTTAAGCTTGAGGTGGCGTTGGTTCACTCAGGAGGAGATAGCTACTAGGCAGACTGCAATTTGGGTCTGAACATCAGTAGTTAGTGAACGTGGGCCTAAATATATCTGGATGTCATTGGCATACAGGTAATATTTAAGGCAGAACCTCGAGGCACCCCACATGAAGATGAATGGGGAGAGGATTTGTAAGCAAAATAACAGAGAAGGAGCGGTCAGAAAGGTAGGAAGAGATACAGCTCAATCCCAGACACCAATTGAATGGAGAATTTGCATTAGAACAGAATGTTCAACAGTATCAAAAGCAGAAGATAAGTTCAGGAGAACGAGAATAGATTCATGTCTTTTGGCCTTTGCAATCTGGAGATCATTTGAAACTCTACATAAGCTTGGGTTGCCACCCTTGCGGTATTTTGCCGGGCTAGCCGGTAAAATACCTGCCAGGGCTGGGGCCGGTATTACAAATTTACTGGCAATGTAGCTAACAAAAGCACTTGGCCCTCCGCCAGAAACGTACCCCTCCTTCGTCTTCTGCCCCTCTTGCGATGGGGCCCGCCCCCTTTCGCATCACACTGCACATGGCTCTACCCCTTTTACATCACAACCCACCCATTTACCCGTGGCCCGCCCTTTTTTGCATCACGGCGTTACCGCCCCACATCACTGGCCGGTAAATTTTTTTAAAAAAAGGTGGCAACCCTACATAAGGCAGTCTCAGTGGAGTGTGCAAGTCAAAACCCTGACTGCATAGGGTCAAGCAGATTATTGGTGCAGACAAAGTTAGTAATATGGTAAAAGATAAGGGGTTCCACAAGTTTAAAGAAGTTGAATCTGATCAGCCTCTGACCAGCCCAAATACTGACCCCAGCTTCAGCTCCACTTTGTGTGACCGCACACAAGTTGACCAGATTCAAATCAATGGAGCAGGGGCACTGAGCAGATCTGCTGTTCCGGCTGTGTATTTTTGCCAAGTCAAGGCCCAGGGAACAAAAGTTAATGATTTAATTGGCTGGGGGTGGGGCTAACAGATTAGCCCCCACTAGTGAATTAGACTTTGTTCTATAAAGATGCCATTTATTTCTGAACACCATTCTGGTACCTTCAGTGTCAGAGAGATTCAAGAGGACCATGATAGCTGCTTTATTACAGGCCCCTTATATTCCTCATACATTCTGACTCCTTAATTCTTAGCAAAAACGTCATGCTCATGCTCTGCTATAGGTTAGGAAATATAGGAAGGATATAAAAGGAAAACCTCTCTTGCGTATCTGTGCCTTTAATAGCTAAATTATAACTAATCACAAAACACAGAAATTCCATAAACACAGATTTACAACATAAATTATTTTTTTCAGTGCAGTGTGAATAAGAAGGATTTGGGGGCCTGAGAAATGTAAAATAATTTGAAGCAGTGGAACTGTGCCATTTGCACTTTGTGTGAGCAAATTCAAATAATCCCCCAGCAGCAGCTCCATGTACATTAGGCCATTGTAACTAATTGATTTATACCTTCAGCTGGAGCTCGGCATTGTGCCAATAACAAAAGGCCACTTGAGCACATATACAGTGTGCCGTATAGACAGCCATATGATACCCACACATTTTCAAATCTAATTCATACATTCTAACTCGATCTGGAAGGAATGATTTTCGTTTGACCCCAACAATGTAACGTGTAGGTTTCACATCATCACGGGAAACAAAGAGTCAGCGGGAGTGCAGATGGGGAAAGCGTAAACGTCAGCTAATTCGGACTCGAAGCTTCAGACTTCATAGACTAGAGGTCTTTGCGTTTGCCCATTAGTGGGCTTACTTCTGAGAGCGGGAACAAAGGCCTGCGATGTGAGGCATTCTGAGACAGCCAACTAATTAGGGACAGGCGACTGGAGTGCGAGTTTAGGGAATCAAAAGCTGTTCTAATCTAGAGAAGCCGGCTGAACTTCTACATGGAACTAATTTGTTCTAAGTTGGACTCTGTCTTTGCAAGACCTTAAGTCTGCCTCATGGGGGTCACTTAGTGCCATTCTGTTCCCTGAGCCAAAGACTGTGGCAGCTTATGTGATTGGCAGAGGCATTAAGTCCATTGCATACATACAATAGAGAAACAAGGTATATATACCTGTACATGTGCAGTATACTTGCTCATTCAATTATATCCCCTCCCCCTCCCAGGCTCCACCAATACAGTCCCGTTGATATACATCTATGTTCATCATAAGGCCATCAAATCTGAACACAAAAACGTCCTGTCTGATTTAGGACTTTAAGTTGCCTGAACATTAAGTAAAATTTGTTGGTAGAGCAACATGTAAAGAACATTTGCATTTATACAGTTTAACTGGGAGTGCTGCCATATTGCATACCATGGTAGAGTGGAGTTTGGAATTTCTTTATTGGCTACATCAATATTAACAGTTTGTTTGTGTTGGAAATATGTCTATGAATAATATTTTACAACGGGAAAACAATATGACAGCTCTTTAAAGGAAAATTATACCCCTGAACAATGTAGATCTCTATAAAAAGATATTGCATAAAACAGTTCATATGTAAAATCCTGCTTCATGTAAATGAACCATTTTCATAATAATATACTTTTCTAGTAGTATGTGCCATTGGGTAATCATAAATAGAAAATTGCCATTTTAAAAAATAAGGGCAGGCCCCTGGTATCATACGATTGATTCACGGTGCACACACACATACCAAACAAACATATTAGGTCACATAATCCAATTAACAGACAGAGTTCTGTCTTTTGCTTCCACACTTCTTCCTGTTACAGTTAGAGCTGCAGTATTTCTGGTCAGGTGATCTCTGAGGCAGCACACAGACCATCACAAAATGGTGGTTCAAGGCAAGAGGTGTAAAAGAGCAAGATTTACTTAAATATATATATAACTGTTTGGTAAGATTCTTTAATATGCCACTTAAATTGATATACACTATCTGTTGCTTAAGTATTAATTTTGGGGGTATAGATTTTCTTTATGAGACCCTTTAGGAGACAGTAGACCCTAATAAGAAATAAGAAGCCCTGAAATACCTTGGGCAATTCTCCACTGCCCCCATGTGCCATAATTCTAAATGTAAGTGCAGTGCAGAGAAGGTAATAAGGAATTTAGAAATAAAATGAACTACTCTTAAAAAAAAGTTCAATTAACAGAGATAATTTCTAGGTATTTGTATAGAACTTCTGTCTTTACAGCACTTTGGATATACAGTACCAGTGTGTTATTCCCAAGATAAATGGCGGGATCTTTAGCATTTACATAATCAGGCTCATTTATCTGGTGATCTGGTGCTCAGAACAAGTACAGAAGCCCTGCTGCAAAATCACAGCTAGGATGGCTCCAAACACAAATCACTTGTGCAATAGATTAGTGCTGAGAGGTGCAAATGGCAACTGCACCACTGAAAGGCACAAGGGGGGTTTGTACTTTACATCTCACATGAATAATAATCTTATTAGGGGAGTCCAAGGGGAGGTTCATGTGCCCCCTATGCCCTGCCCTGACTGTAACTGCAGCATTCTGTAATTTAAAATTAATTAAACACATTCTTTGCAGGGGGCACAAGATGTAAAGTGCAAAAAACATGGTGCTTTGTGCTAGTTTTTTGTACTTTGCCCATCCTTTGTCAATGACCCCAGATGAATGTGCTACAACACATGAAGAGCGAGCGGTTGGTGGGAGGGCTGGTACCATTCTTTTCTACAGGATCTCCAAGTAGCAAAAAGAATAAAAGAACAAGAGAAAGGGGTGGATGGTGAATCTTTCTGTACTGGCCCCAATCTCCCTACGGGCCTCTGTAAGATTTCTGTTCCAAGGTAGTGTAAAATGGTCACACTGTGAATGCTTCTGACCTTTTGTCTTGGACTAATCTAATTGTGTCGTCTTTGTGTAATCAGCCGGTAAAGGTCAGTGCTGTATTTAACATGGGGCCTCCTTTAGGTAATGAATTTGCCTTGCAGTAAATTAACTTGATTATACATCTTTGATATATGTCAAAGACCAGGTCATATTAACCATGAGCAACCCGTACGGTTTGAAACTCTCCTTTTACCCAAAATGAATATTTATAAGCAATATCCCAAGACTGCTCAATTTCCCTCAGCAAGGAAGCTTTATCAGTGAAAGGAGATTCTTGGCTTTAGCTCAAAATACAAAGACTGGTGAACAGAATAGGTCAATTCAGAAAGTCGTTTTGCAGTACAAGCACAGAGCAATGATATTATAGAGGCACACAAACATTAATATAGGTAGAAAAGGACTAAGGACTGAGCATTAAATATAGACCGGACTCTGCATTATACAAGGAATTAGAAAGTATCCATCTCCACCCTCTCAAACAGTGGAGTGTTTTTTGTAATAGAATTTTGCATGTGCCTAGGGTATTTCTAAAAGCGGAGAATATATTTTTATATACTATCCTTCTGATGGCAGTTAATATTGACTGCCTATTAAAAGGAATACAGAACCAGCACCTGAGTTATGATAAAAGGACACTGGATTAAGTCCAAGGTTCTGCGTGATGAGCAGACAGTTTACATTACACAACTGGTGATTAGTGTATAAAATTCACAAGGGCTCATTTAGAAATGCAAATATCAAAAATGGACTCAAATGGTGCTCTGAACATTGGCATTATTTACGTGGGTATACTGTATGTGCCTATGCACAGTTTTGCAGCACCTGTTCAGCCTATGAATTTTATAAAAAATACAGGGTCCAATGGACTACAGTGAGCCACACAATTAAAGGGGCAAAATGTTTTGTCTCACTGGGGCTATTCAAATTTAGATTATGTTCTGAAGGTGAATCTCCCCTTTAACACCAACTGTTTCCTTGGTTCCCCAAGCAGCTTGTGTCGATACATGCAGCTAACTTGTGTCAGCTAATATGGTTATTGATGCCACAGTCTGGAAGTAGCACCATTTGTGCACATAAAGTAAAATAAGTCAAAGTTACAGTGAAGCTTTTAGACACTTAGCCCTAGCACACACTAAAGTGTTTGCATTGGTGAATCGCGCATAAATAGTGCCAATGATGCTAGGAAGGGTTCAAATAAAATAAAACCTTAAAACACTGGGAGCGCCAATTTGTTAGGCACCACCAATGAGCACAAAAGCAGAGTGCTGACAATTTCTTCCATCTTCCAAAGACTCCTTGTGTGTATCTGAGCTGGACGCATGCACCATACTATCTGGCTTGTAATAATTCCTACACTGTGCATGTGCCCAGCCCAAGTACACGCCCGGGAGATGGAAGAACAAACTTCAGTGTTAGCAGAAAAATATTGTAATCCAATCCAATACAAGCAATGTAAAGTTGTTCTTATATGAAAAAGAATGTTATGTAACCTACGTAAATATTCATTATAATGCGCATGGCATTTGCTATTATAAACTTGTTGGATGGGGGGAAGCTTCTTTATCAAGACAGACCTATCTTTAACTGAAACTAATGGCACACAAACAGCATGGATTGCAAAAGAAAATCGAGGAATATATAATGAAAGAAATAGCCATTGATTGTTGTGAAAAGAAAGAAGTTGGGCTGTAGCTCCCAAAATGGACTCTTTCAATAGAATATTAAAGTGTGGGAGTGACTTAATAATTGGTTTTTAATGCAGCATTAGTATAATTTTTTTTTTAAATACATTGAGTTTTATCCATGAATATATATATTTACATGTGATTTCTTCAATACACTTTGACTATTCATGAAATATCTCTGTGTTGCTGGTCATTTTTTCCAAAATATATATATACAAACAAGGGAAAGTTGTGCTCACCACTATTTTTTAAAACCATTAGGCGGGGGTGCAATGAGGCTGTGACCACAAAATACATATAGATAAATACAAGAGTCCTCTGCACTCAACCCATTATCAATATATTTAAGACATTGAGACATTTTGTGCATACTGCTACTGAAAAATGCCTTACCCTTTAAACAAAACAGGGATTAGTCAGATGATCCCACTGGTGTCCAATAAAAGGGCAGCCAAGTTTGGGAGTTTTACTTTGAAAGCAGCAAGTAAGTTGCAGGTAAAACTTAGTCCCTTTGTAAAATGTATAATGAAGCAATAGAATTCTTAATGAATTAGATAAAATTAAGCATAGGACTGGCCAGATATGGGATGACTTAGTTGGCCAGCTTTAATCTATTGCAATATATGGACAAACAATCCCTGTTTTGTTTAAAGGGTAAGGCATTTTTCAGTAGCAGTATGCACATAATATATTGATAATGGGTTGAGTGCAGAGGACTCTTGTATTTGTCTATATATATATATCAATATTTATATCTATATCTATATCTATATCTATATATATATATATATATATATATATATATATATTGAAAAAAATGACCAGCAACACAGAGATATTTTATAAATAAAACTGCTGTGCTCACCTGCCCAGAGCTTTAAAGTCATAATCTTAAAGGGAGCGATCATGAAAACAAATTAATATCCACTTTTTCACATGAGAAAAAAAGGGATCTTTTTAAATATAAGATATGAAAGTTCTGAAATGATTACCGTATATACTCGTGTATAAGCCGACCCGCGTATAAGCCGAGGTACCTAATTTTAACTAGAAAAATTGGGTAAACTTATTGACTCGCGTATAAGCCTAGGCTGAAAAATGATGGACTGGGAGACTTGGCACTCTATTAATAAATACCCCCAGAGCTCACAAAAAGGGTGAGGGGAGAGGGGAAGGGTGGGAGAGAGGGAGGAGGAGGAGGATGAAAGGAAAGCAATGGCAGGACAAAGAACTGAGAGGGAATAGAAGAGGGAGAGAAGAGCAGGAGAACATAATAAAATAAAAGCAATACGGAAAAATAGAACAAAGAAAGTTCTAGTCACTTGTATAATATTGGCTCCATTTTATTGCTGTACTACCGTAATTATTAATAATAATAATAATAATAATAATAATAATAAAGGGACTGAAGAAAATAACTTTGAACATGGGACACAACAACTCCACACAAGTCAGGGATATTAATATAAGTGGATTTACCGGTATATAGAATAACTGATGGCCGACGTAGTACCTCAGGCTGCGCTGGTTTCCTTCCTCCTGATATAACAGAATCTAGTGTGTTTAGGGCCCAAAGATTTTAAACTCTGCTGGGGCAATGGGAGTGATGTTTAAAACTTTTACAGTGAGCGCGCTCCGCTCGCCTTCTCCCTGTCACAGCCGAAGTAATTTGATCCGGCAGCAGAGACTGTGACAAGGGAGGAGGAGTGGCAGCAAGGGAAGCTCTGAAAAGAAAAATCTGCTGCAGAGAAGAAAAGCTCAGAGGGAGCGGGAGACACTACTTACGGTAGGACGCGCTGGATTAGGGCAGTCTTGCAGGGGAGACGGAGGAGCTCATGAAGCGCAGCATGTTTTGCAGCCTTCTGCGTATGACCCGCGTATAAGCCGAGGTAGAGTTTTTCAGCACATTTTGGGTGCTGAAAAACTCGGCTTATACGCGAGTATATGGTATGTTACTGTTCACTAGCCCCCTCTCAGAATCTGTCTTGGTTTACCAATAAGCAGCAAGGAATAAATGTACTACAGGTATGGAACCTGTTATCCAGAGTGCTCGGGAGTTGGGGATTTCTGGATAAAGTATCTTTCCATAATTAGGATATTTATACCTTAAATCTACTAGAAAATCATTTAAACATTACATAAATCTAACAGGCTGTCTTTGCTTCCAATAAGGATTAATCTTAGTCTGGAATGGCTAAACTTAGTCTGGATTAAGATAAGGCTGTTTTTATTATTACAAATAAAAAACAAATCATTTTTAAAAATGTGAATTATTTGGATAAAATTGAGTCTATGAGAGATGGCCTTTGTGTAATTCAGAGCTTCCTGGATAATGGGTTTCTGGATAACAGACCCCATAACCTGTATGGGATAACCTAATGACCACTGGCAGAACAGGACAGCAAAAATGGCAGAAAGAAATGAAAAAGAAACAGACTGGTTAAAGAATGCTGAAATAAGAGAAAGGGGAATTGAGGGAATAACAATAAAAAGACTGGACTCAGACTGCAGATGAATAGAAAGAAACAAATACAACAATATATTCAAAATGGAAAGGTATAAAACACAAAGTAAAAAGAATATCACAACAAAAGAGGTAAGGAATGGGTAAAAAAGACACAGCCAATATAATGCTAAAAGCTACTGGATAAAATGTGTTGCCTAAAATGCTTAGGGAAATACTCCAATTCTGCCCCAAGACAATATTAGCAAAATCTTCAAATTCAGATTAATGTGTTACCTCTGCAGACAACAGATAAGCTCCTCTCAATCTTTTTGTAAATCACAATACATTCCTCATATATCAGCCTTGTATATCTAAGCAGACATCTATGTGATGTAAATCTAAATATGGCAAGCAACTTATGAAGCTGCCTGCAAGAACGTGGATTAAAAATAAGTATGTGCTTGCAGGTATTCTTCCTTGGCTAGCATTATTTTCTAAAACTCCTGGGGCAATACTTCTATGTAGTGTGTGAGTGAACACCTGTGACTAGCAACCTTTTCTAATACAACTCTATATGAAGAATCCATTCAGCTATTACACATTATCTATAGGAACCCCATAGCCGGTAAGAATCAGTTAGAAACTTGAATGTCTTTTATGCCTACTGGAAAATCAGGTATTAATAGATCCTTTATCTTTCTATGTCTAGAATTATGCCTATCTGAAAATTCCCTTAATTTACTTGCAACAGGATATTGCAGTGGAAAAAAGGGAATGCAGAAAATCAATGAAAAACGAGGCATGGAGCGATGGAAGTTGATCTTCCACTGGGGGGAAAAAGGAGGAATTTTATGGGAAATCTAGGTTTTTTGTTTTGTAAAAAAAAAGAAATGTCTTTATAACAAAATAACCGGTGTATACAAAACACTTTTATATTGTCTTTGTTTGCATTAAATAATAGTTTTACAGTGCTGGGGTCTGGAGCTCTCTTCATTTCTGTGCAGGTTTGCTAAAGGTATACTGAATTTGAAATTAATTTAAAACTTCTTCTGCCCCCTGAACTTCCAGGTGTCAATCACGTCATTGTGGCACAAAGGCGGTTGGCTCTGGCTGTTATCAGCCTGTGCATTTTTGTAGGCCGAGAGAAGCAGATCTGCTCAGTGCCCCTGCTCCATTGATTTGAATCCAATCAGCCTGTCGTCACACACAGCGGAGCTGAAGCTGGGGTCAGTATTTGGGCTGATCTCAGACTTTGTGTGACCGCAGGGATCGGATTCATCTTCTCTAATCTTCTGGAACGTCTTATCTTTACCCCTATTGCTAACTTTCTCGGCACTAATAATCTGCTTGATCCTATGCAGTCTGGCTTTCGAACTGCACACTCCACTGAGACTGCCTTATGTAGAGTTGCACATGATCTCCAGACTGCTATGTCAAAAGACATTACTCTATTCTTATTCTCCTGAATTTATCTTCTGCTTTTGATACTGTTGACCATTCTCCATTCAACTGGTGTCCAGGATCAAGCTGCATCCTGGTTCTCTTCCTACCTTTCTGACCGCTCCTTCTCTGTTATTTTGCTAACAAATCCTCTCTCCCCTTTCATCTTCATGTGGGGGTGCCTCAGGGTTCTGCCTTAAATATCACCTGTATGCCAATGACATCAAGATACACCTGAATACTTTAAGAAATGTTTGACTGAACCCTGAACTGAATCCAAAGGTCAGTCTGGAGATGGCTTCTTTTGCATACATACCACACACAGAGGTATGGTATCAGTTATCCCGCAAACCCTTTATTCAGAGAGTTCCAAAATATGTTAGGGCCATCTCCAATGGACTCCATTTTATACAAATAATCAAACTTTATTGAAAAGTATTTCCTTTTTCTCTGTAACAATAAAACAGTACATTGTACTTGAGCCAAACTAAGCTATTGTTAATCCTTATTGGAAGCAAAACCAGCCTATTCATTTTTTTAAAGTTTAAATGATTTTTCTAGTACACTTAAGTTATGAAGTTCCGAGTTACTGAAAGATCCGTTAACTGAAAAACCACAGGTCCCACATTCTGGATAACAGGAACCAATCCTGTATTAGTTTTTCAGTGCTGTTTTTGATAGCTCAGCAACTATATTACTGCTTGTCTGCATTGCTGCCCTACTCCATTAATGGGTTAAAATAGTGTTAGGCTAGGACTATACGGCCGACATTGATTTGATCCGATGCCAGGCAACTAAACGCATGCGTCAAGTCGGATGCGACAGGAACAAGGTAAGTAAATATGTTTCAGAAGGTTAGGCCCTTTAAACAGCTAGATCATTTTAAATTTGCACAGGTAAAACATTTGTTTCTAAGCATGGTGGGTGCAGCTACTTTAGGCAGAAACCTAATGCCTTTTGAGGTTTCTCTGTGCAGCAGAATCCTCCCCTAGGCACACCATCTCTCAAATCTATAAACTTATACGTAAATCACAGCACTTTATCAGACCCCACATATTTGGATTTATGGTTAACAGATTTGCATACTCATTTCCAGGAAAAACAGTTTGGTGATTTTATGTTTAAACTTCTTAAAAGCTCCAGATGCTGTAGATTGCAAGAAACAAATTATAAAATAGCTTTTAGGTGGTACCTCACTCCTACAAGACTCAAGCATATGATAGATGCTGGAGGTGTAGTATAGAGAAAGGTTCTTTATTGCATATATTCTGGACATGTCCGCTAATAAGACCGTATTGGAACACGATTAGACAAGCTATACAGCACATATTAAATTATGATATTCCAGATGACCCAGCATATGTGTTACTCTTTCACATGGATAAATCATTAACTGCTTTTACATCCACAATAGAACCCCATCTACTAAATGCAGCCAAAGTCTTGATCCCATTGAAATGGAAGCAAGCCACGGCTCCAACAATACAAGAATAGTATAAAAAAGTGGATGAAATACATAAATTTGAGGAACTCTACCTTTTCTCAACGGAGCGTTATACAGCCTATAGCACCAAATGATTTAGATGGCTTTCCTTCAAGGAAACTGACTACTATAAACAAACAGCCCCTTAGCAGATAACTACCTCTCTACCTCCTGCAGAACTGTTCTCCCTTTCTTATTTTATTTCTGTTATCACACTAGGAACCATTATTGTGTTATTATATTCATTGACTCACACATTGCTTATATTGTAAGTGTTGATGACTTCCTGATCCCTGCTTCCCTCTTTCTTTTTATATCCCTGATTTTATTGTTAAAATCTAATAAAAAAAAAAGTATGTAAATACATACAACCCCAATATGATTAAAAGTAAATATGCAAAAGAAAGTGGAAACACTGGCATTTTCCAAGGAGAATTCCAGCTTGTTGCAGAAACGTTGGGGTATATTTGCTATTATATTTGCATATTTACATCCTATTGTTGATGGAATTGTTATGTATTATGTCTATTGTTAAATGGATTTTTTCCTGTGATCACTAATCTTTTAATAAACATTATTTCTTTTGCAATACTACATTGTATTTTAGTGTGCAAAGTCCTCTATAGGAAAAGTATCTGTGTGACTACTGGGACATTATGGGGCACCTAAGCTTATTGCTGCCTCTGTTTCTTTCTAGAGTACACCAGTGACTTGCGTTGCTTTAAAAGTTACAATTAAATATATAAATAGATTAGATATTCACAGTAAAATTTAAATGTAAACTTGACCGGAGTGCTCCTCTGAACACTTTTGAAATTTTGTTGAATTTTGACTGCTGACAGGACACTGCAAATCCTGATAACAGCAGTATCAAGCTTCTAATATCTGTGACAGTGCTAAAATTAAACATTCAAATCAGCCATAAGAGTATTTTTCCTCAGACAGAGTATGGATTGTGTTGGATCTGCTCAAACTTTTGGATGGGCAATTCATTAACTTGATCACTATCAACTGGTTCATCAGCTGTTGGAATGGAAGATAAGCAGAAAGATGGTGCAGCTCCTTCCAAAGGAACCGATGATAAAAAAATCAAACAGAAAAGTTCTAAGTTCAAAAGATTAGTGGGAAAGGAATCCTTGTCATTTGGATCTATATTTTACTTATGTTCTAATATTGAAATGAACCATCTGTTTTACTGGAAAGTACAGTAACAGTATCAAAATATACAATGCTCACTACGCTGTACTCTTGTTTATAAAGGCTCCACTCACCGAATTGGGCGTTAGCGGGGCCCCAACAACATCGATGATGGGATCTCTTGCTTCTGATTTTATTTCTTCTGTGCCAGAGGCTGCCTGACTTTCCCCAGCAACTCCATCTCCCAATGAAACTGTACTTGTGCTTCCGCTTTTGGAGAGGGCTTCAAATCGATGGCGTAACATCTGCAACTCATACTCACAGCTAGAGAAGGCTTGCTTCAGTTCATACAACAGAACAAGATCACTTCGAAGGTCATTAAACATTTGCACAATTTCTTCTGTTGGCATTGGGTTCAAGACTAGTGGAGAAGACAGATATATATATATATATTATATATTAATATATATATAATATATATTATATGTTAGCAACCCAGTCCCCTGTTACATTTCAGAACACTGCGGTTATGGGAAAGACCCATACCAAGCAAAAACTCCATGAGGAGTGCTTCATACACTAGGCTGCAGAGAAGCTGTACAAGTGGACAGAGAAATGATTGTGTTTTGTCTCACATTTAACTGGTGTTGAGAGATACATAAAAGGTCCACGGATATGCCACAGCCTTAAAATATAGCATTTAGCATAAAAGAGGATTACAAAAACAAAACAAAAGCCTCACAAACAACAGAAAGAGGCATTTCAAGACGAGGAAACTTCATTTTAGCCAGCGCAGAGTGAGGGAAGGTGTTCGGGGAGATTGGTCGCCACAAAGACGAGGCGATTAGTAGCCAGGAGACTAAATCTCCCAGAAACGCCCAGTGTGACCTTAATGCTTTAGAATATATTAGTACAGGCAGCAGAGAGTCTTGGTGTGCTGAAAACAAACAACAGGCTCTATGATTGATGTATAAAACATTTTGTCATCCTATGTCACACAGGTGAAGAATCTGCAGCCCTCCAGCTGCTGGTGAATGAGCCACAGTGCTTGCATTGATCAGAGCGCTCCAAATTACTGTTTGTGTTCCATATCCTGAGGAGTACTCTACCCACCCAGCTGTACCCTAACTGTCCTCATTTTCCAATCTGAGTTCCTGCATTGTACCGCACACTTCTTTACAGCAGGCAAAAAGTGAGATGAATTCGGAAATAAAATGACTGCATTTAATGATCCGAATGCATGAAGATTGGTCATCAAATTAAAGCCTGAAATATCCTTTTTAACAGAACATCAATTCTAATCCTGTCTGCACAGAAAAGGAAAATGTTGTTGGGAACACAAAAAAAAAAAAAGGGCCCAAAACACGACAGTGTGTCTAAACGTGGTACTGATGTGCTATTGTGCCATCAGGCCTCTTTTATTCCCTGACTCATTGATGTTAATCCTTTGCTGTATATGCCGGATTGTGAAAAGGGCCTATGCAGCTTTCACATGTGTTAAACATTTCTTTGAAAACACATAAGGCATTATTTTAAAAATCCAGTGTATACGTTATCTCCAAACTCTCTGTATTAGGGAAATAATATAAAATACAGTCCATTGGAACTACAAAAGACTTCTGTGTTTCTTTCTCCCCCCATATTTTTTTGTGCTCACCTACTCCTAGTTCTGTTAGCATCTGATCCAGGGCTTTAATCTTCTTCTGTCCAACTGAGCTTGGCAGTTTCATCTGCAAACAAAAAGGTAAAAAAGGGAGCCACACAGCTCTCAGTTAGCCCTCAGTTGCAGAATCCTAGTTCAAAAGGTAGCTGGATCTCTTTTCATATTGCACAGAGAGGGAAGGCAAAACGGAAGGTAGAAAGTGAAAGCGAGAGAAAGGAGAGCAAAGGAGGAAAATTATGTGCACATTCTTTCACTCGTGTGTATCACATTGAAAAGCTGCTGCTGTGGACACACAAGGAATCCCATTTTGCAGTTTGCTGTTAAACTAAATGATGAACAAAAATAAAGGGAGGGGGGAGGTAGGCAAAGTTCATCTTTTTGGTTTCATGAAACTACTTCCTGCCGAGGGATGTAGATGAAAAGATTTCACTTGCAGGATGTAAGATATGAAATACCCTGTTTGATGCCTTGTTCTCATTTAGCGGGATTTTATCATCATTCCAGGCCAAAATGTTCTTTCCTCCTCTTTCTGGCTTCTTTATTTTTTTTTCTAACTGGAGGAGCCCCGGAGCAGCAGGGATTCATTTAGCAGGTGATATAACAAAGGAATGACAAGTAAGTAGGTACATAGAAGTGCGGCCGAAAGCCCACAAAAGAAGGGAGCAAGGAGTTAGCCGGCAGAGCAGAAAGCAGCAGGAGCCAGACAAGGAATGTAGAAGAAAATGAATTACAGGCACTCATTAAAAATAGCAAGTAATGGTAAAAATAGGATCAACAGAGACTTGTTACCCACTGAATTGCATTGCAAAGATCACAGGTAGCTTAAATTTTCTCATCATTACAGGGTCGCGCTTAACAGAGCTGAGATTTCACTTTCTGCACCTATTCAAGGCAACTTCCTGCCCCTTTGATTCTAACGAAACACAGTGGACCGGCTCCGTGTGAATAATTATACGGACACAAGGAAAAAACGAAATGGTCACTAACCAACTGGTCATTACACTCCCATTTAATCCCCGTGGGAGTCAAACAGTTCAATGTGGCAAGAATGGACTGAGGAGTAAAATATTATATAAGCACAGTGAGCAACTAGACACTAAAGATACATATGTCTGGGGTAAATAGCAAGCACCTGTCTATTTGAACAGCAGTCTCACAATCAACAAAGGACAATGTACAAGAAGCATAAAGAGAACAGTACACAACGCACCAACGCATTATATATATATATATAATTATGAGACACCAACACATTGACCTGTTTGTTCTCCTTTTTTTGCCTAATATAAGAAATAGTTTAAAAAGGAGATATATTTGCACAAATGGAATCCACATTATGTCGTTTTTTTTTTTTTAAATTACGGTCACTTGAAAAATTTGCTTAATTGCTTAGTTTTTATCACCATACATCACTATGTCTACACAAAAAGTCTATTTCAATGGCAACAGAGGTAGCCTTTGCATATACACTTGCAAATATTTATCTCTCAAGCATATAAAGCACTCCTTTAGTAGTTTTTTATTCTTACATAGTACATCGTGTTTTGATCCACAGGGAATCCTGATGACGATTCCCTGTGGATTGAAACGCGTTGATATGTTAGAATAAAAAGCTACTAAAGGACATTGGTATCCAGTTGGCGTAAGTGCTTTCTCGGTTTGGAATATGTATTAATGGTTACCACCCAGCTGAAGCAACGTGAAAGGGGAGTGCCGATAAGACTTTTGGTCAAATATACATGTACAAATATATAAATATATAAGTTATAAGTGTATATATATATATATATATATATATATATA
This sequence comes from Xenopus petersii, assembly GCA_038501925.1. NCBI lineage: Eukaryota > Metazoa > Chordata > Amphibia > Anura > Pipidae > Xenopus > Xenopus petersii. Next base: position 74,520,568 of record CM076679.1, read on the forward strand.
TATATATATATACAAACAACATATTTTACATTAAAATGATTTCAGGGATATAAAATAAATCTATAACAAAAAACAAAGCGTCACGGTAATTCAGTAAACTACAGTAAACAGTAATGTCATTCAGTAACACTACAGAATTAGTCACAGGTGACTGTGTGTGTGTGTAGTTTCTCAGTCGTATTATCCCATAAATATATTCTTAAGCAAGAAAAAATTGTTATAAAAGTGCCTATTAGTGGGGTTAATCTTAAGTGCATGAATAAAAAGGGAATGATGAAAACAGTTTTATTTTTAGATATTTAGAAGCTTAATTTAAATATCATTCCCTCCTCCACCCTATAATAAATTAATCTTTCTACTAATTTTTCATTTTTTGTGCAATTCTCTTTCTTCTGTGTGGAAAGAATTCATTGGGTCCTGGGAGCTATAGAGTATATTTTAATTTTGCCATCATTAAGGAAATGTTATGATTTATGTGGCAGCTGTCAGACTAATATCTTTACAATTTAGCTGGGTACAGTGATTCATCTTAAAGAGTAATGAAGGTTGATTGCTCTCTATGCAAAATGTATTAAAAGTAAATGAGGAGTCTATTACTCACATAGCACTGATAATCTGTTAGGTAAGCTCCGTTAGCTAAACACATTTTGGTGTTGTCACAGGGAATGACCACAATGCCCAGCCAGCAGGGAGAAAGCAAGATGGAGTTAACCCCTCAGGGGCTGCAGTGATACAAAGACTTTCACTTTTTAGCCTTTAGTTAGTGTTCATGTTATTTTGTGTATTGATTTCCCTAATCCAATGAGAGCCAAAGGCTTATTTCCCAGACCATAACAAGGGGTGTATCAGGATTTTGTTAATAAATATTTGCATTGTGTTACTTCAAGCTAACTGGCTTTTGTTATTTTAGTCTATTTTTGCTATGCAGCTATTTGCACTTTTATATATAAAAAGCCTTTTCGTAAGAAATATAGCAGTATTCACCATTGGATAAACCAAAATAGAAAAACTGTCACTTTAAGTACTAAGGGTCACCTCCTGGCTCATGCAATTTACTGTGCTTACACCCAAGAGTACACATACATGCTAGGGTACATTACCCAATAAATGGACAAAGGCTTGTCTTTTGTTCTTTTTACAGTAAGTCTGCATTCTTTTCTGTCTATATATATACATATATATATATATATATATATATATATATATAGTGAATAAAGTATCCCCTCTTGTAAAATAAAAGGATATTATAAGTTACCGGGGAGTTTCATGACCATATAAAAATACGAGGCCATGGAACTCCAAGGTAACTTCTAATATCCTCATATTTTACAACTGGGAGTACTTTATTTATTATAATTCACACGTTTCAGTGAGCCCAATTATGAATTCTAGTCCAAAAATACTCAATATCTTCCTCTAGTTAAATCATCTGAAAGTGCTCGTTCAAATGCATATTATGCAATTCCTTCCAGGAAAGGGGCACTGCCACTGTTTTAGGGGACTGTGACATCTAAAAGCATATTAGAAGGCTCCTGGCAGACAGGAACCAATAACCGCCATATTGTAGATCAAAAAGTCACTACGTGCCTGAGAAGTGGTGGTGGTGGAATTGATTCAGCCTGAAGGCGTGAGGTTGAGTTTACGGAGAATGCTTTTTTGTTCCCTTAGATCAGTGCTGTCAAACTAAAAAGTAAAAGTCTGGCTGCTATGTCTTACCTTGTGGAAGGTATCTGTACTGAGATCAAAGAGATAAAGGTGGCCATACAGGGGCCGATAAAAGCTGCCGACAGACCGTGTCGGCAGCTTATTGGCCCGTGTATGGGGGCCCCCGATGGGCTTCCCCGATCGAGATCTGGCCGAAAGTCGGCCAGATCTCGATCGGATGGGTTTAAAAATCCCGTCGGATCGCGGCCGCATCTGTTCGTTGATGCGGTCCCGCGATCCGACCGCCCGTTTGTGAATGCTAGGATCCGATCGTTGGGCCCTAGGGCCCACGATCGGATCTGCCTGATATTGCCCACCTCAAGGTGGGAATATCGGAGGGAGATCCGCTTGTTTGGCGACATCACCAAACGAGCGGATCTATCAATGTATGGCCACCTTAACTATCACACTGTAAACATCTTCATTGCTCACCTGTTCACACCTGATACGGACTGTAGGAGCAGTGCTGGCATTGTGTTCTTGTACATAGTATAGGTGATCTGTTATCCATAATGCTCCACGCTTATCGGGAAAGACATCTCCTATAGATTTTATTTTAGTCAAATAATTAAAATTGATTTCCTTTTTCTCTGTAATAATAAAACAGCACCTTGTACTTGATCCCACATCCTTATTAGGTTGATTAAATAGCTCTTTTTTTTGTTTGTTTTAAGAAGAACAAAGGTATAGAAATCCAAATTACAGAAAGACCCCTTTATGAAAACCCCAGGTCCTGCACATTCTGGATAATAGGTCCCACACTTTTACAGTATATATTGTTCAATTTATAACAGTCCTGATTGGTTTCCCTGCCTCCTGCCATGCTCTGCCTGTGCTTCTCCTACTCTGCTTGCCCTATGCACCCTGTGTGTGTGCCCTACCCTGCCTGCCCTAACCTGCTGGTGGGAGGTGGCCTGGTGTGGGTTTATTAGCATTTGAAAATAGTCTCTAAGGCTGATTTAAGTATATGTCTTAATATTCCTTAAACGTTTTTATGTACGAGTGATATGCCTGCAGCGAGCACCAACCGTTTGTTTTTTTTGTACTACCACCATTAATGTGGATATGGTCTTAACATTTCTAGTGATAACATGGGTGTTATTTAAAGTGAGTGTGGTTTAAAAAACAATGGTCAACACTGGCTTTCAATATCAGCCCTCCACCATGTAGGCGAGAAACATTCTTCCCTTCAGAACCACAGGAGTTGGACCCACTGCCCTACATTTACCAGAAAAGCCCAGCTGGGAGGTCATTTAGGGTAAAAAATGTATTTGCTGCCCTATATTCTTAACTATGGCTGAATGATTGATACATAATGATTTACAAGGTCACCGATATAGAAAAATATTTAAGAGTGACCTTAGTCTAAGAGTGTCCTGAACTGAAATAGTCCAACAACAACTGAGCTAGAGCAAAGTAATTAGAATGATAAAAAATATTTCTGTAATGTTTGTATCCTTAGCAACAATGCCATATTCCAAAGCTTTTGGGAAGTTTTTCACTGCATGCTACACATAATTATGGAAAACATAGTCTTTCAAGAAATATCGATACTAGTGTAGATGAATAAGTGATAATTTGAGTATAACTTTCTTATAATACTTTGACTTCCCAAAATGTTTTAAAGCTGTTTAAGGCATCAATGGATCATTATTATTAGCACTGATAATACTAACCATTTGGTGGATACTTCCATGGCATACACCATCTTTAAGGCCTCTGCTAAATCCTTTTGACCAAAGTCAGTAATGCCAATGATAATCTTCCCATCAAACAAATTCAGTGCATTTTTAGGGCTGCTCCATGCCCTAGGCCTGGGAAACTGTAAATCTGCAGAGAAATTGATTAGCTGCCCCCCCCCTTATTTGATTTTTTTTTAAGGTTAATATATTTTGGACGCTTTCCAACACTTGACATCTTTTCCCCATAGTCCTCTAGAGGGTTCTAACTCACGCAGATAATTACACAGATGTCTCTCTTGATTTAGGGACTACAGCTCCCTTGGCCTTGCAATAAACAACAGCTTAAACTGCATGAACACTGCACACACCAAGAGAAAAATAAATAAGGAGTAGGGAACCACTGTAATGCACTGGTATGAAATCATTGGCCACTTGATCACTGCAGAATTATAAGCAATTCTTTATTAAAAGACCACGTCTGTATCACAAGTTCAGTGTACTGTATGACAGTCTGTCACTATAATGTAGAATCTAAAATATTACATCCGAAAAAATTGGAAAAAATTTGTATTTTCATTAAAAATTTCACCTTGAGAGTTGGATATCAACAATATTTGCCAATTGGGGAAATGTTTCCATCTTTAGAGTTTCTGCTTGTGCACAACTTTTGAGTTAAAGGAGCAGTAATGGCAAATTTTCATACACAAATGATATTGAAGCCTGTACTAATGCACACATTAGGTTTAAATTCCTTAATGAAATACTGCAAGAAAACATTACCTCAATTGAACTGGCTCGAATATGCACTCAACCTCTGTAAGGCTAGGAAGTCTCCCCCACCTGCATAGAAACATAGGCAAAGACAAAGCCAAGTGTATCTGCTCCCACCCGCATCCTCCTGTAAGTGCACTGACAAGAACAGTAAGGAGTTTGGCACTAAACTAGATATTTTTGTGTTTCCACATCTAAAACTTCTCCTTATGCGGACACATTGGCCAACATCGCTTGTCAATGCAGGAAGGAGCGTATTAGATAGGATCGGCTTTTTCTTTGCCTGGCCAAGAAACATTAGTGTCATTAGGCTAACACAATGGGTAACGGTCCCCATACACTGTCCAACTTAATCTGTCGGCAGCTTATATCTGCCTGTGTATGGGAACCTTTACCCTCCGCCAGGCTTCTCCGATTGATATTTGATCAAATGTTGGGCAGATGTTGATGGAGCAGGTTTAAAAATGCTGTTGGATCCGCATTGGTTCACTGATGAAGCCCTTGATCCGACTTGCATTCTCCTCAAAGTGAACGGATTGTCGGGCCCTGGGCCCACAACCGGATCACCCCGATATCACCTGCCTCTGTATATATGGCAACCTTGAGAGCAAAAAAAAACTACTAATGAAGACAATGGGGGGAATTCACAAAAGTGTCGGGAATGAAAAAATGTCTTTAAAATGTCGTAGAAAGTGTCGTAGCAACAGCCGACAAATTCACAGAGCATTTCTCCGCCAACTTTTGAATTAGTTTCGTTAAAAGTGGGCGTGGTTTTTTCGGTGCCACTTTTCCCGACATTTTTATGAATTACTCGTAAACTCATTTTTTTACCGACAATTTTTCAGACACTTTAGGCTCTCCAAAATGAAAAAGTCTTGGTAAATGTCGTTTGTACGATGAAAAGATATACGACATTTTAGAAAATTGTCGGACTTACGAGACATTCAGAGATGGTAACATCTGCCTTTGTGAATTTGCAGTTCGTACGACATTTTACAAATTTGTCGAACGCCACTTCTGGGTTACTTATTTTACCGACACTTTTGTGAATTCCCCCCAATGTGTCAAGATTTCCAAGATGTGTGTGTGTGTATTTGTGTGGCGGTGGGGAAATAAGAGCTTTGTTGATAAGGAAGTGAAGATTAATATCTGTTTATACCGCAGGCATCTGTGTGTGATAATCAATAGACATCTGTTAAGTTTATCTCACCCAGCAATTTCATTTATCAAACGCACATAAATAAAACATATATTTTAAGAAATTAAAGGAAAAAGCCACAGTTCTGTAATAAGTATTGATTAAATGTAGAAAATCATAGACAATATAAGCAGCAACTGATGGACTTCAAAGGATCTTCAACAAGACAGATCACTTTTAACATTAATCAAAAAAATGGCTTTATTGTGCTATGCAGTGGCATTGTAGATCTAGCAGCAGCTCCAGCAATACAGGTTTACACAGACAAGGGACAGTTGCTTGTAAACGATCTACATGGATTGCTTTAACAACTTATTCAAGTCAATACTAGTTATAGTAAAACCTGAAGTTATAGTACCTCCTACCCAACCTTCACCCAGAGTAGACAGGGGAGGCACAATTATGCAACTGTATATTAATAAGCTTATTAATTAAATAGGAACAGCAATTAACGGGTAAAACACCTGCATTCTCCAATTATCACCTACAATACCTGCTGTCATTTTATAAAATGTGCTTAGTTCCAAGCTCTACATCTACTGATGGTCTGTCAGAGATACAAATCACATTTGCATTTTGAAAAAGTAATTTTAAGATAGTGAACTATATCTAGCACTTCTCCTGTCTTATGTACTTCATTACTCCGAGACACTCTTCTCCAGATTTCTTTGGTGTTTCACATGTTCAGAATATTAACTGTTTTGCTGCTGGTCGTCTGAGCTACAGCTCAACATTACTCCAAGTACACCTACTTACAAATAAAAGAGATCCTTCCAGATGATGACCTTAGATTCATACAGGAATTGAAAACCTCTTTGCTGGGGACAGCATAAAATGTTTTATATCCTTGGAGTTATCCATTAATTTAGACCCAATACAAGCTTACCTATTGTTTGCTAGACTTGCCCACAAAACAAAATTTTAAGGGGTATGTTATACTATGCTGTTTCTCCATAAGCAAAATGCTTTTGCTTTCTTTTGCCAGTGATATCTGTGTGCATGGACATGAACAGCATCGGGGCGCATTTTGGAGTGTGAATGCATACTTATCTACCCTGAAATCCACCCATCAAAACCACTAACAGACTGATGATATGCCTATCAATGAATATGGGTCTTAGGGGCAGAAGGAAGCAGTTCTGAATTTTTTCCTCTAGCTTAGATAAGCGGTCAGAGAAAATACCTGGTGTGACAGGGCAAAAGTAGAACTATATCATCAAAACAAAACCATAATTTTTAATGAATGCTAATAGATTAGCTCTTTCCTACATGTGACAAATATTTTTTTTGTTCTACAAAATAAGCACAATTCCTTAATCAATGGAAAAAAATTTTTTTATCTGCACTGTACTCATATTGCTTTTGAATAAGGCTGAAATTCGCGGATAGGAAATGTTCAGGGCTCTCAATAAATATCAGAATCAAGGATAGTATTTCAGAGAACAAAGAAATACATATTAAGAGGCAGCCGTGTAAAACCAATTGTTAGAACTACTTTTTCAACCATTAGGGCATGGACACGTGCCTTGTTTTCATTGCGGTTCACGCCACGGTTTTTAAAAAAGCTGATCGCCTTGTAGATGCCAAGCGGTTTAAGCTTAAGGCAATGGCACATTATGTTAGCTATGAGCTGCAGACAAGAAATAATGCCTTGATAGTGTCCAAAAAGGTTGCACCTTAGCAACTGTACTTTCTTTGCCTGGGTCCTACAGGTCGCCTTTGTTTTGCCCACAAAATAATTTTTAAACTTTATAATTCGAAAAAAGTGAGAGTTTGTGACTTTGCTGCAATTGGAAGTAGCAACCAATTGTAGGCAGATGTATTTATCATATAAGTGTGAGTGATCAAGGTGACTAGAGAAAACTTATTGGAGACTTACCCTCTGGCTGCGCAGCGTAACTCCTGCAGATTTGAAGTCAGGAAACCGGATCCCAGCTGTTTCTGGTACTGCCTAGTGAAGAAATAATTTCTTTAATGCATGTTATAGGACTCATATGTCAATTTTACTGATTTATCATAGAGCTGTACCCAACTCAAAAAGCCCAGAAACTGGCAAATTCCAGAATCGTAAAATAAATATCAGGTAGACATTTTCTTGATGCACAGATATAGAAGTATATGCTATGTTACTAAAACAGTATGACAATGTGAATGTGTTATTGTTCACTGCACTAGCATCAAATGACATGTTTAAACAGGGCATGCACTATATTTAGCATTTTATAAGCAGACTGTCGGAGACTTAAAGGAGAATTCAACCCTAAAGTTAAAAAAACCCTACCCTACATAGACCCCCCTTCCTCCTCCCCCCCAGCCTAAGTGTTACCCCAGGCAAATGCCCCTAACGTTTTACGTACCCTCGGTGCAGATTCAGGCTGGCGTGGTAGCGCATGCTCAGTTGGAGCAATTTTCTGTGACCACTGCGCATGCGCCAAAAATTGTCAAAGCGCCGGTCTCATTCTGAAGATTATCGAAGTGACTGAAGATGGCACCCATGAACTCTGATGCCTGAATCTGCACCGAGGGGTAAGTAAAACATTAGGGGCATTTGCCTAGGGTAACACTTAAGCTGGGGAGAGAAGGGAGGGGGTCTATGTAGGGTAGGGTTTTTTTAACTTTAGAATCAAATTCTCTTATCTGATCATTGGACTGGGGGTGAAATGATCAGATCAGCCCAATTTGGCACAGCATGTAGGTGGCCTAATTGACCAAAGTGCATGGGAAGCTGAAGAACATTTCCATAACTCAAAAAGTTAGTAGGGATAGAGGTGAAATATTCTTGATCACAGTAATGCTATATCTTGCATAGGAATTGCGTTGCTGTATGATATTGGACAAGCAATTAGAATATACATTTACTTTGAGGTCTACCAGGCCTGGCTTGTGCAGCTCAAAGATCCTGAATAATAGCACAACTGCACAAGGGAAGTCCAAAATTCAGTTTTCAAAAAAAATGTGTATGTGTAGAAGAAAACAAATAGTCTACAGACTCTCTAGCAAAAAACCTGGACTTTGGTCAGAATACAGGACTGAAATAGAAATAATTTAGAAAAGTTTGCTTGAATTAACCTTTCCAATATAAATCTCCCCCCCCCCGCAATCTTGCCAAGAAAGTTCTCTGCCAATGTCTTCGTCACTGAATAATATGACAACCATATAAAAAAAACACTAAGGAAGCCTTTTTCATACTATTTCCCAGAAAACCTAACAAATATAGTTAGTAGAACAATTCTGATCTGTCAAGGACAAAATTAACCCTTCTCTTGCAGAAGCACCTTGAAAAAGCCCTGAAGCAGAAAATAATTACTCTGTTCAATAGCTGCTTGATTGCAACCATTAAACACACAGAAAAGGAGCTCAAGGGAGAGGCAATGTCCTTGTTATTGATTCAAGGTTTCCCGATTGGCCCCTGAGCATAAACAAGACTAGTGATAGGGATGCATGCTAGCACAAGGGAGCGCTGACACTTGTCAATGATTTTACGTCATGACCCATCAGCAGGAAGTCATCGTTTTTAGACACCCAGGAGGTCTTTAATCCAGTTATTTGCACAAACAAATACAGAAAAGCGCATGTAAATCATTTGGGACGGCGAGTCTCACCACATGTAAAATCATTTGGGAGGGTGAGTCTCACCACTGTGAAACACAAAAACAGTCAATCTCAAACAAACACCGTTTCTATGTAATTTTATGTACCATAACGCAGGTTAAGTTTTGCTCCCTACCGGATTAAATACATAGTTATTTTAGGTTTGGATGCAAGGGTTTAAAATTGTAGATGCTAAAACAGACCTGTCCGTATACAGCAATGAATTTTGAATGCACAACGGTTATATTTTAGTTTACAGTATTAAGTTCGATTTCCTGATCTCCATACAAGCATGTTCAGTTCAGTCTCTTCTTCACTACTACAAGGTGTACTTATACTCTTCTGCACTGTACAGCACCTTTAGTCTCGCCTTTGCAGAATATGCTTGTTAACTTTAGCTCTGCTTGTTTTGTATACTAGAAGTCATTGCTATGACAAATATAATAATATAAAGGCTAAGCCTAACACAGAATACTAATTTTAGTTTGTGCCTTGCACAATTGTTAACTTTTGCATAGGTCTGTATCTTCATTTTGGTAAATACTCAATATTGCCTGATAATTTTAGTTGCTACTTTTCTGAGTATGCAAATCTTAGTCTGTCTAGTATTAAAGGATATAAAGTATGTGCAATATTCAAGTTTTGTAAATTATTTGCTGAGTACTCTATACTAAAAGCGATTATTTGCAAAACAAAATATTAATATGTCTAGCTATTAATCACAGAGCAAGAAAGAAAAAAAAAGATGAATAAACCTGGCTCTTTGGTCTAGTATAACAGCAGGCTACATTATAGATGAAGGCGTGATCCTGGCAAGTAATATGATTGAAATAATGCCATGAAAACACCTTTTGTATGCTTTGCTGAATTAGACAGGAGTCCTTTTATATATGAGGCCCCATTAACTAAATAGTTTCTCTATAGCTTACTTAAATAGGAACCAGGTACAACTGGGAGTATGCTCAATGACCCAAGATTTTATGTAGAAAACCTATTTGCCAAAAGAATAAATTTCATTTAAAGGAGATTGTGGTAGCCAATTTTTTTGTGTTCCAAGACAAGAATTCCCTGCTCCTGATGTGTTGTGCTTGAAGTGATACACCACACAATTGTTCTACCTAAGTGCTCCAGGTAGTCACAGAAATTCTCACGTGAAAGATGATTCTTCAAAACAGAATCTCCTGCTTGTGCAGAAACAGCAAATGCTCTCTCCACACGATCAAGGTCAAACACAAACATTTTAGCCTAAAACGTCTGCATGCTATTCACTTTCTAAAATGTTTATGACAACATAGGAATGATTAAATCATAATTAGGAATAAGTAAATATCCTGTAACAGGCTGCTTGAGTTTGCCAGTTGGAGTTACTTTTTCACAGCGTCTTACACTATAGGATTGTAGACCCTTTACTACAGAGTGTATTAAAAGCTCAAGGGGTGAAAAGCTTACAGGCTTTTCAGTTTCCTTCTTTTGTGGTAGCTTCTTTTTTGTTGCCTTGCGTTCTGCACGCCTCAGCTCTGTGGTGGTGTCAGCTGCAGTAATACGTTTCTGCAGATCCTGGGCTTTCTCTCCTTCTTTCTGCTTTCAATTTTCCACAGCTCCTGAATTAGATATTCCTCTTCTGACACCTGCAGGTACAAAGACAGACAAGTCAAACATTTCAGCTCTACACAAAATGCAAGGGTGCCATCTAGTGGTAAAGAATATTACCTTCACATTGATTGGCCATAAAAAGAAAACCAGTAAACCAAAAAAGTTCTCTCATACCAGTGGTTTAACTTTAATTTCAGCATATTATGAAAGTGAGGAGTTTTACTGCAACAGAGCTAAGTTCTAGAATAGCCGATTTGCTTGGGATGAGATACACAATAAATTCTGCAATCCAACAACAGATTCCAAAAGTTGTACATGTCTGAAACCAGAATAATTTCTCTAAAGCTTCTGCCTTACTTTAGTGAACTGTAAACTTCTTTGGATTTGTTCTTTATAAAAAAAAATATATATATATTTTTTAAATTTATTTTCCAGAATTATACTTGACCACGCCTTTTTAAAAATGCTAAATGAGTATACACACATCTTCCTATTTCACAAAGTAACACTGTATGGCAGGTATCTGTTCAATATTTATATAATCAGGTTTATATACCTTGATTGTCAGGGCATGTAAACCTCGGGCAAAATAGGACAAAGAAGGAGTGAATAAAGATCGCTCTCCTTTCATGAATGATTAAAAAGACTTTAAAGAAAGCAGTAGGTTATTCTACAACAAATGGTTAACAATGATGTTCAACTGTGAGCTGCAAGCTACATTAAATAGTTGTATTAGGCAGAGAGAAAATTAGGATACATATGGGGGCAGGTTTATCAAGGGTCGAAGTGAATTCGAGGGAATTTTCAAAGTAAAAAAAACGAAATTCGAAGTAATGTTTTGGATACTTCGACCATCGAATAGTATACTACGACTTTGAATTCTATTCGAAGTAAATCGTTCGAATATTCGACCATTCGATAATCAAAGTTCTGTGTCTTTAAAAAAAAACTTTCACTTGAATACTTCGCCAAATTAAACCTGCCGAAGTGCTATGTTAGCCTATGGGGACCTTCTAGAGCATTTTTCTACATTTTTGGAAGTCGAAGTAAAATCATTCGATCGATTGATCGATGAAATCCTTTGAATCGTTCGATTTGAAGGATTTAATCGTTTTTTAGTCGTTTTTTTACTTCGACCGCAGGATACCCAAATGCGATGAAAAAAACGTTGACTTCGATATTCGAAGTTGAAGTATTTCAATTCGATGGTCAAATTTCGAAGTATTTTTATCTTCGAAATTCGACCCTTGATAAATCTGGCCCATGGTGTGGAAAGAACATATTCATAAATATAGAATGCTTGCTATGTCTAACACAGTATTCTGCTAAAATAATGAAAAATCCATCCAGGTAATTACAGGTATTACGAAGTTATTCAAAACTGCTTGTTATGTTCATTATGCAAAGCACTAAAGCAAAATATTAAGTTAAAATGATATTGTTAATGCTAATGTAAGGCATAATATTCAGATTTAATGCTAGCTGTTAGGAGCAGGCTAGGAACCAAAATTTTATCTGTGATAAAAAATATTTTTCAAATAGGCAAAAACATTTTGAGGGCAGAACATGCACTCTTAAAATATGACATAAAGGTTCACTGAGATTAAAATTAAAAATTAAACAACCTCCTTGCTCTGCAACTTCCCTTCAGATTTGCACTGTGAGATCAGGAACTGAACCAAAGTAAGGAACTCTAAAGAGAGGCAGAATGGGGGGGGGGAACCCTAAAATTCATATAATTTTGTTTATCTGAATAGGATTTCAGTCATAAGGTGGACAGAGTAATACATTCATTCAGTAATTCAGTAATAAAATCATTACTGCAGGGTCTGACATTTGGCATTTAAGGGAACCAGTGCTTTAAAAGCACTTACATTCTAATTCCATGTGCTTTATCATAAAATTCTGGGAAAAGCATAAATCAAAAATACATTTGTATGTGAGCCTGAAAGCAATGTTTAAGGTTTAGATGAAAATAGGAGATTAATTTAAAGGAATGCTCCACCCAAAAAATATTTTTGCATAATGAAAGCAAAGCAGTGGATTTGTGTCTGTTATTGCTTTTTCTAGAAGTCGTGATTTACATTCTCTACAATTAGGGATGGGTGAATTTCCGCTTCGTTTTGCCAAAAATTCACCAACGCCCATTAAAGTCTATGGGTGTCAAAAAAAAAATTGTCGCACAGCGAAATTTTTTTGACGGGAGTCTTTTTTTTTTTTTCTAGGCACACCACCATACAAGTCTATGGGCGTCATTTCCATGGCGAAACAAGGCGAAAAGAATCGCCCATCCCTATCTACAATGTTTTTATTACACATAACGAGATTTTTGGTAGTACAGCTTTACATTATGTAAAAAGAACAGAAAAAGAACAACACCAAAAGTTAGAAAAAATGTCCCTGACATGCTTTGTGTGGGTCACTGCACACACTAAGAAAAACTGGCAGTATAAGGGCTCTTACTCATGAGCATTTTTCCTGCGTTTGGCGCCTACATGCGCCTTTGTGAGTACAGCCCCATTTGAAAAAATGAAATGCGTTTATTCCTGCGCTCCCCTGCGGCTGAACGCCGAAAAATGGAACGCAGGCCAGCGCAGGTAAAAACGCTCATGAGTAAGAGCCCTAACTCATGTATGGCTTGATTTACTAAACAAGACACTAATTTGCACCTGCATAAGTAAACTATGCAAGATGTGCAGCTCACACTCTTTTGCAGACACCAGCTGTTATTCTTGAATTTTGGGGAAAAGCATTGAGAGTAAAAAAACATGGCATTTTTTATCCATGTGTTGCCTTTGTCTTAGTAAATGAGCTCTCTGATATATCTTTTGTGAGTTCAGTAGCCCGACAGCAGCTTGATTAAATCCCAGCCAAACCCAGACAGTTGCAGAACAGAAACTTTAAATTCAATATCCATATGAAAAAAAAGAAAAGAAAATAACCAATCAAAATTCTGAGATAAATACAAAAATACATTCTGCTCTGTGTTACAAACTACAAAATACTTTATATGTAAGCACATATAAAGTATCTCCTTATAAACCTTGTAAGTGCTGGGTGATGTGAATACATTTAGCACCATGTGATGCAGTGTAACAACAGAAAACAGAAAACCAACCTGCTCTGGTGTCCTGTTGTACAATCTGTCCTGCTGCTCTTTTCTTCTCCTCTCATGTCCTGCATCAAACACAGGGATTTTCAAGTCTGTCCCTGGGGTGGCACGATTATTTGCCAGCTTAGCACAGATGCCATGATACCGATCTTTCAGATCCTCTGCTGACCTTTTCTGGACATAAAAAATACAATTCTGTAGAACAAGATCTACTTACATCTTTATGTACATTTAGAAACAATGGGTCAACATAATTTAAATGCAGAAGGCACACCCCTTAATAGTAAAAACACCTTCACAATCCACCACTGACCTTTAGAACATAATAAAGTTTAGCTACTATTGGTTCATCTTAAGCACCCAGACAGCTTAATTTAGCACTAAGGCCAATGGAATATACAGGTATCCATAAACCCATTATCCAGAAAGCTCCGAATTACGGAAAGACCGTCTCCCATTGACTCCAATTTAAACAAATCATCCAAAATCCTTTTACTCTGTAATAATAAAACAGTAGCTTTTACTTGATCCAAACTAAGATATAATTAATCCTTACTGGAAAGGATTAAAACCAGTGTATTGCATTTATTTAATGTTTAAATGATTTTCTAATATGAAGATCCAAATTAAGGAAAGATCTGTTATCCAGAAACCCCCAGGTCCTGAGCATTCTGGATAACAGGTCCCATACCTGTACTATGTTTCTATAACTATATAAATTTAACATTTTTTTTTAAATAATTGACATAGAATTGCATAGTAATGTATTATTCTGCTGTCAGAATATCTTTGTATTTTTCATTCTGCTAGAGATAGAACACTACAGTTTTACTAACAGCCAGTGTGATAAATACATGAAAGTAAACTGGTTACCTTAAATTGCTGATGATCATATCTGTCAAGGATAACAATGAATCGCAGAAAAAAAACGTCGGCAGAGGTCAAAAAGATGGTCTGTCTGTTTAGTCCAGCCGTCATCATGTAAATACATTTGATATTCCTGTTCTGAGTAAACTGGAACCTGTACAGACTGATAAAGAAAGATTAGTGATATGTCTATTGATGTACTCTTGGGCAAAACTATCACATTAGAATGTTTTACAAGTAACTACATGCATTATGTACTTTTAGGTCAAATAAAAATGGGTAATAATTTAATCATGATAATAATCAATTTGGATTTTTACTTTTGCTTGATTGTTTGCCTAAAATATATTGCTGAAGCGATTTGTGTAGAATCACTTTTCTGACACAAGCTGGAAATATGCAAATATTCAGTGGAAGAATTGTCTTTGAACATAAAAAGCTATGTCTCTACACTTAGAAAAATATATAGAAGATGAACCTAAGAGAGCACAGTTTCATCAGAATGTCAAATATGTTACAGGTCCTTGAGTTGCTATAATTATTGGAATTAGAACTGTATTCTTATTACAGATAACACAAGCAAAAAGCAAACGAGTTTAGATTGTGCTTTAAATATGGGGGGGAGGCAGATGAATATTTATACAAGAATACAAGAATTTGAGCATTAAACAAGTACTGATAAACTGGTATTTTAAAAAACAGCAAACCTCATCAGTCTGGGAAAGCCAACCTTTGCTTAAGTGACGCAAAGGGTTTGACCTTGAATGAGCGCACACTCTCACTGCTCCAAGAAATGAAATATTAAATGAATTAGTATGCACAAAATTCTTCACCACAGAGCAACATCTCTGATCCTCTCATAAGCCCCCAAACACATAAATATTCAGTGTAAGCATCTGTGTGTGTGTGTTCCACTCACAGCGTAAGCACTGCAGCAAAAGTCCTCAGAGTCCTCAACTGTCATATGTGCGCTTACATTTTGCTTGTTCAAATAGATAACTTGCAATTACAGGAGGGAAGTTTGTGGAGGGTTAAGGATATTTAGTAGAATGTTAAAAAATCCTGACCTATGTCACAAATTGAGTTAAGAATAAAGAAAACAAAGCAATATGAAAGAAGTAACAATATTCATGTCCTGACCTTTATATCCCACAGTAGTCCACACTTGTGTCAGAGCATGTTTTACTCAGCAAGAAAAGCTGTACACACATCAGTTTAAAGAATCCATAATTTGTCAATATGGGGCTTGAACAACTACATTTATAAATAGTACAATACATTTAATTCCACTTTTTAAGAGACTCCATTAAAATGAATGGATGAATGAGACAATATAGCAATCTACCCACAAGCTCAATGTACAGACATATTATAAATACATACATCTAATGAAAAGTAAATGATTCATGGACAAGAAATGTAAAGCTTTTGAGTTATTCATATATTCCTGTTTTAATCTAGGTAGAAAGGTTTTTCCACTTACATTATTTTCATAGGACCAGAAGAACACCAGGATAAAAGCCATGATTGCAGTCACAAATTCTGAGTGCTGCTGAGCATACAACTGCATCATAAGCACAGAAGCATCCAGAAAAGGAAAACATTTAGCCAAATCTGTCCTTATGGCCAAACCAACCACCAATACTCCCACTCATTCAAGTCTCTTTATGGAACCGAAGAAGGTTTCAGAACCTTTTTCTCTGGAGACACAAATTAAGTCTAGGAATCTGTCATAACAATAGTTTATAATTAATTATTCAAACATATTATAAAGGATAATGAAAGACAATTTCACTGGGGTTGGGGTGCCAAAATGCAACTGCAGAGGAATAAGTTACTGCACCAGACGCACATGTGTAGTAGAGTAAATTTTTCCAACTGTACGAGTCAGTCAGCATACCAGGGTGGCCTCAGAAAAGATAAGTAAAATGGAGAAGCAATGCTTATAGTTTTTGCCCCAGGTGTGGTGCAGTTTTTTCCAAAAAGGAGAACTGGCCCTAGGGGAAAAAAACAAAAACCTGTTTTACTAGGGAGTGTCTAATATTTTTGCATCATCAGTTAAATAGCCTATTTTGACAGACATTTCACTTAAAGTTCCCATTATAAAACTTTGGGCCTTATTTATCCAAATTCAGATTTGTGTAATTTTAGAGGTTTCTACTAGGACAAAGGAAGGTTTTCAGCAGTAACCTTAGATTTGATGAGTGAAACACAACCTATGTGTCTGTGAGTATAATCAACTACCAGAAATAAAACTGATTGGCATGTGAGTATAAACACTCTATAAAGCTCTTTCCCTTCTTTAAAACACAGCTCACTAAATCTGATGTAGGTGGCCACAGATCCTATCGTACGAATCGAGGATTCGTATGATTTTCGGATCGTGTGTGGCATGTGCCGACATCTTTTGTCTCACTTGTCTTCACAGAGCTTCTACTTGGAGATGCCGACTACAGGTTCAACAAAGAGAATAGTAAAACTGCACACTAAACAAAAAGAGGTGCTCCTCAATGTTCCCTGGCTGTCGCCTCCAAATGTCTGGTTTAGTGATGGGCGAATTTATTCGCCAGGCGCGAATTCGCGCGATTCGCCGCGGCGAAAAAATTCGCAAAACGGCCGCGAAAATTCGCGGAAAAAATTCGCCGGCGTCAAAAATTCACCGGCGTCAAAGATTTTTTTCGGAAAAACGTCAAAAACGGGCGCCGGCGTCAAAAACGAGACGCCGGCGCCGTTTCGCGAATTTTTCGCCGTTTCGCGAATTTCGCGCGAAATTCGCGAATTTTTCGGCGAAGCGAAACTGCACAAATTCGCCCATCACTAGTCTGGTTCTTTAAAGTGGAACAGAAAACTGGAGCATTTGGTGATAGTGGAGGTTTTGGAGAGTTACAGAATAATCTGCACTGCAAGCTGGAATTAACTTTAATAACAGCAAAGGGTCTTGTTTGCATACCAATACTATTATCCCTTTTAAGATCAAAAAAATTACCTAAAAAAACCCCCAAAAACAAACACAACCTACTTTTTGTCAGAGTAGAGAAGTGCATACACATCTCGATGCATGCCTTCTGGACGCTTAAAGGTCAGAGTCTCTGAAGCTTTCTTGGGTTTTTTCTGTAATGAATACCATAAGTATGTTAATTTGAGACAGAGAGAGTTTATTTGCAGAAGACAACGATAACAATAAAGGCAAAGAAAATATTTCTGTTATCTAAAAAGCATAAATTTAGGTTTATTTAGCAGCTCTTTAATTTGCATTTTAAACAATCTGGTAACTATGGCCTAGATTACCCTAGCAACCATGCATTGTCTGGAATATAAATAGGAGAGAGTCTGAATAGAAGGATCAGTAATAAAAAGTAACAATAACAATACATTTGTAGCCTTACAGAGCATTTGTTTTTTTTATAAGGGGACAGCAACACCCATTTGAAAGCTGCATAGAAACAGAAGAAAAAGACAAATAACTATAAAAAATAAATAATGAAAACCAATTGAAAAGTTGCTTAGAATTGGTTGTTAAAAAACATGTAAACATTACTTTAAAGGTGAACCACCCCTTTAAGAACAGATAAAAGATCTCTATTTGCAAAAGCTTTAATAACTGTCAACACTTGCATCATTCAGAAATTCTCAGTTAGTTTCTCACACAATATCAACACTTCGGCTTTACTGAAAACCTATTATTATTTAATTAGCACGTATTATACAACTTCACTTGTGTTCACCTCCCAAAGTGTCTGTACTTACTAGTAGATCCCCAGTGCCAGTTCTCCATGGGCCAGGGCACTTTTGAATACTCTCACATAGCCAAGACAATGTAAATTAAAGCTCTAAACCATATGCCACAGCAAATATGAAAAAATAACATATTTGGAGTAGGACTAGCTGAGTTGTTGACTTTTTATCAATTCCTTGTTTCCTTAGTCAGGCCATATGATCTTGCTAGGCCTAAAGCACCATCAAACAGCACAACAAACCTTAAAGTGCCTGGAAAAGTGTATAGTTATCAATTGACACGAAAATAGTGTAATGCTTTTTTATTTACAGTCTATTTGCAAACAATATTTATATTGATAAAAATTAGAGGGCTGCTTCATACAGACATTATTATTATTATTGTAGACAACTCTTATGAGAATCCTTAAGACAAGAGCCAACTCTAATCTGTGCACAGATTGGAAGTCTGAAACAGAATCATCTGTAAGGAAAGATTTTAGAAATCATAGACATCTTGTTTTAATAGGATGAAGGTCTAGCACATGCAGTGTTTCTCTACCAGTGTATAGATCAGTCAGTGGAGAATGCTGGGCAAACTTCCTCTGACAATAAAACATCTTTCACTTCACCTAGAGGGTGATTTCAGGCCAAACATGTGTACATATCAGGAGGACCAATTCAAGTCAACCGCAATCCACCCAAGCAGTATTGGGCTTTTCCCAGCCAAATACATCAGCAGAAAAAAACCTACATGCAATATGGCCAAATCATATTTGTGTACAGTCCTTATGCAAATACTAGGACTAGAACTGATGATGTTGCATATATTATAAATATATATATATATATATATATATATATATATATATATATATATATAAATATATTATTCTATAACTATGTTTAAAATGCTGATATTGTAGAAGTAACTAGAATAATTTTTGTTTTAGCTTATCCTCTCATTTTTCATTTTGACCTGCTACCACTTCAATAATGAGAAATGCCTGGCCTGCTTGTTCTAAAGAGTTTCCGCTTTAGAGAGAGAATATAATCTATTTGTACTGCTCTAAGAAACAAACCCAGAGAAATTCACCTTATCTGCATTAATGATGTCCATTTTGTTGATGATTCCTGTGACTTCTGTATCCCCACCCCCCAATTCCAGAATATCACGAACATCTTCTCCTGTAGCCATGTTTCAACCTTAGATGGAAAAAGAAATATTAGTTGTGTAATAGCAAGAATTGGGGCTATGGCATAGCAGTCTTTTGCCGCTGTATATGTATAATGCCTGTAACTCTGCCTTTGCTTGCTTTGCATTGATAGAAACAGGAAGCACTGTAAATTGTCTAGGACTCTTGCCTATTAGCCACCACAAATGGGCATCAGCATATAAGGCAATTAACTGTGGGCCTTACTTACAAAACATTCCACACATTAATGGGCATAAACACGCTACTTACACATACTACTGTCTGCAAATCTTACAACTGCAAGCGCCTATTCTTGTGTTTTACAGAAAATCCCGTCGCCACAAGTCTCATCACGCGAGACTGTGGCGTCACGGCTGCACGTAAGCGCAGTGACGCATCAAGTAGCTGCCTTGTGGGAGTGACAAGCAGAAACGCTTTAAAAGAGCTTCTGGCTTGTTTTTCACTCTTCGTACGTCCTATTTTTCAGCGACGAAAACAAGACTTTTGGTCAGTTTTGGTTGTCCGCCATCATGCCCTCTGACACCTCAGAGCTCCATCTTGTGCCAGGGAACTAAAAAACAATGTAATGGTCGCCAACACAGCACCTGTCCCTGTCAAAGGCTCTTCTCCCAATTTTACCAAAAATGAGCAAACCAGTGGTTTTCTGCAAAGAGCAGAGCAATCTCTGAATTAGGGTTGTCATCGGTTTTAAGCCGAGAAGTTTAGTTTTTCTAAGGCTTGTACGGGTCTGAGGTTTTCAGCCTTATACTCTGGCCCTGGGGGTAACGCATCTTCCTC
This sequence comes from Xenopus petersii, assembly GCA_038501925.1. Classification (NCBI taxonomy): domain Eukaryota; kingdom Metazoa; phylum Chordata; class Amphibia; order Anura; family Pipidae; genus Xenopus; species Xenopus petersii. The sequence goes on from CM076679.1 coordinate 74,540,794, forward strand.
AAAAATATGCTGAGAACTATTTCTATAAAGAAAAAAGTGTAGTGAAATTGTTAAACGCATTTATATAAATGAATTATTTTATAAATTATTTATATAAATAATTTGTTAAATAAACAAACGTATAACTCATGCCCTAATCTCCAATTAGGTAGGGAAATAATTAGACAAGTGATAAATAATCACAAGAGAGGAAAGTGGGTACATTAACGTAGAGAAGCCGGAGACAAGGAAAGAGACACTGTATGTTATTGTTCTATATTACATTACACTGTTACTGTACTGTACCCAATTTGAATAGGAAATATCAACAACCCTCCAAATGGTAACTGCTACATTTATGAGACCTGGCTCCACAAGAAGGAGAGATCCAGGAACTGAAAACAACTTGATATGTCCCCTCCCACACGTATAACACTCTGGACTGGGGACACTTAAATAATTTGAAGCAATGTGAACTTTATTATTGTTTTCATATATTCATGTATAAGATGATACCAAGTCAAAGATAATTGTTATACAAATTGTCATCATTATTTACAAATAAACAAATGTATCGCCCCCCACCCACCCACCCACAGCCCTCCCCTACCTCTCAAGCAGCCTGCTTTTGTTAGGACAGCCCTGAGTTTATTTTTGCTCTGTACATTAAATAAACATAAACAAACAAATGTGGATTTTAAACAAACATGAATAATCCACATTAGTAAAGCATCATTGACCTACATTATACCATACGTTTATTGCAATGTGGTGATCGGCATGTTACACGTGCAGAATTAGTAAGTTAAAAACAGAACTGTGTAGGTTAGGATTCCCACCTTTTTAAAAAAAAATTACCAGCCAGTGGAGGGGGCGGGAACTAACGGGGTGGGCCGTGACGCGGACTGGTCCCTCTGGAAAATGTATACGTATATAATTTTTATAGAAAAGGTTTTAAAAAAAAAAATTAAAAATATCAGCTGTAAATATTACTTTTTAACACAAGAGGGCAGCCTCTTCATTTTTTAAGTAGAAACATTTATGCAACAGCCACAAAACTACCACATTCAGATCTTTCAGATTAACTACATTCATCCTTTTATTTCAGATTCATGGTCATGCTATATAGACAGGTTCTGCATACATTACAGTACAGAAAAGTGCTCTAGAGCAACAAATAATGTATAATTATCCCAAGGGAAAGTACTACAACCTATGTGAATGCAACAAGAGACAAACAGTTCAAACATTGTCAGAACATCTTGTCTTAATATGTATATGTATGCAGTGTAAATATGAAAATATGAATGTACTAAGTGAATTTTGCTACTTTGTTTACAATCCATTGTATTGCATTGGGAAAGATGGATATATTAAAATCCTGCCTAATATTATTTAATATACTCAGGACCAGATTCACCGCACAAGGTTTGAATAGCTTTAATTATTGCATAAAACTAGGCTCCCCAAGCCAAAAATTATTTTTGGAATTTGCATAATTTAAACCAAATAGCACTGGGATAACTGGCCAAAACAAGTAGATCTTATTATCGATATGTACACCTATAATTACACTTTGCATATTGCTATTGACTTTATTTTATGATTATGGATTTTAAATTATTTGTGCTGTTACTTTGCAGTTAAATTACTAATTTTCCATAGTAACCAACAAGTGTTTGGGGAGTCAGAATGGAATAGGAAATAAGCTGAGATGAACCTAAAAGCGCCTCAGCTAAAGTAGGGGAAAATACATGACAGTAAAAATGAATTAATTTTATTTTTTCTATAAAATCGTGCTGAAAATATTCATTATTGTGATTGTGCCTTCTCTCGTGCTGCCCACTAAAATGAAATATTGCAGGTTGAATGCAATTGCAAGGAACAGCTTAGGATGCAAGGACCTTCAATGAATCAATTCATGCAACAACTGTGTGTATCTTTGCATGACTGCAACTGTGGTTGCAAGTGTAAATTAATGCTAAGCTGTCCCTGCTTTTTCTAACTGAGAGTAAACAAATTGTAATTTTTGTATTTGCAGTCCTTTAAACTGGCATGAAGAAGGCAGTTATACTCTTTCAGAATTAAAGGACGAAACTGCCTTCAGAATAGTTAGTAGCTGTCTAATTATAGTATTTCAAGGAGGAAACTTCCTACAATAACTTCAGAGACCATGATTAATTTTAACAAGTTTCATTGTGTCATACTCACTTATTACCTTCAAAGTAACTAGTCAATATAAAACGGTTTTCTTTTTACTGGCCAGCTTTGTAGGCTCTTGGCTTACAGCCAGTTTTGACTTCTCAGTAACATCTTTGTAAATACATTATATTACAACACAACTGAGACTATACCACTATATTATAATGTGTGCCAGTAGATCACAGCAAGTGGCACATATATTGTTAATATCATATGTGTATGTATGTGTATGTGTATATCTATGCAAATAAATATTATTTGATTCACAAAGAAGAAAATGGTGTGCGGCTCTATGTGAAAATTATATACAGTATATATATATATATATATAAATCCCATACAACTGGTGCACTCTAAACTGTCCTCAAATGCCTGGGTGCCAGTCAACACAGAATTTGGTGTAAGATTCAGATTTATCCTAAAGTTTAGTGCTTAAGTTGCACTTAATCTGCTATGTAAAAGTCATGTGACTTTAAAGCACTGGACAAATGACAACAACACATTTTGTCAAATGATGCTAATTATGTGTGTTTGTGTGTGGGGAGGGGTCTTCATATTTGAATATGCAGATTAGGGTTTGGATATGATTAAGTATTTGGCACTATAACCCAGTGACACAGAGACAATTACTTGTTTTAATAGATGCTGACTGTCACCAGAAGCAACAGGAGGCTTATTTGGAAGGGATAAATAGGGTGCATTACACCCTAATTAAATGTCCACTGTAATGACTCGAATACAATTCTGTAATAAACTTTATATGTGCACAAAAGCTGTACAGTAGAACTGGGTCACTAAAGATGACCATACATGGGCAGATTTAAACTGCCGTTTTGGGTCTTTTCAGAACGATTTGCCAGCTTATCTCTCCATGTATGGGGCCCCCCTACAGACACACCCAACTGATATTTGGGTGAAAATCACCCAGATGTCAATCAGACAAGTTTGATTTTCGTTTTGGATGGAGGTATGCATCTGCTTGTTGATGCTGGTCTTGATCTGGATCAGGCCGATATATCCCAATTCATGGTAGGCATATTGCCAAACAAGCAGATCTTATAATGTATGGCCACCAGTGCCACCAATACCTACACAAACACTATTTTGTGCCTTCCACCTATAACAGAGTATATTTGTGAGAGGGAACAAATGCATTTTTAAAAGATTAAATTAGAAAATGATAAAAATAGAAAACAAATTTAATTGTTGGTGCATTCTTTAAAAATGTAAGGTTCTGTAAAGGTAAAATGCCTCTTTAATTGCTTTTATAATGAAAAATAATCAATTAATACAGGGTTCAGCAATGTATTTGCATAGAGTTCAATCACTTTCTTAACCAAGATTAAATCACTGCAGAAATTCATTCCTAAAAGTCAGATACCTTACTAGGGGAAGGAGGATCGCAAGTTCCTAAACAGATGCACCACTGTGGAGCCATCATTTTTCTTATAAAATGGTAGTGCGAAGCTCCAGTCTCCTGTGCCCTCCACGTATTATACCTAAATACAGATTGTATTTTGTTTACCCCACAAAAAGTCTGAAAACATTTTTAAATACATGAATATTCCTCACTGCTTTCATTTCCCAGATCCCACAGCTATCTAGATTTTATTCATCATAAACTCTAGCTTGTCTAAACCAGTATGGTTCAAAAGCAATTACAAATTAATACGTATTTTATAAGTGAATTATCCAGTAACAAGTAACCAGTTGGAAACATTTCTAAAAGAATTTACCAAAAACATTTTTGCCAGGTGAGTTATCTCTTGGGGGTCTCTTTTGGGTCTTAAGAAGCAACCTATACACTCAAGTCTGGGCTTGTTTTAATAAAAGCTATTTTTGGAATTTTCAGTTGGGTCACAGTCATCATCGATAGAATGTTGTATTCCTGATTATAATTAGATTACAGTTATTAATTTATATTGTTTTGTCCCAGGTATCTCTGTATACTTGTTCTCCTATGAACATGGTAAAATTAAATAGACTGGAAAATTGTATTGTAACAACAGTTGCAAATTTATATTCTTAAATAAATAAATGGTTGTGCCATTTCAAGGCATATATATATATATATATATATATATATATATATATATATATATATATGTATGCAAAATAGTAAAAATCTAGCTTTACCTTGGAAATAATTAACCCTTCCCCCAGCATTGTCTGTAAGAGATATGGGACTAGCAATATGTGTTTTGCATTCTTTCTCTTATGTGTCCCACCATGTTTCAACTACACTTTCATTTAGTTTAATACTTCTGGTTACTAATGCTAATGTGCTAATGTGTAATATATATGTACGGTATTAAATGCATCACACGATGAAACTTTCCGAACCACAATTTCCCAAGTGCAGTTTTAAGGATGTTCATTTTGTCACTGTTAGTAGATATAGCATTACTGCAGAAACAACTGATTCAAGGATACTAGTCCTTGGTTTCTGTTTAAAAGGTATTTTTTGTACAAATTATTATAAAATTCTACACCTGATTAAATATGCCATGCTCCTCAGACCTTAGACATAATCTAAAGTATTGAAGTCAAATGGAATTAATCAGCAAGAAGACCTTTTAACCTTTTGTTAAAGTCATATTTTGTTTGTTAGGGTGGGTTCACAGAATTCTTTTAACATCGACATGTTAAAAACTGAAATTGAAATCTGGGCTAGACATATTGTCAGTTTCCCAGGTGCCCCCAGTCATGTGACTTGTGCTCTGATAAACTTCAGTCACTCTTTACTGCTACACTGTAAGTTGGAATGATATCAACCGCCTCCCTTCCACCCCTATTAGCCCAGCAGCAGAACAATGGGAAGGTAACCAGATAACAGCTCTCTGGTGGATACAATATAAAAACAGTACTCAATAGTAAAAATCCATGCCCCACTGCAACTCCTTCAGTTACATTGAGTGGAAGAAACAACAGCCAGCTTGAAAGCAGTTCCATTCTGAAGTGCTGGCTCTTTATGAAAGCACATGACCAGGCAAAATGACCTGAGATGGCTGCAGGGGCGCTCCGCTAATGAGGCAAGCTGGGCCACTTGTTTCAGGCGCCAGCACCAGAGAGTATTCCAGGGGCGGCAAAAAGCCGCTCCTGCACCTTTAAGAGCCAAATTTCCGTTTTTAAAACCGGAAATTCGGCTGTACTATGGTGAGAGAGTGCAATTGCGCTCTCTGCAATAGTTTTCCTGCCTCCCATCCCGACAGGTAAGCCTCAGGCGGCTCCTTAGTCAGAATTGGTGTTGCATGGCTGCCTTCACACCAATATTACAACTAAAAAATAAGTATACTTATTGGGTTAGGAATGAAATTTTACATGGTAGAGTGAATTATTTGCAGTGTAATTTAGAAATATATACCACACCATCAAAATGTTAACAGTATCCGTTTAACCTGAAAAAAATATTGTGTATAGTAGTGTTGTATTGGAGATGTATTAATTTTCTGCTTTAAAGGTCATTGTCCCTTTTTGTTTTTGCTTGGGTGATTCAGATTCTTGGTAGTCACCAGAAAAACAGAAATAGTTTTTTTCTTAATCACTCTTAATTATTTACTACAATGCTGCTTGGAAAGCCTGTGGCTGAGAGGGGAAAGGGACGAGGAGGATTTTTAAGGTAATGTAAGCAGATGTTTGCTTTAAGTTTTCTGTGCTTGTGCATAAAAAATATAGTTATGCAGATAAGGGATATTTTTTATATACACTGTTCTAATTGGAATGAAACATACCTCAGAGGAAAGGCCAAATGCAGAAAGCACACAGTATGTAGGTATGTAGTGTACATTGTCATGAAATGATAACTGACACAAATTTGGTCATGGGAAAATGAAGTCTGAATTAGCGTGCAGCTATTTCTACAGATATGCAGTGAACATTTCACTGTAGCTCATTGGCAAAGGACAACAGTCAACCCATTCATTTAACATTTGCTGCAGCAAGGAATATATGGTTTTTTTTTGTGGTTGGCGTTGAATTTGAAAAGTTAAAAGTTTTGCATGTTTACTTTGCAGGTGTTAATGGATTGATTGACATAAACTGATTAGCATTCTCACATTAAGTTTAAACTCAGTCTGAAAGGGTTACTATAATTCCTGGTAGCTCTGAACATGTGAGAGGCTTTTTAAATACATAAAGACTTCAATAAGACATTGGCACCCTTGGCAGATACTGGCATAGGAGTATACTTAAAGAGCGCAAGGCTATATTTTGCACATTTGATAATGTCATTGCATGGTTATGTAGCTGTTTAGCTGTTATGTTTATTAGTCCCTAAATCTAACACAAATAATGAGGGTGTAGGTTAAACAATTATTTCCATATATCAATTTTGTTTCTAATCAACTACAGACCTTATTTATAAGGGACAAGGTGTAAAATGCAAAAACATGTACAAATAAACATATTTATTACTACTTTTACTGCTCCTGCTTGTACATATATTATAACTGGGTCACCAGAGGTCATCTAGAATTTTCTACACTGAAAACTTCATATTAGTCTTGTAGTAAAGAACATACACTTTTACAGATGTACCATTTCAGAAATAGGTGGAGACTTCTGGCCTGGCTAGCTTTAATCAAATATTGTCAAAGTCAGTACATCAAATATTATAGATAAGCATGGCACTAATCTTAAATTCTCCTGATTAAAGTATCAGCTTTATACATATAAAGTTGGCAGGAAGTCTTAAAATCCCTATGTGCTTAGTAGCTCTCTCTCTCTCTCTCTCTCTCTCTCTCTCTCTCTCTCTCTCTCTCTCTCTCTCTCTCTCTCTCTCTCTCTCTGTTTCCTTCATTTGTATTGGAATAAGACAATGTACTGTGAAGGCATATATAATTAATGTTTTGACTATAATCATCTTTATGCTTGAGTAAAGGCTGCCATATTGTCATATCTGGTAATTCTCTTACAATAACTACCAACAATATATATATAAAAAAAATAGATTGCTTCTAGTGCAGTTAGTTAAATAACAGTTATGCATAAGTGTGCCTAGCTTGCCTGGTTAGATGCTTATGTAGGGAGTCACTTGCAATATAGCCATTGCTACAAAATTGAATATTTGCTTCTAGGAACAGACAGTTTACTGTAAAAATAAAACTGGGCTGTATAATTACAAAGGTGTTTTGCCATGTCTTGCAGGATCAGTGTTGCATTCAAAGTAACTGCACCAGAAACAAGCAAACCAGAAACAGAGACACAAACTCTGACCAGGTATTCTTATGCACATAATAGTTTAGCTTTGTTAATATCTGCATGCTTTTTTCTGTTCATGTAATCTTTTTTTTTCTGTTCAGTTCTATACCTTCTTCTAGATACCTAACTCACTCCACTATTTGTATTTGCCTAAATGCATTTATTAGTTCCCTGCTCTGACCTTCACCTTTTTCTGGCTAGTCTTCCTTAAAAGTTTGGATCCAACCATGCACAACATTGCTTCTGCTTTTGCATTATATATTAAGCAGAGAGCCCTCGTACCTGGTCTTGGTGGAGTTCTGGGAATCTTCTGCATTCATATCTAAGCTCAGGGTCAGACCTGCGGATAGATGAGCACTCTAAAGCTGGCCGTACACTATAAGATCTGCTAATTTGGGGAGGTTGTCAAAAAAGTGCACCTTTCCCCTGATATTCCCACTAAGCCAGCAATATCTGGCTTAATCAGATCATTGGCCCTGCTGCCAAATTATCAGCATACAACAGTGGTAATAGGAGTTATTGGAGCAAGGATAACATCAGCTAGCTAATAGGCCCTTGATCCAATTAAAGAATCAAACCTTCCAGACTGGCAGCTGGACAATTTTTTTGCCAGATATTGGTTGGGTGGGCCTGTCGGAGGGCCAAAATACACAGGCAGATAAGGGACCCAAATCTACAGTTTAAATCCACCCCTGTATGGCCACCTTAAGACAGGATTTCTATCACTCTTCCTGAGTTTGGGTGTACTACATGCTGTTGCCATCTGTTGAAAAATGTCTTATTAAAACATCAGCCCATACTCATAAGTATAAATGAAAGAGGAAGTGTTATTTGTACTCTCTATGCCCTCACAAACCCAATAACAATTCCATCTCATTCTTATGAAGGAAATGTTTTCTCTTTTACACTGAGATCATTTGTGAGAAATTCTTTGACTGCCTCATAGTCAGTGGCATGAAAAGCTTCCAGTAAGTTAGATCCCAGAGGGCAGTGCAATGTTTACTCCTTCCCATTCAATAGAAGCTGCTGTTGCATGATGGATTTCAATGTATCTTGTGTTCATAAAGTGTCAACCTATTTTATTGTCTTTCAATATTTGCACACCTTAACCTCAATTGCTAGTGTTCAAGGTAGACATCCTATTCTTATAGCAGATTTTAATACAATCCAACAGCTGGGAAATGCTGACTCCCTTGTTGTATTTGGTGAATAGCTTATAATACATAAGCCTTATTTATTATGACCTCTTTCTTCCATAACTGGTGGAAATTGCGATAAAGACCTTTTTGTGGAATAAGCCTTTGGTCTTTCTCACTTCAAAAAGAAACATAAAAACCAAGAGAATACAAAACCAAGAGGATGGTAAAACGTTTTTAAAACAGAAGGGATAAACCAACTAGTTTGTAGAAACTCCCTTTTCAGAGAAATAACAGCACTTTATTTAACAACAAAACAATAAAGTTAAAATGTATATATATATATATATATATATATATAAATACTCCAGTACCTTGTTTCTTGTAATATCACTTTGAGCACTGAAGTCCACGCGCTTTTCCAATTTGTCGAACTCTTCATCAGGCCAGCTGCTAATAAAATCCTGAATTTCCTTTTCAGCGTTTTCCTTTCCAAAATCCAAACAATTTCTCATCTCTGGTAAGGGGCCTTACCTGAGCAGAACCCTCCAGTTGACTATCCATACTCACATTCTCAGGCAAAAACAAGGGAAAAGCTTTATATATCCCTCAGCTGATGTACTGGGTGGGGGGACGGGAGAGGATAATTTGGGAAAGCCCAATCTGCAACTAACTAACATAGAGATTGCCAAATGTAAAATACTTTATAAGTAAAATAAGTAGAAATACTTTCTTCCACGTTCTTCCATGAATATGCTTGATTGCTTCATGTAAAGTATTTTCAAAGCATTCCCATGTTATTTAAAGCTTAACTTGAGAAGTACGCTAGAAATGCTGTACATTATGTTTTGGGCTTCTGTATTAGTCCCAGGCAACCACAGTAAAGATCTGTGCCACCAAAGATGCCCCAGTAACTCCCCACCGTCTCTTATGCTGATTCAATGCATATGCTCTGTGCTGCTTTCAGTTACTGAGCTTATACAGTACACATAGAATATATATGTCACAATAGAAGGCTGATTCGTAATTAATACAGATAATTACTATTGTACATGGCAGCACAGAAATCAGAGCAATTAGCATCAAAATTAAATATCAGCCCAGTAGCATCAGCTTATATTATAGGCAACGCTCATATGCTTGATAATTTGCAACAACCCCTAAGCTTAGCTTCTCAACAGCTGCTCAGAGGCCAATGAGCATGTGAGTGTCGCAGACACTTTCCAAGTTGGTGACCCCATGTGACAAGTTTGAAGTCCTGGATCATTGCTGCTATTGAGATGCTGAAACTTTAGGCTGGTGCAAAAAGGTCAGTATATATAATATGACATTTTCAGCCATATTCTTTTTTATAGGGTTTAGTTCTCCTTTAAAGGAGAGGTATTTTCTGGAGACTTGGCACTTTCCCACAGGTGATAATCAAATCGTATCATCTGTCATTGGCTTTAAAGGAACAGTTCAATTTAAAAATAAAAACTAGGTAAATAGATAGGCTGTGCAAAATAAAAAATGTTTCTAATATAGTTAGTTAGCCAAAAATGTAATGTATAAAGGCTGGAGTGACTGGATGTGTAACATAATAGCCAAAACTCTACTTCCTGCTTTTAAGCTCTCTTGGTTTCCACTGACTGGTTACCAGGAAGTAACCAATCAGTGACTTTAAGGGAAGGCACATGGGTCATAACTGTTTGCTTTTGAATATAACCAGCATGCTAAGGCTCAATTGCAAACTCACTGAACAGTTATGTCCATACCTCCCAACTGTCCTGTTTTCAGAGGGACAGTCCCTCGTTTGTACTGAACAGCCAGAAAAAGAAACAATGTGTTTTAACTTAATTGGCTTTTGGCATAGAACCCAGAACCCAGAAGGTTCAGATAAGATACTTTTGAACTTTTTTATATTTTGAGATAAGCAAATAAGCAATTGTAACAATATAACATAACAGGTCCCTTGGGAAAAGTTAGACACACAGCTTAAAGGGCAATTCACCTTCATTAGCAAAACTGTAATAACTGAAAAAAAACACAGAAATATGTTTAAACTTTCATAACCTGCGAAATTTTGTAAAATGAACATGGTAATTAGGGGGTGTGGTCCCCTAACTAATTCAGAGTTAGACAGCTAAAAAGGCAGGAAGTAGTGTTCTGGCTATTATTTCTATAATATTTTTGGCTAACTATATTAGAAACATTTTTTATTTTGCACAGCCTATTTAACCAGATGTTATTTTTACACTGAACTGTTCCTTTAAGCTTGCAGCATTAACCAATAGCCTTCAGCTGTCAGTGGGATGCTGGAAGTTTTAGCAAAACAATAGGTGGGGGACATTGGTTTATGTAATAAAATACACTAAGGGGCACATTTACCTAGGGTCGAATATCGAGGGTTAATTAACCCTCGATATTCGACTGTCGAAGTTAAATCCTTCGACTTCGAATATCGAAGTTAAAGGATTTACCGCAATTCGTTAGATTGAGGGGACCTTCCCCATAGGCTAACATTGCACCTCGGTAGGTTTTACTTGCCGAAGCAAGGGGTCGAAGTTTTTTTTTAAAGAGACAGTACTTTGACTATCGAATGGTCGAATAGTCGAACGATTTTTAGTTCGAATCGTTTGATTCAAAGTAGTAGTCGAGGGTCGAAGTAGCCAATTCGATGGTCGAAGTAGCCAAAAAAATTACTCAAAATTCTAAGTTTTTTTTATTCTATTCCTTCACTCGAACTAAGTAAATGTGCCCCTAAGTTTGCCCAGGCACAGGAACGCATAGCAACAAATTTTGAATTTACTGGTCACCTGTTTAAAAGCAATCATCTTATTTATCATTATAGGTTATTGCTCCTGGGCAAACCTAGTGTCTTTTATTACATATGGGGGTATTGTAGTTGTATCTGCATGCATTGATGCTGGTGGTCCAGGATAAATTCCCATTTGCCTTATTTCAAAACCAGTCTGAATGAGTATTAGGTTCTGTGACTCTCCAATCATGCATGTTGCGACTCCTTAGGAACCCCCACACAACTACTTAATTGCTGTACTTAATCACCTGTGAATTAGAAGGGTATAGCTGAGCTATCATTCTTGGTCCCATCATGCTCATGTGATTATTTGGTCAAAGGATCTAGCAAATAGATTTTATAGAAGATATAAGTAGCATGTGGATGCATTAACCTTCAGTTAATGTTCCTTGGAGAAAAAAATCCTTGAAAGTCACTGATCCAGACATTTACACACTGGCATAACAATAAGGGAAGGTGATCTTGCAGATCCTGGTGGCAACTGATTTTTTTTAACTGTTTGCAAAACAGGAACTTTTTTTGTGCTCTTTGCAAAACAAATGAAACTCTTCCCATGTTTGGGGACCTAAAGTATTATTTATGTAAGACACTGTGATATCTCAATCCAGCAATTATAATTCAGTTCTGTGTAAGGATGTTATTGGGAGATAAACACCTATTGTAATTGTGTTTTCTCTTTTTTATTAAAAACTTTGGAGCACTTGACAGAAAAGTAACTAATGTGCAGTCCCTAATAATGTTCATAATTGAGGTGTCAATTACAAGCTCTAACAGGGACAGCCTGAAATATATGACATTTTGTATTTTAGGGATCCTTGAAGTAGAGTGACAGCCAAGTATATAGAATGTAGTAGCCATAGAGAGACTGCCCTACCAATTAAAGAGAGGGGATTACTCACACTGAGCATGTATAGTTGAAGTCAGGTCTAGATTCAGGCCCGGATTTGTGGAAAGGCCACCTAGGCCCAGGCCTAGGGCAGCATGATTTTAGGGGGGCGGCATGCTGCCCAACCCCCGATTCAATCTCCATTACTCCACTCCAGATGATGAAAATTTGCACGAATAAAGGGGAGGGGACAGGGGCAACGAACGGCAGTGGGCCTAGGGTCGGCCATTATGTAAATCCGGCCTTGGCTAGAGTAGTGCCAACCACTGCACCACTCTAAATTTTGGTTATTGGTGGAGCAAAGGGGGCTGTATTATGGGGGGCACACTGGTGCAGTTCTGGAGCTGGGAGGGAGGACTCTACAGGGCTACCACATTGTATACTTGACTTTCATTCTTCTAACACATTGATTAGGACACAAAGATATGTGCCCATTTGTTTAGGATGGATCACCATGATCTTTTTATTGTGATTAAAACAATTATTACAATTTATTAGACAATTTAAAGACATACTTAATTAGTTCTTCACCGAATCTGGGGTCTTAAAAGAGACAACTAAATTTACCCTGGCTCCTATTCATAAAAAATTAAGAAACCATGCTTAGCCCAAAGTTTAAACTCGTGTTTGCTTTATTTCTATTGCATGGGCACCCCCTTTTTAATACACCCCTGTCAATGCACCAGATTGGTATGTTAGATACCATAAGAAGAACTCTATCATTGTAAAACTTTGTTATGACACATTTTTACTATTGTTTTAATGGCTTTGTTCTCAATGTACTGTCTATTTGGTGGACAGTGCCTTGATGATGGCGTGGAAGTGCTTATATTTAATATATCTGGGGATAAACTTGATGGACTTTTTTCAACCGGATTTAATTATGTAAAAGGTTTATTAAGCAAGAGTAGGGGGTGGGTGCTAGTTTGCCTGGCAAGCATATGGTCTTGACAGCAGCAGTAGTTTAATGATAGTATATAAAGGGCATGTCTCGATATAGGACACTATTGTGAGTGCTGCATCAGAAAGGATGATCCATTGACACAAGTAAGACCTTTGTGTTATGGGCCTCCTCCTTAATAAACTAAGTGACCACATAGTGTATAAAAAGCACCTACAGTCTATACAGTAATTACAATCAATAAATCCAGTGAGTGGGAAATGATACCAATAGGCGCAGAAATTCTGCTGCAAGGTGCCTTTATTCAACAACTACATGTTTAGAGCTTAACGGCTCTTTATCAAGTGTGAGCAAAATCAGGTAGTGCTGAGGTTCAAGTGCTTAATATAATTTTATTAATTGTAATACTTTGAATAGCTCATTTTACTTGGAACACTGGACACAGGACACCACCACTGCAAATGGAACACAATGTTGGACTTTGGGTTTTGGTTGGACTGAATTTCACACACAGATAGAATATTTGGACTTGAATTGTGGTGGACCAGTTAGGCTGATAAATCCTCCCGGCAGTTGCTGGCCGACCAATCTTAATGTTGAGGGGCGGGGCTTTAAATATTTGTATTGTGTATCATGCTGATTTTGCTCAGACTTGATAAAGAACCGTTAAGCTCGAAACATAGTTGTTGAATAAAGGCACCTTGCAGCAGAATTCCCGTGCCTATTGGTATCATTTCCCACTCACTGGATTTATTGATTGTATTTGCTCTGAATGGAAGCAAGGGTTCCTGATACCAGAATATAAAAGGAAAAGGGTAACTATATCAGTTTATATGGACTATACAGTAACTACCACAATGAGCCAATCTGAATATACATAAATATAAGTAGATGTGCACAGAGAACAACAAATGGCAAACCATGAATGCAAAAGTATTTGGTTACATTTTGTAATACTTTGGAAATTGGGATGACTCCAGGTCTATTACATACTATTGCTAGCAGAGTATGAAAACAAATAACAGCTGATAAGTATCTTCAATAGGAGTAATATAAAACCATAACCTGTTACACACACACAGATGGAAAATGGTGTGTAAAAAGCAGAGAACTACTTGAACAAACTTTGGAAAGTGGTAGATTGCATTATGTGAGTAAACTAATAGTGTTACTAAGGTAAATTCCACAGAAAGAAAGTGCTATATATGCATATATGTAGGCTACTTAAGATATGATTTGAGAATGTTAAACAAAAGTTGAAATACTGCTAACAATAAATTAATTAGAAGTGGTCCCATCCCCCAAATAAATATATTTAAACTCTGCACCTGCTGATATATACAGCATGTTATGGGAAGATTCACTTTTGTAATAGTAGGCAAATGGGTATCTTATGCAGAGAAGAGACAGGGACACACAAAAATGCAGAAAAATACGACTTTGCCTTTAATTGTTAAACAACAAAAAACACAACAAGGTGTGTGTCTTCATATGGCAATATAGCCCCCCTCAAGACCTTTTTGCCATTGATGCTGCTGACTGGCATTGCTTGTTACAGCCAAGTTTATTACTTATGGATTCTGCTCAGCAGGGCCAAAAAAAAACAAATGTATCTACTAAACTAAATGTATCCATATAAAACAGGTAAAGAGTCAGTGACCTCCCCCCCAGAAATGAAGATGATTGAGATAAAGCTTGATTGAGGTAGGAGAATGGAGGCATACCGTAAACATAAAATAAAGAATGATCCATGGGGTTGTGATGAAGATTCAGTAAAAGTAATAAGCTTGATCCAATTATATTTTTTGTGAGGAATAAAAGTGTGAAGAGACAAAATAAGAGATACTCTCACAGAGGTTACATATTTAAGTAAATTCCTTCTCTAGTTCAAAGGTAGTTTTAAAGCGGTGGTTCGCCTTAAAGTTAACTTTTAGTATGTTATAGAATGCCTTGACTGTTGATTGCAAGCTACCCAGTCTGCTATTAACCAATGTATGTATCACAACCAACAACAGTATGCCCGAGGTTGATAATCACAGGTGATTGATTCATGGTTGTTTTGCCTTGAATATACTGATGTACAGTATATTTGCCTTTATCTATATTTGCCCCAGATAAGGATGATCTTCTCTTATCATGTGCTTTGCTGCTGTTTGTAATGAAATATCAGTAAGCTGAACTGTCTTTGTCAGTGTAGCTCTTTCCACATATTTATAAACAACTCTTTTTAAAGGGCAGATATACACCCTTTTTGATATGACATTATTCAGTTGGGCCTACATACGTAAGTATAAATGTATCCTTTACAAAGATATATGTAAAGATATATGTAATTCTACAGATTAAAAGAAAACAACACTAGTCTATCTATAAGTTATTAGAACCATACCAACTCCTGATGACTAGAATCATGAAAAGGCTCCTGCATCTTGTTCCATAGTAAAGTATGTATAATGAGACCCTGAGTCCTTCTGCTTTCAAGAGAAGCTATGTATCACCCACTATGAAAAGCAGAGGTACTTAAGGTCCAGAATTTAGCTAAAACGCAAGCCCAATAGATAGAAATTGCACTGAAAATGTATTCTGCCTATTCTTTTATTTAAAATATATATATATATATTTTCTTTTCATTTTCTTAAAGGCACTAAAAAAATGTATTGAACCAAGATCACTTCCCAATCAGCTGGTCTGTTGATGAGCTATTACCAACATAGGTGCCAACTTACTAGTGACATCTTTATAAACAATACAAGTTTCTGTGATCAAGACATGTCAGATGAATATTTGTTGTAATATTTGCTCTTTTCACAAATAATGTAAGAGATAAATAATCTGGTACTTCTCCACTGATCAATGATAAGAAAGTTCTTGTATTTTTTAAATGAGTGAAAAAATAGTACATTACTTTGCAATGGCTTTCTACTTATTGCAGGTTTTGTTTTTGAAAGGGTTAATTAACATTTGTTAACAGGCATGTATAGACGACATGGAGCTGGCTTGGCAAAACGGTATTCTCTCATCCCCCTGTTCAGCAGTGAGCAGTGTTGACATTTTTTAATTAATGCTAAAGCATTAAAAAAATGGAACAAAATTCAATTAGAAGCTTCCAAGTGAAGGCCGTATTCCAAATGTGTCTGGCTAAATATGCTCTGTAGTTTATGGAAACATGAGTGCATCAATGTCTGTGCTTTATGGGAGATCAGTGCGAAGTAAAAACTTCTAGGAATATGGACTTTATCCAAATGGAGGTAATTTCTGTCCTTTAAGAAGCAAGATATAAGGAAACACAAGGGGTCATTTACAAGCTGTAAATGCATTTACAGTTGTGTGACTTTGCACACAAAAATGCATTAAAGTTACTTGCATCTAAAAAACGCTCCTTGTACTGCAGCATAGTTGTGCTTGTGCTGTGTTTTTTTTTCCTGGCCCCCTTGTAAATTGTTAATCTATGTAGGGGAATGCTGGAGCTTCATCACCCTCCAGGGTAGTGGTATCTTGAGGGTTCCATCTGTGGTGTGTGTGGCTATTGACATGTACTGGAAATGAAAACATCTAAACACACAGGATTTCTAGCACAGCTGTGTCCATTTGACAATAAAGTGCAAGTGTGCTCATGGTAATATATTGCCTATAATATTGGCACATCACCACCTCATGGCAACAATTATGCTGGTATTATGTGATTATTGCACATTTGCACTGCACTTGCGCTTGTAAATAAACCCCACAGTCTTAGCATAACTGCCCTTTTACATCCATTGATATCCCAAACAAGAAATTTCACTTTAATGATCTTTCAGGCTTGTTGTCCAGTAATCACTTTGGAACCCCAAGGAGGTGGATCCACAGCTTCAGAATCAGTGACCCAGAGAAAGATGATAGTGCTTTCTTAGGTACTATTGATCATCCTTCCAAGGGAGGGTCTCCCCCTGGCTTGTTATAATTTTCTATTTCAAACTTCAGTTGATTTGCTTACTGCACAAAATCACACACATCAGTCTGAGGCACATTTATTGCATGCTATGGAATAAACATAGCAGAGAAATCGTACTATAAGTGACAATCAGTTCTTTGTTACAACTCTTCCAATAACCTTTGAATTGTAAACTCACAGAGATGGCTGATGTTTTGATTCTGATTCGCTGTACAATGAATATATTTGGGGGAAAAGGATTAATGCAAAATGTAGTGCTTATAAAGTTTATGTTTTTAGCAGGTTACTCAGCTGGTACAATGGGCATGCGGGTGTTTTCAGGGGAAATAAAAACACATGAACACATGCCCTGTGTTCTAATTATGGAAGCCTTGTGAAGAGACAAGTAGTTGGCAGTGTTATTAGACATACTGGTCTGTGCAGGACAAGTTGAAACTAGCCTGTGATCTCTAATAAACTGGAGTTGCTGTCATTAATAAGTCTAGCTGGTTAGGTGTTGCATCAGTCTTAACTACAGAGCCAGCTTTTCTAGTACCACCGGATTTGCGTGACAGCCTATTGTACTATGAAATCAAGAGAGATGCAGACATAAACATACATGTACACCCAAAATGTATTTGCATTGAAAGTGTTTGTCAAGCTGAAGGTGGCCGTAGGGATGGGCAAATTTGACCCGTTTCGTTTCGCCAGAAATTCGCCGCTGGCGAAATGTTGGCAATGCCCATTAAAGTCTATAGGCATCAAAAAAATTTTGTTGCACGCAAAAAAATTTTGACGCCCATAGACTTTAATGGGCGTCAGCGAATTTCTGGCAAAACGAAATGGGTCAATTTTGCCCATCCCTACGGCCACCTTCAGCCTGACAAACACTTTCAATATAAATACATAAAATTGGCTGTGTATGTCTTTTTTTTTTTTTACGCACGACGCCATACAAGTCTATGGGCGTCATTTCCACTGCGAAACAAGGCGAAAAATTCACCCATCCCTAAACGTGGGAAATGCAATTATAAACTATGGCAAATATTGTTGCAAGTTTGGCCAAATCACACAATTATCTTTGTAAAGGACTTGCTTGTGCATGGATATTTTTATCTAGGAAAAACCAACAACAGCATACAAAAAGTGTATGGTGAGTGAAAGTGATAAAGCTTGAATTTTTAAAATTCCAATAAATGTACCCCAAAATAAGACAATTCACAGTGTGTATTAATAAGTTCGTATAGTTATGTCAGGAAAAATATGGCATTTCTGCTAGTTTTAGACAGAATTTGCTGATAATTTAAACTCCGGAGAAATGGCAATTATGGGTCAGATCTGCTTTACATACATCCCTAGATATGAGGAAGTATATGATACTTGGGCAAAAAAAATCTTGATTCCTTGAATACATTCAGCGAGAAAACCAGTATGATTGGAAATATTTTAGTGAAGGCATTTCCATTAAAATAGCCACTAGTGCACTCAGCATTCCCAATGCAGTCTCTATGACTTTAATCTTGGATTCCTGTGAACCTTACTTGCAAGCTGACTTTTTTTTTTTTGTACTGTTATAGTTTTTTAAAAAAATGCAGAGACAAATTATTTCATGTAAAATCATTCTTAAGAAACATACATCTTAGTATTGGTGCAGATATGAGGATGAGAGAACTTGAATGTTACTGAGCTCTTTTCTGTCCTCCTGAAACATTGTGCAGTTGCTATATCGGTATAACTACTGTACAGTATATTCAGTATTACTAGAATGTTACAGTTGACATATAAAGATTATACATCACAGAGTGTTCCTATTATGAATGCATCCGTTTGCTTCTGTGAGTGACTCTTGGGGGCCGATTCACTCAGCTCGAGTGAAGGGTTCGAATGAAAAAAACTTCGAATTTCGAAGTTTTTTTTGGGTACTTCGACCATCGAATTGGTTAAATTCGTTCGAATTCGATCGAAGTCGAACGAAATCGAACGATTCGAAGTAAAAATCGTTCGAATATTCGACCATTCGATAGTCGAAGTACTTGCCCTTTAAAAAAAACTTCGACCCCCTACTTCGGCAGATAAAACCTACCGAAGTCAATGTTAGCCTATGGGGAAGGTCCCCATAGGCTTGCTAACCTTTTTTTGATCGAAGGATTTTCCTTCGATCGTTTGATTAAAATCCTTCGAATCGTTCGATTCGAAGGATTTAATCGTTCGATCGAACGAAAAATCCTTTGATCGTTCGATCGCAGGATTAGCGCTAAATCCTTCGACTTCGATATTCGAAGTCGAAGGATTTCAATTCGAGGGTCGAATTTCGAAGTATTTTTAACTTCGAAATTCGACCCTAAGTGAATCTGCCCCTTAGACATTACAACTGTAAACCACACTTCAACTTCTTCACCTACAACTTTATTTGATGCTTCATTAAATTTATCACCCTGAACCTATATATAGATGTTTTTATATTACAGGTATGGGACCTGTTATCCAGAATTCTTGCAACCTGTGATATAATTGAGTATATTGGCAGATGACCTTTCCATAATTCAGGGCTTTCTGTGTAATATGTTTCCAGATAAGGAATCCTATACCCGTACAGAATATACAATAGGTTGACTTGGCAGACTAAGCAGATCTGACATTATTTCCTGTATAAAATGTGTATTTTAATTGAATGTGTAAGCTTATTTCTAATGAGCAGGGTCCTCTATGTATGTTTAATTTATGCACCCTTCTATTGTACTGTGCTGTGGAATATTTTGGGGCTTTAAAATGTGTGCCACCCCCCATCCTTATCAATGTATTCCACAATAAAAAAACCTCTAGATTAGACTCATTTATGGTATTCCATGCTATTTCATGTACTAACATGCAAATTTAGAAAAAATGCATTATTTTGAAAGATCAAAATGCTCTTAAATGCTTTACATTGTTTTTGTTTACAACTATACTCTATAATATATATATATATATATATATTATAGAGTATACAATATATTATAGAGTATAGAATAAGATTTGTTATTTCATCTCAGTTTATTTTTTGCATATTTTGATGACAATAAAATTAAATTTGTAATAAATACAAAAAGTGAAAAATGCATGGGTTGCACTATACAAGAGATAAACGTGTACTTAACTTGTACTTAAACTTGTTTTACAAAACAAATGTATTTCTCCCCAAGTATTAATCTTACTTTCTTACTGTCCTGCCGTCAGACAGCTTTGTCTAACATGACCCCTGTGGATGTTGGGTCCTAGTAGAGAGAAGCAAGTGGGTGTAAAGATAAGGTAATACATTGCAATTGCTGGTGTAGGGTGATTATGACAGTAAATAATGCAGCTTTATGAGTGCGGTAGCTATTAATCTTCAGGTGCAGGACAAGAAGTGGCAGTTCTACAACAACTATGTCATGTGTTTATAAGGCTTTCTTCAAGTCCTTTATAAACTGTATATGTGCTGCTTAAGATTTTAGGTGTGGCAGCTGAGGAACACTGTCCCTGTATATGCCACTCCTATATATAATTAAGATTAATGTCCCATTTATATGACTCCTGGTCTGTCCAAGCCTGCAAAATACATATTGTTCTTAATAAAGCAGAGTCACCACCATACAATGCTATTGCATCAACAAGGCAAAAGTTTAATTGCTAAGTAGAAGTTGAAAGAGAGGAGAGCACTCAGACGCAGATTAACCGCTTGTGATTATTTATTATTCATGCTGCTTTACACGACATGTTTCGGGCAGGTGTTGCCCTTTCTCTAAGTAGAAGTCTTTTTGTACAATTAAATTAAATGTGCATATTTAAAATTAAAGCAAGCATTCCACTGTTCCAACTACAAAGCTAATAAAAGTAGAAGTGATGCAGCATATGAAAGTTCTGTACCTACAGTATGTAACCTTTGGTCAGTTGTTGATGAAGGTAATTTTAGATTAATAGTTGTAACACACGTGAGTTTTTGGCAGAACTCATATATTGCTGCATAACCAAAGAAAATGTTTTTTTCACAATATGCCACTTCTAATTTTTGGAATAAGACCAGGACTACCTAATATTCACAGCAGCAAAATTTTTGCTATAGATTACTAGATTTTAAATGACTGCTTGTTAATAGAGATGCTTGAATGCAGTTTATTTTATTCTTAATGGAACAGTTCAAAATAAAATAGGCTGTGCAAAATAAAAAAAAATCGAATATGGTTGGTTAGCCAAAAATGTAACCTATAAAGGCTGAAGTGAATGTCTAACATACAGTAACAGAACTCAACTTCCTGCATTTCAGCTCTACAATGCTTAGTAAATCTCAGACTTGAAGCAGACAGTTATGACCCGTATGCCCCCCCCCCCAAGTCACTGATTGGTTACTGCCTGGTAACCAATCAGTGGAAACAATGGGGGCATGTTTGCTAACATTGGAGATAAATATCTGGAGAGATGTAAAAAACAAAAGATGGAAAGTAATTTGAAAAAGGTCTATATTTCTGGTGAACAATCTGCAAACAACTGAAAAAAAAATGAATTGTAAGGTGAGCACATTTACTAAGGGTCGAATATCGAGGGTTAATTAACCCTCAAAGTAAAATCCTTCGACTTTGAATATTGAAGTCAAAGGATTTACCGTAAATACTTTGATCGATCGATCGAAGTAAAAATCGTTCGTTTTCATCCATCGATCGAACGATTTTCAGAAATAGGTTCGAAAACTTATGGGGAAAGTCCCCATAGGCTAACATTGTAACTTGGTAGGTTTAAAGTGGCGAAGTATGTTTAAAGTTTTTTTTAAAGAGACAGTACTTTGACTATCGAATGGTCGAATAGTGGAACGATTTTTACTTCGAATCGTTCGAATCAAAGTCGTAGTTGAAGGTTAAAGTAGCCTATTCGATGGTCGAAGTACCCAAAAAAACTTCGAAATTTGAAGTTTTTTATATTCGAATCCTTCACTCGAGCTTAGTAAATGTGCCCCTAAGTATCCTATATTATTTTGTTTATTAATTTATATGCAGAATATCAGAGCAATCAAACCAAGAATGTGCTTTAGGAATGCCTGTAATAGTATTTGCCAGTCTTACATTTATTTAATTTTTAGGAAACAAATGCAATCTGCACTAAATGATGCATGTGCAGGATGTTTATGGAGTATACTAAAGGGCTTATTTACGAATTGAAGCACAGCGCAATTTTAGAAGGTATTCAGCATGTTTTTTTAAACCAGATTTCAATGTTTCCCCCCACAATTCCAGCAGTAAAGGGACGTCCCACCTGGTGTATGGCACCTGACTTCCATGTCCCCAATGTTGCATGTGTTAAAAACCCTAATCTTTGCAGCCCTTGATTTTGGACCAGAGATGGAGGAGAGGCAAGTCTGACGGGAAAAACCCACGATAATTAGAAAACTCAGCATTCCACTTGTAAAACAAAGGGCAAATATAATCTAAACATTCAAGCCAAATGATTGGAAAATAGAAAAAATGTTAGTGCTCCTCAAGGTGTTCAAATGGGTTCCATGAATTCCACAATTGCTTGTCTATTTTACTGCTGTGGTAGAGTATATGCATGTAAATATGTATATATTATTTTCACGTTTGTGAAGTGGTCATTGGGGCCCTGTACCTAAGGACTGTCTTGAGCAAATGAATGTGCCTGAGTGATTGTGTCAGAATGTGAATTATACAAAAACATTTTTTTAAAACTGCCATTCTGTAGATGTATATTGTTGTTTGTCTTTTCTAAGACCAGTAGCATTCATCTTCTAAACCAGATGTAAATGCAAGTACGTAGTATATTGCAGTATTTTCAAATGATGTATAAAATGCATTACTTATGTTTGTCCTTCTTTCCGTACATCAGGACTGTCAAGCTGGAGTCAGGTACTGTATGTCCTTCCAACCTGCTATATACTGTCAGTTTTATATAAACCTTCCATAGTATGTGATCTGCAAATGTGTGTGCATGTGGATGTTGTAGGGTATAAAAATATGTATCACTAATTTATATAAAAAGCTAAATGTTGCTATTTGTGTTGTTTAGAATGATCAGATTTGCTTAGAGTAATACCTTTCATTTTTTTTTTTAAAAGGGGAAACTGTTTTAGCAAGTAGCAAATGCAGGCTAAGAACATGTTATATCTATTATGGTTTGCACAGGATCCGTATGTCCATATAAAGCACATGCCTCCAAAAATATGCATGCGGTACAAAACCACCCTTCTTCAATGGGCTAATTAGTCTGACTCATAGGATTAGTTTGTCTTTTAAATGTTTGTTATTGCTTATTTTTACTCCTCTAATAGTCCCTCCTCCCGCTCAGAGAAAAAAAACCTGCAGTGCTTGCCAAGACATCAATAAACAAAAATACAAAAATAGTGGAGCATCTTGCTGCCAACAGCCAAATCCTTTTTCCAGAAAGAGCCATCATTTGTCAGCTGCTGATATTATGAGAAAACAACATAAAGGCAAATAATTCAGAGCTCTTGTAGCACTCCAGATATTAAGTAAGTACAGCAATGGAAAGTGAAAGATATTTAGCAACAAGAGCAAGTTACAAAAGTCTGGATTTGAGTATATATATATATATATATATATATATATATATATATATATATATATATATATATATATATATATATATATATATATATATATATATATATGTTTATTTAGTACAAAACAAATCACTTTAATATAGGCTATGTATTTAAATGCCCACTACATTCTCCCATAAACACACAGAGCAGCAATATTAAAGCAAGGAATGACTACATCCATTCAACCCTATGAAACCAGGATGCTTTATTTTAACTAGGTGGGCAATATATTCTTAAAGGAAGGGTTTTTTTTCACGTTTTTCAGTTCAGTTGTTTTCAGATTCTTCACCGTAAACATACTTTTTCAATTGCTTTCCATCTATTATTTTTTGCCGTTTCCCCAAAATGTAAGTTTAAACTTTAATGTTCTTGTCTCTAATGTTTCAGTCTGGCAGCTCAGTGATCCAGGAGCACAATTACAATTTGCTACATTTATACAATTAGTTGATACATTTCTCAGCAGTATCTGTGAAAAATTGGCAACTATTGTATCAACTGTAATGAAAGATTCAGCTCAGCAGGGCTAAAGATAACATCAACTAAATGCATCCATTTAGAACAGTTAAAGAGTCGTGACGCCCCCTCTGCCAGCGCTGCTTTAGAAGGAGAAAAATGAAACTTTACACTTCAATATTAGAAAAACAGTCACAAATAGAAAAGTAATTGGAAAAAGTATTTATTTCTGGTTAACAATCTGAAACCAACTGAACTAAAAAAACTGTTTGTAGGTCAACAATCCATTTAAATCAGATGGGCTCCTCTGTCCTCCTTGGTTTGCTAGTGGTTAACTCGGTTCACTCCCTTTGGCTGCACCATTGGTCTTGCATTATCATTGGCCATTCTGAGCCAAGAGACAGCAAGGAAAGCTACATATGCAGCAATAATGCAATAATAGAATAAAGTAATTTTCAGTGCTTTATTGTTACAGTATCTACTGTAATAGAAATACATAGAAATTGTATTTTCTGGTATTTACATGATCTAATTTTTTAAAGAAAACGCATACAAAAATAAAAAGAGAAAATACTGATATTTAAGTAATTATTCTAATAGCAATGGAACTAGTTTCTCTGGAATGGATTTTAACATTTACTTATACAGTATAAGGCTGAGGCCTACATGAACTTAATACTAAGGTAGCACACCCACGGGTTAAGAAAGTACTGTAAGTCAGCCAGTAGCATTGTCAAATAGAAGACATTTGGGGAAGCAGAGATATAGTTGACCACATGGTGGGGCATGGAGATCAGAAACAGGTCTGATCTGGTGCTTGAAGTCCATAACTTACATCATTCTCATAAAGGGTTAAGTATCATCTGATTAATTAATAAGGGCTTCTGAGTGTGCTCATCAAATGTGCTGAAGGCTGCCCTTATATCTATATCTTGTTTGTATAGAATGAAAACAGGTGGTGGTATTACACTTCATAATGTGGGAGGGATTGCTAATGGAGGAGGATTATAGAAACTAAGTAAACAAGTAAAATATTGAGTTAGGAATGGGAGGCATAAGAGGTAAGCTTACACAATAGGGAAGTGTGGGAAGCCAAATACAGCTGACTTTGAACTGTGAAAGTGGCAGTTGTGTGCCACTAGTCTTAGAGTTTCCTATGCATGTTATGCCCTTGTGAACCCACAATTAAACAGGATATAATCAAAAGCTACTATATTAAATTATTGCAAAGGAAAATAATTTTTCACAGTGTGAATATTTTTCTATTACCGACTTTTACATCCCCCCATGAAGCTTTAATTTCAAGCTGCTGTGTAAAAGCCAGAGGCAGCACCTGGTTTGGAGCTATAAAAGAGTCCTTGCTACATTCATAAATATCTGTTTTGCTCCATTTACTGGCTGTAGGAGTCGAACAGAAGGAGGAATTGTCACACAGTGCCCTTCTCACTGCATTTAAAATGAAAGTGAATGTGTCCCTAATAATAGCTGTTTATTGCACATAAAGAGGCTCCAAATACATCAATAAACTATTATATATATATTGGGCCCTAGGGCCCAGCGATCGGATCAGAATGGAGGCAATACGGGTGGTCAGATTGCGTGACCGCATCAACATACAGACTGTCGGCAGCTTTTATCGGCCTGTGTATGAGGGCT
The DNA here is from genome assembly GCA_038501925.1 of Xenopus petersii. Classification (NCBI taxonomy): domain Eukaryota; kingdom Metazoa; phylum Chordata; class Amphibia; order Anura; family Pipidae; genus Xenopus; species Xenopus petersii. The sequence continues at coordinate 74,566,502 of CM076679.1, forward strand.
TTAAGTCTGTAACACTTTTTTTTAGAAACAAGAGAAAATGAAGATGAGAAAGGCACAAGTTAAAGCCTTCAATTCAAGTGCAGTAATGTGTATTACTTATGTCTGCAATATACTGCTGTATGGTTTTTTCACCTTCCAAACACTTTTTTCAGTTCAATTGTTTTCATAAACAAAGACTTTTTCTTTCTTTTCTTTTTTACAGTTTTCCCAAAATGTAAGTTAAAGTTTAATGTTCCTGTCTGTAGTGTTTCAGACAGGCACCTCAGTGGTCCAGCAGCATTCTGAACTGTTACAATTTATTTACATTTAATTGACAAATGAGTTGATACATTTCTCAGCCGTATCTATGTAATATTAGCAACTATTGTTTCAATTCTAACAGCTGCCTTTAATGGAACTCAGGGATTCTGCTCAGTTAACAAACGTATCAACCAAATGTATCAATTTAAAACAGTTAAAGAGTCGGCGACCCCCTCCCCCCGAACTGCTTTATAGGTGAGAAATGAAACGTTACACTTAGGAGCAGATTTACTAAATTCAAGTGAAGGATTCGAATTAAAAAAACTTTGAATTTCAAAGTGTTTTTTGGGCTACTTTGACCATCGAATGGGCTACTTCGACCTTCGACTATGACTATCGAAGGATTCGAACTAAAAATCGTTCGACTATTCGACCATTCGCTAGTCGAAGTACTGTCTCTTTAAAAAAAAAATTCGACCCCCTAGTTCGGCAGCTAAAAGCTACCGAACTCAATGTTCCCCATAGGCTTGCCTAAGTTTTTTTCATCGAAGGATATTCCTTCGATCGTTGGATTAAAATCCTTCGAATCGTTCGATTCGAAGGATTTAATCGTTCGATTGAATGAATAATCCTTCGATCGATCGATCGAATTTCCTGTGCTAAATCCTTCGACTTCGATATTCGAAGTCGAAGGATTTAAATTCCTAGTCGAATATCGAGGGTTACTTAACCCTCGATATTCGACCCTAAGTAAATCTGCCCCATACAATATTAGAAAAACGGTCACGAATAGAAAATAGAAAGTAATTGGAACAATTCTGGTGAACAATCTGAGACCAACTGACTGAAAAAAGTGTTTGATGGTAAGCAACCCCTTTAACATCTTATATTAAAACTTCAGGTTTCAGAGTAGGGTATTAACTTGAGTTGAGCACCACAATGAAAGTATCACTTCCCTAAAGGGCAGGGAGACCCATCTTTGGGCCATGACTGAACCCCTGCTGTAATGTAAAATTGCAAAAGTGGTTTCATCTTTAGGAAACCTGATGTGCACGTTTCTTCAGCAGGTTGGGGAAGCAGTTTTGTTTTTTCACTCCTCACAACAATGTCAAGTTTGTAATTTTATATGCTTGAACAGGTAATGAGTGACAAAGCTAAAACCAGACACCCGTTAAAAAGTCATAATGCTTTTTATTACCTGAAAATGCAAAGAGGAAGTGTCTTGTTCTCCGCTGTTATTACAGCATTGCTTCTGAAATAGATACAGTTGTCCCTATATTATAAGAATGCTGGGCTGCTTAAACAGAAGCAAACCAATCAGATAGGAAAAGGCAGAATCTTCAGAATAGCAAAAGGGAAAGTTGTGCCTACCACTAAACCTTTTTGAATTATAAGGTGGGTGCAATGAGTGTGAGACCATATAATTAATAACAGGGAGAAAAGCAGATGCTTTGCATTCATTTGGACACTAAAGGGCAAATTCATCAAGGGTCGAATATCGAGGGTTAATTAACCCTTGATATTCGACTGGGGAATGAAAATCCTTCGACTTCGAATATCGAAGTCGAAGGATTTTGCGCAAATACTTCAGTCGAACTATCGAAGGAATAATCGTTCGATCGAACAATTAAATCCTTCGAATTGAACGATTCGAAGGATTTTAATCCAACGATCGAAGGATTATACTTCGACCAAAAAAAGTTAGGCAAGCCTATGGGGACCTTCCCTTCATAGGCTAACATGGGGTTCGGTTGCCTTTAGGTGGTGAACTAGGGGGTCGAAGTTTTTTCTTAAAGAGACGGTACTTCGACTATCAAATGGTCGAATAGTCAAACAATTTTTAGTTCGAATCCTTCGATTCAAAGTCATAGTCGAAGGTCGAAGTAGCCCATTCGATGGTCAAAGTAGCCAAAAAAACTTCGAAATTCAAAGTTTTTTTTCTTCTATTGCTTCACTAGAAGTTAATGAATTGGCCCCTATGACATTCTGTGCAAAAATATCCTAGCAATTTTCTTCCTTTACAGGTACTGATTATATTGAATATATTGTAATGTATGGACAAAAAATTCATGTTATTGTCTTGACAAAGATATTATGTTGATGTTTTATTGTAGTTGTGTTTTTCTTAATCTCTTCAATTATGCAAAATATATCAAATTTGCATACACCTTATATTCCTTTTACATTTAAATCATTATTTGTTTTGTTTACACCTCTTATCTCATCTAATATGCTAATTACATCCACAGGGTCTTAAACTGTAGTCAGTCTTGCCACAGAGAACTACTGTTCTGAAAATTGTTTTGTTTGTGGGTGTGTTTTGTAGAGCAAAGCAGATACATAATAATATTAATATCCTTTAATTAAAGGAGCAGACATCATTGCGACCAACAGGAATAAACTTCCCTGTCATTTTTCTGGTCTTTCCATAATTTATTTCCACCAGGCTAAAATAGAATAGTGTTGTTTCAGTTTGCCAAACACTATATCACCTTTGCTCTCTCCCATGATACTAAACTAATCTAGTTAGTAAATGCCACAAAATTGGTAAACATAGAACCCACGTGCCTGATAATAAACACTCAATGACACTCAAGAACAGATTTTATACATACTAGCTTGACAGCAGTTTCAAATGCCATAATAAACATGCTGGCTGAAAAAAGCAAAATCAGCCAGCAGATCAATTGACTGGTGGAATATTTTAGATAAAATTATATATTTTGAAGAATAAGGATGAATGGTTGAAATGTGTGAAAATGGATTTTAGAATTATGTGTCCAAGCTATAAATTTTGTCATTTAGTTGCGGCTGAAGAACAGAAAGTTGGACATTCCAGAGATACTGGATCAGATTGCACATACAATCTTTAGTGACTCACTTCTGTTACAAATGCTGTCTGGAATTTTAGCCATAAAGTGTGTTTGGACTGCTGTTTGTGGTAGGAGAAAGAGAGGGGTAAAGTCATGGATCATTCTAAAATAAGCTAATTTCAGGAGGAAAGAAAGAACTGTACCCTATATGCAGGCCCAGACTGGCAATATGTGGGTTCTGGCAAATGCCAGAGGGGCTGCTGTAAGATGCCATAGAAAGTGACTATTAAGTGGGCTGTTGGGGTCTGTTTGGGCCTCTGTGTACTAGGAATTGCAGGGCCTATTTTGAATCCCAGTCCAGTCCTGCCTATAAGTAACACTGTGCTACTTTGAGATATGATTGGTACCCAGGGGTAGAAAATGACGTTTAAACAGTAAAAATGAACTGAGTATGTGAAATATTTATTAAATTTAAGGGCAGTGTATATTAGATACATACACATACAGTGGGATTGCTATAAAATTGTCAGAAGATACTGTCAGCTCTTCTGAATATTTACATAAACATAAGAAACCCATAAGCTCAGTGGTTGTATCATTTTTCTATACTCTTTACTAATAACATTTGTTTATCATACTACCCAGTTCATCCCTAATATTTGTGCACAAAATTAATTTAAAACATGAGACTAATACAACTTCATTTTGGCAAATAATGACTTTTATTTTACAATTTACAATTCATGTAAGTACCAAATCATTTTATATCCCTTCCAAAGGGATCAAAACAATGCTAGCAGAAATTTATGTATTTAAAAAAATATATATACAAAGTTTTGTAGATTATAAAAACAAACAGACCCTGCAAAAAATGGCCAAGTTTTTAAATGCTATACACACACACATAGTACTTTGGAGTAACTGCCCAGCCTACCTACATACATACATTGCATCAAATGTCCATTAGATGTAGCTGTTTCTCTCCAATTGAATGTAAAAATAATGTGCCTGTCAACCTGAATTCAAATTGCACTTTCAAATTGCACGGGACTTCTCTGGAACATTTTAGTTTTCAACTTTACAGCGACAACAAGAAGTAGTAATAATATCTGTAATAAAATAGCTGTAACATTCCAGGTCAACCAAGAACTTCAATTCACCTTACCAAAACGCAAGAAAGCTAAATTACAAATATTGTACAAATGCAGAGTAACCATGAACCCCCATTTACAAATAACGAGCTTGTTTTCGCTTTAAATAATATATTTATATATCTGGTTACCGCATATATTTACCTGGCGATCAGGTATGATTCTTAAATATTACTTTATACAAGGCTGTATATACATAACCCCCCCAATAAGAAAATAGTTCTTCTGTATAAATAGTCTCCGAATTGAATATATCACTGTAAGCTTGTTCAAGTTGATCTCTACATGTGTCTCTTCATATGCAGGGCCAGGTGATCAGATCGGGAGAAGGCTCTCTCACACAGGTGGCACTGGAAGGGTCGGTGACCCGTGTGCTTGCGAAAGTGACGGGTGAGTTCGTCTGATCTTGCGAACTTCCATCCGCAGCCCTCCCAGTTACAATGATATGGTTTCTCTCCTAGAAGAAATGATAAAATAAATATTATTATATGTAACAGGACAACTTTAGACTACTGTTAATAGCTTTAAAAAGTATGCAAGTTTTATGGTATTTGAATGGTTAAACTGTAATGCTGAACTGTCTTTTCGACACTCTAGAAATAGTAAGGTAGATAAGATTATAAATGTATCATGCTCAGTTAATTAGAGATATTAGCCCACAAACTGGTGGTTTACAATAAATTGCCTAGCTATAACGAATACATGACTGATCTTTTAACTGAAACTATCTCAGATGTACTATAATTAGCTTGCTAGATATATATTATTCACATTATTAATTCTGCTTCGAACCAGTCATTTTGATTATAGGATGAATTAGTGTGCTAATAATTCTTATTACCAGCCCCCTAGTGGCAGGTGGTGGGATTGCGCTTACCTGTATGCGTTCGCATATGAGCCTTCAGGTGGGAGCTCTTGGTGTAGGTTTTGCCGCAGCCCGGGTACTCGCAGCTGTGAGTGGCAGTTCTTTTCCTGGCCCATGATCTCCGACCCCTCTTTGGTTTGCAGTCATCCGTGGCAGCCATGCCAGGATAATACTCGAGCAAGGGGGAGGAGGGAGGGGTGACAATCATTCCATGCAGAGATGGGTGAACCTTCATAGAGTCTCTGTAAACTCCAAATTGTCCATGAAACTGAGCGGGGGGCTGGCTGGTAAAATGAGTGGGATAGGAGGTTGCTATTGGGTAGTGCTGTGCCATTGACATGAGGGACAGGCAGTGCATGTCAGGGATCATGTGGCAGTCATTGGGGGGCATATCCTCTGTGGGCACTGGGGGGCTGAGCCTGTGCTGAGAATAGGCAGGATTGGGAAGGAGTTGGCCATGCATCTGCATGATGCCAGCCTTCTGCTCCATGATGGGGCTAATACAGTCTGGGGAATTAGGGGAGCCGGCACCCAGCATGCATGACTGCTCAGGTCGCTCCCTTTTAATTCTATGGCTCAGGTGCTGTAGGTCCTCCGATAGCAGATGCCCAGGGGTGTCCATGGCAGATACTCTGAGCTCAGTGTACTTCCTGCTGTGCATGCCGGCCTTTAGTCCAAAGTCAGGGGACACCTCTATGCCGGGCACATCTGGAGTCAGCAGCTCTGCCACATAACTGTGATGGGGGCTCCCAGCAAAGCTCCCCCCTCCATATTTCTGACTGGCAGTGTAGGATCCATCGCTATCATAGGTGGTACTGCAGCTCTCAGGGGTCTCAGGTAATGGGTAAGTGCCACCATGTCCTACCGGGGTACCACCATTCTGGCTGCAGCTCGTGTGAGCCAATATAAAGTCCAAGTCAACGAATTTGCCCAGGTCATCCTCTTCCTTCTTAATGCAATGCTCGATCATGGTGTAGCTCATATCAGCAAGTGGCCTCAGCTCCTCCATTGCCATGACCTGTGGAACAAGAAGAGAGCGAAGTTAGACCGTGTACTTGTCAATGGCCAGTAAGCACAGCCCTGACACTCCCCGTGCCCAGTTGGTACATGCCAGAGACCGGCGAGGAGCCAGAGCGAGACTACCACCAGGCGCAGTTATTATTATTATTGTTATTATTATTATCCCTGGGAAACCTGTAGAACGAGTTGCTCCCCTTCAGCCCAATAGTCACAGGCTGGGACACTTAGCAAACACCGTGGCTGCTGTCTGCTGTGCAAATAACTAGAAATCCTTTCAAGAGTTTCTTTTGCTCCCCTTGTGTTTCTTTAACTTGGGACATTTCTCAGACTAATTACTCTTATATACCCGCACATTACTGCAAAGAAAGGAGCCACGTCCCCAGACATAAAAGAGAAATGTGAGTAACATAATGTTACATTAGTGTCACTGTTCGGGGGGGGGGGGTTGTTACGTGACATTCTGCCAGAGTAAAATCGAATATATCTGTATAAAAGCTGTACTTACCGATACCATGCCAAGCTGCTTGTCTTCCACAGGTTGTAGGGTTGAGAAAGCCACACTCATCCTAACGTGCTCCCCGGGCAGCAGCACCAACTTGCAGGTGACTTACAAGAAGGGAGCCTGACTATAGAACTTCAGAAGCAGCAGGAGCAGTAGTCTCTAGAAACTTTCTCAGCCAACTCTCCAGATCCCCCAGCTGTGGCACTTGTTAAGCTCCTCAAGCTGTCATGATTGGTGAAGACTAATGCAAAGGCCTCTTCTGATTGGTCGAAAGGTTGGCTGTGTTTGTACACATACTGGATCTCTTACTAGACTCTGCTAGTAACCACGCCCCCGTTCCCAGGCTAATTGTCAGGTCTGGGATATATGATTACAACATGCAGGGAACGTGTAAAGAAGTAGCAGCGAGAGAGGAAACTCGGGACACACCAGTTTGTTAGAATCAATAGTTATGTTGAGAAGAACGAGAGAGAAGAAATAAATAAGAGCTCAAAGGGACATTTAATTTAGTGTATTTATAAATAGCAGGTTTAACGAGAGCAGCAGCAATGTCTAGCTATCATCATCTATCTATCAATCATCTATCTATCATCTATCTATCTTTTATCATCTATCTATCTATCTATCTATCTATCTATCTATCTATCTATCTATCTATCTATCTATCTATCTATCTATCTATCTATCTATCTATCTATCTATCATCTGTCTCTATCTATCTATCTATCTTCTATCTATCTATCTATCTATCTATCTATCTATCTATCTATCTATCTATCTATCTATCTATCTATCTGTCTATCTATTGTTATTTATATATCTATCATCTATCTGTCTGTCTGTCTGTCTATCTATTGATCTATCTATATAAAGTTAATGTTATTGCTAGCTGCTGCTATACTGCTAAATACAAACATGTTCTAAGTGACTGCTGCGTGCACCGGTCTACACGGGAATGTAGGCAACTTATCAGTGATGGAATAGTAGTTAAGAAGATTCTGCTGAACCTCATTGCAGAACTGCTGTCAGTAGCAGCCATTGCATCCCAGGCCAGAAGGAGGTGCACCAGTAGCAGGGACTCAAGGTGTGCAGGGGCACTGGGACTCTCCCAGTAAAGAATTAGACTTGGTTGAAATGTAGTGAATACAAACACTACTAATAATAACCGTCTTACTAAAAAGCAAAACATGACTGTGAAATTTAGGCTGAGGGGATGGGTAAAGATGGGACTTATGTGTGAGGAATAATAGCTGCTATCTAAATTAAAGGAGACATTTTGTATAATACTCATTTTCTAGTACAATATTCCTTGCTTATAACATGAAATGATGCAGGATAAAAAACGTTACCTACTATAATTAGCATTATATCAGAGCTGCAGAGAAATGCTTCTACTTCTGAGTCTAGGTTGAAATGAGGAATGGGAGTGTCTGGTCATTCTTCCAGTGGTCATAGCTTTAACTGATAGGCTGAACTCTGTATAAGCAGGGGAAGCCCCTCCCACCTTACCCCCTGCATTTCCCATTCCCAACATCCAAAATCTGTCACAACTCCTTACAATTATTATTATTATTGATATATCATTTCTGCACACATATTTTTCCAATCAATGAAATTTTTTTGTTGCTGTGTAACTCCCTGCATCTATTATTGTTCAGCCAATTGTATGTAGGAAGTACATATGTTTGCCAATTGCACTCAGCACAAAGTAAAAGCAATCTTTGTCCAGATTGTTATCAGAGGGTTGGGTATGCAATCAGCCTGTCATACAATTAGGGAGATCACTGCAGGCAGAAGAGTTAGTTTATCAGGATGGGAGGGAACCAGAGGAAACTTAACACTAGAGCAGGAAAGAGTTAATCAGAAATGGTGGGAGGCAGCCGGGAGGAATCTGAACACTACACACAGTAATGAGCTGAGCAGGACTGGTGGGAGGGAGTTGGGAGGAATCTAAATACTACAAGCAGAAGGGAGGTGATCAGGGAGCATAGGAGTGAGCCGGTATTCATCTTGCTCCCGTATGTAGTTTCAGTTTTTTCCGGCTCACTCCTATACGGAACGCATTTTAGGACATCCTGCGGCGAAATAACTGTCCTGCATGCGATGTCCTATGCGTTCGGAATGGCACATCGGTTGCTTTTGCCGTCACCCATCCTCCAAATATGCAATCATACCTCTGTCCTCTACCCTCCCTTCTCAGCCGTCAGTCATACGAACTCTAAACAGCTCTAAAACTGTAAGGAACACTTTTTCACATTATAGTTTAAACACTATTTATTCATAAAATGACGAAAGGAGACACTGAGAAGTGGGTCTAAAGGGGTTAACGTGCTCTGCTGCGTCTGTTTTCATTAAATATGGTCTTTTCTCTTTTATTAAAATCCCTGAAGAAAGTTCATTGTATGGCTAAGAAACTTTTTTGGCCGACAATGTCGTCTGTCTTATACACTGTATATACAATGTGCGCCAAAGACGCAGAATTGGGCACTCCATGTATTCTGAAAAGATGTAGTGTAGGGGAATACAATTAGACAGAGAGCACTGGAGCAATGGGTGACAATCCAATTTGGCGCTTATTCAGCTGACATAGAGAATCTGCCTCTTCATTGAGACGGTTCAGTTTGTAAAGAAGAGATAAGGCTTATCCCCAATTCCATATAGACAAATACAAGAGTCCTCTGCACTCAACCCATTATCAATATATTTAAGACAGAGACATTTTGTGCATACTGCTACTGAAAAATGCCTTACCCTTTAAACAAAACAGGGATTGTTTGTCCATATATTGCAATATATTTAAGGTGGCCAACTATGAAGTAGTTGGTCATCTTAAATATATTGCAATATATGGACAAACAACCCCTGTTTTATTTGAAGGGTAAGGCATTTTTAAACAAAATAGCATTTACAGGGTTTGGATACTGTAGTAATAATAATAATAAGAGAGCTACCAGGCCCGGATTTGCGGCAAGGCCGCATAGGCCCGGGCCTAGGGCGGCAAAAAAATAGGGGCGGCATGCCGCCCAGCCGCACTATGGGGACGCGTGCGTCCCCATTCAATTACAGCAGCTGCGCCGGCAAAAAAACGCCGGCGCGCTGGGAAGGGGAGGTGAGGTGGGCGCTAGGACCGCGCGGCCGCCTGGTCGGACCGCGCGGCCTAGGGGCGCCGCACATTGAAATCCGGCGCTGAGAGCTACAAGCAGGCACAGACAGTAGTGACAAGGATAATAGGTTTCATTGTAAGGTACCAAGGACAACAACCAAGCTGAGGAGAAGGTATAAGAGAGTCTCTGATCCATTGAAATGGAGCTTGGCCCCAATTGTATGCATAGTAGTGTGGAGAAGCAGAGACAGATTATCACAATGCCACTTTGATGTGTTGAGCCTTACACCTTGGCTGGTATCACCAGTGGCACCAGGTAGATGGACCATGTTGGGGGGAAGGAGATTCTTTTATGAAAGAAAATTCTAATTAGCAGGATGTTTCATTAAGTGCATAATGAACTTTGTGCACTGATCATGTAGCAACAACAAGTCTGCACTGATGGACTATTGATGCTTCCACTATACCCATTAATCAATTTGAAACTTAATGGATTTGACTGACTTTAAAATGTAACTTAATAAAAGGTTAGAAATAGGAGAACAATTGATCTCATCGCTATTTAAAAATAAGTACAAAATCAGTGGTGTAACTAGATGTTAATGGTGGCTTATCAATTTTATGATCATAACTTTGTAACAAAATAACCCCTGTTTTGGGTACATATGCAATAGCATTTATTATACTTATATATATATACCTTAAAGCCTTTAGAGTGCTCCCACAACCCCCCTGTTTTGATATTGTATATTTAGCCGGAAGCTGTGGCATAGCTTCAGTGGTTGTAGCACCCCATACTCCCCTTTAAACTAGTGGTGATCCTATGCTTTTAAAATTGGGTGTTTGTTTTGGGAATATCTCTCCTTTAAAAGCCTGATTGCTGGCTGGGGAGGATTTAGCCCTCAGTGAAAAAACAGCGTTCAACGGACATTGATTACAGGTAATGCTAAAATGCACATAAAAAATAAAACACCTTAGGGACCGCCATTCGGGGTTTACCTTGACGTGGCTTATCGATTTTATGATCATAACTTTGTAACAAAATAACCCCTGTTTTGGGTACATATGCAATAGCATTTATTATACTTATATATATATATATATATATATATATATATATATATATATATATATATATATATATATATATATATACCTTAAAGCCTTTAGAGTGCTCCCACAACCCCCCTGTTTTGGTAATGTTACTGGGCCTCACAGAAAATTAATTTTAGGGCCTCCAACAAAATGTAACGGTCAACACACTAAACCCAGAACCGATTCCAAGCACCCTGGTCTCGGCTCGTGCTTCTGCCTGTAGCAGCCGTCTTTGGCTGCGGTAGGAGCCCTCAGCTACTCAGATGCCGCCAGGTCTTAAAACGAGAGATACTAGACGAGGGGTTCTGGGCAGACAAAGGGGCACAACTGTAAGCAAGTCTTTGGGCAGAAGGTCGTGGTACAAGGTGTTTAGACAGAATCATAATCGGATCAGGCTGGGTTGGGGCAGGCGGAGAGTACTCAGGCAGGCAAGGGTCAAACCAGGAAGTCAATCAGAGGGTTAAGTGGAATCGGAGTCGGTAAACAGGCAAAGGTCAGGATACAGAGAGTAGAATCGTCAGAGCCAGGCAGGAGTCAAAACGGGTATCAGAATCATAATACAGAAGCTGAAAAGACAAAAGCACCAGGAACAAGATCCTATAACGGGCAACGATCACAAGCCCCACTGTGCTTTAAATAGTATTTGAAATATATGCCAATGCACACTGGCGTCACATGCCAGCGAGCCTGCGCCTTTAAATTACATAGAGGCGTGCCACGTGCCCCCTATGGAACCGGCGCCTGCGGCCTAGGAAGTGGTGCCTGTGGCCTAACAACAGTGCGACGTGGCGGGGTCCCCGCCGAGGGGGCAGCAGGCGTCCCTGCTGTCCCCCCACTAGACCACCAGGTAAGGGATTTGTTACACATATACAGAGGTTGTCCCATTTTACCAATACATGCAGAAATGTCTCATTAATTAGGGCTTCATGGGGCCCCCTGTACCTCTTGGGCCCCCCTGGGTCTGCTTCCTCTATAGTTACGCCCCTGTACGAAATACACGGCTCTGATTCTGCAGCAGAGAACAACCAACATTTTGACTCAGACCAACATTTTTTAAAAAAAAACAACATATATGTAGTGAAACAATTCTAGTGAATATTATATTTTATGAAAGTATGCCTAGTATTGGCTTATAGAAAATTCTTGCAGTTGTGTGCCTAATATCCCTTTAGATGCAAATGAGCCTCCAGGTAATGAGCACTGCATGACAATTGACCGAGATTCCCTTATGAAAACAAGTGACACAATCTCCCCCTTTCAGCTTGCTTATGTATGGGAAAGTGAAAAGCATGGAGTGTTTGTTATGCTTGCCATTATCATGCACTGGAGTGTAAATACTACTGGAGAGGTTTTTATCCCAGTGCAGGGATTTCCAACTGGTTCTTATTGGCAGTAATGTTGCAGCTCCACAAGTGTCCAGCTGTGCCTGAGTGGATTATCATAACTGATTGCCTCTTCATATGGATGATATGTCATTGTTTCCCTGACCAAAAGGGGGCTTTCTTTTAACAGCATGGTAGTAAAAGTACAGCAGCCTCTACTAGACGTTGAATGGTCCTATATGTGTACATATTGATATATAATTCATATTTCCCGGATAACATGATCTCATGATGGTATGTACCTGAGCACAGTAACAATAATATACTGCTATTTATATGTCCATGTCTGCCTTCCCCATTGATAGTGTCTGCCCCTTTTACAGGTCAGTAATGGAATAATATAGCAGCACAGCTTATGTGAGCAAGATCACTTCACACATTAATCAGACATGCAGTGGCAAAAGTATTCAGCCCCATAGCAAAAACATTTTAAACCCTTGCATACTTAGCCAATGACATACCTGTATAGAACAGTCAGATTGGCATATGGAAAGCAAAAAAACATGACTGTCAAATTTCACAGCTAAATACAAAGCTTATTACACAAAACATCTTACAGTTCTACATCATTACAAATGGAATTGTTATAGCTCATCAGTGGTTTATTGAATTCAGTTGAGAGTTATTGTTGCTTTTTAATTAAATTGAGAGCCTTGATTCTTACATGATCAGATTTTATAACTGTTGCTTTTGCGTCTGAGCCTTGCTTTCTGGCATGGGGCACATAGTTGCTAATTAAAGCAGTAAACCTTAAAGGAGTTTTTCACCTTCAAGTTAACTTTTAGTATGTTATAGAATGGCCAATTCTAGGCAACTTTTCAATTAGTCTTCATTTTTTTTTTATAGTTTTTGAATTATTTTCCTTCTTCTCCAACTTTCAAATGGGGGTCACTGATTTAAACAACAAATGCTCTGAAAGGCTACAAAAATATTGTTACTGTTACTTCTTATTACTCATCTTTCTATTCAGGCCCCTCCTATTTATATTCCAGTCTCGCATTTAAATCAATGCATGGTTGCTAGGATTATTTGGATCCTAGCAACAAGATAGCTGACATTGCAAACTGGAGAGCTGCTTAATGAAAAGCTAAATTACTCAAAAACCACAAATAGTAAAACATGAATACCAATTTGCAAATTTTCTCAGAAATAAAAGTTAATTCAAAGGTGAACAAGCCCTTTAAGGCTAAGGCCACACTAGGCGATAGCGCTGCGATTTGACTCGTGGCGACTTTTCGCCGCAACTTTTAATCCGCAATCGCTGGGGAAACTTTTGCGCTGGCGTCTATGGGGAATCGCGGCGTAAAAACACACGCAGCGATCTTTTTTCTATTGTCGCTCGAAATCGCCTAGCGAGGCAATTTTGAGCGACAGTAGAAAAAAGATCGCCGCATGTGTTTTTACGCCGCGATTCCCCATAGTCGCCAGCGCAAAAGTTTCCCCAGCGATTGCGGATTAAAAGTCGCGGCGAAAAGTCGCCGCAAGTCAAATCGCGGCGCTATCGCCTAGTGTGGCCTTAGCCTAAGGAAAGCCTGCAATGGGCTGCTGAATTACAGATGGTGTGTACACAGGCAGATAGCTTATCTTATCAGAGCACCTAAGGAACTTGACTTTGGTGGAACCGGGAATTGTAACAAAGCTTCAGCACAACATAGGAAGGAAGACCTGAGGGTTTCCTATTATACCCACTGTTCATATATCTTATTGCGAGTAAACAGACTGGAAAAATGCACCAAGGCAACCGCATACCCCGACTTAATGATGAAAAGTCCTTGTAAAGCACCGCATTAATGTGCTGCTATCAAGATAGAAGTTAATAAATAAATAACAATAAGAAAAGCAAGCAATAACAGGTCTTGCACAATAATGAAATGATTAAAGGGGAACTCCATCCGAAAAAGTTTTCCTATGAAATGTATTCTACTTCATAATGTGGGAGGGATTGCTGATGGAGGAAGATTATAGAAACTAAGTAAACAAGTAAAATATTGAGTTAGGAATGGTAGGCATAAGAGGTAAGCTTACACTGTCAACATACAAATTTCAACAGTTATTCTCCAAAAGCACAGTAGGGAAGTGTGGGAAGCCAATCACAGCTGACCTTGAACAGTGAAAGTGGCAGTTGTGTGCCACTAGTCTTAGAGTTTCCTATGCATTTATGTGCCCTTGTGTACCCACAATTAAACAGGATATAATCAAAAGCTATATTAAATTATTGCAAAGGAAAATGATTTCGCACAAAGGCATAATTTTTCACAGTGTGAATATTTTTCTATTACCGACTTTTACATCCCCCCATGAAGCTTTAATTTCAAAAGCCAATGGCAGCACCTGGTTTGGAGCTATAGAAGAGGCCTTTGCTACTTTCATAAATATCTGTTTTGCTCCATTTACTGGCTGTAGGAGTCGAACAGAAGGAGGAATTGTCACACAGTGCCCTTCTCACTGCATTTAAAATGAAAGTGAATGTGTCCCTAATAATAGCTGTTTATTGCACATAAAGAGGCTCCAAATACATCCCTAAACTATTATATATATATTTGGCCATAGGGCCCAACGATCAGATCAGAATGGAGGCAATACGGGTGGTCAGATCGTGGGACCACATCAACATACAGACTCGGTCTGTCGGCAGCTTTTATCGGCCTGTGTATGGGGGCCTTAAGCCTGTAACACTTTTTTTTAGAAACAAGAGAAAATGAAGATGAGAAAGGCACAAGGGAAAGCCTTCAAGTCAAGTGCATTAATGTGTATTACTTCTGTCTGCAAAATACTGCTGTATGTTTTTTTAGCTTAAAGTGGTTGTTCACCTTCCAAGCACTTTTTTCAGTTCTTTTTTCATGTTCTCCATAAACAAAGAATTTTTTTTCTTTTTCTTTTTACAGTTTTCCCAAAATGTAATTTAAAGTTTAATGTTCCTGTCTGTAGTGTTTCAGACAGGCACCTTAGTGATCCAGGAGCATTCTGAACTGTTACAATTTAATTGACACATTAGTTGATACATTTCTCAGCAGTATCTGTGGAACATTAGCAGCTATTGTTTCAATTCTAACAGATGCCTTTAATGGAACTCAGGGATTCTGCTCAGCAGGGCTAAAGTTAACAAATGTATCAACCAAATGTATCAATTTAAAGCAGTTAAAGAGTCGGCGACCCCCCCGAACTGCTTTTATAGGTGAGAAATTAAAATGGTCACAAATAGAAAGTAATTGGAACAATTCTGTTGAACAATCTGAAACCAACTGAACTATGTGTTTGACAGTGAACAACCCCTTTAACATCTTATATTAAAACTTCAGGTTTCAGAGTAGGGTATTAACTTGAGTTGAGCACCACAATGAAAGTATCACTTCCCTAAAGGGCAGGGAGACCCATCTTTGGGCCATGACTGAACCCCTGCTGTAATGTAAAATTGCAAAAGTGTAACTGGTTTCATCTTTAGGAAACCTGATGTGCACGTTTCTTCAGCAGGTTGGGGAAGCAGTTTTGTTTTTT
Organism: Xenopus petersii; assembly: GCA_038501925.1. Taxonomy (NCBI): domain Eukaryota; kingdom Metazoa; phylum Chordata; class Amphibia; order Anura; family Pipidae; genus Xenopus; species Xenopus petersii. The sequence goes on from CM076679.1 coordinate 74,582,168, forward strand.
CACTCCTCACAACAATGTCAAGTTTGTAATTTTATATGCTTGAACAGGTAATGAGTGACAAAGCTAAAACCAGACACCTGTTAAACAGTCATAATGCTTTTTATTACCTGAAAATGCAAAGAGGAAGTGTCTTGTTCTCCGCTGTTATTACAGCATTGCTTCTGAAATAGATACAGTTGTCCCTATATTATAAGAATGCTGGGCTGCTTAAACAGAAGCAAACCAATCAGATAGGAAAAGGCAGAATCTTCAGAATAGCAAAAGGGAAAGTTGTGCCTACCACTAAACCTTTTTAAAATTTTAAGGTGGGTGCAATGAGTGTGAAACCATATAATTAATAACAGGTAGAAAAGCAGATGCATTGCATTCATTTGGACACTCTGACATTGTGTGCAAAAATCTACTAACAATTGTCTTCCTTTACAGGTACTGATTATATTGAATATATTGTAATGTATGGACAAAAAATCCATGTTATTGTCATGACAAAGATATTATGGTGATGTTTTATTGTAGTTGTGCTTTTGTTAATCTCTTCAATTATGCAAAATATGTCAAATTTGCATTCACCTAATATTCCTTTTACATTTAAATCATTATTTGTTTGTTTATACCTCATCTCATTTTATATGCTAATTACATCCACTGGGTCTTAAATAGAGATGTCGCGAACTGTTCGCCGGCGAACTTGTTCGCGCGAACATCGGGTGTTCGCGCTCGCCGGAAGTTCGCGAACGTCGCGCGACGTTCGCCATTTTGGGTTCGCCATTGTTGGCGCTTTTTTTTGCCCTCTCACCCCAGACCAGCAGGTACATGGCAGCCAATCAGGAAGCTCTCCCTTGGACCACTCCCCTTCCCTATAAAAACCGAAGCCCTGCAGCTTTTTTTCACTCTGCCTGTGTGTGCTGAAGAGATAGTGTAGGGAGAGAGCTGCTGCCTGTTAGTGATTTCAGGGACAGTTGAAAGTTTGCTGGCTAGTAATCGTTTTGATACTGCTCTGTTATTGGAGGGACAGAAGTCTGCAGGGGTTTGAGGGACATTTAAGCTTAGGTAGCTTTGCTGGCTAGTAATCTACCTTCTACTGCAGTGCTCTGTATGTAGCTGCAGTGGGCAGCTGTCCTGCTTCTGATCTCATCTGCTGACTGCTGCAATAGCAATAGTCCTTGTAAGGACTGCTTTTATTTATTTTTTTGTTGTTTTACTACTACTACTACTACTACTACTACTACTACTACTATAAGAGCCCAGTGCTATTAGTCTAGCAGTGTTGGGGAGTGGGACTGGTGTGCTAATCTGCTGCTCCTAGTAGTTCAGCAGCACCAACTTTAATTTTTTTTTTTTAATATTCATTCTTTTTTTATTTAACTTTTTTTTTATTTTACTACCGCTGTAGTAGTGTATAAGTTGACCTTTTAGGCATTATTTGCCCTGTAGGCATTTTTTGCCCAGTGTGTTATTCAACCAACTGCTATCTAGCTGTGTGCCCGTGTTCACATTCTGTCTAAATATCCATAATATTACCGTCTCCAGAAAAAACACCGGAGTGACTTTTTTCAAGCAGCCATAATAAATTTTACGTAATCCGTATCCATCGCTGTAGTAGTGTATAAGTTGACCTTTTAGGCATTATTTGCCCTGTAGGCATTTTTTGCCCAGTGTGTTATTCAACCAACTGCTATCTAGCTGTGTGCCCGTGTTCACATTCTGTCTAAATATCCATAATATTACCGTCTCCAGAAAAAACACCGGAGTGACTTTTTTCAAGCAGCCATAATAAATTTTACGTAATCCGTATCCATCGCTGTAGTAGTGTATAAGTTGACCTTTTAGGCATTATTTGCCCTGTAGGCATTTTTTGCCCAGTGTGTTATTCAACCAACTGCTATCTAGCTGTGTGCCCGTGTTCACATTCTGTCTAAATATCCATAATATTACCGTCTCCAGAAAAAACACCGGAGTGACTTTTTTCAAGCAGCCATAATAAATTTTACGTAATCCGTATCCATCGCTGTAGTAGTGTATAAGTTGACCTTTTAGGCATTATTTGCCCTGTAGGCATTTTTTGCCCAGTGTGTTATTCAACCAACTGCTATCTAGCTGTGTGCCCGTGTTCACATTCTGTCTAAATATCCATAATATTACCGTCTCCAGAAAAAACACCGGAGTGACTTTTTTCAAGCAGCCATAATAAATTTTACGTAATCCGTATCCCTCGCTGTAGTAGTGTATAAGTTGACCTTGTAGGCATTATTTGCCCTGTAGGCATTTTTTGCCCAGTGTGTTATTCAACCAACTGCTATCTAGCTGTGTGCCCGTGTTCACATTCTGTCTAAATATCCATAATATTACCGTCTCCAGAAAAAACACCGGAGTGACTTTTTTTCAAGCAGCATTCTTATATTTTACGTAATCCGTATCCACCGCTGTGTATACGTTGACCTTGTAGGCATTATTTGCCCTGTAGGCATTTTTTGCCCAGTGTGTTATTCAACCAACTGCTATCTAGCTGTGTGCCCGTGTTCACATTCTGTCTAAATATCCATAATATTACCGTCTCCAGAAAAAACACCGGAGTGACTTTTTTTCAAGCAGCATTCTTATATTTTACGTAATCCGTATCCACCGCTGTGTATACGTTGACCTTGTAGGCATTATTTGCCCTGTAGGCATTTTTTGCCCAGTGTGTTATTCAACCAACTGCTATCTAGCTGTGTGCCCGTGTTCACATTCTGTCTAAATATCCATAATATTACCGTCTCCAGAAAAAACACCGGAGTGACTTTTTTTCAAGCAGCATTCTTATATTTTACGTAATCCGTATCCACCGCTGTGTATACGTTGACCTTGTAGGCATTATTTGCCCTGTAGGCATTTTTTGCCCAGTGTGTTATTCAACCAACTGCTATCTAGCTGTGTGCCCGTGTTCACATTCTGTCTAAATATCCATAATATTACCGTCTCCAGAAAAAACACCGGAGTGACTTTTTTTCAAGCAGCATTCTTATATTTTACGTAATCCGTATCCACCGCTGTGTATACGTTGACCTTGTAGGCATTATTTGCCCTGTAGGCATTTTTTGCCCAGTGTGTTATTCAACCAACTGCTATCTAGCTGTGTGCCCGTGTTCACATTCTGTCTAAATATCCATAATATTACCGTCTCCAGAAAAAACACCGGAGTGACTTTTTTTCAAGCAGCATTCTTATATTTTACGTAATCCGTATCCACCGCTGTGTATACGTTGACCTTGTAGGCATTATTTGCACAGTGTTTTCTTCAAACCGCCATCTAGCTGTGTGAGCTTGTTCACATTTTGTCTAAATATTGATAATATTATCGTCTCTAGAAAAACCACTTGAGTTACTTTTTTTCAAGCAGCATTCATATATTTTACGTAATCCGTATCCACCGCTGTAGTAGTGTATACGTTGATCTTGTAGGCATTATTTGCACACTGTTTTCTTCAAACTGCCATCTAGCTGTGTGTATTATCGTTTCCAGAAAAACCAACTGAGTTTTTGTTGTTGTTGTTTTTTTAAAAATAATGCCAGGCAAAGGCAGGCCGCCACGCAGAGGCCGTGCTAGGGGCCGTGCTGCTATGCAATCCTGTGGCCCTAGCAAATTGCCCAGTTTTAAAAAGCCAATGACCCTGAACTCCCAAAATGCTGAAGAGGTAGTTGACTGGCTTACACAGCACACCCCATCCTCTACCGTTTCTAACTTTACCACAACATCCTCCTCATCCTCCACTGCTATGGCCACCCCACGTAACACTTCCTCCACCACCGGTGCCCCATCTTCACTGGAGTCAGAGGAGTTATTTTCCCATGAGTTTCTTGAACTGAGTAATGCGCAACCATTATTGGCAGAAGAAGATGAAGGAGATGAGGACGTTACACCAGATTTAATTCTGGCAGAGAACACGACAGAGATGGACATAATGATGAGTGATGAGGAGGAGGAGGAGGTCCCCGCTGCTGCTTCCTTCTGTGATGTGTCAGAAGAAATTGATGCATCTGAGGAGAATGATGATGAGGAGATTGATGTTTTGTGGGTGCCTAGTAGAAGAGAGCAAGAGGAGGGTAGTTCAGATGGAGAGACGGAGAGTCAGAGAGGCAGTAGGAGAATAAGACTTAGAAGAAGCAGGGAGGCCAGCCCGCAGGGATCAGTAGGGCAACAACATGTATCGGCACCTGTGTTCAGCCGGCCAACGCACCCGCCATTGCCGCCAATGCCGCCAACTTCTACTGTTACCGCCAGATCGCAGACTTCCAAAAAGTCAGCAGTGTGGCATTTTTTTAATGTGTGTGCCTCTGACAAAAGCATTGTAATTTGCAATGAGTGCAGTCAGAAACTGAGCCTTGGTAAGCCCAACAGCCACATAGGTACAACTTCTATGCGAAGGCACATGAGCGGCAAGCACAAAGCACTTTGGGAGCAACACCTCAAAGGCAACAGGCAAACTAAAAGTCACACTCCTTCTGGTCCAGCATCTTACTGCTCTACCTCTGCTCTCCTTGACCCATCTGAACCACCCTCCACTCCGCCTTCCACCTTGACCACCTGTTCCCATTCCCAGTCATCTGCCACCAGCCAAGTTTCTGTGAAGGCCATGTTTGAGCGTAAGAAGCCAATGTCTGACTGTCACCCCCTTGCCCGGCGTCTGACAGCTGGCTTGTCTGCACTCTTAGCCCGCCAGCTTTTACCATACCAGCTGGTGGACTCTGAGGCCTTCCGCAAATTTGTAGCAATTGGGACACCGCAGTGGAAGGTACCCAGCCGCAATTTTTTTTCTAAAAAGGGAATACCACACCTGTACCAACATGTGCAGAGCCAAGTTACCGCATCTCTGTCACTTAGTGTTGGGCCAAAGGTCCATATGACTACTGACGCATGGTCCTCCAAGCATGGTCAGGGCAGGTATGTCACCTACACTGCCCACTGGGTGAACTTGGTAATGGCTGGGAATGGGAAGCAGGGAATGGGTAGCTCAACAACAACAACAACAGTGGAGTTGGTGTCACCGCCACGGATTGCACGCGGTTCTGCCACCACCTCTACTCCTCCATCGCTCTCTACCTCGTCTTCTTCCTCTTCTTCTTCTTACTCTGCTGCTGGGTCCTCCTTCTCCTCCTCCACACCTGTGCACCCCCAGCTCCCCCTAGGCTATTCGACGTGCCAGGTACGCCGTTGTCACGCTGTCTTGGGGATGACGTGCCTGGAAAGCAAAAACCATACCGGATCTGTACTCCTGTCATCTCTGCAGTCACAGGCCGATCGGTGGCTGACCCCACACCAACTGCAGATCGGAAAAGTGGTGTGTGACAATGGAAGCAATCTGTTGGCAGCGTTGAGACTGGGAAATTTAACACATGTGCCCTGCATGGCACATGTGTTAAATTTAATAGTCCAACGTTTTGTCTCCAAGTACCCAGGATTCCAGGACGTTCTCACCCAGTCCAGAAAGGTGTCGGCCCATTTCAGACGTTCCTACACAGCCATGGCACGCCTTGCTGACATTCAGCAGCGCTACAACATGCCAGTCAGGCGTTTGATTTCTGACAGCCAGACTCGCTGGAATTCAACGCTCCTTATGTTGGAACGTCTGCTGCAACAACAAAGGGCCGTCAACGAGTACCTTTTTGAACTGGGTGGTAGGACTGGATCTGCAGAGCTGGGGATTTTTTTCCCCCGTTACTGGGTGCTTATGCGCGATGCCTGCAGGCTCATGCGACCTTTTGAAGAGGTGACAAATATGGTCAGTCGCACCGAAGGCACCATCAGCGACCTAATACCCTTCGCTTTCTTCCTGGAGCGTGCCGTGCGACGAGTGACAGATGAGGCTGTAGACCAGCGTGACGAGGAGCTGGAAGCGCACGATTTATGGTCGCAATCACCAGAACGAACCCAGGCACCTGCTGCAACGCAGGGAGAGGTGCCAGAAGTGGAGTCAGAGGAGGAAGGTGGCTTTGTGGAGGAGGAGGAGGAGGACCAACAGGAGCAGGCTTCCCAGGGGGCTAGTGGTGACCTTTTGGGGACCCCTGGTCTTGTACGTGGCTGGGGGGAGGAGACCGTGGATGATGCAGTCCTTGATAATGAGGAAGCGGAGATGGATAGCTCTGCATCCAACCTTGTGAGAATGGGGTCTTTCATGCTGGCATGCCTGTTGAAGGACCCCCGTATCAAGAGGCTTAAGGAGAAGGACCTGTACTGGGTCGCAACACTACTAGACCCTCGGTACAAGCATAAAGTGTCAGAAATGTTACCAACATACCACAAGTCCGAAAAGATGCGGCATTTACAAACCAGCCTGCAAAACATGTTGTACAATGCTTTTAAGGGTGATGTCACTTCAGGAACTCATCAACATTCCAGGGGCAGAGGTGCCAGTAATCCTGCCACGAGCACACCTGCAAGGACAAAGCCCTTTGGCCGGTCTGTAACGTCAGACATGCAAATGTTTTTCTGTCCAAGGCAGCGCCACAACCCTTCGGGATCCACCCTCAAAGAACGCCTCGACCGGCAGGTAGCGGACTACCTGGCATTAACTGCAGATATCGACACTCTGAGGAGCGATGAACCCCTGGACTACTGGGTGCGCAGGCTTGATCTGTGGCCAGAGCTGTCACAATTTGCCATGAACCTCTTGTCTTGCCCAGCCTCAAGTGTGCTCTCAGAAAGGACCTTCAGTGCAGCAGGAGGGATTGTAACTGAGAAGAGAACTCGCCTAGGTCACAAAAGTGTCGATTACCTGACCTTTATTAAAATGAATGAGGGGTGGATCTCGGAGGGTTACTGCACGCCGGAAGACTTGTTCTGACTTCTATGCAGCTGTCCTTCTCTTCAAGCCTCATGACTCCACACACAGCTGTCCTTTAGCGTCCTCCTCCCTCCGCCACCGTTACAAACTAGGGTGCAAACCCTACTGGTTTAATTTTTTCTGGCCTCTGTGCTTCAGTGGCTGCAACCAAAAAAACTGGGCAAACAATGTCTACAAGGTCAACGTATGGCGAAAAATGACTATTTTCAGCATTTATATGGCATATTTTTTCTGGCAACTGTGCTTCAGTGGCTGCGTCCAAAAAAATGCATATTTTCTGCATTTATATGGCATAATTTTTCTGGCCTCTGTGCTTCAGTGGCTGCAACCAAAAAAATGCATATTTTCTGCATTTATATGGCATAATTTTTCTGGCCTCTGTGCTTCAGTGGCTGCAACCAAAAAAATGCATATTTTCTGCATTTATATGGCATAATTTTTCTGGCCTCTGTGCTTCAGTGGCTGCAACCAAAAAAATTTATATTTTCAGCATTTATATGGCATAATTTTTCTGGCAACTGTGCTTCAGTGGCTGCGACCAAAAAAATGACTATTTTCAGCATTTCTATGGCATATTTTTTCTGGCCTCTGTGCTTGAGTGGCTGCGGCCAAAAAAACTGGGCAAACAATGCCTACAAGGTCAACGTCGTTGACCTTGTAGGCATTGTTTGCCCAGTTTTTTTGGCCGCAGCCACTCAAGCACAGAGGCCAGAAAAAATATGCCATAGAAATGCTGAAAATAGTCATTTTTTGCCATACCTTGACTCAACGTATATGGCAAAAAATTTATATTTTCAGCATTTATATGGCATATTTTTTCTGGCAACTGTGCTTCAGTGGCTGCGACCAAGAAAACTGGGCAAACAATGCCTACAAGGTCAACGTATGGCAAAAAATGACTATTTTCAGCATTTATATGGCATATTTTTTCTGGCCTCTGTGCTTCAGTGGCTGCAACCAAAAAAATTTATATTTTCAGCATTTATATGGCATAATTTTTCTGGCCTCTGTGCTTCAGTGGCTGCAACCAAAAAAATTTATATTTTCAGCATTTATATGGCATATTTTTTCTGGCAACTGTGCTTCAGTGGCTGCGTCCAAAAAAACTGGGCAAACAATGTCTACAAGGTCAACGTATGGCGAAAAATGACTATTTTCAGCATTTATATGGCATATTTTTTCTGGCAACTGTGCTTCAGTGGCTGCGTCCAAAAAAACTGGGCAAACAATGCCTACAAGGTCAACGTATGGCAGTTGTTTAAAGAGAACAGTAGATTACTAGCCAGCAAAGCTACCTAAGCTAAAATGTCCCTCAAATCCCTGCAGACTTCTGTCCCTCCAATACAGAGCAGTATCACGCAGATTACTAGCCAGCAAACTTACTATCATCTGTCCCTGAAATCACTAACAGCTCTCGCCCTACACTATCTCTTCCAAGCACACACAGGCAGATTTTTCAGATACATTTTTGCCCTTGATCCCCCTCTGGCATGCCACTGTCCAGGTCGTTGCACCCTTTAAACAACTTTAAAATCATTTTTCTGGCCAGAAATGTCTTTTGTAGATGTTAAAGTTCGCCTTCCCATTGAAGTCTATGGGGTTCGCGAACCGTTCGCGAACCGCTCGCAATTTTGCGCAAGTTCGCGAATATGTTCGCGAACTTTTTTTCCGACGTTCGCTACATCCCTAGTCTTAAACTGTAGTCAATCAACTGTATTATTGTAAGAAGACATTGCTGGGATCTTGCCACAGAGAACTACTGTTCCGAAAATTGTTTTGTTTGTTTGTTTTGTAGAGCAAAGCAGATACATAATAATATTAATATCCTTTAATTAAAGGAGCAGACATCATTGAACAGAAGTAAACTTCACTGTCATTTTTCTGATCTTTCCATAATACTTATTTCCAGTTTGCCAAACACTATATCACCTTTGCTCTCTCCCTTGCTGATACTAAACTCTTCTAGTCTGTTAATGCCACAAAATTGCCACAAAACATAGAACCCACGTGCCTGATAATAAACACTCAATGACACTCAAGAACAGGTTTTATACATACTAGTTTGACAGCAGTTTCAAATGCCATAATAAATATGGTGGCTGAAAAAAATAGAATCAGCAAGCAGATCAATTGACTGGTATATTTGACTGGAATATTTTAGATAAAATTATATATTTTGAAGAATAAGGATAAATGGTTGAAATGTGTGAAAATGGATTTTAGAATTATGTATCCAAGCTATAAATTTTTTTCATTTAGTTACGGCTGGAGATCAGAAAGTTGGACATTCCAGAGATAATGGGTCATAAAAATGAACTAAGTATGTGAAATATTTATTAAATTTAAGGGCAGTGCATATTATATAATACAGTGGGATATCTATAAAAATGTCAGAAGATACTGTCAGCTCTTCTGAATATTTACATAAACATAAGAAACCCTTAAGCTCAGTGGTTGTATATTTTTTTTATACTTTTTGCCCTAATACTCTTTACTAATAACATTTGTCTATCATACTACCAGTTCATCCCTAATATTTGTGTACAAAATTTATTTAAAACACGAGACTAATGCAAATTTCATTTTGGCAAATAATGACTTTTATTATACAATTTACAATTCTTGCAAGTACCAAATCGTTTTATATCCCTTCCAAAGGGATCAAAACAATGCTAGCAGTAATTTATGTATTTAAAAAAGATATATATACAAAGTTTTCTAAAGTATAAAAACAAACAGACCCTGCAAAAAATGGCCAAGTTTTTAAATGCTATACACACACACATAGTACTTTGGAGTAACTGCCCAGCCTACCTACATACATACAGTGCATCAAATGTCCATTAGATGTAGCTGTTTCTCTCCAATTAAATGTAAAAATAATGTGCCTGTCAACCTGAATTCAAATTGCACTTTTCATTAAGAGCACGGGGCTTCTCTGGAACATTTTAGTTTTCAACTTTACAGCGACAACAAGAAATAGTAATAATATCTGTAATAAAATAGCTGTAACATTCCAGGTCAACCAAGAACTTCAATTCACCTTACCAAAACGCAAGAAAGCTAAATTACAAATATTGTACAAATGCAGAGTAACCATGAACCCCCATTTACAAATAACGAGCTTGTTTTCTCTTTAAATAATATATTTATATATCTGGTTACCGCATATATTTACCTGGCGATCAGGTAGGATTCTTAAATACTACTTTATACAAGGCTGTATATACATAACCCCCCCCCAATAAGAAAATAGTTCTTCTGTATAAATAGTCTCCGAATTGAATATATTACTGTAAGCTTGTTCAAGTTGATCTCTACATGTGTCTCTTCATATGCAGGGCCAGGTGATCAGATCGGGAAAAGGCTCTCTCACACAGATGGCACTGGAAGGGTCGGTGACCCGTGTGCTTGCGAAAGTGACGGGTGAGTTCATCAGATCTTGCGAATTTCCATCCGCAGCCCTCCCAGTTACAATGATATGGTTTCTCTCCTAGAAGAAATGATAAAAGAAACATTATTATATGTAACAGGACAACTTTAGACTACCGATAATAGCTTTAAAAAGTATGCAAGTTTTATGGTATTTGAATGGTTAAACTGTAATGCTGAACTGTCTTTTCGACACTCTAGAAATAGTAAGGTAGATTAGATTATAAATGTATCATGCTCAGTTAATTAGAGATATTAGCCCACAAACTGGTGGTTTACAATAAATTGCCTAGCTATAACGAATACATGACATATCTTTTAACTGAAACTATCTCAGATGTACTATAATTAGCTTTGCTAGATATATTATATATTGTTCACATTATTAATTCTGCTTCGAACCAGTCATTTTGAGTATACGACGAATTAGTGTGCTAATAAGGGCAGTTCTTATTACCCACCCCCTAGTGGCGGAATTACGCTTACCTGTATGTGTTCGCATATGAGCCTTCAGGTGGGAGCTCTTGGTGTAGGTTTTGCCGCAGCCCGGGTACTCGCAGCTGTGAGTGGCAGTTCTTTTCTTGGCCCAAGATCTCCGACCCCTCTTTGGTTTGCAGTCATCTGTGGCAGCCATTGCAGGATAATACTCGAGCAAGGGGGAGGAGGGAGGGGTGACAATCATTCCATGCATAGATGGGTGAACCTTCATGGGGTCTCTGTAAACTCCAAATTGTCCATGAAACTGAGCATTGGGCTGGCTGGTAAAATGAGTGTGGTAGGGGCTTGCCATTGGGTAATGCTGTGCCATTGACATGAGGGACAGGCAGTGCATGTCAGGGATCATGTGGCAGTCATTGGGGGGCATATCCTCTGTGGGCACTGGGGGGCTGAGCCTGTGCTGAGAATAGGCAGGATTGGGAAGGAGTTGGCCATGCATCTGCATGATGCCAGCCTTCTGCTCCATGATAGGGCTAATACAGTCTGGGGAAGTAGGGGAGCCGGCACCCAGCATGCACGACTGCTCAGGTCGCTCCTTTTTAATTCTATGGCTCAGGTGCTGTAGGTGCTCCGATGGCAGATGCCCAGGGGTGTCCATGGCAGATACTCTGAGCTCAGTGTACTTCCTGCTGTGCATGCCGGCCTTTAGTCCAAAGTCAGGGGACACCTCTATGCCGGGCACATCTGGGGTCAGCAGCTCTGCCACATAACTGTGATGGGGGCTCCCGGCAAAGCTCCCCCCTCCGTATTTCTGACTGGCAGTGTAGGATCCATCGCTATCATAGGTGGTACTGCAGCTCTCAGGGGTCTCAGGTAATGGGTAAGCGCCACCATGTCCTACCGGGGTACCACCATTCTGGCTGCAGCTCGTGTGAGCCAATATAAAGTCCAAGTCAACGAATTTGCCCAGGTCATCCTCTTCCTTCTTAATGCAATGCTCAATCATGGTGTAGTTCATATCAGCCAGTGGCCTCAGCTCCTCCATTGCCATGACCTGTGGAACAAGAAGAGAGCAAAGTTAGACTGTGTACTTGTCAGTGGCCAGTAAGCGCAGCCCTGACACTCCCCGTGCCCAGTTGGTACGTGCCAGAGCCCGGCGAGCAGCCAGAGCGAGACTATCACCAGGCGCAGTTATTATTATTATTAGTATTATTATTATGCCTGGGAAACCTGTAGAACTAGTTGCTCCCCTTCAGCCTAATAGTCACGGGCTGGGACACTTAGCAAACACGGTGGCTGCTGTGCAAATAACTAGAAATTCAAGAGTTTCTTTTGCTCCCCTTGTGTTTCTTTAACTCGGGACACTTCTCAGACTAATTCCTCTTATATACCCGCACATTACTGCAAAGAAAGGAGCCGGTTCCCCAGACATAAAAGATCAACGCGAGTAACAGAATGTTACATTAGTGTCATTTTTGCAGGGGGGGGGGGTGTTACGTGACATTTTGCCAGAGTAAAATCGAATATATCTGTAGAAAAGCTGTACTTACCGATACCATGCCAATCTGCTTGTCTTCCGCTGGTTGTAGGGTTGAGAAAGCCACACTCATCCTAACGTGCTCCCCAGGAAGCAGCACCAGGCTTGCAGATGACTTACAAGCAGGGAGCCCGACTATAGAACTCCAGAAGCAGCAGGAGCAGTAGTCTCTAGAAACTTTCTCAGCTAACTCTTCAGATCCCCCAGCTGTGGCGCTTGTTAAAGTCCTTGAGCTGTCACGATTGGTGATTCATTGATGAATACTAATGCAAAGGCCTTTTCTGATTGGTCAAAAGGTTGGCTGTGTTTGTACACACACTGGATCTCTTACTAGACTGTGCCACTAACCACGCCCCTGTCCCCAGGCTAATTGTCAGGTCTGGGATACATGATTACAACATGCAGGGAACGTGTAAAGAAGTAGCAGCGAGAGAGGAAACTCAGCAAACAACTCGGGACACACCAGTTTGTTAGAATCAGTAGTTATGTTGAGAAAAACGAGAGAGAAGAAATAAATGAGAGCTGAAAGGGACATTTAATTTAGCGTATTCATAAAGAGCAGGTTTAAGGAGAGCAGCATCAATGTCTATCTCTCATCTATCTATCTTTTATCATCTATCTATATATTATTATCTACCTATCCATTATCTATCTATCTATCTATCTATCTATCTATCTATCTATCTGTCTGTCTGTCTGTCTGTCTGTCTATCTATATAAAGTTAATGTTATTGCTAGCTGCTGCTATACTGCTAAATACAAACATGTTCTAAGTGACTGCTGCGTGCACCGGTCTACACGGGAATGTAGGCAACTTATCAGTGATGGAATAGTAGTTAAGAAGATTCTGCTGAACCTCATTGCAGAACTGCTGTCAGTAGCAGCCATTGCATCCCAGGCCAGAAGGAGGTGCACCAGTAGCAGGGACTCAAGGTGTGCAGGGGCACTGGGACTCTCCCAGTAAAGAATTAGACTTGGTTGAAATGAAGCGAATACAAATACTACTAATAATAACCGTCTTACTAAAAAGCAAAACATGACTGTGAAATTTAGGCTGAGGGGGATGGGTTAAGATGGGACCTGTGTGTGAGGAATAATAGCTGCTATCTAAATTAACATATGTCTCCTTCTGCAACTTTATTAATTAGGGATGGGCTCTAACTCCTCACCATCATTGATATAAGATAAATGATGTACCTGCTAATGTGCAAATCGTATGAATAATTAGGTTTGGTAGAAAATGTTGCTGCTTGGAGGGAACCCAAGCGCTGGTAAAGCACATTGCTCTTTGAGACTTTAGTAGCGTTAGATTTTTAGGCTGTAAAACGGTAAGGAACACTTTTTCACATTATAGTTTAAACACTATTTATTCATAAAATGACGAAAGGAGACAATGAGAAGTGGGTCTAAAGGGGTTAACGTGCTCTGCTACGTCTGTTTTCGTTAAATATGATCTCCCCTCTTTTAATAAAATCACTGAAGAATGTTTATTGTACAGCTAAGAAACTTTTTTGGCCGACACAAATGTCTTCTGTCTTATACACTGTATATATACAAGGTGCACTAAAAGACGCAGGATTGGGCGCTCCATGTATTCTGAAAAGATGTAGTGTAGGGGGATAAAGTTAGACAGAGAGCACGGGAGCAATGGGTGACAATCCAATTTGGTGCTTATTCAGCTGATACAGAGAATCTGCCTCTTCATTGAGACGGTTCAGTTTGTAAAGAAAAGATAAGGCTTATCCCCAATTCCAGCCTACTCCCTGTCTTTCTGAGAAGCCACTTGTTTTTCTGCTCATCCTTTGCACTAACTCTTTGTTGCTGCTTGTCGCACTGTCACTCAGGACTTCAACGAGAGGTGCTATTTGTCTGAAGATGAACCTAATAAATAAAGTAGATCTTTATGTAACTGTTCCCATAGTGAAATCTCAATTTAATAACATTCACCTTGTTTGTATAAAGCGGCGCGTGGAACCTGAATTTCTGCTTTAAAGATGTTTGAAATTAGCGCAGTCCTGCGAATTACTGTTTATTTAGTATAACATATCATCTCGTTGTGTTCCAAAATGATCCTTTATTAAAAGTGCGTGATACTTTGATGGCGCAAAGGAACTGTTCACCCTCAGCCCCTGTTCTCCCTATCCCAATGCAGCTCAGTGACTGTACGTTGTACAAGTAGGGACACGATTGTTGTTTGTCTACAATTAACCTCTTGGCTAAGGGACTGGCAGTGAATAGTTCCGCTAGAGAGTTAGGACACTGAGAGACTTACATGTGTCTGCTTGGTACTGCTAATATTCTAGTTCATTCCCCCTAAACACGTTTATTAGGATATGATAATTTATTGTACGTGGGAATAAAGCTCGCTATGCTTATTTGTACTTTATGGGTGTGGGAGCTTCCAAGTTGCTCACTCCAGACAGAATATCCAGCAGATCTCTAAAGAATATTAATACTTAGCAGAATTTAGCTCATATGGCATTTTGGAACAAATGCACCCAGACAACTTGACAATACATTAACTATTATAAATATTCAGTCTAATTTGTGGAATATGCTTATTTGGTACAGGAAACCAAACAGACTATTTAAAGGGGACATTAATGGAAATAATTTCTAACCATATGCTCACATTTGGTTTAACCCCAGCAATATTATGAAGTATTCCTTGTACAACTCTGCAGCTGCAATGAAGCATCTCAAAGATATGATTCCTCTCCGAATAAATAGAAATGGCCAACTCTTTGTACCTGTGTATTTATTCCTCCAAAACGTTGTTAGTTTCAGCTAGGTGCTAATGTTTTATTGTCATCTGTGGGGGTTGCCTCTGTAAGAGTGAACAATTTGGCAGCTCCCACACACCTATGAGTCTGTTTTCAAATTGAAAGTTGCAAAAGACCTTGCATCGATGTCAGCTTTACCAGCTAAATAGCAATTACAGGGATTTGATACTGTAATCATAATAATAAGAGAGATACGAGCAGGCACAGACAGTAGTGACAAGGATAATAGGGTTCATTGCAAGGTACCAAGGGCAGCAGCCAAGTTGAGGAGAAGGTACAAGAGAGTCTCTGATCCATTGAAATGGAGCTTGGCCCCAATTGTATGCATAGTAGTGTGGAGAAGCAGAGACACATTATCACAATGCCACTTTGATGTGTTGAGCCTTACACCTTGGCTGGTATCACCAGTGGCACCAGGTAGATGGATCATGCTGGGGGGAAGGAGATTCCTTTATGAAAGAAAATTCTAATTAGCAGGATGTTTCATTAAGTGCATAATGAACTCTGTGCACTGATCGTGTAGCAAGTCTGCACTGATGGACTATTGATGCTTTCACTATACCCATTAATCAATTTAAAACTTGGTGGGTTTGACTGACTTTAAAATAATAAAAGGTTATAAATAGGAGAACAATTGATCTCGTCGCTATTTAAAAATAGGCCACAAAATCAGTGGCGTAACTAGATGTTACTGGGCCCCATAGCAAATTAATTTTAGTAATTTTATTTAATTTTATGAATATATTCTGAAATGTCTCATTAATTAGGGCCTCATGGGCCCTCTATACCTCCTGTGCCCCCCCTGCAGCTGCAGGGTCTGCTTCCTCTGTAGTTAATCCCCAAAATATGCGGATGATTCTACAGCAGAGAACAAGCAACGTTTCGACAGACCATAAAAAACAACAAAAACACCTATGTTTCAAATTCACACCGGCCCACAGCCTCCATCATGAAATTAATATTAATGCTGTCCGTCAGCACAGTGCAATCAGGATCATTCACTCCTGGAATGATCCTGATTCTCGCATACATATTTAGTTTACTGTAATGGCACGTCAGTACGTCTATAGACACCTTCAGCCCTAAAGAAGTATGTGAAAACGGCGCGTCTCTACGTGCCAGTAATACCTTCAGCGGCGCGTCACTACGTGCCAGTACGTGTCTATTGCTAAAACCTTCAGCACACAGGCAGCAGTATAGACCAAGTGGCAAATCATTTCACTAATTTGTTCAAATATTACTGCTACGGTATGTCAATTCCTCGTTAAAATGAGGTGCGGAGAATAAATCCAAACAGACTCCACTTCTCCACCTCTTAAACATTGTGTATGTGTCCATCTCTGGGAGTGAATGATCCTGATCGCAAACTAGCTACCTTGGAAGGGATTGTGGTGTCAGGCTGAATGTCAGGCTGAATGTTCGCCCCCATAAATTTTCACCTCATCAAATCTGGCCCTCGTAAAAGGTTTGGACACCTCTGTGGTGAAACAATTCTAGTGAATATTATATTTTATGAAAGTATGCCAACTATTGGCTTATAAAAAATTCTTGCAGGGGGAACCTGCAGTTGTGTGCCTAATATCCCTTTAGATGCAAATGAGCCTCCAGGTAATGAGCACTGCATGACAATTGACCGAGATTCCCTTATGAAAACAAGTGACACAATCTCCCCCTTTCAGCTTGCATATGTATGGGAAAGTGAAAAGCATGGAGTGTTTGTTATGCTTGCCATTATCAGGCACTGGAGTGTAAATACTACTGGAGAGGCATCTATCCCAGTGCAGGGATTTCCAACTGGTTCTTATTGGCAGTAATGTTGCAGCTCCACAAGTGGCCAGCTGTGCCTGAGTCACGTGGATTATCACAACTGATTGCCTCTTCATATGGATGATATGTCATTGTTTCCCTGACCAAAAGGGGGCTTTCTTTTAACAGCATGGTAGTAAAAGTACAGCCGCCTCTACTAGACATTGAACGGTCCTATATATGGACTTATTGATGGTCTCATGATGGTATGTACCTGAGCACAGTAACAATAATATACTGCTATTTATATGTTCATGTCTGCCTTCCCCATTGATAGTGTCTGCCCCTTTTACAGGTCAGTAATGGAATAATATAGCAGCACAGCTTATGTGAGCAAGATTCCTTCACACATTAATCAGACATGCAGTGGTATAAGTATTGAGCCCCACAGCAAAATCATTTCAGGCCCTCATAATCTTTGCAAATGAGGCATTTTTATTGGGCTCCTACCCCCCCCTCCAGCACCAGCAGTTACAAGGTCTCCTTCCTCTAGTCTATAGTTCTAACCTAGCTATGGAGTTATACCTGGCTTTGGAGAAATCTAAACCCTTGCATACTTAGCCAATGACATACCTGTATAGAACAGTCAGATTGGCATATGGAAAGCAAGAATACGCGACTGACAAATTTCACAGCTAAATACAAAGCTTATTATACAAAACAGTTTACAGTTCTACATCATTACAAATGGAATTGTTAAAGCTCATCAGTGGTTTATTGAATTCAGTTGAGAGTTATTGTTGCTTTTTAATTAAATTGAGAGCCTTGATTCTTGATCATGATCAGATTTTATAACTGTTGCTTTTATGTCAGAGCCTTGCTTTCTGGCATGGGGCACATAGTTGCTAATTAAAGCAGTAAACCTTAAAGGGGTGGTTTACCTTCAAGTTAACTTTTAGTATGTTATAAAATGGCCAATTCTAGGAAACTTTTCAACTAGTCTTCTTTTTTTTATAGTTTTTGAATTATTTTCCTTCTTCTCCAGCTTTCAAATGGGGGTCACTAATTTAAAGAACAAATGCGCTGAAAGGCTACAAAAATATTATTACTGTTACTTCTTATTACTCATCTTTCTATTCAGGCCCCTCCTATTTATATTCCAGTCTCTCATTTAAATCAATGCATGGTTGCTAGGATTATTTGGATCCTAGCAACAAGATAGCTGACATTGCAAAACTAGAGAGCTGCTTAATAAAAAGCTAAAAAACTCAAAAACCACAAATAATAAAACACGAATACCAATTTGCAAATTGTCTCAGAATATCACTCTCTACATCATAATAAAAGTTTATTTAAAGGTGAAAGCCTGCAATGGGCTGCTGAATTACAGATGGTGTGTACACAGGCAGATAGCTTATCTTATCAGAGCACCTAAGGAACTTGACTTTGGTGGAACCAGGAATTGTAGCAAAGCTTCAGCACAACATAGGAAGGAAGACCTGAGGGTTTCCTAATATATCCACTGTTCATATATCCTATTGCAAGTAAACAGACTGGAAAAATGCACCAGGGCAACCCCAATGATGAAAAGTCCTTGTAAAGCACCGCTATCAAGATAGAGGTTAATAAATAAATAACAATAAGAAAAGCAAGCACTAACAGGTCATTAATGAAATGATTAAAGGGGAACTCCATCACCAAAAGTTTTTCCTAAGAAAATGTTATTCCGAGCAACTTTTCAATGTGAGTTAATTACAATTTTTAAAGGCATCTGAATTTATTTGTAAATGTAATTTCAACTGAAAGAAGTATCAGTCTTGCTGTTTATACAACTGCACTGCTGGTTCTGATAACTAAAACAATGTAGCTAAAACAGGCATATTGAAAGACTATGATAGCCATTTTTCTGCTGCATTGTTTCAAGTGTTAGGTAAACAAACACAGATGTACCTTAGAGTTGCATTTACATTCACCAAACCTTTTTAAATCCATTGAACATTTACTTCATTTATATTGGAAAGTTTCTTGGCATTATGTTTTCTTTCATTATGCAAAAAGAAAAAAAGAAAAAACTTTTTGGGTGGATATCCCCTAAATAATGACACACTTGGCAAGATCTGTGTGTGCTTTCTTTCCTTATAGTTTTGGATATTTGGCATAAGCTCTTCAGGCAGGACCCGCAATACCTCTTATTGGTTAGTTATGTGAGTAATATTGTATGTTCAGAGTATACACCCGTCTATTGTACAAAGCTGTGGAATATGTTGTCATGTTATAAATATTACTACTACTACTATTACTACAACTACTACTATTACTACTACTACTACTACTTATAATAATGGATGAGTACCCACCTAGGGAAATGCTAATAAAGGAGCTGTGTATGATTTACAGACATTAGTATATATCTATGACTATATATCTAATTATGGGTCTATAGCTGTCTTTCTAACTAATTATTTAGATCATGTATATCTAAATATACACACTGATTAGCTCCACAGAATAAGACCTGCTTCTTGTCCCTGTTGAGACTTGTGATAGTTAAAGGATTTCTAAGTGTTAGCGAATCCCTTGTTATCTGGAGGCCTTACACTGTTTTATAATCTGCGGGACTCTCCTGTTCTCTTTATATACCCCTGCTATTTTTAACTCTGCCTACGCAAATCCAGATCCGGACTGAGGCAGCAGTCCAGCCAAACGGGAAGAGGAGATGGGGTAAATTTCCTGAACAAGACAAAAAAAAATCATATATAAAATAAACCTTTGGACATGCTAGCCTTTCTTCCTTTCTATCTCGCTAGCACAATCTACTTTTTTTCTCGTTTCCTCTAACTTTCACTGCAACAGGAAAATAGAGATTAGCAGATGTGGTGGAAATAGCAGCTTACATGGCCATGGTAAATGGGAGGGGAGACTGATCTATCTCAAAGGTGCAATTGCTGCCCTGTGTTCCAGTGTTTTGTAACTTAGTTATAAAATCTCCTCACTCTGCAGGCTGTGAATGCAGGAAAGTTCAGCTACAGTATATACACAATATCAGAATTCCATCAGCTTTAGCATGTGAAGTAATGAGTTTCACAGTCCCTGATATTTTTTTAAATTCCCCGGATTGTAAGGGCAGAGTGGAGTATTTATCACTCTCCACAGTTTCTACCTGCAACCCTTGCCTCAGAAGTGAGGAGCACAGAGAAATGTATCCCTAGTTATCCCTAGTTATACCTTCATGGCATATGGTATGTTATAACGTTACTGTTAGAGATACTGATTTGGAGGCACAACTTTCCTTTTGTCTGTGTACTGCCTAGTGTTATTAAATTAAAGTCAGTTATCAGTTATGTGCAAGGTGCAGTATACAGTGCTGTAAGCCCATAGGGTACCCTGGATTTAACACCTGTTATTGACCAAGCAACCCTTCATGTATTTTCCTTGTGTGCACTTATTGTGAATACTGCAGTTTTATTCCAACTTTACAATTTGCCTCCTCTAGAAGGTAACCCCAATATTTAATTAATTTATTTAACGTTAATTAAATTTTTATTCTGTTTTGTATATCAGGGCTGTATCTGAACCTGGAAAAAGGCAAGGCTGTCACATTGCTTGAATTTGCTGAGTTTTCCTCCTTAGAGAGCATAGTTATCACATGACCACTAGAGGTTCTATTACTATTTATGTTTATGAATAAGCCATCGCATGATCAATGAATATTGGTAAACCTTATATAGATATGGGATCTGTTATCCAGAATGCTGGGGACCTGGACCTTAAATAAACACAATAGGGTAACTTCCAATAAGCATTAGTTATATCTAAGTTTGGATCAAGTACAAGGTACTTTTTCATTATTACAGAAAAGGAAATTATTTTTAAAAAATTGGATTATTTGGATAAAATGGAGTCTATGGGAAATGGCCTTTCTGTAATTTGGAGCTTTCAGGACCATGCTTGCGTCCTTTTTGAACTCAACAACTTCCTCACAAAGTTTGGGATCAAATAGCTTTTATGAACATTTGGAAGGTATGTAATAACATTTCACAATCACAAAGCATATTTTGGGACAAAATATTTAACAAAACTCCATAGCTTAGCAATGTAATATTTGCCAGTGAATGCGAACAATAAAAGCACAATTTGAAACATTGCAATTTTTAATTACATTCCTCCTTATGTAAGGTAAGTTTAAGAGGCAGATTTATTTTATTATTCAAATTATGAATTATCCAAACTCGATTCAAGTTTTAATTAGAATTTCAAGATTTATCAAACTCTGGCCATTTAAGAACTCTAATTCGACTTTTCTCCACCTAAAACCTGAAGATTTCACATATAAATCAATGTGAGGCGTCCGGGGACGAATTTCGATATTTTAGTAGCCTTCCTGACATTCGAGTTTTTATTGGAGAAAAAATTTGAATCGCATTTAGTCTACTTCAATTCGAGTTTTGGGGTTGGTAAAATTCATCCAAGTTTTAAATATTTGTTTTTTTTTAAAAAATAACCCCCCAGTCGAATTTTAAAAAACTCCCATGCCTTCGAAATTTGACCTTTAATAAATGTGCCTCCCCATGTACATTATTACCATATTACATAAAGGTCTTTAGTTATTCTAGAAAGTAAAGGTCACACTGCAGTGACCCCGAGATCAGACACTTTGCCCAAGGCATGAATGCTCCAGTCAGTCATCAGCAGAGGGCAGCCGGAGTGCTCTTGCTCATGGCCCCATGAACACAGTTGGGGCAAGGAGTTGCCTTCATTATGATCATGATCGATCGCCACCTCTTTAGTTACTCCATATCTTTCCCCTAATCTTTATCATTTATTCTTCCATGTCCTCTGAAATGTCAGGACATGTGTGTTAAAACACACCAGATAGAATAGTTTAGGATATTAAAGTTAACTTTTTCTCCAATTCATTTTGGAGCCTTCACTTGAGAAGCAATAAATGCATTCTCACCTAAACATACTTCTCATGAAAAAGACATTTTGGTTTTGATAAGAGAAAAGACTTTGGAAATGCACAAGCGAGTTTCATTTGGGAACTTTTGCTCCAGGTTCTTTAATACTACACAGCAAGGTCATAGCATTCATGTACTGTATAAATGCTTAGGTCATAAGACTAAACGGATTATTTACTAAACACCTGAATGCAAAAATTCCGAAAAATTTGTGATATTTTTTTATAAAACCAGACTTTTAAAAAATCACAAATTTTTAAGAATATATTAAACCCCCGAGGATGGAAAAGGCCGAATTAGAAAATCCGGGATCTCAGACCTGTCGAGGTTGCATATAAGTCAATGGGAGAAGTCCCAATGATTTTTCGATGTGCGCTGGGTTTTTTGCAATACCCTCGGAATTTTCAGGCAAAAAAGCATAAGAAATCGGAGTTTTCGGATGAAAAATCCCAAAAAATTGTGACAATCTGATTTTTTCCTGCAAAGCAAATTTTCGGGAACATCAAATAATTAATAAGCGTAAAAAACCAGAGCGGATTTGATCGGAGTTTGAAGCAGAAAATGTTGAGATAAATTTGGACTTTGATAAATAACCCCCTTAGCTTTGCTGATCCATTATCACAGCATGTGCAAGTGTCCTGCAGCAAAGCCACGTTTATCAGTGTCA
Source organism: Xenopus petersii (assembly GCA_038501925.1). Lineage (NCBI taxonomy): Eukaryota > Metazoa > Chordata > Amphibia > Anura > Pipidae > Xenopus > Xenopus petersii. The sequence continues at coordinate 74,604,550 of CM076679.1, forward strand.
CATGTAAAACACAATATACAGGAAACACAATCATTTCTAATAAAAATAAAATGTATTTTTGTTCTGCCAGTAACACAGCGAGGTTAATTAATAAAGATTTAAATATTGTCATGAGATATTCAGAGACAAGAATGCCCAACCATGGTGTATTTATTGTGGGTAATTATAGAGAAAGTAAACGCTTTCTCTGCAGGGGGTTCAAGAGGTATAGGTGACTTTGCTGTTTCATAAATAACATCTTAACCCCAAACTTTATTGGACTCTATTTTAGGGGCTCTAGCTGTGTGTTTCTGGTAGTGGCAAACACAAACAAACTGGTATACAGTGCCAACATTATATGCCCCCTCACTGTGTACATCTTGTTGTGAATGAAATTTCCCAACATCAAACACGAAGTATGTGAAGGTAAGCAGATCCGGATTTTAAAGCTCTTCCGGATTTTAAAGCTCTTCATGAATTCAGATAACTGCCACTCTATGTGAGTACCACTGGGTGCTTGTACTGTATGTATACACCTGCTGGTAGTGATGCTGCTGCTGAGAATGTTGTGCACCTGTGTGTACTTCCCTGTGTGTGTATGAATGTAACACACTGTATCCCATTACTGTGTTGTTAATCCCCTGTCACCTGTATATTCCTCTATATCTATGTGTGCATTTGCTATTAACAAACACAATAAATATAATTTTTTTTGTGCTGAATCCCTGGCTGTGTAGTTTGTACAACAGGTGTGTCTAAGACTATGTGCCAAGATCAACAGCAGCCTCCCCGTACCATGCAGCAGCTTGGCAAGAATGGCACAGGCAGAAATCTTGCTGATCTGCAGATAATTGAAAAGGTGACAAAAATCAGGTCAGGGGGCAGTTTGTATAACTATTGCAACTCTTAACTGAGTACTGAATAAAAAGACCCAGTAATGCCAGTATGGTGGGCACTAGATCACTGATTCCCTACTGCCATATATGGTGGCTGCTGCTAATCTTAAAGGAAGACTATAAAGAATTATTCAGAACAAGTACTGAACCAAATGGGTGCATTGGTTTGTGTTTGAGCATAGTGCCTCATATGAGCCAGAGCAACGGTTGCCACCTGGCATTAATTGATGATGTAAATGTTATTAATAGGGAAGAAGCATAAAAACATTGGAAAAACTGTGTTTTTCTTTCTAGAAGATATGGCAACCCTAGTCAAAGGGCAGATTTTAATGCTTAAAACTGCAGTTGCAATGGCACAAAAAGTCTTTATTTGTTTGAAATAGTGTTTTATATGCAGCCTGTTATATGTGATATATTTTTACAGAGACCAGGGGTATTGTTTCAAATAAAAATGGAAACTGCCTGCAGCTTCTATGAATTGCAAGTGTACATTGCAGCAGTTGCCATCTTCATGTTATGCTATCTTTACCTGTCAATGTAGAATGTAAATATATAGAAAGGTTTGTGTGTGTGTGCAAGTTCTACAGCTTTTAAAAGAGGCCAGTGGCTTCAACAGACAAAAATCAATGTGTTTTATCCTGGACACCTATTACAAGCATTGGTCTGCAATTGGAAACTTGTCTCATGTAGGTCTTATGATCAAAATGCTTCAAACTGTATTTGAACCAATGACATAGTTTAGTATGCCCAATACTTTGGTAAATGCAGGACCCATAGGAACAGATGCCTTGGGTAGGTACTTGTGGGTATTTGGTGCTGCCGTTGCTAAAGCTGTGCTTTGTTATCAACCTTATGGTGGACAAAACTGTGCTCATTTCTCCAAAGCATCTGAGGAGATGAATGCAGAGATCTTATTCTCTTGTATTCCACAATTGGTTACATTACTAAGGGATGTACAGGAATATATGAAAAAAACTTGCATTTTAAAAAAAAAATATAGCCTTCCAAAGAGCATTTGTTCACTATGGAGTTGTATTTTAATCCTTTAGTGGAAAACTTCCACAAAGGCAATCAGTATTGCAGCTCCTGGTCATAGTAGTTAGCTTTGTTTGGGTAAAGGACTCTTGTAAGCTCTAAAATACAGTAATGTCCACATCGTGGTTCTTGGTAATACTCTTGTATTTACTTTTCCTTTATTATATTTTTTTCCTATATTGTATTTTTGTAAACTAGGTATAGTACTGAACAGCTTTTGCATTGTATAAATACACTTATACATATGTACAAGCACAAATATGCAGCAAAGGAATGTCCTGTGAACACAAAAATCTTTGCACTTGTGATTTTCAGTCTTGAGAATGAATGGGCTGCTGCAGGTGTTTATAGTGGTCTCATGCTCTGAATAAATGTGCACTCTCTGTTACTTTCTATTTTAATCATCTTTACTGAAAGCCAAACAATGTGAAGAATGGGTTAAGAAGCTCAATGTGATTTTAGGCCATTATGAAATAAGACAGAATGTTTAACATTGGGGCATTAAGTATTAGCTCACTGCATCACTTCTTGGGCACACAGGGCTCTCAGTGTATACGACACACAGCTGGTGCACCCAAACATAAAAAAGCAAAACACTGCAGTAATCACTTATTTAATTTCTTTGTAAATGGGCAGGAATAGGCATCCTCTACCAAGTTTTGGTTTGCAGAAGAATGAGAGAAGCAGTTTAGAAAGAGATATTTTATTCACATCTTAAATGGCATGGATGCATTAATGTCTAAAAGATGATTTTTTAATCATCAGGTGCATTGCTTGGTGTTCAAACTATGCACAAAACACACCTTACACAATGGGGGTCATTTATCAACACTGGGCAAATTTGCTCATGGGCAGTAACCCATGGCAACCAATCAGATTGTTGCATTCATTGTTCTACCTGCAGCTGGCTTTAAAAAGCTACTCACTGATTGGTTGCTATAGGTAACTGTCCATGGGCAAATTTGCCCAGTGTTGATAAATGAGCCCCATTTGTGTTTCACCTCCTTCCACTATGCACTATTACTTTTGTTTCTATAAAGACCCTTTCTGATTTATCTTCTAGCCTAACTTTTTAACCACTCTTTAACCACTATGAGGTATATTTATCAAAAAGAGAAGCTAGACCACAGTCCACTAGGGTGAAATCCCACCACTCTCCATTAATTTCTATGGGTTCTTTCCGATTTATCTTCTAGCGTAACTTTTTAACCACTCCAGTGTTGGACTGGCCCACCGGGATACCAGGAAAACTCCCGGTGGGCCAAGGTGTCAGTGGGCCCTCTTGCTTCTAACCATTTAGCCTATTTCAAGGTCCTTACCTATTTCTTTATGGGAAAAATGCTTAATAATGGAAAAATATAGTAAGTAGTTATAAATGACTAGCAGAATAAAGAGGTTGAGAGAGGAAGAATAATAGTTTGCAAAGTGGACCCACTGTCTAAGGTTTTCCGGTGGGCCCATGGTCTAAGGTTTTCTGGTTGGCCCCTGACATCCCAGTCCGATACTGAACCACTCTATGGGATATATTTATCAAAGAGAGAAGCTAGACCACAGTCCGCTAGGGTGAAATCCCACCACTCTCCATTCATTTCATGGGTTCTTTAAAAGCATATTTATCAAAGGATGAACTTTCACTTTCACCCATTGATAAATACTCTTTTAAAATCCAATAGAAATGAATGGAGAGTTTTGGAATTTCACTGGACTGTGGTCATCTCTAACTTCACTCTTTGATAAATATGCCCCATGTTTGTTAGGGTAAGTTCTAAGCCCCAAACTGGAGAGCTATAGAGAACAATATTATCTAATTTGAACCCCACCCCCAATGAATAATGCCATATTCTACACCCTACAAAAAGTACATTTTAAGATGAACTGCTCGTTTAATCCTACAGAGAGAATACATTATCTGATGCCTAATATATTAGCACTGGATTGTGAAGCATGTGCTTACAAGATGCATTTTTATTAAGAAAAATATTGAAAAATTATAGGATAAATTACACAGGTTATTGTGAAACAGCTGCCATTGCATTAACTTTGATAATGATATGGCGCTAGTTAGATCATTTTCTCTTGAAAGTTTTACACACACATGTTTTCCTTATAGTCACGTTATACACACGTTATTTCCTGTCTGAGAGAGCACACAGAACATCACAAAATGGTGACTCAATCAAAATGATTTAAAGGAATTGTTCAGTATAATAATAAAAACTGTGTAAATAGATTGGCTGTGCAAACTAAAAAGTGTTTCTAATATAGTTAGTTAGGCAAAAATGTAATGTATAAAGGCTGGAGTCACTGGATGTCGAACATAATAGCCAGAACACTTTTCCTGTTTTTAAGCTTTAAAGAACAGAGTTGATTCACACAACAACTGCATTCATTTCAACGTAACCGCTGCTGTTACAAATGTAAGTTATAGCCATTCTTGTTGAAAAAAACAGAAGTGCCATCAGAAACTCACTTTTTGCTCAAGGAGACACCTGTACATTATTATTAGATGTATATATATTTTTATATTTATGTAGCTGTAACCCCTTGCAGCCTGTATGATAGCTGCCCCATTTCTACACTATAGGATAAATGATCAATCACTAACTTCAGAAAAAGCTTTCTACTAATGACATGATAATTGAACCAGCATGGGCAGCATGATTATTAACTTTTTTTTATACGAGGGTATTTCTAATGCATAATGTGTTGAATTCACAACAATATTTGCAGTTGCAATACTTCATGCTATTGCTGTAGCATCCTCCTTTTGTACCATGTCCCATCAAAAGCAACTATGGCAACTCCAGGTCATGTGCTTAAATGTAAAAATGCAGGGAAAGAATGCTGCCTGCATACAAGGAACAGTTCATAATTCAGTGGAGGATAAAGAATACTAATATATAAGGAATATTTTCCATTTAAATGTCCCTCTAAAATGTGTCACATGCACAGTATCCACATCTGCCAGTGTGCTCAGGTGTAATTGGCCTATAATAATTATTATATACACTGTACACAATGGCTGCTTTGGAACACATGACAGTTTGAAATTACTTTACACCTTTGCACTCATTTAGCATAACAAGGTATAAAGGGCATTTGGTCCCCAATGTTACCATAACTTCTTTATGAATGTCTAGGAAAAATAAATACTCTTAAAATCACGCCATTCGATACAATACTAAATTCCTCTGGCTTTCTTTTTTAAAAGGGGGAAGTTCATCTGCAAATTAACTTTTCATGTGTTAGCAGCAACAGAAAATTATATAGTGTAATAAACTGACAGATATTTATCACTTAACGTCTTTAATTTAAATGCATTTTATTTATTTTTTTAAATATATATTTTATTATTTTTCTATTCTCCCTTTCTCCAAACCTAATGAAAGCATGTAATGTATTTATTAACAGCTGATTAAGTTTGCAATGGTATGTTGTAATGTTGTGACTTTAATATTCAACTTTATAGTAACTGGCACATGCTATTTAATAACCACAATATACAAATACAGTCAAGATCATTTTTCAGAGACCCTTGTTACTTTTTTTTGGGGACTTGCCTTTTAAGTCTTATGTTTTAAACCCTTGAGTGCATTGATTTTTAGTAGTTAGAAATTTAAGTTGGGAATACTGCAGTCATAAAGGCCACAGAAAACACTTCCAAAACTGGCACAAAAACTGCTGGAGAACATTGTACTAAAGTAATGAATTCATATACTGTGGTTTATTATCCAAATATGATCATGCTAAAGCTAATGTAGGTGGCAATATCAATATTTCTTTTGGGCAAGTAAGTGTGAGCCTGCATTGGCATGCTCTGGGTGACTGATATCTCTTAAGGAAAAAAGTGATGATGTCTCAGGGAAAGCTGGAAAAGCCACCATGCAAATCTGAGTTTCTGTTGAGCCTGAATTATATGCATGTCCTACTGGGTGGAGTAGCTTTTCTTCAAAGCGATACCAGTTGTTGTCAAGGGCACTGTACATTTTTTTAATGTGGCTCACTGCCTGACTCAGGGTGCTGTGTGCTAAATTAAAGTACTAAATGCTGGCCAGCTACCATACTGTTTCAATTCTCAGGCTGTGTAGGATACGTAGCTGGGTACTCCAGAAACTAATGACAACAGCATGTCCCTCAAGGTTTCTCTGAGTATTGTATTAGTTTCTTAGCTAAAGGAAGTCTGTATGTCAATGCAAAACTCACAGAGGGGCCTGGTGTAAACACACTGCAGGCTTTGTTTCCTGTTTGTTATGATTGTTCTGGTAGCAAAAGCCTTTAAAAGACGGAAGAAGAAAAAAACATTTACAAAGTGTACTCTTGAAAGCTGAATCAACTAGCAGAGCAGTACTTAAACATAATCAGGAAATAAAAATTCCACATTGCAGGGTTGCAATAGAATAAATAAAAAGAAACCACTATAAGAAATGGGTGTTCTATAACAAATTCACTTTCTTTTTTCCTTTGCTCATAATTTAGAGCATACTGCAACCATGCAAACAATTTTATTCCATTGATAAACCCATTTTTGGATGCCCCCCACATTTCATTAATGGTTGCACCCAAAATATTTAATATTTAATTTTGCATACATTTAGGGGCCGATTCACTCAGCTCGAGTGAAGGGTTCGAATGAAAAAAACTTCGAATTTCGAAGTTTTTTTTGGGTACTTCGACCATCGAATTGGTTAAATTCGATCGAATTCGATCGAAGTCGAACGAAATCGAACGATTCGAAGTAAAAATCGTTCGACTATTCGACCATTCGATAGTCGAAGTACTTGCCCTTTAAAAAAAACTTCGACCCCCTACTTCGGCAGATAAAAGCTACCGAAGTCAATGTTAGCCTATGGGGAAGGTCCCCATAGGCTTGCTAAGCTTTTTTTTGATCGAAGGATTTTCCTTCGATCGTTTGATTAAAATCCTTCGAATCGTTCGATTCGAACGATTTAATCGTTCGATCGAACGAAAAATCCTTCGATCGTTCGATCGCAGGATTAGCGCTAAATCCTTCGACTTCGATATTCGAAGTCGAAGGATTTCAATTCGAGGGTCGAATTTCGAAGTATTTTTAACTTCGAAATTCGACCCTTCGTGAATCGGCCCCTAAGACACAAACACCAATGAAATGTAAAAACAAAATTCTGATATCTTTTAGTCAGTGTTACTAAAACTTGATTGCAGTTCTGACTATAAAATATTTGCTTTATTTTGGATAACGTGCTGTTAAAATGCAGTTATAGAACCAGACTGACATATCTGCTTCATAATGCTGATGGAAGTGTATTATCCTGTTAAATTATATATTTAAAGCCCAATGTTATCCCATATAATAACAAAACTTGTTGTTTATACTTAGAAAATAAGGGGATAATGTGTAATTTTACAATACTATTACTTTTCCAGAGAAAATCCACCTGAATTAATTCCTGTGGGGCCAAAAGACATCTAATGGCACCAAAGTCTTTCCTGGATTTATCAGATTGCTCGATAGATCAATAATCTTCTTATGTGTCTGCTCAGGTACAAAGTTTGTGAAATTGTGGAGTTCAATAAATCGGCAATAAAAGTAAAGGTAACAAGGGGCTACAATTATGTCATTGCATCAAATAAATGAACTTTATTTGCTTAGCTCATGTGAAACATATGGCTTCCTATCACATTAACTCTTTTTAATTCTGTATTAGTCCATAAATGGATCATTCATTCACTTCGGTTTGTTAGTTGTTTTTGCCAGACTGATTATCTTGTTTCTGTAAATCAGTGTGGGATTGTTACAGTACTAAGTATGTACATCAATTGTAAGCTCCCTTAAGGCAGAGTATTATCATGATCCTTTAATAGGGATTCTGCATTTTACATTTTATTGGGTAACATTAAACCTATGCTGGTGCCGCTGGTGACAGCAGACGAGGGTCTTGACAAAAGCCCCTGTTTAGTTCATTTACTGTTGTTTTGTCATGAGATCATTATGCAGATGTCCTTCAAGCCCTCAGGCAGGTAGAGTGACTTTCTGAGCTTCCAAACTCAGCAGGAGTTGGGTGACTATGTGATAGGCATCTTCTGCCACTAAATTCTTTACCATCATTATATGGCATGCATATATAATTAGAATATGAAGTGGGCTTCTAAAATATGCAACAGTTTTCAAATGTGAGGCAACAACTTCAGTGTCCTGTTTCTCATGCAGGAATTAAATGACTTTGGATCAGAGTGCATGATCATAAAAAGAAATTGCTGGCCTTTTTAAAAGTAGGAAAGGATGAAACACACTATCAGCATATGTTTAGCAATATCCTCACCGGTGAATCTGATATAGTGTCTGAGTCACTGGCTGATCCCCATGTGCTTAACTGAGGATATTCATATATATCTTGTGCTACTCAAAACCTATTGAGTTATTTAATGTGGACTTTAGAAGGGCTTTAAACAATAATGGTAGTTTAGTACTGTATGGTAACAGAAAATTATTCATGCAAAAACAGTGTCCTTTGCTTGTTGATTCAGCTCAGTGTGTTGGCTCTAGAACCAAAGGTAGGACCAGAGGGTTGAACTGTTTGACTGCCACTATTGGTTGCTCATACAAAAATAAATCAATATCCAATTGAAAATTAAAATATATTCTTTGTGCCATTTCCATTACAAGTGTATATTCTGTATAGCCCTGAAGTACGGATTTCCTCAGTTATAATTAGATTTTTCAATACTGATTTGCTTGATATTGTTTGACGTATGCAGTTGTATGCCAGTAGTCTGATAAGCTATGTAAGTGGCAAATGATGGTATATAAAGAAATGTATGAATCCCTGAATTAGGCTGGGGTTCATAAACATTCCGCGGAAGGTATTTTAACTGTATTCCCCTTACATTGTTAGACCTCTATCCAGTTCACTGCCCAAATCCAAGTTATTGAACATAATAAAGAGGAATAAAAACGGTGTCTTTAAACAGCATCAGTGTGGCTACCCCATAGTGCACCCAGTTAGCTCAGAAAAGTAATGGTAATGAAATGAAACGTATAATGAAAGAAAAGACCATCAATTATTGAGCTGCCTCTTCTGATAACAATCTGTAACTCATTATCAGGCTTTTACAGGATGTGACTTCAAGCTAAGCTAGGCAGCATTGTTCTCTTTCAGTTTTCACTTCAATACCAGCAAGACTCATCAGTAAAGAACACCAGTCTCTTCTGCACTGGGCACATAGCCACATAAATAATTTTCATTTCATCAACTTAATGCTCAGTTACCACCCAGACTTTGAACATTGCAGTGCATACTTTTGCACAAGGAAGGCCAGGAGCATGTGAACATGTACAGGGTCTATCTGCACCTGTGCTCAGGTATTTTCCACACACCGGAGCTGCCAGTCATTTTAGATCAACATCAGAACACTAGTGTGATGGAAAAATGGCTGTTTACATTGGAGAGGGGGTAGCTGGATGTTTGAAAGGGAACACTGTCCCAGAGGAGCACTTACACCAATTAATGATCTGTTCATGGAAAAGTAAATAATGTGTGAATTTCCCCTTCAGCCCCATGTAAGAGAGAATCTTTCCAACAAAACAGAATTTGTGATTTTTTCCTTGCATGTTCAGTTCAGTCACATCTGATTCCACCACATTTCATTGCTGGCATGCACAATAACTTTCCACAAATTTTAAAAACAATACCCCTATACTCTTCATATCCACACTGGACTTCATTCACTTTCTTTTGGCTTAATATTATTTTGTGTCCAGCTCTGAGCAATTGGAGTAGGGCCTAACCTATATGTATATAAACTGTAGAACCCCCATTGTACGTTTTTCGGGGGACCAGTAAAATCCAGGAAAATGTATTATGCATAATATATAACAACAATGGCCCACCTTACGCGTTTCGTACCCTCCGGTACTTAGTCATAGGTGTGTCGGAGTGTCGGACTAAGTGCCGCAGGGTACGAAATGCGTAAGGTGGGCCATGTGGGGTTAGTATGTACCGAAAACTTTTTTTAATGTGATTATCAATAAATTACTTGTTTTTACCTTAAGAAGCCTTGGGACATATATCTTTTTGATATAAATTTTTGTATTTTGATTGCCTTTGGAACTGGGGTGGGTCCCTCTGGCTTAGTTGGAGATTTACGGAAATAGTCATATGGACTCCCGACAGGGGCGATCCTGGCCACTCTGCCGCCTAAGGCAGCAGCAGTTAATTAACCCTCGATATTCGACTGTAGAAGTTAAATCCTTCAACTTCGAATATTGAAGTCGAAGGATTTAGCGCTATTCGTTCTATCGAACGATTAAAATCTTCGAATCATTCAATTCGAAGGATTTTAATCCATCGATCGAACGATTTTTCTTCGACCCAAAAAAAGCTTTGAAAGCCTATGGCCTTCCCCATAGGCTAACATTGACTTCAGTAGCTTTTAGGTGGCAAACTAGGGGGTCGAACTTTTTTCTTAAAGAGACAGTACTTTGACTATCGAATGGTCGAATAGTCAAACGATGTTTAGTTTGAATCGTTCGATTCGAAGTCGAAGTCGTAGTCGAAGGTCGAAGTAGCCCATTCGATGGTCGAAGTAGCCAAAAAAATTCGACGTTTTTTTTCTTCTATTCCTTCACTCGAGCTAAGTAAATTGGCCCCCAATGTTTATATGACTTATAGTAGACTTATGGCATGAAGATCCAAATTATGGAAAGATCTGTTATCCAGAAAACCCCAGGTCCCAACCATTCTGTATAAAAGGTCCCATACCTCTATCATGAGATTTATATTATACGTATACAGTATATTGTGAATCTGTCAAAAATGCAGGTAACAGACAGCAGCTACTTTGCGCATCTTTGATGGCACAGGTGTGTGATATGCAACATTTCTACCCTACTTCCTTGTTAACATATAGTTCTCCTTTAAGGGAAACAAAAAAACTCCGATGTAGTGAAAAATCTATATAATTCAGTTATTACTATATCCTTCAAAACTGGTTGTTCTTAAAACAATCTTTCTTTTAAGGCCTGAATCATGTAAGGTAATTTCCTTAAATTCAGAACAATTAGCATTGAAATGTAAGTATGGGAAAGAGATTTGTTTTATTAATCCTGGGCACAATATACAAAAATGATATATCCATAAAAATTTAGGGAAAAGAGGGAGCTTTACAGAGTCTGGCTAGGGAGTATGTTGGATTATCTGCTAGATAATATTGAGCAAACTGGATTTTAAGGAAGTTCTACATTTACATACATATGAAGGACTTTATTATGGTATCACAGTACTCACTGCCAACACATAGGTGTGGCACTAAACTCTGAACAAGTAACATAAGATTTAATAAATTACTGACTCTGCATATATTTGAATCTGGTGTTAAATACTGAACTCTCGGCAGCACCTGGCTGCTCTAACAGCTGATTCTGGAAGGCTTTCCATTTAGCCACATTCACGATGGGGATCAGACATGGCTGACAGTTGTTGTGCCAGTTCATGCACAGGTGTCAGAAGAATTTCTGACTGCAGGAACAGACTGCAAAATAGTTGCTTTACATGGTTTGTGTAGAGAAATGGTTGCTGGTTCAGTTTAAACTGGGTCAACCCTGTTGGCTCAATGTATCAATCAATATCAAACATTTTGCATAACAGCTACAGTTCTTCAATTCATAATAAGGAATCAACAGGTAGAGTTTGTTGACTTACTATATCAAACTTTTCATTGGTTGCTTTCGGCCACACTAGTTTTTTTTACACTAACCATGTTTTTTAATTTCAATGGCTTTGTTTTCCATTCCTTAAGAAACCCTTGTGAACTCTGACATTCTTTCACTTGTGTCTTCTCAGGACTCCCCGCCACCCTTTTGAATCCTTAAAAGGGAACTCTGGCAAAAATGAAAATTTAAGAGAAGCTTCATCCCACTTAATCAAAGTTCTGACCACTTTCTGATCTGGTGAGGGGTATGAAAATTATTAGACTATTGCTGATGCACAAACAGAGGCAAATAGACTCCACCTAGGACAGAACTGGGTGGCAGAGAGTTTTCAGCAGATGCAAGTTGAAGATTGGGTGAGAGGTGAGAAAGATTGAACTCCATTGGTCTCTAAATATATAAAGGTAATGTGATAACAGGTGCGATCTGGGGTTCAAAGCAACCAGTACAATGTTTGGTACAGGATCCCCTTATAAATACACCTTAAGCCCTGGAGAAAGATTTAATTATTTTTTCTTTCAGGCATGCAAAAATTGTAAGCATGTTACAATCCCCTTAACCCCCTCCCCTGTATGTAGTCTCATGGCTCACCGGGAAAAACCCTGGAGAATCATAGTGGGCCACTGCCCTCATTAGAGGAGGAGATATTTTGACCATGCTACATAAATAAGAAGTATATTGTATATTTTACTTAGAGACATGGTTACCATTAGGGTTGAACTTTATATTTGATATTGCTTGTTTTATATAAAGTAATCTGTACTTGTTATATATGGGATTTACAATATTTTTACATTGTTTTAACTTTACCCCTGAACATGGATCATTTAGAATTAGCTAAGTGAAGTAATTTAATAATTGAGTGGGCTGGTCTGAAATACCTTAATGAAGTGTTGATGCAATAATGACCTGGCTTCTTTATGATTGGTCTCAATCTATCAGAGGGTTTATTTGTGAAAATTTGTGAGAAGGGCCTTTAAACTTGCAGCACTGGTGGGCTACTAGTGTTCCAGTCCAACGCGATTGATAAATATGCTCCACCATGGATTCAAACTAATTCTGCAAAATGGATGAACCCGAATCCTGCACTGAATTCTGATTGGTTGACAAAGTACTTTTTCTTTTTTTATTATTTTATGGTTAAACAAGTGATCTGATCAGCATTTCCTAATATGCTTTCTGCAAGACAGCTACACAGGAAATACACATCCTCAAGATTCTCAGCCATGATAATATGAATATTGAAGTGGATTTGTATAATCACAAGATTATTTTTCAAGCTGCACCCATCTGCCTTGCATATAAAATTATAAGCTTCACTATTCGTTACCCAAGTGAAAGCAGAAGCCAATGGAATTTTGGGTGTTGGCAAAGACTGTGCCCCACTTATCCAGATTTCTTGTATTCAACTGTAAATAGCATTTCTAGACTGCAAGCAGAATGGAACTGAGCCAGGCCAGGTGAACAAGGTTTGGGCAGGTGTTCTGTACAATCTGCATGCTAAATACTTCTTTGCTTTGGATTGTTCTTAACAGGTGCTGGCTCAGTACTTTAGAGGAATGTGAATTATTGGCACAACTCTAAAGAAAAAATGTCAAACCACAATAATAATGGGAGCTATAGTTAAAAAAAGACAGTGGGTCATAGGCTTTGTACCCCTATTTGTCTGGCAAAGCTGCACAGTCTCAGAATATTATTTTATATAGTGACTTGCATGTAGTCTGTGTTGGAATCTACCTATTTATAAAACAAATTCATTTTTCCAAAAAGGCCAGTTTTTCAGCGTCTCAGATGCATTGATGATCATTGCATGTTGTAAATGGAAATTAAATAACTTACCTATCCCCAGTGAGTAAGGATGGATCACTGGTAGGTAAAAAACTCATTGAGGGCCTTTTGCCATGACAAATGGAAAGAATAAAAGCACTAATACATGTTCTCAGAGAGGATCTATATCATATTCTTCTGTTCAGAATGACAAACAATGTTATGTTTTTTCCTGTAGGAATTTACATGCAAGGTTTAAGTGCAAGTTACTGGGTTCCATTGTTGGCTTGGCATGGGGAAATGTGATCCTAAAAAATATTTTAATTGTGCATCACTTGGAACTACTGGAATCTTGCTATAAATTAGACCTCAGCTGCATTACATACTTTAAGCTGTTAAGCTTCTTGGACAGATGGAAAAAATAAGCTATAAGTTCTGATTATATATATATAAAAATAATGATTTTAAAAATTAGTGGTGAGCACAACTTTCCCTTGTTTGTTATAGTTTATACAGGAGCAGTGGCCAGCTCCATGTTGTAGCCCCCACTCTTCCCAGCTATAGTCAGGTGATCCCACTGGTGTCTAATAAAAGGGCAGCCAAGTTTGGAAGTTTTACTGTGAAAGCAGCTAGTAAGTTGCAGGTAAAACTTAGTCCCTGTGTAAAATTGAGCATAGGACTGGCCAGATATGGGATGACTTTGACGCATTTGGCCAGCTTAAATATATTGCAATATATGGACAAACAATCCCTGTTTTGTTTAAAGGGTAAGGCATTTTTCAGTAGCTGTATCTTAAGGTACACTCAAGTAATATCGGGCAAATTGCCAAAATATTTAAAAAGCATTTAGATCCGCTTTGGATTATGAAGTTAAATTCATTGGCAATCAGCAAAAAAAAGGTCAATGTTCTGTCTGCATTAGTAGGCCTACAATGTCTATTGACCATTATAGTTACTGTGCTAATTTGTATGATTGACTGGATGAGCTGATAGACATCCACATATAGAGCCATACCCACATTAAAATCTGTTATTTGGAGGTTATACACAGAGCAAAGTACTACTGTAATGCTTCTGAGAACTATTTACCATTACATGGCTAGTGTGCTGTATATAAGCTTGGACATCTGCAGAAATAAAGAAGATTTCTCCTGGTCTGCAAAAATAGATCAGAGACTAATGGGGTCATATAATTAAAGGCACTAAGTTTGCCCAGGGGCTGTAATCTATAGCAACCAATCAGCACGTAGAATTTCCTGGTCACATGTTTAAAAGCAAACATCCTATTGGTTGATACTGGTTACTGCTCCTGGGAAAACTTAGTGCATTTTATTACATGTGGGGGTAAGTGGCTAGTTAAAAAAGACATTTAGATGCATGTGAAGTATGTTTTTACAAGTAGTTTTAAAGGAATAACAGAGCAATCTAATTTATTGGATATGTCTCTGGCTATTCAGTTTTTAATTTATTCAGAAAATGGCACATTGTTTGTCCCTGATGTAATTTAGTGCACTTCAGATAATGAGTCTAAGGAAGTTTTTCTTTGTCTTAAAACACACAATAAACTCATGCATTAGGTAACCTCATTCGTGACACCTCTCTTATGTAACTAACCTTTTGTAGTTAAAATTTGTCATAATCCAATGATGCCCTTCCAATCTTATAATTATCTTACCATTTTTATTTTGCTGTCATTATTATATTAGTGATATATGGAATGATACTTTTTTACACTCAGACTACTGAGCGACTTACACATCTGCAGTCTGCAGAAAAGTGCTGATATGTGTGATACAGGCTGCAGGTCATTGATGGTGGAAGTAGAATTAAAGGGATACTGTCATGGGAAAAAAATGTTTTTCCAAAATGAATCAGTTAATAGTGCTGCTCCAGCAGAATTCTGCACTGAAATCCATTTCTCAAAAGAGCAAACAGATTTTTTAATATTCAATTTTGAAATCTGACATTTGGCTAGACATTTTGTGAATTTCCCAGCTGCCCCTGGTCATGTGACTTGTGCCTGCACTTTAGGAGAGAAATGCTTTCTGGCAGGCTGCTGTTTTTCCTTCTCAATGTAACTGAATGTGTCTCAGTGAGACATGGGTTTTTACTATTGAGTGCTGTTCTTAGACCTACCAGGTAGCTGTTATCTTGTGTTAGGGAGCTGTTATCTGGTTACCTTCCCATTGTTCTGTTGTTTGGCTGCTGGGGGGGAAAAGGGAGGGGGGTGATAACACTCCAACTTGCAGTACAGCAGTAAAGAGTGATTGAAGTTTATCAGAGCACAAGTCACATGACTTGGGGCAGCTGGGAAATTGACAATATGTCTAGCCCCATGTCAGATTTCAAAATTGAATACCAAAAAATCTGTTTGTTCTTTTGAGAAATGGATTTCAGCTGGGAAATTGACAAAATGTCTAGCCCCATGTCAGATTTCAAAATTGAATACAAAAAAATCTGTTCGTTCTTTTGAGAAATGGATTTCAGTGCAGAATTCTGCTGGAGCAGCACTATTAACTGATTCATTTAAAAAAAAAAAAATAAATTTCCCATGACAGTATCCCTTTAAACTATGGTTACATAAGATTAGGGTTTTAACTGGGGCTAAGATTCAAGAAATGCTTAAACTCAGATGACCCACAACTGTAACACCTACATAGAACTAGGAGATTTAAGTTGCATTGGCCATGAATATATACTTCAGAAGCTGAAGAACCTGTTTTTCTAATTGATATGTAAAATACTGCCATTTAGCACAGTAGTATTTAGTAGTGTTACTGGAATAGTCAATTCTGTTTCATTTCTGTTTTTGTGGATTGAGACACGCTCCAGTTTCTACAACGGTGCAATGAGCAATTCAATACCTATATTTAAGCTCATTAAAAATAATGTGTTGACCAATTCTTTCAATTTAAAATTGCAATGAAAGACATTTTCTTTGAAAAGCAGGTGTGTTCTTCCTCCTTCTTGGAGTCAAAAGTTGGAGAAGAGGGCATCATTTTCTTACACTTTCCCTCCCAGTACAAGAAGATTTAATTACATCTACAAAATCAAGAAGGAATCAAAACTTGCAAACACATTTTTAATTATAACTATTTAGTACAGCTAACAGAGGCGCTGCTGCCATTATGCGTATCCGAAAGGCCGACTCAGGCGGCAAAAATCACATAATTGCCCCTGACAGCTAATACCAATTAAATCAATATATACCTCTACATTGTTCTTATTGAAGAGACACCATAGACTAAAGGGCAGCAACTGGCCGTTTTGTGTATGCTGTGCTTGGGTGTGTGAAAATACCAACTTTGGACAACACAGACCTGCAGTTCTCTTAACTAATAGAGCTCTGACTGTGCATTGCTGTATTAATGAAGGGCAGGTGAGGGCAGCCACATAGGTGTCAATCAGACCCAAAGGCAAAAGACAGGCAGGAGGTTTGAGGCTACACAGTGCATGGGGGACACAAGTGCTCCTAGAATGAACACTAAGGGGTGCACTCTTGTGCCCTTAGTGCTTTTATATTTATTACCACTTGGGATCAAGCATGATCCCTTAAGAATCACATATTTTAGAATTCAAAATTTTTGTGGGTGATTTTGAGACAATTGTAGCAAAAAGGCATTTTTTTAAAAAAACCTTTTTAGCAAATTAAGCAAATCTCGAACATAACACATAATCTTGAATGTAAGTCTATTTCTTTTATTAATATTCTTTGTTTATACAAGCTCTCTTATCTAAATAAATATACAATTCATCAATAATATATATCATTGTAAATAATATATATGTCTCTCAGGCCCTTTGAGTCTTTCAGCAATACAGAGGAGCCAAAATGGCGGTGGCAGTGTTTAAACTATTCACTACTATCACTGTGAATTTACCACACAGGGCAAAGGCCAACATTTCGAAACCAAAAAACCATTATATTTTATATATGTTCCAAGTATGCAAAATTGCATTTTTCTAATAGTTTTGTAAAATATGGACCCAAATTTCCAGAACAATTCGATCTATTGTTTTTAATCACAGACCATATGAACAGTGAGGTAACAGGAAAGTATAAAATCAAAACCTTGTACAGTAAATTCTGACAGCCAGGACACAGGGTCCTCTTGCCCACCTGCATTTGTGAGCCACCACCCACCCCCTGTGTGTGGGGATTAATTATACAGGTAAGTAAAAGAGCTGTATTTCCCCAGTGCTCCTAAGAATGTAGCTGCCCTAAAATCTTGGTCCACAAGTGCTACAAATTCAGGCCAGATGACATCTGTAGTACTCCTAAATATACAGGGCTAATTTACTGTACAATAAGACTCTGCATTATGTGCAAATTTGAGCGCATAATTCCCTCACCATACGCAAATTAATTGAACTCATCTTTACTAGCACTGATCATCCTTTTGAAATTTCACTTTGTTAAATGGCCTTTACCAGGCAGTAATTGCAAGGAACCTGATGTTTGCTTGGCTGAGTAGCAAACAATTGAATGGAATGCACTCACGTGTCCTTTTTGCATGCCACTACTGAATTCAAAATTTTGTGGCAGATAGTGGGTGCTAAATTTATGACGGAATTCTGGGAGAAAGGTTGCAATGTGGTTAAAACAAATGGTGAATTGCTCCATATTGTTTTACACTTTACACTTCACGAGCGTCTTTATATGTACAAACCGAACAAGCACTAATATGTAGATGTATCATCTGATGCCCTAAAGAAGCTACAGGCAAGCATTAATTTGGAATCTCTATATGTCAGTGGTATCACCACCCAGAAGTTGGCAGGCACATTTGGCTGTGTGCTGCAAATACCACTGTGCATCTGGTTTGTGTTTAAAGGGATACTGTCATCAGAAAACATGCTTTTTTCAAAATGAATCAGTTAATAGTGCTGCTCCAGCAGAATTCTGCACTGAAATCCATTTTTCAAAAGAGCAAGGAGATTTTTTTTATATTCAATTTTGAAATCTGATATGGGGCTAGACATTTTGTCAATTTCCCAGCTGCCCCAAGTCATGTGACTTGTGCCTGCACTTTAGGAGAGAAATGCTTTCTGGCAGGCTGCTGTTTTTTCTTCTCAATGTAACTGAATGTGTCTCAGTGGGACATGGGTTTTTACTATTGAGTGCTGTTCTTAGATCTACCAGGCAGCTGTTATCTTATGTAAGGGAGCTGCTATCTGGTTACCTTCCCTTTGTTGTTTTGTTTGGCTACTGGGGGGAAAAGGGAGGGGGTGATATCACTCCAACTTGCAGTACAGCAGTAAAGAGTGATTGAAGTTTATCAGAGCACAAGTCACATGACTTGGGACAGCTGGGAAATTGACAGTATGTCTAGCCCCATGTCAAATTTCAAAGTTAAATATAAAATAATCTGTTTGCTCTTTAGAGAAATAGATTTCAGTGCAGAATTCTGCTGGAGCAGCACTATTAACTGATTCATTTTGAAAAAAAATGTTTTTCCCATGACAGTATCCCTTTAAATGCTGCAGGTATGCTATCAGTCAGACACTACTACTATAAATGCAATTTGCGTGGTTGCTTAAGAAACTATATGATCTCGCAGTCCTACTCTCATTATATTTATCTGTTTTGAGATAATTATTTGAATGCATTTTTTCATGGAGTTTATTTCAATATATGTTTCTCAACAGAAGTGGCTTAGACTAAAAGTTAAAAGTCACAGTGTGTCTAGAGACAGGCATGGAAGTTAGGGGATGTTGGGCAGATGTGCCCTAGGCACATGGTTCTTCTGCCTACCCCTAGTTCACCTGACACCAAGCAAATGATGTGCCTTACTGGGACTAGTTGCAACATATTAAGGCACCAAGCAGAACTGCAGGGATCTATGTTAACACATTTAACCTAACAGGACATTATTGAATTAGAGAGGGTGCAGAGTAGGGCAACTAAGCTGGTAAAAGGTATGGAAAATCTTAGCTATGAGGAAAGACTGGCCAAATTGGGGTTGTTCACTCTGGAGAAGAGGCGCTTAAGGGGTGATATGATGACTATGTATAAATATATAAGGGGATCATATAATAATCTCTCTAATGATTTAGTTACACGTAGGTCTTTCCAGCTGACACAAGGTCACCCATTCCAATTAAAAGAAAGGAAGTTCTGTCTAAATATTCACAAGGGTTTTTTTACAGTGAGAACTGTGAAGATGTGGAATTCTCTCCCTGAATCAGTTGTACAGGCTGATACATTAGAAGGGGTTGGGTGGCTTTTTAGCAAGTGAGCGAATACAGGGTTATGGGAGATAGCTCATAGTACAAGTTGTTCCAGGGACTGGTCCAACTGCCATCTGGGAGTCAGGAAGAAAATTTCCCCCCCTGAGGAAAATTGGAAAAGCTTAAAAAAAAAAAGCTTTTTTGCCTACCTCTGGATCAACTAGCAGGTTATATAGACGTAAAAGGTTGAACTTGATGGACTTGTGTTTTCTTTCAACCTCTTACTATGTTACTATGTATTTCCTGCACACGTCTAAAACTAAACATGGTGCCATTACATTTGTAAAAGGCATCAGGAAAGGTACGTTATCTTAAGGTTTCCTGATGCATTCATCAACAAAATTTCATTTGTTGGCCCTGCAAGTAAAGTATTATATTTTAGCCTGTCACAACATCTCCACGTTTTGCAGATCAAGAGAGAAGAGGCTGCAAATAAGATTGGTAGTGGGGTGACTCAAAGTTGTTGTAAGCAGTACAAGCCCTGAGGAGATACTAGGGATGGGGGCCTCTCACCTGCACTGACATGTGAGCCATTGTATATAACTGAAACTGACTTCCCAAGACTGAAAATAAACTTTGCTCTTTCAGTTAGTGGGCACTTTTCCAGCCACAATCTTCTATGCATCATATACTGATACATACCCCTTGGCACGCAAAGGGAACACATTAGAACAATTCAGTTTCTTGCTAACCTCTCTTTTCAGAAGCAGTCTTTCATTAGAAAAAAAAGCCCAGTGTCAACTTGTGAACTAAACCTTGTATTAAAAATGTGTCAAATGTGGCATTTTCTATGCTGGCATTAATATATCCTGGCAGAGAAAATGCCAATGCCCTGGCATACAGTGACATACTACTTCCCAAAAGATTAATAATTCCAAATAAATTATATTATGATTTTAATAAGTTAACCTATTCATTTGTAATATAGTTCATACTTTTTAACTCACAGTTGCAGATTTTCAGGAGGAAACCCACCCAGTGTGGCCCCTGACAGATGAAGACTGTGCCTGGGGAGGATGGCAGGGCATTGGCGTTTTTGCCACCATCGTATCCGCCAGTGATATTAGTCTTTGTTCAGTTGTGGAGGCAATCATTTTAATGAGCTGCTTATGATAAATATTTGAGAATATAAAAATGTTCATGACTTTTCTCTTTTCCTCTCTTTCTTTTGTTTGTTTTTGCAATTAGAATTTGGAGCTTATGTAAAACATTGTGATAATTATGTTAATTTAAATGGAGCAGTATGTAAAACATTATTTGTTATATTATGGAAAAATGCAACAAAAATTGTATTAAAAAAGGTTGAGCACTGCTTAGAACTTCTTCCCCAAACAGCAACTGTGGTTATATTAAGTGCTCATATAGTAATGTTTTTGTTTCTTTTTACATACAGTTTCAACAAGTTTGTCTGTTTAATCCATTGTGAAGCTTTCCTTTCCATGACCCTAACCCTCTTTTTCAGTTAATAGCCATGCAGATGAACTAATCAGCAACTGACCCCAATGACTTGTCTTTGAAATGAATTAATGGTATATTATTAGCCCATACATCATTGCCAATTGGTTGCCAGTGGTTCTTAAACAAATCATTAATTTATTACAGGTAAAGTTGCCGTACCATGTTAGCCAGTAAATTTTTTATTACAATAAGAGCTGTGGGACACATTACAAAAATACATTTCTTAAGCACGTTAAATTCCTGATAGGGTTACGCCCTCCAAAGTGAACACCAAATTTTCCCCGCCAAGTCTACACACTGAAAAACCCTTTCACTTAAAAATTATGCCTGGTTACTTAACTTCTCCCCCTTCTCTGCAATATAAATTTAAATTATGTTTTACTAACCCAACTTCCACTAGGGTGGCTGTCTTACTCCATGGTTTCTTTAGTCAGGCCTTCTATTCCTCTTGCATTATTTAGTTTCTCCAAGAAAGGCATGCATAGCAACCCCATTACATTATATGCCATTAGGGGGAAACAATTTGACAGAAGCAGACAGAAGAATCCCCCACCTTGTACAGCCCAAGGCTTAACCCAGAAAAGTCTTCTATTTGAGAGAAGTCTGACAACTATAGAAGTCTGGGCACTGATAATTATAAAAAGAGAAAATACTATATTTTCTTATACTCACAAGGCTGACAAATGCATGATACATATACATATAAATGTATAAAAATGTATATGTATTTATATGTATACATATTATATAATACCTTGAAAAATAATGAAATATTTCCATTCTGTGGTGTTGTAAATTACAAGACCAGGTTATTTTTATAATTTATTCTTTATATAGAATTATCATGTTCTTTTTCTTTATATCTGTCAGGGAGCCGGGAGCTCCCTCCAGGGAGGTAGTCTGGATCAAGGAGGAAGCCCACTGTGGAATCAAGGTCGCGGTAT
The DNA here is from genome assembly GCA_038501925.1 of Xenopus petersii. NCBI lineage: Eukaryota > Metazoa > Chordata > Amphibia > Anura > Pipidae > Xenopus > Xenopus petersii. Next base: position 74,626,545 of record CM076679.1, read on the forward strand.
CCAAAGGGTAATCAAACGATTTAACAAAGTCCAGGCAAGAGTTCAAAAGGCAGGCAGAATAACAAGCGAAGTCCAAAGTCCAGGCAAAGGGGTCAGGCAACGATCAGAAGCAAGGTAATATCTTATTAGTTCACAGGAAACCCAGGAAACATGTAGGAAATGGATCCTATACTTGGGCGCCATTCTGGCGTCTAGTTTGCGCTTTTAAGTTTGAATTTGGCACCATAGTGACATCATTGACGTCCTGACGCCGGCGTCGATGCGCTGGCGTGTTTGGGCCGGCGCCGCTACCCACGTGGCGGCCATGGGCGCCGCCATTTTGGGAGCGACGCCGGAAGGAATAGACGCGCCGCCCGGAGCTCCTGGAACTGCTCCGGGCGGCGTTCGTGACAGTACCCCCCCCACGAGGGGCCACTGGACCACCAAGACTAGGCTTCTGGGGAAACTTAGAGTGGAAATCCCTCACCAGACGAGGAGTGTGCACACCAGAGTGTCCTTCCCAGGAGCATTCTTCAGGGCCAAAGCCCTTCCACTTGATGAGGTACTGAAGAGAACCCCTGGAGATTCTGGAGTCAAGGATCTTCTCTACCTCATATTCTTGTTGCCCATCCACAGAGATAGCAGGAGGGGGAGGCTGGACAACAGAAAAGCTATTGGAGGTACCGGGTTTCACCAAGGAGACATGAAACACATTGGGTATTCGCATCTCAGGGGGAAGCTGAAGTCTGACAGCCACAGGATTGACAACCTCAGAGATGGAGAAGGGACCCACAAACTTTGGACCCAACTTGGGTAACGGCACCTTCAACCGAATGTTCCTGGAAGACAACCAGACTTTATCACCAACCTTGTAGGGAGGAGAGGGTCTACGTCTTCGATCTGCAAACATCTTGTGAACCATAGCACTCTTCTCCAAGTTCAACCTGGTGGCAGCCCAGATAGCAGACATGTGGGCTGCATGGTCATCTGCAGCTGGTACGTCAGATAACACAAAGTCCTGTGGGAAGGCTTGAGGGTGCAGACCATACACCGACATGAATGGAGACCTTCCAGTGGAAGTGTGGCAGGCATTGTTATGAGCGAATTCCGCCCACGGGAGGAGGACAGACCAATCATCTTGACAAAGGGACACATGGTTCCTCAAGAACTGTTCCAAAGCTTGGTTCACACGTTCAGCTGCCCCATTTGTCTGGGGATGATAAGCGGAGGAGAACTGGAGAGTAATACCCAGAACTTTGCACAGGGAACGCCAAAATTTAGCTGTAAACTGGGAACCCCTGTCAGAGACAACTTCCACAGGAAAACCATGCAGATGGAAAATATACTGGATAAAGAGCTAAGACAACTCCACAGCAGAGGGAAGCTTCCGCAGGGGAATGAAATGGGCCATCTTGCTAAAGCGGTCAATCACGACCCAGATCACAGTGTTTCCACTAGAGGGGGGAAGTTCAACAATGAAGTCCATTGCTAAATGAGTCCATGGACGAGAGGGAATAGGCAATGGTTGTAATAACCCACTGGGGCGAGAATGGCTAGGCTTGGATGTGGCACAAACGGTACAAGCAGTAACAAAGTCTTTGACATCTTTACGAATAGTCGGCCACCAGACTAAACGTCTAAGGAGTTCAAGAGTTTTTTCAGGACCAGGGTGTCCTGCTTGCTTGGAGCAGTGGGTTTGTTGAAGGATAGGAAGACGTAACTCGGAGGGAACAAAAGCCATCCCAATGGGGGTATCCGGAGGAGCAGAAGACTGTCCAGCCAAGATTTGTTTGGCAAATTGGGGAAACAGAGATGCAATAATCTTGGCGGGGGGAATAATTGGTTCAAGTCTTTCTGGAAGATGATCACCCGGAGTGAAACTTCTGGAAAGCGCATCGGCCTTCCAATTCTTGGAGCCAGGACGAAAGGTCAGAACAAAGTTGAAATGGGAGAAGAACAGGGCCCACCTGGCCTGACGAGGATTCAGTCTCTTGAGAGAGTGTATGAACTCCAAGTTCTTATGATCAGTATAAATCGTGACCGGAATTGAAGAACCCTCTAGGAAGTGACGCCACTCTTCAAGAGCAAGCTTGACTGCCAGAAGTTCTCGATTTCCTACATCGTAATTCTGTTCTGCAGGAGAAAACTTTCTGGAGAAAAAGGCACAAGGGTGCAATTTCCCATCGGCAGAATGTCTCTGGGATAGGATAGCCCCAGCATCTACTTCAGATGCATCCACCTCAATGCAAAAGGGTAGCTTAGGATCCGGATGACGGAGGACTGGGGCAGAAGAAAATGCGTCCTTTAGGGACTGAAAAGCTTCTACAGCAACTGGAGGCCAAGAACTGGGATTACCCCCTTTTCGGATGAGAGTAAGGATAGGTGCAATACGGGATGAGAACCCCCTGATGAATTGCCGGTAGTAGTTGGCAAATCCGATGAACCTTTGAATAGCCTTGGTGCTCAAGGGAAGGGGCCACTCTTGGATTGCTGACACCTTAACGGGATCCATCTCGAAACCTTCTGAGGAGATGATATAATCCAAGAAAGGAATCTTAGACACCTCAAAGACACATTTCTCCAACTTGGCGAAGAGAGAGTTCTTCCTCAAACGAGAGAGTACTTCTTTCACCTGGGAGCGATGAGATACAAGGTCTTTCGAGAAGATCAGGATGTGATCCAGGTACACGACCACAGACTTTCCCATAAGATCCCGGAAGATGTCATTCACGAGCTCTTGAAAGACAGCGGGGGCATTACAGAGGCCAAAGGGCATCACGAGATATTCATAGTGCCCATCTCGAGTGTTGAATGCCGTCTTCCATTCGTCCCCTTCATGAATGCAGATGAGGTTGTTCACCCCACGGAGATCTAATTTAGTGAAAATCTTAGCCCCTTTCAATTGGTCAAAGAGTTCAGCAATCAAAGGCAAGGGGTACCGTTTTTTAATTGTGATCTTATTAAGGCCCCGATAGTCAATGCAAGGACGTAGGCCTCCATCCTTCTTTTCCACAAAGAAGAAACCTGCCCCGGCAGGAGAAGTAGATGGGCGGATAAATCCCCACTGGAGATTCTCCTGAATATAGTCTTTCATAGCTGAAGTCTCAGCTGGAGAAAGAGGATAGGTGCGACCCCTAGGGGGCATGGTTCCAGACAGGAGATCGATGGGACAATCGTAGGGTCGATGTGGAGGAAGGAATTCTGCAGACTTCTTACAGAATACATCAGAGAATTCCCTGTAAAAGGAGGGTAGAGTCTTCAGCTCAGACATAGAGATATTCACCCTCTGGAGGGGTTCAGCAGGAAGACAGTGCTGCTGGCAAAATGGGCTCCAATGGGAAATCTATCCTGCGGACCAATCAATGGTGGGATTATGCAGGCGCACCCAAGGGAGACCCAAAACAACTGGAACTGATGGGTAGGAAATAATTAGGAACGATAGTCTTTCTTTATGCAGCGTCCCAACCTGCACAGGCAATTCCCCAGTCGTCATACAGATAAATTCAGCCTCCAGGGGTCTGTCGTCAATGGCAGTGACACGAAGAGGAGTAGGCAATGGGAATAAGGGAACTTCCATGTGTTTGGCAAAAAGAGCGTCCATGAAGTTCCCAGCAGCTCCAGAGTCAATGAAAGCTGAACTGACAATGGTCTTAGTGGCTAGACGAATCTGTAAAGGAAGGAGAAGCCTGTGAGTGTTCTCTTGAGACTTCGGAGTAGTGCCCCCTACATGAATTACCCTAGATATACCTCGGGGAACAAAACTCGTGGGCTTCACCGGACAAGAGTTTGCAAAATGAGACTGTCCGCCACAATACAGACATAGGCCAGCCATCTGTCTACGGAACCTTTCTTGTTCAGAGAGACGAGCCCTTCCAACTTGCATTGGTTCCTCCGGGGGAGAAATAGAAGCTTGAGTAGCTGGAGTATGCAAGAGAGGTCTTTGGAAGCGAGGTGCCAACAAGGGTTGAAATCTTTTACAACGCTCCTTCTCTACTTGATGCTCTCTGAGACGAGTGTCCACCTTAATGGATAGTGCAATCAAATCTTCCAGCAGGTCAGGGAACTCCCTGGAGACAAGATCATCTTTAATGCGAATAGACAGACCTTGATAGAATACGGCCTTATAGGCATCGTCATTCCAGGAAGTCTCAGCCATCAAAGTTCTAAAGTCAATAGCATAGTCACTGACACTGTGGTTCCCCTGCCGGAGTTGCAGAAGACAAGAAGGGGCATTAGTGACCCGACCCGGGGCATCAAACACAGTACGAAATGCTTGAAGAAAAGCCTTGGCATCAAAAGTCAGTGGAGAATTCTTCTCCCAAAGAGATGTTGCATAGCCCACCTTGGAGCGTTCATTGGGGAAGTGCGAGGGTTGAAACTTGAACTGGATCTGGCACTGTGTAGCGAAACCTCTGCAGGCCTGTGGGTCCCCACTGAAGCGTGGAGGAGGCGGAATACGAGGCTCACCAGACGAGAAACCTGTGGTAGACGAGACGACCGCCATGGGAGGATTTACAGCAGCTTGGGAAGCAGGAGGCGCTGGAGGCACTCGAGAGAGAAGGGTATCGAGTGCCTGCCCTATGCGATACTGCTGGGCTTCATATTCCTCCATGCGGGATGCCAGTCCGCGGAGCGCTCGTCCGACATCAGGTGTAGCTTCCTCAGTAGGATCCATGGCCCAAGTATACTGTCAGGGAGCCGGGAGCTCCCTCCAGGGAGGTAGTCTGGATCAAGGAGGAAGCCCACTGTGGAATCAAGGTCGCGGTATCCAAAGGGTAATCAAACGATTTAACAAAGTCCAGGCAAGAGTTCAAAAGGCAGGCAGAATAACAAGCGAAGTCCAAAGTCCAGGCAAAGGGGTCAGGCAACGATCAGAAGCAAGATAATATCTTATTAGTTCACAGGAAACCCAGGAAACATGTAGGAAATGGATCCTATACTTGGGCGCCATTCTGGCGTCTAGTTTGCGCTTTTAAGTTTGAATTTGGCGCCATAGTGACGTCATTGACGTCCTGACGCCGGCGTCGATGCGCTGGCGTGTTTACGCCGGTGCCGCTACCCACGTGGCGGCCATGGGCGCCGCCATTTTGGGAGCGACGCCGGAAGGAATAGACGCGCCGCCCGGAGCTCCTGGAACTGCTCTGGGCGGCGTTCGTAACAATATCTAGAAATATAGTGCTTTAAGGCCAAATATGATATAAAGTCTGTTTTCCCATAGAGCAAGTTGCAAGTAGCTTGACAGAAAATGCCTTAAACCATAGTGGTGGTAGCCAGTATGAATAATAAACCAGGCCAATTTCCCCATATTCTTGATAATGCGCACATTCTTCATTATTTCTAGAATAATGTTAATCAAAGTTAAATGCACCATTTTTTTCATTAAAGCAATATATATATGCTTTAGAGAAAAGAACTGGCCTTAAAGGACATCAACCCAAAAAATTTTGTTTTTGTGTAATTACATTTACAAATAATCTTTAAAGCACTAACAATTTTTAATACATTTAAATTAATATTGGAAAGTTGCTTTTATTTGTGTTTTCTTATATTACATAAAAATAATCATAAAGTCCCACGTGCATTTGTTTGTGATGTTATCGGCCCTTTACAACTAATGATGTAAGGAAGCCTTTGGGTATGTATTCCATAGTTACCATTCATGATTACATCAGACTTCTATTTCTATAAAATAGACTTGGATATGGAAAAACTATGAATAGTTAATTATCAAGTCAAACAGAGAGAACAAGTGGATTGATCTTTGAATAAATAACTTTTCTAACCCAACAATATATTGTCACACCACCAATTACTCACACCTAGGTTCAATCTATCAACTCTAACACAGTTGCAGTTCTATAGTTAATCTGACTAAACCAATGGGCTCCCTTTCTTAGCACTGATAAGGGGCAGTGTTTATTTTTGTTATGTTGCTATGTAGCAGGTAGTTCTGGGATGTGATTTTTGCAGGTGGTGTTTGCTGCCCAGCCTAAAATCAATGTGTGGACTAAAGTAACTTCATTTAGCAGCCTATGTAAATGTAAATTCTTTGATAAGTAGTGTCATTGTTAAATTTACATATGCACTACTTTGCAGACTCCCAAAAGATACTTATACTATGTAACCAGTTGTACCAGTAAAATCAGAAATAACTAGTAGTGTACAAGGACTATACAAAATCCCTTCTTTGTCTGTGGGATGCTTTCCACCATTAGACAAATGCAGAATTTGCAGATTTGTTGTTACCGTGCCACCATTTGTCTGAGTATGATAGTACATTATAATAAAATCATAAAGGGGGATGCACAGTACAGGGATTGCATGGGTCTTTTTTTTTCTACCTTTCTACAGCTTGTGAGCAAAGCAACTGTAGAGATGCAAATGGGGGAATGTAATATTGGTTGCTAACGCAAAAAGTTTGCAATTCATCAGCAAAGTCAACTGTTTTCCTTTTGCTAACACAATTGCAAATGTTCTAGTTTGTTATAGTGTGCAGTGTAGGTAATAAAAAAGTTGTTATGCTTGCTTCAAAAGTTTACACCACCTTCATGCAGGTGTTAAAGGTCCGCAATGCGCAAATAAAATTTGCAATGCAATAAAAACCTCACAAAGAATATTACATTGCGACATGCAACTTTTTATTTGCATATTTTGTTACATTTACCCCATAGCCTTTTGACATTGCTGCAAAACCATGTGTACATGCCCTATGTGTAGAACAGGTAATAACTCCAATTCATGTTTTCATATTATTTAGAGATTATTAATAAAGTGGCATGGCTCGCTGCATCTTTTGGATTTGATTGTTAGAAAACAGAACGTACTTTTATTTATTTATTTGAAGGATGAAAGTTAATATTAACATCATTCACAACCAGATGCTATATTTTATTTTGGAGCCTCCTTTTTTAATTACTAGCATCGTGACAACTGAGCTAATAAAAATGAAAGTAAAGATTACCTATTAAACTACATCATATTGAAATAATAGCAAAAATGTATGTCTATTTTTGCGGGTTTTATAGTTTTAAAATGTAAGATTCATATACTGCCATAAACAGTGTACATTCTGCACCATGTCTTTTTGTAAAGGTAGTACAGCTGGAAATTCTCTTTATACAGGTATGGTCAGTGGTGGAACTACCGGGGGAGCAGGGGGTGCGAGCGGGCCAGGGCCCAAACCCCCTCAGGGCCCCCCGGCAGAAGGGATGTCGCGGACTGTTCGCCCGCGAACTAGTTCGCGCGAACATCGACCGTTCGCGTCCGCCGAATGTTCGCGAACGTTGTGCAATGTTCGCCAATTTGGGTTCGCCTTAGCTGGCGCTTATTTTTGCCATTTCTCCCCCAGACCAGCAGATACATGGCAGCCAATCAGGAAGCTCAGTCCCAGTGCTATTAGTCTAGCTGTGTTGGGGAGTGGGACTGGTGTGCTGCTCCTCCTAGTAGTTCACCACTACCAGCACCAACCAGAGTCAAAATTGTTACAAAGTATTTTATTTGCACCTGTTAGCTGTTCTGAGCTCTCTGCCAAAAGCCAATTAAGTTAGAAACTGTTTTTTTTCTGGCTGCTCAGTGCAGAGAAAAGAGGGACTTTCCAGTACAAAAGAGGGACTGGGGGTTGAGTGGTCAAAAGAGGGACAGTTGGGAAGTATGTAAGTGCCACCTAGCTGTGTGAGCTTTTTCACATTCTGTCTAAATAACAATAATAATTCTGTGTCGGTAAACATCACCTGAGTGATGTTTTTACAGCAGCAATAATATATTCCGTATCCACTACTGTATACGTTGACCTTGCAGGCATTGTTTCAATTTGTTTGCCCAGTCTTTAACCAAGTGCCACCTAGCTGTGTGAGCTTTTTCACATTCCGTGTCCAGAAACATCACCTGACTGTGACGTAGTGTGATTTCTGCCCTTTACAGCACAAAACGCAGCGCTGTGTCAACAATGTATTTTTCAGATACATTTTCGCCCTTGATCCCCCTCTGGCATGCCACTGTCCAGGTCGTTGCACCCTTTAAACAACTTTAAAATCATTTTTCTGGCCAGAAATGTCTTTTCTAGCTTTTAAAATTCGCCTTTCTATTGAAGTCTATGGGGTTCACGACGTTCGCGAACCGTTCACATTTTTGGACGCAAGTTCGCGAATATGTTCGCGAACATTCTTTCCGACGTTCGCTACATCCCTACCCGGCAGTCCGTGAGCCACATACAAATGTGGCCAAATGCGGCCGTACGGAGGGGGGCGGGGCACGGCTGCGTGTCACGCACCAGGGCCCGCCCCCTCTAGGATCGCCACTGGGTATGGTATCCATTATGCAGAAACCTGTTTCCAAGAATTGCCAAAATATGGGAAGGCCATCACATAGATTCCATTTTATTCAAATAATTCAAACCTTTAGAAATTTTTTCTGTAATAAAAAAATACAGTACCTTGCACTTGATCCTAACTAAGATATAATTAAGATATAATTAATCCTTTTTGCAGGCAGAATAACCCGATTGGGTTTATTTAATGTTTAATGCATTTTTATGTAATGAAAGGCACTTATTTTGCCCAGTAGAAGTAACCCATAACAACCAATAGGATGTTTACTTTTAAACAGGTGACAATTAAAATATACAGTACCTGCTGTTTGGTTGCTATTGGTTACTGCTCCTGTACAAACACAAAATGACTTATTACAAGACCCAAATTACAGAAAGATCCCTTATCCAGAAAACACCATGTTCGGTGCATTCCTGATAACAGGTTCCATACCTGTATATAAACTCCTCATGAGCACAAGCATCACTGCAAACTAGCTGATGGTTAACTTGATGTCTTTTTTTATAGATAATTAGATATGTTTGTTTTTCAAATCAGACTTTCTTATATATTTTTTACAAGCCTTCTCTTATAGGCACAGGTTTAATATTGGTTAAGCACTGTCTTGTTTAACCCTAGTCTATCTGTCAATGTTTATAAGATCATTAATTATGTCTTAAAGTGGCCCCCTTCAGGCTGAGGTGTCTGGGTCCCTGCCTGACTGATAACTGGACAAAAATAAGGCAGACATTGTTCATGCAGGTTTAAAAATCCTGTTGGGATGAGGGCTGTATCAGCTCATTGATGTGGTTCTTGTCTCAATGGCCTGCACTTGTCATTGTGGTGATCCAATTGTTTGGCCTTTGTGCATGAAGCATCAAGAATGATATTATTATTATTATATATTTATAGACTGAAACTTTAAGTATGCCACCCCTCAGATCTACTCTTGGATTTCACAGCTAGTATCTGGTGGCAGGGCTTAAAAATATAAAAGTCGCTAACATGCTTAATTTGTTATTTTGCATTAAAATGGCTTTTCTTGCAGTTTTATGCAATATTCCTTTTAGACTAGTCATTTTGGATATACATGACTCTGTCCTTAGTTTTTTTTAATAAAAATATTTTTTTAAACATTTTCCCCACTATTTACTAGTATTGAAAAGTCACTGAAACTAAAAATATTTTTGTACTTTGTTGAGAGGGGATACAATCATAGATAAGAGATTCTCAAACCAATCCAAAAGCTCACTTTTTCCTATCCTGTCTACACATCTGTTGGACCCATATTTGTTATTTTGCCACAAAGGGTCGCCATCAGGTGAGCAATGGGGTGCAATCGTCAAGGGCCTGGTTTCTTTTAAGTGTTAATGAGGGCCCAGCTGTTTGGTGCTTCCTGGCTTAACCGGGCCCCTCTTGAGTCGCTGAAGCAGCCAAAGTAGGAGCCAAAACAGATGCCGAAGCTGCTGAAGTAGGAGCCGAAAATGCTGAAGTAGGAGCCGAAGTGCAAAGTAGAAGCCGTCGAACTAGGGAGCCAAAGTAGAAAAATGGAGACGAAGAAGGTGAGAATACTATAAGGGTAAGTTCCACTGAACACCAATTGGCCTCCATTTTTTTGTTTTACAAAACTTTTATGGGGGAACCCTGCCCACCAATATTCTTTTTTAACCTGTGAGGGGGGGCGGCTGGCCACGAATGTTGTTTTTTAACTTGTAGGGGGGCTCGGCCACCAAAGTTGAAAAAGGGAGACGAAGAAGGTAAGTAAACTTGAAGGGTATGGGGGGACCCTGGCCACCACCAATGTTCTTTTTTAATAATGGGGGGTGGCCACCAATGTTTTTTTTTTACTTGTGGGGGGGCCCCGGAGCCTAGAAATGTTTGTCATACGGGGCCATGCAAATTCTGATGGAGGCCCTGTTGCCACCCATCCATATAATCACACTAGATTCATAAATCCATTGTTGCTGTTTTGATGTGTTGTCTGGAACATTTTGTACTTGCTCTGATGTGAGAATAATTTATGTGGCAGCAGCCAAAAATTCAACAAAGTTATAAAAAGAGATTTACAAGGTTCTACAATTTAACATGTCTGGTGCATCTACCAAATCATTTCCCTAATAATACTTACACAGAATTCACCCCAAATCCTCTTAAATTGTACACGTGATTCATTATTCTTTGTTTTAGACACTATGATGTAACTTTGCATATTTATTTGACGATTGAGGAAATTTTCTTTTTGCCTTTTTCATGGTAGCCACCTTAAAGATTAAGCAAGGCAACAAAATGACTACTGAATGCTAGCACATAAATCCTATTTGTTGCATCCTTAAGCCTCTCCCTTTAGCCCAAGTGAGCACTATTATTTAATACTTGTTGTTGACAACGTTTGTAAGAAAACATATTGCTTCATTACATCTGAGATGTCAATTAAACCTGTTATTGCTGCTTGGCTAGAAGTCACCCACGCACTAAATGAGTACCTGTAAAGAATTACAAGTGGTTCAATGCCATCTTGCCCTGATTATTCCAAGTAAACCTGTTTTGTACCAGCTGTGAGTTGCTTTAACATGTTTTTATTTTATGTATGCAACCTCTCTGCTTTCTGCTTCTATATCTACATTTTCCCAGACACCAAGAAAGCCATGTATCATTAAGGGGCCGATTCACTAAATTCGGGTGAAGGGTTAGAATAAAAAAAATTCGAATTTCGAAGTTTTTTTTGGGTACTTCGACCATCGAATTGGTTAAATTTGTTCGAATTCGATCGAAGTCGAACGAAATCGAACGATTCGAAGTAAAAATCGTTCGACTATTCGACCATTCGATAGTCGAAGTACTTGCCCTTTAAAAAAAACTTCGACCCCCTACTTCGGCAGATAAAACCTACCGAAGTCAATGTTAGCCTATGGGGAAGGTCCCCATAGGCTTGCTAAGCTTTTTTTGATCGAAGGATTTTCCTTCGATCGTTTGATTAAAATCCTTCGAATCGTTCGATTCGAAGGATTTAATCGTTCGATCGAACGAAAAATCCTTCGATCGTTCGATCAAATGTTTAGCGCTAAATCCTTCGACTTCGATATTCGAAGTCGAAGGATTTCAATTCGAGGGTCGAATTTCGAAGTATTTTTAACTTCGAAATTCGACCCTTAGTGAATCTGCCCCTAAATGTCCAGGATATAAAGTGCCAGTGCAAAAACATGTAATGTTATCTTCAGAAGTATTTACCAACAACATGATAAAAACTGGAGTTTGCCATGTTGTACAGAAACCTATACATCCCTTTATTAAGAAGTTTGCAGCACATATTTAAATTCATTGCTAATTATCCATGATGCATGTGCTGTTTTATTCATCTTGTTAAAAAGGATCATCGGACAGTCTTACATACTAGTGATAATCCTCTTGAAAAAAATGCATTGTACCTATAAATTTGCCTATAAATGCAATTAGGCCAAATCTCCATGTTTTGTTGACCTAGTATAACAGTAGGCAGGAATCATTCTATAGTTTTTTGCTTACCAACCAAAACAGTAAATAATCATTTGACCTTTAAATTTCACTCTCATTGACCTTCAATCTATTCACCCCTTGCTTTTGCCCACCAAAGGGGGTCAGGCACATGGTTTAGGAACCACTGCTCCTAATTTCTTTGGACAGGTCCACAGTAAGGAGTTGTTGAGGGGAGATATAAAAGCTCTAAAGCAGTTTAAAGAAATAAATAGCAATTGTAATATGGTTCAGTCAAAGTAAAGCAGCAGTTTCTTTTACTATTGTTTTCATTGTGCTTCTCCGTCACCCTAGTGCAGGGATAACCAACCTTTTGAACCCATGAGCAACATTCAGAAGTAAAGGGAGTTGGGGAGCAACACAAGCATGAAAAATGTTCTTTGGGTGCCAAATAAGTGCTGTGATTCGATATTTGGTAGCCCCTATGTGGATTGTCAACCTACATTGAGGCTCTGTTTGCCAGTGCACCTGGTTTTTATACAACCAAAACTTGCCCCCAAGCCTGGAACTTCGAGCAACATCCAAGAGGTTGGAGAGCAACATGTTGCTCATGAGCTACTGGTGGGAAACACTGCCCTAGTGAATATTGATGCAAGATTGGCTACTGCCTGGACTGGTAGTCTGTGTATTCTGACAAATTCCAGAAGGGCTGCTGTAAGATGCCATAGACCAGGGGTCCCCAACCTTTTATACCCATGAGCCACATCAAATGTAAAAAGAGCTAGGGAGCAACACAAGCATGTGTATGCTAAATAATGGTCTTGGTTGGCTATTGGTAGCCCCTATGTGGATTGGCAGCCTACAGGAGGCTCTGATTGACAGAACATCTGATTTTTTTGCAACCCAAACTTCCCTCCAATCCAGAAATTCTAAAATAAGCACCTTCTTTGAGGCCATCGAGAGCAACATGTTGCTCATGACAAGAGCCACTGGTTAGGGATCACTGCCATAGACAGTTACTATTTAAAAGGCTGCTGTAGACTGTTTGAGCCTCTCTGTACTTGAAGTTCCAGTTCCAGTCCAGACCTGGCTACAGTCCCCAGAATGTCCTTTGCTATGCCCCTTCTGGTAACAGCCTGGCTAAAACAAAATAAGGTGGGAACTAGTAGATACTGAAACCTTTATGGAACTTTAAAGAGCTGAATGATGGTGAAAAAAGTTCACAAGTGTCAGAGTCTTGTTTCAGCTGCACTTTGATACTGAACAGAAGCATAACCAGGCCCATGGCTCCCAAGTTTGTCAGTTCTACAGTACATGACCTGGATTATACAGAAGGCTGGATGTTGTAGGTAATTGTCCTCAGCAAGTGAGTCCATCTGAAACAGGTTTATATTAATAATGTGATAATTCACAGAGTACACTTTTATTTTTAAGCTCTGTAATAAAAAATTGAAAGGTAAATAACAACAATTATAATAATAGTGTTTATGGCACTCCACCTATGTTGCAGGTCCAACCCTGTTTCTCAGGATTAAGTGTAAATGGAAGCATGAGGGGTTAAAGGAAATCCGGAATCAGAAAACAATAGCAGGGAGAGATGAATGTTAGGCTGGCATGTGACTGCACAACCACTGATATCAACATAATCACTTGTGGTGCCAAGAGTAATAATATCCATCACCCTACTATTGTTTTGTAGCAAATATGGTGAGTCCATACTTGTGCAGTGTGTCGTGTTTTCCATAGCAATTTTCCTCCTTGTAAAGGTAATTTTTGTATGCAAACTATAGTGATTTATTTATATTTGAGGCAGTAAATTAAGTTCCACAAGTGCTGTGTATATACTGTACATGAACAAATTGGAAAATGCAAATGTGTGTTTATTCATTTAAGATGATGTTGCCATGATTACTCTGATGATAATAACTCATCTAAACACTTTCATGCAAAAACTGTGGATATTTAACCAAACACTTACTTTTCAGCTAAACATCTATGAGACAACAAATGACATATGTGACATGTAGGGGCATATTTATCAAGAATTTAATTTGTGAGTTGTGCAAGGGTTTTTCTACCTTGAATAAACTCGAATTCCAACTGTTTGCGTGTTTTTGGGAATATCCGAATGTCAGAAACTTGCATGAATAACAACGGGAAAGTGATCAAATTCTGAAAAAAACTGAATCGATCAAATTGATGTCCAGAAATCTCAAATTGAGGATAAAAACAGAAATTTTTACATTCAAATTTTCTAATTTGTTTTTCTTATTAACTGACAGACATTTGAGTTTTCGAAAATATAACTTGAATGTGTGAATTTAAGTGCAAAAAAAATTTGAACATTTGATTTTTGATTAATTTGTAATGTTAGTAATGTTTCCATAATTTGTTGCTGTGATGTTCATTATCTGAGGGTATGAACAAGTGTTTTTCTCTTAACTTGAAAACATGACTCAACATACAAATGCTATGGAATTTAGTATCAAATCTGTAAATAATATTTCTTCAATTTTAGGAGAGCTTGCTGGGATCTTTTCCAAGGGAGAGGCCACCATCTCTTCCAAAGTCTATGATTAGAAAGTTACTGGACCAGAATGGGAAGGAAGAAAATGTAATTTCATATAGAGTCATATAGAGGCTTAGTCAGTGTGACAAGCCCATAAATTCCATTCACAAATAAGTCCAAACACTGGGTATACATGTGAATGGTTTTCATAGTGCTACAGTGTCTGTTTGCAAGGATTCAAAACTGAACATGTATTTCTTTATTTGCTGTGTCTTTTCTGTGGCACTGCATAAGGAACTAATTTTGGGAGAGCGCTGGGCCCCTCCAAAGATTTTTTTGCAGATGGACCCAGTGTACTCTAGTTACACCACTGTTTTAGGTATACAATTCCATAGAAAAAATATATTTATGAAGCTGCTTCTTGACTGGGCTAGAGATGCACATAGGGTTTAAATTGCTTTCAGAAAGAAATACAGTTAATCCTCAGTTTTATATAATGCGGAATTGTATGATGCATTTCCCTGATTTAAAGTTTTTCTGGATTTTACACCATTTATTTGGTCCCTGAAAAACATAAAATGAGGGTTCTAAAGTAATAAACATATTAGAAGGACTACTTATTTTTACATTACTACCATTGTCTATTGCATATCCAACACTTGCTTTTTAATTACAATGCAACAGAGAATATGTATTAACAAGATCTGAACTCAGGTAAATGTGTATGTGTTTGCTGAGCATTGGTTTTCTTAAAGGAAAACTATACCCCCCAAACAATGTAGGTCTCTATAAAAAGATATTGCATAAAATAGCTCATATGTAAAACCCTGCTTCATGTAAATAAACCATTTTCATAATAATACACCTTTCTAGTAGTATGTGCCATTGGGTAATCATAAATAGAAAATTGCCATTTTAAAAAATAAGGCCTGCCCCCTGGGATCATAGGATTCACTGTACTCACAAACAAACCAACAAACCATACATGTTAGGTCACATGAGCCAATTAACAGCCAGAGTTGTGTCTTTTGCTTCCACACTTCTTCCTGTTACAGTTAGAGTTGAAGTATTTCTGGTCAGGTGATCTCTGAGGCAACACACAGACCATCACGAAATGGTGGCTCAAGGCAAGAGATGTAAAAGGGCAAGATTTACTTAAATATATATTCCAGTTTGGTGAGATTCTTTAATATGCCACTTAATATGATATGAACTATCTGTTGCTTAAGTGTTCATTTTGGGGGTATAGTTTTCCTTTAATGGAGTCACAAGAGGCTCAAGATACATTCAGCTGTAGGCAATCCTTTCTAAACCAGCTGATATTTGCCATGTTTGGCCACTAACATGCAGATGCAGGGCTAAATCGGGATGATATGATTATTGGGCTCTTGGCCAGGAAGAACCATCAGGAAGGCGCAGTGTCAATTCATTGATGTAGTCCTTAACTCCTAAACCTGCCCAAGAGAAATCTGTTTTTAGTTACATATTGGTCAGCCAGTTCATAAGCCAATAACAGCCCATGCATGG